>JASDDO010000006.1:323951324-324574197 GCA_030015575.1 Agapanthus africanus | reverse complement strand
CGGCGGGCAGCTTTCAGAGCCGATTCATGAGTCGGAAAATCTCCTGTGGCCAGTGCAGCCTGGATTTCTGAATCCAAACCTTGTTGAAAGCGACGGGCTCTGATCTCATCCATCGGTATAAGGTGTGCCGCAAATCTGTTAAAAATATTATGTTAGCTGTGTAATATGTGATATAAAAATTTCGAATTATTGAGACATATCTTACCGACTGAGCATGATAAACTCAGCGTCATACTCATCTACTGACTTAGTCCACATCGAACCTTGTTGCAGATAGATGAACTGCTGTTCCATGTCGAACCTGGCAGTCTCAGGGAAGTACTTAGCATCTAACATGTCGCGGAAATTCTTCCATTCGATAGGCTGTTCAAGACGGCTTTCTTCTGCCTTTCACCAGTTGCGATCATTGTCCGTGAGCTGCAGTTTCGCCACACGAACCCAAGCTATGTCTGGCACTTGTGCCGCCGCCAAATCATCCTTTATGCTCTGTGCCCATTCCTCAACTTCAAGTGGGCTTCCCTTTGCGGAGAACTGTTTGGGGTGTAAAGCCCTAAATTGCTTTACCCCAGGTGCGTCTGCCTCGGGACGGTTCATTAAAAGAGCAGTCTGCTGCTGCTGTCCCTCTAGGAGGCTTCGGATTGCCTCAAGCAGAACCGTCTGCTTGTTGATCAGAGCAGGGACGACAGGTGTGAGTGGTAGGGCTGGAGGTGTGATGTTGACATTGGTGCTGGTGTTGTTCGGGGAATCCATAACCTTGAAGAAAAATTTGGGTTAGGACAGATTCAAGTATTTGAAATGATAAGATTAAATGAATATGAAATTGTAAGATTCAAGGAACATGAATTGTAAAGAATGTTTTAGTTGCTGGTTCTTATGTTATATTGCTTAGTTTGTTCACGCAGAACAGAACTGCATAGTATGATTATATACAGCTCTGAACTGCATGGGCCACCAACAAAACCTGTCACGCCCCGCTTCCATGTATATGGTGAAGGGGACGCGACTGGTCTGCTACTTATTTACTGTGAAGTAAATACACTAAGCGTATCTAAGCAATATAAAAGTAATCACAAGAGATAAGAGATATAAAAATGACAGCAACTTTATTTATTAACATTCTTTTGTACAATGAATGAAAAGGAAATACAACTGAAGTAAAACGATGCCTAAACAATGGCATAATAGGAAATTAAAGGTACTGAATGGAAATGTACAATGTCTAGAGCTCGGGGTCTTCGAGGAACTGATCTAAGTCTTCACTAGTGGGCTCGATCTCTGCTGTGTCCAGATCACCTGACGACATTCAAGGAAGAAAGAAATAAAATGTCGTCAGCGAACAGATCGCTCGGTAAGTCCCAAAGTTAAGGGAGAAATAGAAAAGACAGAATAAGAATGTATTTTTTAAAGTTGTATAATATTGTAGAATATTGTGTTAACGCTGTTGTTTGTAGCTTGGTACAGAAGGATGCCAGTGTATATAAGAGGGGTCTCTATATGCTAGAGACCAGGGCAAACTGAAAGTACAAGGAACCGTTATGCCACGGTACAACAGCAACATGATTCATGTTAGGTGTCTTAATCTTACTGCCTCGTGCCACTTTTAACACCTTCCGTACCAATCTACCCCTTAAACCCCGTAGTGTTTTGATTACATTGTTATATTGTATTATATAAGTTGTGTAGTTGGATGACTGACCGAAACCATGATATCAGTAACGGATGTAATGGATGTAAACTGGAATCATGTAAATGGAAAGTATATCCATGATTTGGTTTAGTCAAGTTGAATAGATTGATAACTGGATTCATGAATCTGTGTGTTCATGTTGAATTGTAATATTATAGAGTTATATGGTACTTGAATCATATTCAAATCAGATTATAATCAGACTCAAACCCGAGTCAGACAGTAGAAATGTAAATCGAAATCCTATTTATTTACTAGGGTCCTTAGGGTAATTTATAAAACTTCAGGGGGTTTTATGTAAAAATGCTTTTGTATAGTTTTCAAGATACACCCCAAGTATTTATTATTCGTCTTTAGAGTTGTAATGAGGGTGGATTTTATATTGTGACATTTCTAGTGAAAATATCCTAGTTTTATAAATAAAGGTATTTATCTGTAATATTGATTTATTTGAAATTCATGGTATTTTAATGTAAATTTTATTCTTGTGATTTTTAGAAAAAGGTGGAATATTTATATTATAATAAAATAGATATTTAAATGATAAATCTACATATATTTATACAAAAATAATTTTAATAAATATTTTATATTCCAAAAATCTCATTTTCTTAAGATGTCGTATTTTAAACCTTTCGAGACCGAATGCTCCTTGCGGAGGTCTGAATCTCGCACTACTAAGCCCGAGAATGTGCGATAATCCGCACCATCCTGAACGGGTTCCCCAAAATGGGTTGTATCGGCGCTTTGCAAAGATTTTATAAATACTAATTCTTTAGAATACGGTTTTATTAAGTAAATGGTATTTATTTGTAAAGATGTCGATTTTTCTGTATTTTATATTCTAGTGACAAGTTCAAATCACCTCTTCACCGCCAATTGTGGCAAGGTAAGTATAAGTTAAGAAAAGAGGGATCCGCTCACGAATCACCGTGAGACGGGCCTTTTAAAGTTACCTTTCTCACTTGTCTAGCCTAGACACCACAATGTCAGGTTTAGATAAACGACTGAAAGTTCACGACTTTCCTAATGGATGCGACGGTCCTTAATTGGATGAGTCTAGATATATTTTATTATTTCAAAAGTTACGTATTTATAAAAATGTATCAATACTAAAAGTTTTATTAAGTAAAGGGTATTTTAATGAAAAGGTTTGTTTTCTCGTATTCTAAATTTCCAAGATTATAGTACTATGTTTAGATGGGAGTGTGTGAAGAGGTAGGTCATTATCTCGTACTCTATTTATAGTTATAACAAGTTTAATGGAGTTCAATGTGAAGTTGGAACAATGTGGTATTTAAGTGAAAATACGATAAATTGGAAAGGCCATCATTTCATGTGATGAAACCTGTTCAAATTATTTGTTAAATGTTTAATAGTCAACAATAAGATATTTAAGTATGATTGAATTGGTGATAAGTGAAATTTTATAGAAAGCCGAATCGGAAATCGGATTTATCTGATTCCGTCGGGTTTGTAAATTCGTATTTTTTAGAAAAGAAAAGAGAAACTAGAAAGGGACTTACGGATTTAGACAAACACGAGAGTGATAAGGAAGAAGAGGGTTCTCCGGTGCGTCGATTCGTCGCCGAGAGTTTCTTGCACGATCACCGGAATTTCGCCGTTAATTTCGTCGGAGCTTCGCCTTTCGCTCGTTTTCAAAGTACACAATATTTTCTTGAGATTTTGAGAGAGTGGGCTCAGAATTTTGGGATGAGAGGGTAGGAGGTAGGGGTGTATTTATAGGGTTAGGCTAGGGTTAGGGTAGGTGTAGGGTTTTTAATTAAAAATGTAAAAATAATAGGAAAATTTATTAAAAATTTAGTAAATAGGTGTTAATGGGCTCTCTAGAAGTGGTATGCAGAATTAAAGTATGCAGGGGAGGTCAGAACATGAAAAGGCACAATTCCCAAGTTGTCGACTCGGCCGTCCGGCCGACTCGGCCGAGTCGGGGTGCCAAGGGGTGGGGGGCTCCTAGGGTGCTCACTGGTACTTTCAGTTTTCTATGTGTAGTGGGAGTTTTGAAAGTTATGGTGTGTGGACTGTTGGCTTCCAAAGAATTTTAAATAAAATAAATACAAAAATAATGTGGGGCAGGGGATTTGAACTCTGGTGGCTTGGTTCAGCAGTGCAAGGTATTACCAATGAGCTACAAGCTCTTGCTTGTAATTATGGTGTGAAATAAATACTTAAAGAGATATCAGCAACATTAAATACTCCAAGTATATTTTGAATTTAAATCAATTCTTTGTACATTAAAAATGGAGTTGTTACAGTTTATTGGCCGGAAGGGTCTTTTTCCATGCATATTCATGACCAAGTAGGCCCCACCTTGGTAGACCTTGTCTATGATGTACAGACCCTCTATGATGTACGGACCCTCATAGTTTGGCTCGAATTTCCCCCGCTTTGCATGGTTGGGGATCTTGGGTCTTTTTACGACTAACACGAGCTCGCCTTGGCGGAATGTTCTCGATTTGGTTAGTCTTTCGTATAAGCGCATTATGCTTGCTTTGTAAGCTTCCAGATTTTGCTGCGCCATGAGACGAGTTTCATCGAGGGCGTCAAGCTTCTCAAGCCGAAGATGGGCATTTTCTTCATTCGTCAGCTCATGTCGAACCACCACTCGTATAGAGGGTAGTTCTATCTCTAAGGGAAGTACCGCTTCCGTGCCGAATACCAACGCGAATGGCGTTGTATTGATGGCCGTTTTGAACGTGGTTCGATATGCCCAGAGAGCTTCATGCAGTCTCTTATGCCAGTCTTTTTTATTTCTGGACACCATTTTCTTTATGATCTTCGTCAAGGTCTTGTTGAAAGCCTCAGCTAGACCGTTAGCTCGGGGATTATAGACTGAAGAGTATCTCCAATCTATATTATGCTGCTGTGCGAAGCGGCTGATCTTATGGCTTCTGTACACCGGCCCATTATCCGAGATGATCCATTGTGGAGTGTCGAACCGGTGGATGACGTATGTCCTGAAGAAATGGAGGATGTTCTCCGTCATCACTTTCTTTAGCGGTACTGTCTCTGTCCACTTGAAGTAATCGGTTGTTGCCAATATGAACTGATGTCCCTTGGATGATGCTGGTTCGATGGGCCCAATTATATCAGTTCCCCACATTTCAAACGGCCAGCTAGTCAGCGTTAGGTGTAGCAGATTTGGATGCTGGAGGATGAAATCCCCGTGAGTTTGGCATGAGTGACACTGCTTCGCATATTCGAGGCAATCCTGAATCATCATGGGCCAGTGATTGTTCGTTCTTTTACGTACGTTTTTTTTAAAAAATCAAAGAATAGAATATACCGCAATCAAGACGGTGTCACTTGGTAGCTAGCCGGTTGAGTACGGGTCGGTCCAAAGGGAGATAGATTCCTTTTCTTTATGTTCTAACAAGTTAATCCGATCAAGTCGGGTTTTGTTTTACGATCTAAGAATGAAATTAAATTGATTAAAAGTCTTGCTAGGGTCAGGATTATGTTAGTTTGGAAAAGAGATTCTACCCACTGCTTTCAATGCCCTAATGAAGAATATAGGTGTTAGGGTAATAGTCAACAAAGGGGATTAGCACGACTAGGAAGAAACTAAGTTTCTTCCCTTTGATCCTTATCCGTCCATTCTTGGCTCTTAGCCCTAACCTCTGGTTAATTCAACCACAACCGGTCTAACTAGGGAATCACCACTATCTTGTAGGATAGGGTGCCATAGTGAGCGGTGCGTGGTTGATTTAAAGAGTCCTTTAAATAAAATTATTTGGGCAAAGAAAAGAGGGAGAGAGATTTCCTTCTCTCAAACCTTCCCTATCCTAACCCTAACAAGTGAGGAATTACTCACTCATTAGGGATGTTATGATGAAATTCATTTTTATAATTTTAAAAGACTATCTAAGTTGCAGATAATAAAAGACAGATAAAAATTCAGGAATTAAATTCAGATAAAAGAATGCACGATAAAAAAATACCTTTATTGATGACCTCTTGACGATTATAAGAAAATTAAAATTTAATCTAGAAATTAAAAAGAGGCATCTCAAAAGAGACACCCAAAAGCGGCACACCCCAAAAGAGGCTGTAGGCTTTCCTATTTATAGATAGGAGAAATCCTAGGTTTTACATCTGATCCACATCTGAATTTACAATACTACCCCAAAGACCGAGTCAACGCACCGACACCCACCGACAATTTGCACCGACACGTGCACAGCACGGCCGCGGAACCGCGGCGGAAAGCTATGTTTGGCCGCGGATCCGCGGCCATCTTGGGGGTTCTCTGTCTCATTTCTTCAAAGTTGTTTTATGTTGCCTTTTTCTTCTGTTTTCTTTACTTGGTTCTTCAAAATATTTTCTACTTTCTTTCAGATTTCCAACAGTGCAGAATTTGTGGACTTTTACCATAAGCTTTGCTTTGAAGTCTTGTATCTTGTACTGCCCTTGAACTGTCTTGTGCATGGAACTGTTTACTGATCTTCATTTGTTCCTTGAACTGTTAGGCGACATTATACAGATTCATCTTTTGTTGGTCGTAGTCTCACTTTTGTAACGTCTTTTCATGAATTTCACTGTATTGTTCTGAGAACCTGTAACCTGCAACTATTTAGCAGATATGGATCAAAAGCACCTATTTATTTGTAATATGATTAAGAATGTGTGATATAATAATGCAAAATTCTGATATGAACAAATACCCCCAAACTTATCTTTTGCTCGTCCTGAGCAAAACTAATTTTATTCTCGAAAAAACCTAACCTCACTTTCGTAGGGAATCGCGATTGCACTGAGCTCGTGCAACAAGCCGTTAAATCTCTAGGTGTCCCTAGTAGGAGGAGTGTTGTCTCCTTAGGATTTTCAGCGGATACTACCCATAAAATCCGATCAATTTGGCATGTTGACTCTAATTCTTCAATTCAGTATTCTAGCAAGAAATTCTATTATCTTCAACTTAGAAATCATCGACCCGTATTTTTCACGCTCATTTATCATTTAACTTAAGATTGTATATGTTCTGCAAATTTATTAAGCTTTCAGCATCTTTTGAATTTTCCTTCTAAGGTTCCATCTCAACTTAGGAATTTTTATTATCTCTACTGAAGGTGTAAGCCCTATCTTTCATTCCTATCTCTCATCCAAACCCCAATCATATACCCCTACGTATGTGTATGTATCACCACTACACTTGGAAATTCAATTCTAGCTATCATACTCTTGTCCATCTTCCAAAATACTTTTAGTTGGTGAATTTTAGATGAAATTGCTCACACATCCTTCATGCAGCCGTTAATATTTCTTGAGGTACTGAACGACCGATTACAAAATGTGTTTGCGCATTTAGGCGTAATTTCTCGTCTTGTAATACCTAAGGCTTAGCAGTGACTCCCAAACCAGTTGGTCTAAGGCACTAGGTGATAAAGCACCCTTACTATATAATTTTTTTATTTATGCACAGCCTTAAGTAATTACAAAACCAGTGTTCATTTTTTTATATCTCTTTATTCATACTTATACTTTTATTTTTTTTCCTCATATTAAGGATTTTAGACAAGAGCAATTCAAGGTATCCTCTACTATCCCAAGTTTAAAGGTGCGTGTATGTACGAGTTGTAGGGTATATATTTTCAGAATTTAGACTAAACGTTCAGAATTGTTTTTCAGACTTACATTTCAATAAAAATTTCAATACTCTTCCTTTATTTTGACTTAGCCCAAGAACTGAACTCAAAATTCGTCTCTTTCTAAATAAATTAAAAGGACATATATTTTCTATAATTAAACTTTAAGAAAGGTTATTTTTAGGGTTTTTAATTTACTAAGTTTATGATCTAGTTTTTCCTAGCTATTCAACTGTCATGTTGAACTTAAGTCAAATATAGCCAAAATTGAACTTTTTAATTTTTATAATTTTTATAATTTTTATAATTTTTCAATTTTTATGGGTTTTAAAATAAGTATGCAAATGCAAAATTATACATATGAATGCGAAGGAAGAAAGCTTACCGAGCACACCTCCAAACTTAAACTTGACAGTGCCCTCACTGTCAGGCTATACCAAGAGGGTCAAAATTGTCGGTACTCTCCTGTTTATTTATTTATTTTTATTTATTTTTATTTTTTATTTTTATTTTTTTTATTAACAGAAAAAGAAAACAAAAGATATATACACAAAAAGGTTCTCCCCAAACTTAAGTGAAACAGTGTTTCCACTGTTGAAGTATTAAAGTTCAGAGTTAGGGAGGAGAAAAAGCACAATATCAAGCTATAAAAGGCCTTATACAGGCCAAAGGTTAGCACCAACCATTAAAAAAATTTATCGTTATAATGGTGTGGTTGGTGAATGAATGGAGCGTAGAGAAAAGAAATGAGAAACACACGAGACCATGTGGAGATAGAAGTAGTATACAGTCTCGGTGGAGGAGAAGAATGGCGGAAGGGAAAAAGAAATGGTGGTGGTTCGACTTCTTCAGGTGGGGGTTGATTAATCACAAAATCCGTGTCGTTTAGGAATGCAAGTTCGTCAGCAAAAAGTTCTTCAAAACTCTCATCGCTGTAATTGAATATTTTGCTGTCAGTAAGTTTTATGCCAGAATTTATCATACTTGATTTGTCAAAACTTATGGAGGTAGGAGACTCGAAAAACTCATCTAGCTCATTTTCAAAAGTATCCAAATTAAGTTGGCTTTCTGGAATGATCAAACTTGAATTATCAGATTGTGATTCATCAACACTTACTGAAATTATAGGAAGAATAGAAGGGGAACCTGAGAAAGTGGGAGAAAGAAGTTGAATTCGAACTTGAGGGTGGAGATGGAGTGTATAAATTAGCACAATTTGTAACGACCGATGTGTAAAAAGCGATTGTGCTAATCTATCAACCCACTGAGAAATGAGGTCAAATCCCTCAAGATTCGTGAGAAAACATGGATACGTCGAACTTGGTAAAGCAGACATTGAAAGGGATACGGTTTCTTGCTCGGTTGGAACGACAGAAAGGATGAAGGGGATTGATTTAGGAAGTGTAACAGTTAAAGGTTCAGGAGGATGAATTGGAAAATCCGACTCATCAAACAAAACTGGTTCATCCTCAATACTATCCTCAATACTCTCCTCAAAATTTAGCTTATCCATGCAATTCTCATCAAATTCAAGACGCATATGAAGTTCAGGAGAAACATTTAATGTCTCGGGATGATGAATTGGAAAGAAAAACTCATCCAAATTTGTGGGTTCATCATCCAAAATATTCCCAACGTCAATATTCTCGATCAAGTGAAAATTAAATTTCTTAGACACCTCATCAAAAGCATGGATATTAATCAATTCAGGTTCTAGAGTGGAGGTGTAGTGGTTAAAAGGATTGGTGGTGATTTCACTCAAAAGGGACCCTTCACAATCATGTAAATCAAACACTACAATGTCGCACAACTCATTAGATGTTTTATTTTCAACCGGTGAATCATTTGGAACACTTGATAGACATTCAAAACCGGAGTTATGGGATTCAATTGGGGATGGGTAGGTTTGATTTGGAAGTGTGAACAGCTCACTCTCACCACTCAAATTCTTAATCTATCCAACCGCCTCATCATACATTGGAAAATTTGGAGCTAATTGGAAACTAGCTACCGGATCACTAGGTTATCTAAGGGCAGCCATGGACGCATTCAAATCCATCATCTTTCGTCTTGACGCTACCAAACAATCTTCCAACGACTGTTCCAGATTAGACTTGGGTTGTGAAAGGGTTTCAGTAAAAGATTCAAAGTTGTTTGGATACTGGAAACTCCCAAATGGCTGTGTAGAAGCAATGTCTAGGGAAGGTGCGAAAGTTGGGTAAGATGGATAGGAATTGAATGGTTGGACAGTATTAGGATCAACATTTGGATAAAAAGGATAATGGAATTGTTGATCCCAAGAACTGGAAGTGTTGAAAGGAGTGAAAGATCAGCTACGAGATTGTTCAATATGTTCAGCAATAGACATGGGTTTCGGAGTTACCACCGGACTCTCAAAAGGGGAATCAACATAAGAAGGTGATGAAGGTTGAAACAGTTGATACAAAGTGGATTGCGGAGTCCAACTGTTTCTTCTAGACGTGTCTATTCGATCTTTCAAAGAAATTTTGGGGATGGAGGGGTCGTCCAAAATTCGACCAAAACAATGCGCGCAGGAAGTAATATCTGGTTGAGAGTACCAAAGTTCGGCAAGAGTTTTGCGAGGTGGGGTACCCATGATGTGAGAAAGGAGAAGAAAAATAATGTGATGATTTTTTTTATTTTTTTAAATTTTTTTTATTTAAAAAAAATTGTTTGTTTTTGGAGTTTTGAATTTTTTTTTGAAAGTGTTGAAAGAGTTTTTTTTTTGCAAAAATTTGTACGGAACTACGCACAATTTCAAACAACCACAGTTATCAAACCTAGAGTTAGGGTCTCTTAAATCAATTAGACTGCTCCTAACTGTTCCAAAGTGACAAATTGTGAGATATCTCTCAAATCGCCTCTTCACCGCCAATTGTGGCCAGGTAAGCACAAATGAAGAAAGGAGGGTTCCGCTCATGAATCACCGTGAAACGGGTCTTTTAAAATTACCTTTCTCACTTGTCTAGCCTACGCACCACAAACTCAGATTTAGATAAATGACTGAATGCCCACAACCTTTCTCTGTCCTAATGAGCACGACAGTCCTTAGTTGGCCGAGTCTAGATATTTTTTAATTAACTCAAGGGTGATGCATATACTTTTAGTGATTTTTGGGGTTCTAGGAAGGGTAATGAAATCCCTACCCAATCTTGATTGGTGTTATAGCCCCTTAAAAGTCCGTTTTAAAAATGCAAAGCAGTTAACACACCAAAATCTAAAACACTTGCAAATTTTTTTTTATTTAGCAGCGTAAATAATCCTGCACAAAAACAATTTATTGGAGAGAGAGAAGAATTTTGCGCAAAGAACCCTGCAGGAAAATTTTTCGGTGGAGTTCAGAGGGTAGAAGAGAGGACAAAAATATTTACAGAGAATTTTGGGATGCTGACGTCACTGGTTGACTACGGTTCCGCGGTTAAACGCTTAGATCCGCCACGGTTCCGCGGTGGTTAAGTTGGCTTGGATCTCCAAAATTTTTCGGTTGTCTGTTGTGATTCTTCTCTGTCTGTTCAGATCCTCTGTTTGTTGATTTGTTCACTGGCTTTTTCCAGATCTGAATCAGTCCATCTTCTTTTCCTGCGCAATTCACACAATACCTCTCAAAAAGAACAAGATGAATTTATTTTTATTTTATTTTATTTTATTTTTGTTTTAAATTTTTTTCAATTTTTATAATTTTTAAATTTTTTATTTTTTATTTTTTTAACCCGAAATTACACAAAGAAAGAGACTACTATCTCCCCGGCAACGGCGCCATTTGATTGTAGAGAGTTTTGTGCGTATGCATTTTGAAATCAAAGAATTAACCGCAATCAAGACGGTGTTGCTTGGTAGCTAGCCGGTTGAGTACGGGTCGGCCCACAGGGAGATGGATTCATTTTCTTTATGTTCTAACGAGTTAATCTGATCAAGTCGGGTTTTGTTTTACGATCTAAGAAGGAGATTAAATTGATTAAAAGTCTTGCTAGAGTTAGGATTATGTTAGTTTGGAAAAGGGATTCTACCCACTGCTTTCAATGCCCTAATGAAGAATATAGGTGTTAGGGTAATAGTCAACAAAGGGAATTAGCATGACAAGGAAGAAACTAAGTTTCTTCCCTTTGGTCCTTGTCCGTCCGTTTTTGGCTCTTAGCCCTAACCTCTGGTTAATTCAACCACAACCGGTCTAACTAGGGAATCACCACTATGTTGTAGGATAGGGTGCCGTAGTGAGCGGTGTGTGGTTGATTTAAAGAGAGTCCTTTAAATAAAATTATTTGGGCAAAGAAAGGAGGGAGAGAGATTTCCTTCTCTCAAACCTTCCCTATCCTAACCCTAACAAGTGAGGAATTACTCACTCATTAGGGATGTTACGATGAAATTCATTTTTATAATTTTAAAAGACCATCTAAGTTGCAGATAATAAAAGACAGATAAAAATTCAGATAAAAAAATGCACGATAAAAAAATACTTTTATTGATGACCTCTTGACGATTACAAGGAAATTAAAATTTAATCTAGAAATTAAAAAGAGGCATCTCAAAAGAGGCACCCAAAAGAGACACACCGCAAAAGAGGCTGTAGGCTTTCCTATTTATAGATATGAAAAACCCTAGGTTTTACATCTGATCCACATCTGAATTTACAATACTACCCCAAAGACCGAGTCAACGCACCGACACCCACCGACAATTTGCACCGACACGTGTACAGCACGGCCGCGGAACCGCGGCGGAAAGCCATGTTTGACTGCGGATTCGCGGCCATCTTGGGGGTTCTCCGTCTCATTTCTTCAGGGTTGTTTTATGTTGCCTTTTTCTTCTGTTTTCTTCACTTGGTTCTTCAGAATATTTTCTACTTTCTTTCAGATTTCCAACAGTGCAGAATTTGTGGACTTTTACCGTAAGCTTTGCTTTGAAGTCATGTATCTTGTGCTGCCCTTAAACTGTCTTGTGCATGGAACTGTTTACTGATCATCATTTGTTCCTTGAACTGTTAGGCGGCATCATACAGATTCATCTTTTGTTGGTCATAGTCTCACTTTTATAACGTCTTTTCATGAATTTCACTGTATTGTTCTGAGAACCTGTAACCTGCAACTATTTAGCAGACATGGATCAAAAGCACCTATTTATTTGTAATATGATTAAGAATGGGCGATATAATAAAACAAAATTTTGATATGAACAGCCAGTAGTAACCCATTCTTTTGATCTTCAGTTTCATCTTTGGTCCGGTTTGATGAGAACTGCAGAGTCCATCGTGGGTTTCTTGGACGACTCTCCTTACTTCCTCCGGTCCCAGGCACCTTAGCCACAAACTGTCGAACGATCTCTTATATAGAGTATCATTAAGGAAGGCAAAAGACAGAGCTCGTTTCATGAGGTGATGTCTCGAAGATGTGTTTTCGGGTGTTCGATGGGATTTGAAGTAGTCTATGAAGACTTCTCTCCAATCCTTAGCCTTTTCTTCATCCTCTACTTAGAGGGCTTCTTGTTTGGTTGCTTCCTCTTCTTCAGACGTCTCTGGAGATATCTCTGCCAGCGCAAGAATCCGGCAGCTTTACAAAATGATCTCTACGTCATCGAGGTTTTCGTCGGCCAGTTCTTTAGCGAGCTTGGCTAACGCATCCGCCTTGCTATTTTCCGCCCACGGTATGCTTTCCAGGACGTAGGATGGAATTTGAGTCAGCATTTGCTGCATCCTTTCGCCATATTTTACCAACTCAGGTTTACACGTCTGATAGTCGACATTTACTTGGCTAACGACCAGCTGGGAGTCTCCATATATGAGGAGGTTTTCGATCCCCATGTCGACAGCGATCTCAAGACCCACTATCAAAGCTTCATATTCGGCATCGTTGTTTTTTCTTGGCTCTGTTAAGGAAAGGGCAAAACGCATTATCCCTCTTTGTGGAGTCACGAAGATAAGCCCTACCCAGCTTTGATTATTGGGGTATTTTGCTTTCGCTTCTTCATGGAAGATGCTCTATCGAAGTAGAGTTCTTATTGAACATTATTTTCCTCCGTTTTCCCTTCGATTGTGTCGAATGCGTGTTCGTCTGGTAATTCGCAATTTAAAGGAGAATTAACTGGTATCGGATGCTCAGCGAGATAGTCGGCAATGGCCTGGCCTTTTACTGTCTTGAGGGTCGATATATTATAGAGAACTCCATCAAGAGGAGGGCCCATTTGGCAAGCCTTCCTGTTAATATGGCTCTTGACATCAAATACTTGAGAGGATCCATCTTTGATCTTTGATATGAGATGGACCTTATGTGCTAAGGCATAATGTCGAAGCTTCGTTATCGCGATGATCAGTGCCAAGCAATGCTTTTCGATAGGGGAGTAGTTGTTTTCTGCCCCCAAGAGAACTCGACTCAAATAATAGAGAGCTCTCTCCTTCCCCTTGTCGTTCCCCTATGCCCATAATGCGCCTAAAGAACCTTCAAGGGCTGTTGTGTACAGGATGAGAGGATTTCCCTTGACCGGAGTGGTAAGTACTGACGGGTTCTGCAGGTATTGCTTGATTTCATCCAATGCACTCTGGCATTTATGATCCCAAATGAACGGGGTCCCTTTCTTCATTTGATGGCTGTAGGGGCGACATTTACCGAAGAGGTTGGTTATGAACCGCCGGATATACGTGAGCTTTTCTTGGAGAGACCGCAGTTGTTTGAGAGTTCTTGGCGCGAGAATTTCCATAATCGCCTTGATCTTTGATGGGTCTATTTTGATGCCTCAATGTCGTATGATGAATCCTAAGAATTTGCCTGAGGAGACTCCAAACGCGCATTTCAGAGGGTTCATCTTCAGGTTATATTTCCGAAGACGCTGGAACACTATTTTCAAATGCTCCCAGTGCTCCTTGTACGATTTGCTTTTCACCCCGAGATCGTCAATATAGCATTCAACGATCTCATAGATGACGTCATCAAAGATTTTTGTCATGGCCCTTTGGTAGGTAGCGCCTGTATTCTTCAAGCCGAAAGGCATCACCTTATTGCAGAATATGCCTAGCGGAGTCTGGAAGGCAGTGTGCTTTTGGTCTTGAGGATGCATTTTTATTTGATTGTAGCCTGAAGACCCATCCATGAAGAAGAAAACCTCATGAGTGGACGTGTTATCGATCATCAGCTCGGTAACAGGTACTGGAAAGTCATCCTTCGAGCAAGCCTTGTTGAGGTCCCGAAAGTCCACGCAGATGTGTACTGTTCTATTTTTCTTCATTACCGGAATGATATTGGCGGTCCACTCAGGATATTGAACTTCTTGGATGAAGCCAGAGTTAATTAGCTTCTTGACTTCAGCATAAATACGCATCTTAAGTTCAAGCCACATTCTTCTTGGCGCCTGTTTGACTGGCTTGACGTCCGGTGATATCGCCAGTTTATGCACAGCTATTTTTTGATCTAGTCCCGACATCTCGGAATAGTTCCATGCGAAGAAGTCTTTATACTGCATAAGTACGTCTTTTAGTGTAGCCACATGCTCTTTAGACAGCAGCTCACTAATGAACGTTGGCTTCGGATCGTTTGTCGTCCCCAAGTCGATTTTCCTCAGATTGTCCGCCGTGGTATGTATCCCATCCTCCGGCTCTTTTGGCGCCAGTGGAAATTCTGAGATCGCTTCATCCTCATTTTCATCTGCGAGGCAATGGGAGAGGTTGTCCACATTTTCATGCTCTCCCTCTTTCGACAGTGTTATCATGTGGCAGGTACGAGCTCGTTTCTAAGCTCGATGATGATCTGGACTTACCCTCGCAATGTAGGTTGCTTTTGGCTCATGCTTTCGTGGTGGGGCTACCCTCCAATTGTCGGATAGAGCAAACATTCCTTGCTAATACTGGTCTTCGACCCAGTCTTTGAAGGTGAAGCAATCTTCAAGAGGATGTCCTATTGCTCGGTGGCAGGAGAAATAAGCCGGACGATGGACCTCGTTTATTTGCTCAGGGTGCCGAGACTCCGAGAGCGTCATCATTTGATGCTTCATGACAAGGCTGAATATTTTCCTTGTCTTATCTTGAAGAAAAGAGTATTCCCAGCCCATCTTCTTCATAAAAGACGGATTCCAGCTGACTTTTCTCGATCGCGTGGCTTCTTTTATCCGCTTTGCTGTTTTTGAACGCCATTCCCGTTCTTGATCTTGTTGTTGCTTCTACGTCAGACCTTTTCCTTTCCACAAGAGTGCACAGCAGGCTGAGGATGAAGGGCATCATAGTCTTCTCTTTCCGTAGACTGCTGATGAGACGTTGCGTTCTGGTTTTCTCGTAAGTGGCCATTTCGCGGCTGTGGTCATCCCAAACCTTTTGACCCGCTTTCCTTATTAACTTGTCAATTTGTTCTTCGAATGACGGGCTTGGTATTCTTACGGCAAGATCTAGCTCTGGTTCGATATCGGCACTATCTGGAAATGCATTCGCTTCTCCGCCGGAGTTATTTATGACATGACAACCATGGAATCGCTCCTGTTTATTGTACCGAACGTATCCAAGCTCAGTCGTCTCCATCCTCCCGTTAGGCATCTTTCGCTGAGTCCCGGGAACGTTCCAAATCTTGTTATAGAACTGGGCTTGCCGAGCGGTCTGTTTGAAGGGTATGCCTTGGCATCTTAATAGCCTTTTCAATCCCTCTGCGTAATATCTGGGCAGACGGATTGGTTGAACCCTGTCGAGCGCAAGCTCGGCACCATACCAGACTTCTTTCTCCACTTTAGTTTCCGCAAATCGATAGAAGAGGATCATCTTTTCACCTTTTCGCCTAGGAGGGACGTAGAAAGTATGCAACTCTTGTATGCTGTATGTATCAAGCGCATCGAGTTTTTTATAATGCTGCTGCGGAATCACGGTAATTTTGTAAACTCTGATCAGCTTCAGCGAAGGTCTGCATTGACGGGTGGACGGAGAACACTACGTTGGCATCGTCCTCAGAGTCACTGCCAAAGACCAAAATAAAAGTAGATAGTCCTGGCCTGCTGCCTTAGGGTTGCCCCGAGAAGACTATCTCTTCATCCTCCTCAGTATCGCTCCTAAAGATCGGGATAGTAGCGACGGCTTTTTGTTTATTCTCCGGCTTATGACATCTTTCCGTGTCTACGAAGTCTGGTAGGAAGTACTTTGCGTCTTCATATTTTCGGACTTCATTTACGGAGAATGGATTTAGTTCTCCCATCACGGTGCACTCGAGGCTGTCTTTGAAATACTTCATACACTGATGTGGTGTGAAGGGATGACGTTGCACTCGTGTAACCAAGGCCTGTTGAGTAAAGCGTTGTAGCAAGTCTTGGCGTCAACGACATGAAATTTGATTTCAGTGTAGCGTCAGTATTACAGACCCGAGCATTTGTGATGACTGGGAGTGAAACCCGGAGATGGTAATTTTATCCCGAGCCAGGTGCTGAATGTTCATGCAAATCTCCTTCAACATTCTCACATTGAGAAGGTTGACAGAGACCCGTTGTCAACCAGGATCTTCCCGATCTTGATGTCTTGGCAGTGTTAGTTATATGTATGCCCTAGAGGCCATTACGGTACATACGATGTATATTTTAGTGGATGCTTGGACATATATAGGGATGACTTTCTTGCTCGACATGATAGTATGCTATCTGGTTTCACTTTATCTTAATATGTACTCTGATTATCTCTATGTTACATGTTGATAAAGCCCTTAGGATGAGTACTTGACTACCAGGATTATGATGCAGATCATACTAGTAGGGACAGAGTAGTCGTTAAGTACATCCTTCAAATGTTCCTAATCGAGGGTGTATCGAGACAGGGCATCGATATACCAAAGTAGACAAGCATATAGATTCTCGACCCATGTAGATGGGCGATGGATGATCCTATATACATTAGTGTTTGACATCAGAGACAGTATACGGGTGCTCAGTGGAGACTGGGTATACTGGACGGACTCGCCGAGAACTCCCAGATGGTATTATACCTAACGTCAGATGGCAGTTCTCTGGTGACACTGGTACAGGTTAGTATGTAGACCCGAGATCATCATAGAGCCTTGTGTGATTCCCACTGTGCTTGATTTCCACCTTACCACGTTCAAGAGAACGTGCAAAATGGTGGCTTTTGGGTACAGTCCCGAATCACATGGAGGCAATGAGTGATAGGAGGGGTTTCGTCTCTCCCGGTATTGGGGGTTGATGTTGCGCTGTGCTCGATTGGCTATAACAGGAAGTCCCTGGCCAGGGCTGCTTTAGAGATATACTGGTAAGTGTTATTAGTAGTTTCTCGACCCATTATAAGCCTCATATCGACACGACTTATCGAGTTACTCGGGTCTAACGTTTATGCGACATATCAGACGAAGAGACCGGACTGTACGGTAGTGTTACTGATTGGATTCGCAGGAGTACAAGCAGGCTTGCTTGTTGATCTTCTGGTCGCTCAATACCCGGGTGGCCGTTACGTTTAGCAGACCGCTTGCGGCTTGTGGGTGTTTGATATGATCATCACCTACTGCCGGCGTATTGACGAGTTTTTAGAGTCCTACACAGAGGTTTCCTGGCTCAAGCGAAACGGAGTAGGAGCACATATATGATATGTGCGGGACCGAGATTGATACGATATGAGATACCGTATTTTATTCTCGCGATTTATGATATTGGTCGGTTATATGTGATATAGCCGGGTTATCGGATCAAGTGTTGATTCGATAAGTTGGTATACATGATAATAGTCGGTTATATATGATATAGCCGGATTATTAAATCAAGAGTTGATTTAATAATTTAATGTATAATTATATATTTGATATATTAAATTACATTAACTAATATTAGCTAACTTAAGATTTCTTTTCTCATTTTGGATACATTGATGTATATGTGATATATGTTAAATGTATCAAGCTAGGTTAAAAATGCAACTAGGGTTTATGTGGATTGAACCATGCTAGGGTTAAGATTAGGGTTTTATATTTATCATTAAGTTATTCAAAATTGTGGATTTTATCATGGTTGATATTTGTTGAAAACTTGTCGAATCTTGTAAGCATCTTTGACTTTGTCCACTCTTTTGTCTAGCTTAGGATATTTATTTAACCAAACCCTTTAACCCATGGCCATGGTTAACTCTCTACAAGGGTTAAGCAGGACATGCTTAACCCTTAATTACATTTCTAACCTCACACAATAATTTATTTTCATCACTTGTTCTTCTTCTTCTTCTTGACAAAAGCTTTCTAGCTTTTTCAATGGTGATGATTTTGAGTGAGAAAATAAAATCTAAAGTGAACAAAATTCCTACTTCATCATCCTCTACAACTTGCCATTTAGTATAGGGTGTTTGCTTCACTAATTCCATGATTAGTGAAGAGATAGCTTGGGTTAGTGTCTTCTCGACGTAGATCATCTTCGGCCTCGAAGACTTCGAAGCAAGCATGTTCGTTTCTTCAAGGGAGCCTCTCTAGAATCCAGAGTTCACGATCGCAGCGAAGAGATTACTACATGGAGCTATTGAAGTGAAGGACCAGTCTACAAAGGTTGCATTCCTTGCTCACTTTTCATATGCGAAGTTGTTTGCATTTCATTCCGTCGATTTCTAGTTAACGATTCTATGTTTAAGGTTAGCTAGAACGGCAAAATGAAAATTTGGCGTGGACGATGCCTCCCGAAACCTTGCTGCCGTGCTAGGTAACCCTACAGTGGTATCAGATCCATGCTAGAAATTTATACGGATTTTGTTAAGATTACGAAACCGAAATATTCCGAAACTTGAAACGCGAAAATCTTGTTTCTGTCGATTTTAAAATGTTGTCAATTTTTTTTAAAATAAGTACAGAGTGATGTGTGAGATATATCATGAACACAGTCAAAATTTCAGGGGGTTCTGCTCGAATTTGGCCGAGATGAGGCATGTTGTGGCCGGCCCAATTTTTTTGGAATTGCCTGAAATTTTTTGTGTGTTCCGGTGACTTGGTTTTGATGTTTCAGGTGTTGTTTGTTTTTGCTAATTTTGCATTTGATGTAATCTTACACTATAAGCAATTTGGAGTGTTTCGTATTCGTAGTTTTAACATTGTTTCAGGTTATTCGCATGTTATCTAGACGAAGTTAAAAAGTTCGATCGAATGTCAAAAACCCATTTGTCCAAGTTTAACGTATTCGGAAAAACATGCAAGTGATTCTATGAACCCTCTAGAAGAATGAAACCCTAACTCGATTTTTTGGATCGCGTAACCGCGGTCAAACCCTAGGGTTTGTCGTAGTTCCGTGGTGACATGAGTGAGGCTTGGGTTTGCCCTTCTACGGCTGGTGCATAGGTACTATGGCATATTTTGGGTGTTACTAAAACTGTGCTCAAGTGTTGAGCTGTCGGGAAATTGTGGGACTTTGATGAATCGATCGAAAAGTTTAACGTCGTCCGGATATTATGTGATGGGATACAATATTTGGAATCCACAAATGTAGTTATGAGATAACTAGTTTGAATTTTATAAATCTAGCAGTTTAGTCTCATTTGATAGGTTGTCACGGGATTTGGATGCGATCAAAAGTCCATCGCAATCACGTAGCGTACGGGATACTCGCCGGGTAACATTATTAGATAGCCACACCCCATAACCCCGACCAAGTGACTGTAGGATAACCCCATCGCCAAAAGCATCTGTTTGGGTGCTCACGGCAGCGGTGTTCCGCCTTAGTGCACTTCGTCGACGGTATCGAGGGTGCGTTCGTCTATTAAAGTTTCCAACGAGCATTCGATCAGGATGTCGGGAATCTTGTTGAATTACCCAACTAGATATTGAAAAGTGTTTTCGAGATCGAGACTAAAATGCGAGGTTTATAATTGTTAGGCATGCGATGTCTAAGGAATTCATTTGGTTAGGCATGAAATCCAAAGTATAAGATATTTCGGGTTTATGATGTCTAAGGTGGTTGCAGATTCCAACCGTTGTAGTTTTTCACTTTCTTTTCTGCGACCGTAAGTGTAATATGTGGTGTATCGCCGGTTTCGGTGCTATATGTCAACGACGATTGGGATACGCATATTTACTTACATTGATGACATGTGATGTTATGTGCTGCTGTGATATGTTATATTGGATCGTCGTGATTGAATAGCCGGGGGTTTTATGTGAGATGAGAGTTTTTCATTTTTCATTCATGTAAAATTCATTGTATGTAATATTCTTTTATTGGGGCACTTCCGGGTTGAGGATGATGTCACCATTGTATATTATTTACTTTTCCGCATTAGGATAGACCCAAGGCGGGGAGCACAAGTAACCGGGTTCTAGGGTCCAGTGAGAGACCATCTCAAGGAGTTGAGACCGGGTCTCCTAACTCTAGAATTGGAAGGGTTGCTTGCCGCTCTCGTAGGGGTCTAGGGGTGTGGTATTGGCTATTCATCACGATCGTGGAATCCGTGTTTTATACAGGCTTAATCTAAAACACGGAAATCGTAGTATATCCAATATTTCATATGTTTTATTCTGTTGCGATATTCTGTGATGTGATCATTGATTATATTATGAGACGAATGCTTATATTATATATATATATATGATATATAAGGATATAATTTTGTATTGTTGGATAATATTTTGAACATTTCCTATATCAAAAGTCGATCGGTTCAGGCACGTTATCTAAAATCATATACATTCTAAATCAAACCACAGGTTTTAACATACATAATACACACAAGAGGAAGAGTTCAGAAATGAACGAATCCTTCTTGAGGCATTGTAGACTAGGTCATATCAATGCGACCCGACTAGCTAAGTTATATTTAGATGCATATTTAAATCAGTTTGAATTTACATCTTGTGAAACTTGCCAATCATGTCACAAAGATAAGATGACCATAGCTCCGTTTATTGGAAACAGAGAAAGATTTAGTGAACTCTTGGGATTGATACATGATGATATATGTAGGTCCCCTGTCTACACATGCCAGGAATGGTTTTTTATATTTCATTACATTCACTAATGATCTCTCAAGATTCGGACATATGTTCCTTTTGAAACACAAGTCTGAAGCTTTTGAGAAATTCAAAGAATATAAGTTAGAAATAGAGAACCAAAATGGGTATAAGTATTAAGTCCTTTGATGTGATCAAGGAAGAGAATACTTTAGCACGGAATTCCTGGACTATTCTAAAAGGAAAATGAGATTCTCTCTCAGCATTACTCCTCCGTATACACCACAGCACGTTGGTATATCGGGACGGAGCAATCACACCCTATGTGATATGGTGTGCTCTATGATGAGTACTACTGAGATGTCTATTTCCTTTTGGGGGTTATGCACTTGTGAAGCTGCATACCTATTGAATAGGGTTCCAACCAAATCAGGTGCCTACCACTCCATATGTGATATGGTATGGGAAGAGCCCATCTCTTAAGTATGTTAAGATTTGGGGGTTGTTCGGCCTATGTCTAAAAGCAAAATTTGGACAAGCTCAAGGCAAGGTTAGTTCTGTGGAAGTTTATTGGATATCCCAAGCATTCGCAAGGGAATATCTTCTACCGCACCGAGGAACAAAAGTTGTTTTGTTTCTCAGTATGCCACCTTTTGAGAAAAGGATTTTCTTGTGAAGAAATTAGTGATCGTGAGGTAGAACTGGAAGGAGTTCCAGCTATACAAACTGCAGCTGATGATTTGGTAGAACCGATGGATTCAATAGTTCCCGACGAACCTCAGCCTCTCCACCGATCTAGTAGGGTTCCTCATCCACTTGAAAGATACTTCGGTTTTCTCTATGACAGTGGGAGTGAGGATTGCATCATGAGATGATGACCCAACTAGTTTCGAGCAGGCCATCAGGAGTGGGGACTCTGTAAGAATAGCTGGATACTAAGCGATCTGAGATGGAATCCATATACACCAACGAAGTATGGACTTTGGTTGCTTTATCTGAAGGGTTAAATCCCCATCAGGAGCAAGTATATCTTGAGAAGATTACTTGGTGTACATGGAAAAGTTGAGACTTTCAAAGCTAAGGCTTGTTTCAAAAGGTTTTCGTCATCGACCAGGTGTGGATAATGATGAAACATTTTCTAGTCTCTATGCTTAAGTCCATCCGGATCCTACTTGCCATTGCTACATACCATGACTACGATATCTGGCGATTGGGTGTCATAACGGCATTTCTAAATAGTGATTTAGAAGAGAGTGTCTATAAGTACACAGCCAGAGGGCTTCGTAGACAGTGGGAGCAGCGGAAATGTGTGCAAGTTGCTTTATGGGTTAAAGCAGGCATCGTGGAGTTGGAATATCTGTTTTGATGTGGTAGTCAAAAATTTTGACTTCATCAAAATGGTAGATGAACCTTGTATATACGAAAAGGTAGTAGGGAGTATGGTGGTGATCCTCGTATTGTACGTGGATGACATATTCTTGATAGGAAAGGGGTTTCCTATGCTACACTCGGTCAATCTCCTCTTATCACAAGGATTCTCCATATAGGATCAAGGTGATACCTCCTAAATCCTGGGTTTTGGATCTATGAGATAGATCTAAGTAGACGTTAGGATTCTCACTAGGTATAGTGAGATGGTATCAATCGATCCTGGGGAGAATTACTGGATAGCTTCCAGGGTGGTAAGGTCGACTGAATGTCAGTCACATGCATTGTCTTTACCCTCAGTAGAGGGACGGTATGTTGGAAGAGTTCCAAGCTAGATACCGTGGCATACTAGACGATAAAGGCTGGATACATTGCTACCAAGGATGCTACCAATGAAGTAGTCTGGATGTACACTAGTTCATGAGATGAATTTCGTTCCTACCATTGTGTGACAATGGAGTTGTGGCTTAGGCCTAGGAACCCCCATCCTATCTATGATCCAGACATATTCTTAGGCAGTATCATCTGATCATGGAGATGGATGATCTCCAGGGAGATCGAGATTAGAAGAGTAGACACAGAGGAGAACAGGGCGGATCCACTCACAAAGGCCTATTCCCAAAAGAGTCTTTTATGGGATGGTTGAGTATGAGATACTTCAACCACTGCTGATTGTTGGGTATGAGATACTACAATAGATGGCCCTAGTGCAAGTGGGAGATTGTTAGTTATATGTATGCCCTAGAGGCCATTACTATACATACGATGTATATTGTAGCGGATGCTTGGACATATATAGGGGAAGACTTTTATAAGCGAATTGAACTTTCTTTCACACTAAATTCAGTATACAGAGAGGAACTTTTTATAGCCTTATTACACGAGTATAGGAAGATATGAGGAAAACAATAAAATAAGGAAGTTACAAAAAAATTCTGTTACAAACAGATTCTAACTAATCTGAGAAATATCTTACTATTGACTATTTCCAACACTCCCCCTCAAGTTGGTGTGTAGATGTCCATCATGCCCAACTTGCTTATGAGTCTCTCGAACACTGCTTTGAATAGTCCCTTTGTAAAGATATCTGCAGTTTGTTCTTTTGTCAGAATGTAGGGGATACAGATGGTACCGGCATCCAGTTTTTCCTTGATGAAGTAGCGGTCGACTTCAATATGCTTCGTTCTGTCATGCTGAATGGGGTTGTGTGATATGCTGATGGTAGCTTTGTTGTCGCAGTATAGTTTTAGTGGCTGAGTTATAGGCTGCTTTATTTCCTGTAGTACCCGTTGAACCCACAAAACTTCACAAATACCGTTGGCCAGGGCTCGAAATTCTTCCTCCGCACTACTCCTTGCCACGACACTTTGTTTCTTGCTCCGCCATATAACTAGATTGCCCTATACGTACGTACAATACTCTGAAATTGACTTCCTGTCTACGATGGAACCTTCCCAATCCGCGTCAGTGAATACTTCGACGCTGCGAGTCTCACCTTTTTTGAAGAATAAACATCTTCCTGGTGCGCCCTTTAAATACTTCAAAACTCTATATGCTGCATCAAGGTGCTCTTCTTGAGGTGAGTGCATAAATTGGCTTATCATACTCACCGCAAAGGTGATATCAGGACGTGTGTGAGAAAGATAGATCAATTTTTCCACTAACCTCTGGTATTGTGGAATGTCCACTGACGGGCTCTGTGTAAATTCTCCGAGCTTTTTATTCGGATCTATCAGTGTCTCCACAGGTTTGCAGTTTGCCATCCCTATTTCTTTGAGAAGATCGAGAACATACTTCCGTTGAGACACGACAATACCTTTCTTACTTCGACCAATTTCCATACCCAAGAAATACTTCAATTCTCCCAAGTCTTTTACTTCGAACTCCTTGGCGAGACTTCTTTTTAACTGGTTGACCTCTTCCTCGTCATCTCCTGTAACAATGATATCATCAACGTAAACAATCAGTATTGCAATTTTTCCATGTCTCGAGACTCTGTAGAACAAGGTGTGATCTGCCTGAGCCTGATTGTATCCTTGCTCTTTCATAAACTGATGGAAATGTTCGAACCAAACTCGTGGAGATTGTTTAAGACCGTAAAGTGATCTTTTCAATCTGCACACTTTGGAGCCGAACCCTTTTTCAAACCCCGGCGGAGGTTCCATGTACACTTCTTCGTCCAGGTCTCCATTCAAAAACGCGTTCTTCACATTTAGTTGTTGAAGTCGCCAATCGAGATTTACTGCAACTGACAGCAAGATCCGGATCGTGTTTAGCTTAGCCAAAGGTGCAAAAGTCTGCGTGTAGTCGATTCCGTATGTTTGAGTGAACTCTTTAGCAATGAGCCTCGCCTTATATCGTTCTAGGGTTCTATCTGCACGAAACTTTGGTGTGAATACCCATTTGCATCCTACAGTCTTCTTTCCTCTCGGCAGCTCCTCCATGTTCCAAGTCTGATTTTTCTCAAGTGCATTCATCTCCTCGAAAATCGCCTTTCTCCATTCTGGAGCTCTCAGAGAATCCTGTACAGTTTTTGGAATCTCCACAGCAGACACATTAGAGGTAAAGGCTGAAAAACTGGGTGAAAGATTATTTGAGGGCACAAATTTTAACATTGGATACAAGGGACGACTAGTACATGACCTTGTGGACTTTCGGAGGGCTATGGGAAGATCCAGCTCACTGTGATCCGGTTCTGTTCTCGAGTCAGATTCTTGGTGGGCAGAACAGAGCCGACCTCTGCTTCTGGAGAAGGATTTATCTCAATTAAATGCTCCTGTTGCGTTTTTTCCAGACCTGTTTCACGTTGTTTCCTTTTGTAAGTTTTAATTTCCACATCAGCTTCTGGTGGATTTAAATTCATGGGGCAAGTTGTTTTAGGAGTCGGTGGTGTGTTCCTATTTTTATGGGATTTTTCCGGATTTTCTAATAAAGGAACCGAGTTTTCAACACACATATTTTCTGAGTTTTCAAGGACCTTTTTTTGAGTGTCCAGTATATTTTCACTGTTTTGGTTTGCCAGGTGTTCAAAAGACTGGTCTAAAATGTTTTGATTTAAAAATCTAGATCTTGTGAATTTGTATGTGGGATTAAGTTGGGTATTTTTGGGAGACTATTTTTTATGGAAACCGAGTCTTCACTATTTGTTCCCCCCTGAAGAGGAGGCTTAAAAAAAGATTTATTTTCAAAAAACAACACATCCATTGTGATAAATATTTTATTTAATAAAGGATCAAAGCATTTATACCCTCTTTGATTCGTGGCGTAGCCAATAAAAACACATTTTTCGATTTTGGATCAAGTTTACCCCTAGTGGGGTTGTGATAGTGAATAAATACGGTACAACCAAAAATTTTCAATGGCAGATCCGGGATTGCAAGGCGGCTTTGAGGGTAAAAGGATTTTAACAAGGCAACAGGTTTTTTAAAATTGAGAATTTTCGAGGGCATTCTATTAATAAGATAAGTTGCTGTTAAAATTGCTTCATTCCATAATGTTTTTGGAACATGATTGGTGAATAATAATGCCCTAGCAATTTCAAGAATGTGTTTATTTTTTCTTTCAGCCACACCGTTTTGTTGCGGTGTGTTAATGCAAGAACTTTGGTGAATGATGCCTTTCTTTGAAAAAAAATCTCCCAAGGTTTCGTTAAAAAATTCTCGTCCATTGTCACTTCTAAAATTCTGAATTTTTGTGTTAAACTGTGTTTCAACCATGGCATAAAAGGTTTTGAAAACTTGTTCAATTTCTGATTTCTTCTTTAGCAAAAACACCCAAAAGACTCTAGTATGATCATCAATAAACGAAACAAACCATTTTTTTCAGAATACAGATAAAACACGGGATGGTCCCTAAATGTCACTATGGATTAAAGCAAACGGTGCTGAAGGTTTATAGGATCGAGGTGGATAAATTGCCCTTTTGTGTTTGGCAAAAGCACATACTTCACATTGAAATTGAGAAGGATTTTTATTCCGAAACAACTTTGGAAACAAATATTGCATATAATGGAAACTAGGATGACCTAGACGAAGATGTAACATAATTAATTCATTATCACGAGAAACAAACATGGACTGAGAACACAAACTAGATGCAGATTTATTGAGACGCGACCTTCTTCAAGCAAGTAGAGACCTCCACAGGTCCTAGCATTGCCAATCATCGTCCCCGAGTCCAGAACCTGAATTTCAAAATGATAGGACATGAATTTAACTTGACACTTAAGGTCTTGAGTTAGCTTTATAATGGAAATCAGATTGGAGGAAACCTTTGGAACATGTAAAACATTAAGAAGGGTTAAGAAAGGAGAGATTGTGATGGTTCCTTGGCCGGCTATGGTAGAATACGAACCATCTGCAATTTTGACCCTTTTGTTTCCTGCACAGGGTGTGTAAGTTGAAAATAATATGAAGCAACTGGTCATGTGATCAGTTGCTCCAGAGTCAAGAATCCAAGAAAGTTGAATACATGAAAAAGAGATAGGGTGATTGTTACCGATTTAGGCTAAAGAACAGGAGGGTTGTGTTGACGGGTCTGCGGTGGAGTTAAAGAACTTGTACAGGTGCTCCAGTTGTTCCTTTATGAATGGAGGGGATCCAGAGTTGATTCTTGACTCCTGAGAACCATCGGACTCGATCTGCAAAGCCTGTTTTTGTAAAGGACTCTGGCTGGTGTTCCGATCCCCTTGAGTTCCGGATCTGTATGTTGGTTGATACACGGAGGATACTTCAGTATCTGTGGTGGAGGACATTATGGCTAGAAAAAAAGGAACTGGGATTTCTTTTGATTGAGAAAAAATGGTGATTTTTTATTTTTGGAGAAAGTTTTACCGCTCTGATACCATATAAGCGAATTGAACTTTCTTTCACACTAAATTCAGTATATAGAGAGGCTCTTTTTATAGCCTTATTACACGAGTATAGGAAGATATGATGAAAACATTAAAATAAGGAAGTTACAAACAGATTCTGTTACAAACAGATTCTGTTACAAACAGATTCTGTTACAAACAGATTCTAACTAATCTGAGAAATATCTTAGTTTTGACTATTTCCAACAACTTTCTTGCTCGACATGATAGTATACTATCTGGTTGCACTTTATCTTAACATGTACTCTGATTGTCTCTATGTTACATGTTGATAAAGCCCTTAGGATGAGTACTTGACTATCAGGACTATGATGCAGATCATACTAGTGGGGACAGAGTAGTCGTTAAGTACATCCTTCAAATGTTCCTAGTCGAGGGAGTATCGAGACAGGGCATCGATATACCAGAGTAGACTAGCGTATAGCTTCTCGACCCATGTAGATGGGCGATGGATGATCCTATATCCATTGGTGTTTGACATCAGAGACAGCATACGGGTGCTCAGTGGAGACTGGGTACACTGGACGGACTCACCGAGAACTCCCAGATGGTATTATACCTAACGTCATATGGCAGTTCTCGGGTGACACTGGTACAGGTTAGTCTGTAGACTCGAGATCATAGAGTCTTGTGTGATTCCCACTGTGCTTTGATTTCCACCTTATCACGTTCAAGAGAACCTGCAAAACGGTGGCTTTTGGGTACAGTCCTGAATCACATGGAGGCAATGAGCGATAGGAGGGGTTTCGTCTCTCCCGGTATTAGGGGTTGATGTTGCGCTGTGCTCGATTGGCTATAACAGGAAGTCCCTGGCCAAGGCTGCTTTAGAGATATACTGGTAAGTGTTATCAGTAGTTTCTCAACCCGTTATGAGCCTCATATCGACACGACATATCAGGTTACTCGGTGTCACGACCCGAAAGTACGGAATATGACCGGCACTTAAACTACGAACGTCTCGAGGCGTACGTAATCTAAGTAAACCGAAAACCCAGAAATCCAAACCAAGAAAAGTAGTAGAGTGCAGGAAAAACCAACTTAAAACAAGTAGTTCAATAGCATAAGCCGAATTATGCGGTTTTTAAAAACATCAAAAATTTACTGAAAATTTCGGCAGAGTCTCCTTTGTAAATACTGGCTCCCAAACGGGATACAACATGAATAGTATACGAAATCAAGAAAAAGGCATCCCCAAGCGGGAGCTAGCTCTTCGTCAATCGACGGTCACAACCACACAAGCAATATAATATATAACGCCAACGGCGAGGATCAAAAACTTAAAAGGGAACTCAAAACCACCAGAAATATAACGAGCAACTCTAAGGTCGAAAGAATAAACAACACTGGTCTCTATCTCAAAAAAATACATGTTTGGTTGATGGAATTTACTAGATACAACGGAATAATATTATACAAGGTAATATGATGGGTACGATACAAGAAAAACCCACCTACTAGCAAGTCACCCGAATGAAACTGAGCCCGCAAAGCCGTAATGAACCTGTACGGCAACCTGCAAGAAACTGGGGCACAACGGGGGTGAGTTGCCAACTCGTGAATAGAAAAACATCTACGCACAGAAATCGCATAAATAACGCAATCCTAGGTCAATGATCATAATATATCCTCAAATATATATAACATGCAGCCTATAACAATGGCTAGGGGAAATATCTAACCCGAGTGTAAACTCATGTGCCCGTGTCAGTGCCTCAGGTAGCAATATATCATATGAATGAGGTATGAATGCATGAAAACAGAATACATGTAAATGAAGAAACTGTTTTCATAAATTAGTGAGATTTCCTTCGTATTTTAAACTGAGGTATCATAATTAAAATCAGTATCAACAGTGTCTAGCATCGACACAAAACATAAATCTCACTGTCTCGAAATATCAATGTCTCAATCTCAATATCTAGGGCGCCGTCAGTCCAGACCGGCCCCTACCATCCATCTCAAGACCACGACGGTATCCTCCGGATATCCGACGCGTCGGGTAATATCACCGGTAGGTAGTGCTCCCCAGCCAGGCTCAACGTCAACACCACATTCCTCTTGCCCCGGGGTACCATACCGGGCCCACCATGTACCCGTGACGGTTCCTCCACTCCTCGACACGGATCTCCAAAACCACAGCAAACTCATGGTGGACGACACTTTACATCACTAGAAAACCGCAACATTTTATATTTTAAAAGATCATAAGTTGTAAATTTTGCGGCTTTCCCCGAAATCCAGAAATATCATAAATCTCAAGAAATCATCACAAGTGCATATGTCAATGATAATGAATTAGGCATGAACAACTGAATAACAGTATGCATGAAGTGGTAGGTAATAACTACAATGTCTAATATGGCATATAAGGGAAGTACACTAATATCATGTCAACACTACTAGCTAACAATCTAAGTCAAGCAATTATATTCTCTAAAGTGTACGTGACATGGCAATTACCGATGAAGATGTGTGTGAGCCGGCAAGTAGGTGTACGTGGTACATACGCATCATCGGTAATGGTGCTGGTGTCCTAACAGCATGATATCAATAATGGAATATGCAGCAAAATAAATATGCGAAGCAGAGCGAACAGCAATAATGTGCGGGAGCTGAATACTAGACACAACGATAACTAATCTGCAATAATCTAATATAAGTCCTACAAATGGTGCCTTTTGAAATAACACGAATCATGGGATTTTGAAAATAGGGGCTACGGTGTTTTTTATGAAAAGATACGTCGTTTTTGAAATATCCGTAGATTCCCTTGAGCTGTCTTTAAAAATGCCCACGATTCGTTAGTTTTTGAAATAGGTAAGAAGTCTAATCTAATCTAACAACTACACTAAACTATACGGCTGAACTACAAGCTGAACTACAGGTAAGGAAACCGCCTATCATCTGAGTCGATACATATACATACCTGTATATGTATAGTCGGTGATCTCGCCTCAATAATATCATATCCGATACCATATCTATAATCAGGCATCCCAAGTCAAGAGTGCGGATCAATCATCAATATAGCTCGTACGTAAATCCGTCGTACGGCATCCCAATCTGGGTACGGGTCAATATCATATTCATCATACTATTCACCTGGTATCCTCTTTATCAAATATCATGATCGGGGTACTGATCTACGTCTAGTACCATACTGATACCGCCTACGTATGCATGGACGTGTGTGAAACACTACGTCAAGGACCCGCTACAACGTCATGTCGTATCTAAGATACGAACCCTGCTATATCACCGATCTCACGGCCTCAAATCGAATCTCATCGACTCAGCTCAATCCCAAGTATCATCCTCAATCCGTATGTGAACACATAGTCCCATACCCATATGAACACATAACTATAAAGAATCCCATGAGCACATATCAATAGGAATGTATGCAAGTATGTATGTGTGTATGTGTGTGTGTAACACTACCCTAGGGTTCGCAACACTAAAGTAATCCAATACACCAATATCCATCCTAAGCATCGTTATTAATCCCAAATAACATATAATAATTGTTGGTGTGTATACGCATCCGTATACACCACCACGGACTGCGGGGGTGCTATACGCCATCCACCCGACTTCTCCCCGTAGATATAAATCTACTCACCTGGTCCTCGCTCGCCGGTGCCGACGTCGCCACGCGCTTGCTTGTCGTCTCGAAGTCCACGTAGGGGTACCTACATATCATAACGCACCATATCACATTAAAACTAAATTCGAGATCGAAACGGCATACGAAAATCAAATCGGCACGCGTATCACGCATAGGTCCAAACCTATCGCCACGCATGCAAGAATAGTAAAACCAACCCTTGATGTCGATGTACAAACGTCAAACCATCGAGAAAAATCCAATCACACTCATTTGCACATTCACGAACACTAATTTTAATATAAACTAGGTTAAAACTCACAAAAACCCCATTTTCACTTAAAAAGTCATTTTTCCGAAAATCTAGCAAGCACAATTCGCCGTTTTTGTACAAAACATGATGTTTAAATGAAAGTAGCGGCCAATATACTTATTAAATATCTTAAATAAGTCGTATAAACAATTTCCGGAATTTAATCTCATTAAATTCCAAAAATCCTAATATTCTAGTTTACAAAAATACCCTTTTTTAACAATTTCAAAGCAAAAATGCACAAACTACAATCTAGCTTAGATTTGCATGATCCAAAGCATTAAACCACACTTAATAAAGTTAATGAAGCCAAGAAAACCCTAATCACATTTTTAATCCCAAGAATTTAACAAATTTCAAAAACCTAGTAAGCAATTAGCAAATTAACACAATTTTTCAAGTAACAACTTGTAATTAACAACTAGATTAGTTTTCTACAAAACTAATTATGTTAAACCACTTCACTAAACCATGCACAATCAAACACAACTCATTTCCATAACAAACCCTAACTTGAAATCCAAAACTTGCAATTAAACTCACATATCCAAGTTAACACTTAATTTAAATTAGCTTTAAGAAACAAGTAACAATTTAAGCAAAAAGTTTTAGAATTATACCCAAAAATATATGAAGGTCCACAAGACTCCATGGCCTCCCAAAATGCTCTCTTTTCACAAGGATCCATGCTATACGGGCTAAGCTAAAATGGGTAGGAGTCGGATTTGGGTTTTGGGATTTTTTTTTATGGATTTTGAGCAATTTTTGATGAAGTTTTGAAGAGAAAGGAGAGGGGAAAATGGAGGGGGGCTGCTGCTGTATGGAGAAGGGATTTCGACCAGAAATGGGAGTGGGGGAGGAGAGAGAGGGAGGTAGAGAAAGTGGGGCAAAGTCAAGGTCAAACAAAGTCAAAAGTCTAACTACTTCACTCATTTTCTTTCCTTTTCTTTCATTTCTTTTTCCTTGAAAATCAAGTGGGGAAAAGATATGGTGGGTGCTGAATTCAGCCATGGGGAGGGGTAAGTGGGGGTGTGTGGGTGTGGGCACGGGTGTGGGGTGGTGAAAAATGATAAATACAATACCCCAAACATCCATTTACGCTAAAAAAAAGCCTTTTTTCTTCGATAATTTCTAAACCGTTTTGGCAAATGATTTCGTTGCAAAAACCACATGTTAAAATTTTATTTAATGTTTTATGATGCACAAAATTTGTTTCAACTCATTCCAATTTGTAATTTTCCCTAATTAAATGTATTAGTGACGGCTTAAATAATAATAAAATAATATTTTTTTCAGAAAATTTGAAATTTCACCAGCGGCTCAATAAGCACCAAATAATAGCAATTACATAGCTAGAATATGTATATTTAATTTTTATAATAAAATATTTGCATTTTGACTTTTTACAGAAAACCCCCTTATTTTACCGATTTTTTCGAAATTTCACCGAAACGATTTTCAAAACGCTACAATCTTCCCCCCTTAAAGAAATTCGGTCCCCGAATTTAAATTCAAACTCCCCCAAATACTAAAATATCTAAGAAAACCCATCAAGTCGTCGGGGCTCCGAAATTGTAAATACATAAAACAAATCGTAACGCAGCGCATGCGCTTGAAAAATGAGCATATAACTCAAATCAAAACTCCGTCAAGCATCCCGCAATCATCGGAGTCATGGAGAAGACATCAATGCCAAATCCAAATCAAAACCGATATGACATAACTCGAAACTAAACATGTAAATATCGAATCTATATCTGTAAGTGTCTGAAGGAAATGCATGCCAATCTCTTTAAGTCGCTGTGCAACGCGTATAACACTGCACAGTGGCGGACGTCTATCATAAGAAAATAACTATATATATATACCTTTGTTTTAAATGTACGTTCCGCCGTTTTGGAAACAATTTAGAAGGGTCTCCTTATTTTAAACATTTCGTGTCATATCAGACGCGTAGGTAAATACTGAGGCTATAGCTCGCTTTTGGAAATCCCTTCAATAACTATCAATGCATGCAAAATGTATTCAGGTACTGTCCTCTGACTAGTCCTGCTCGGTACGAAAACACATAGCAATATCATAAAAACGTACTGCTCTATAAGAAATCAATCCCAAAATATGCACATGAATACTACGTGCGTCTGGTGCGCACGGAAATCAAAATCCATGAATGTGCCATACATGCGCACAGAAACAACATCTAAGTGCATCAGGTGTGCACGAAACATCTGTCGTAGGCAACATGTGTGCCTGACAGCAAAATCAGGTGCATCTGACATGCACGAAAAAAAATCTCGATTTAGTGCCTCTGGTGTGCACCAAAATCACCCTTCAAAACATGCGCCCCACATGCGCGAAAATCCAAATCAGGTGCATCTATCGTGCATGAAATCATGAAATCCAATATCAAGCGCCGAACGTGCGCAAAAGCAATCAGGTGCATAAGGTGCACAAAACAAATATCGAGTATCACAATCAAAATCGAAGTCCAGTGCATCTAAGTGCACAAAAGGCGTATCACTGCACTGCAAGCATATATAAACTATACCGAGTGCAGGAACGAAATCGTGTGCATGCATACGCACAAAACCAACTCAACTGTTTAAAACCGTAAAATCACAAACATGTGAAACTAAAGAACGAAAACGATATCAAGTGCAACACTGTGCAAAGATCGTAAATCCTCAATCATCAAAATCAAATCATACGAATAAATCACCCAAAACATCGTAATCAATAATGGCGGAATAGTACTGCTCAAGCGCATCCTCTAAGAATCTCGGCCAACTGTCGCGGTCACTAGTGGAACGTCTCGTCGATGATCATGAACTCTGTCCTGCTGGCGTGCGTAACCATGACCACTCCTGGGTCAAGGTCTCTACTATGAATTACCGATCTTTCGGTCCATCGGCTCATCGGCCCTATCAGGTATGCTAACGGGGACGATTCCGTTCTGGCACTTCTCTGGTCATCTCTTGGTCAATCATCGCGACCACTCGTAAGACAGCATATCACTGGCGTCGGCCTCTGGCTCTCTGAATGTACGTGACACATCTGATCCTGGGTGCAAGTATCATTGCAGCAGTGTCCTGGAAGGAATCCTGCTCACGGTCTCTTCCATGTCTCGTCTCTACCAACTGTCCGGAAGTCATCGTCCTTTCCTATATCTGCATCTTGCTCTGGAACGACTGCATACTCATCACGACTCCTTCTGGAAGGTAAGTCCAGTACTCTGCCTCGGCATGCGCATCGCATCTCTGATGTCGACGGAGTGGAACGTCATCTCATCTAGATCTGGTGCGAACCTCTTACTCCACTTTTCTCTAATGTCGTCTTCTTTGGACTCGTCTCGTCGCGGCTGCATGGACTGAGCTCCAACGGCTATCCTCGTATCTGGAGTCTCCCAAGAATGCATCTCACCACCTAGCATCCGATTGAAGTCGAACCATTCGATCGATTCGTCAAAACCTCATAATCCCCCAAGAGCTCAACATCTTGGTACAGTTTAATAGTATCGAATATATCTACCACAACATCGGTGGTCCAGCCGTAGAAGGGAAAACCCAAGCCTCACTAATGGCGCCGTGGAACTGCCGCAAACCCGAAGGTTCAAAGGCTTTCACACGGTCATTAAGTCGAGTTAGGGTTTCATTCTTCTAGAGGGACCATAGAATTGCCTGCATGTCTTTCCGACTACTTTAAACTTGGAATAATAGGTTTCTGACATTCGATCGTCTCTGTCGACTCCCAACGTCTCCGCGTGAAGTCGTCTCTAGCTGGAATCAATCTATCTGATGACCTCGCATCGGGGTAAGCGAACGAACCACCTGTCCTAGTCATTCATCATCGGGTGACTAGCGACCTTGTATCATCTATTCGTACAACTCGCCCCGCAATAGCTCCAATATATGGGGCGATATCTCGTCGCTCGCAGCAACAACTGGCTCGCTCGTCTGCACGCTGAACAGTGCCTCAATCATCAGGAGTAAGCAACACACCAACGGTCATCAAAACCTGACTGGCCTCTATCATTGGCTCAATTCTCTAGTGTCGATCAGCACCTCCGAGTAACCTCATAAAGGCGATCCGCCAAACGCTCGTGGCGCGGAAACACAGTAAAAAGACACATCTCTGCAATTGGGTGTCGCCGGAATCACGCCCTGGTCAGTCCTCGTTTGTGACGAGCTCCTGTTGACCGCAACTCTAGCCGTATCTCTCCCTGCCCGAAATCATGGCAGCAAAACCAAACTGGTAACGATGAGGCTAGATCAGGAAGGAATATAATACTGAACAAGGAAATGTACATTCTAAGGCTTCTTAAGTAGAGTGGCGTGTCGTAAATATGCCGCGGAACATACCAACGGTACGTCACTCTACTTTAGTCACTTATTCCATCAACCAAGGGTCATCCTACGCTCCGAAGGTTAAAACCTAACGCTCTGATACCAACTTTGTCACGACCCGAAAGTACGGAACATGACCGGCACTTAAACTACGAACGTCTCGAGGCGTACGTAATCTAAGTAAACCGAAAACCCAGAAATCCAAACCAAGAAAAGTAGTAGAGTGCAGGAAAAACCAACTTAAAACAAGTAGTTCAATAGCATAAGCCGAATTATGCGGTTTTTAAAAACATCAAAAATTTACTGAAAATTTCGGCAGAGTCTCCTTTGTAAATACTGGCTCCCAAACGGGATACAACATGAATAGTATACGAAATCAAGAAAAAGGCATCCCCAAGCGGGAGCTAGCTCTTCGTCAATCGACGGTCACAACCACACAAGCAATATAATATATAACGCCAACGGCGAGGATCAAAAACTTAAAAGGGAACTCAAAACCACCAGAAATATAACGAGCAACTCTAAGGTCGAAAGAATAAACAACACTGGTCTCTATCTCAAAAAACTACATGTTTGGTTGATGGAATTTACTAGATACAACGGAATAATATTATACAAGGTAATATGATGGGTACGATACAAGAAAAACCCACCTACTAGCAAGTCACCCGAATGAAACTGAGCCCGCAAAGCCGTAATGAACCTGTACGGCAACCTGCAAGAAACTGGGGCACAACGGGGGTGAGTTGCCAACTCGTGAATAGAAAAACATCTACGCACAGAAATCGCATAAATAACGCAATCCTAGGTCAATGATCATAATATATCCTCAAATATATATAACATGCAGCCTATAACAATGGCTAGGGTAAATATCTAACCCGAGTGTAAACTCATGTGCCCGTGTCAGTGCCTCAGGTAGCAATATATCATATGAATGAGGTATGAATGCATGAAAACAGAATACATGTAAATGAAGAAACTGTTTTCATAAATTAGTGAGATTTCCTTCGTATTTTAAACTGAGGTTTCATAATTAAAATCAGTATCAACAGTGTCTAGCATCGACACAAAACATAAATCTCACTGTCTCGAAATATCAATGTCTCAATCTCAATATCTAGGGCGCCGTCAGTCCAGACCGGCCCCTACCATCCATCTCAAGACCACGACGGTATCCTCCGGATATCCGACGCGTCGGGTAATATCACCGGTAGGTAGTGCTCCCCAGCCAGGCTCAACGTCAACACCACATTCCTCTTGCCCCGGGGTACCATACCGGGCCCACCATGTACCCGTGACGGTTCCTCCACTCCTCGACACGGATCTCCAAAACCACAGCAAACTCATGGTGGACGACACTTTATATTTTAAAAGATCATAAGTTGTAAATTTTGCGGCTTTCCCCGAAATCCAGAAATATCATAAATCTCAAGAAATCATCACAAGTGCATATGTCAATGATAATGAATTAGGCATGAACAACTAAATAACAGTATGCATGAAGTAGTAGGTAATAACTACAATGTCTAATATGGCATATAAGAGAAGTACACTAATATCATGTCAACACTACTAGCTGACAATCTAAGTCAAGCAATTATATTCTCTAAAGTGTACGTGACATGGCAATTGCCGATGAAGATGTGTGTGAGCCGGCAAGTAGGTGTACGTGGTACATACGCATCATCGGTAATGGTGCTGGTGTCCTAACAGCATGATATCAATAATGGAATATGCAGCAAAATAAATATGCGAAGCAGAGCGAACAGCAATAATGTGCGGGAGCTGAATACTAGACACAACGATAACTAATCTGCAATAATCTAATATAAGTCCTACAAATGGTGCCTTTTGAAATAACACGAATCATGGGATTTTGAAAATAGGGGCTACGGTGTTTTTTATGAAAAGATACGTCGTTTTTGAAATATCCGTAGATTCCCTTGAGCTGTCTTTAAAAATGCCCACGATTCGTTAGTTTTTGAAATAGGTAAGAAGTCTAATCTAATCTAACAACTACACTAAACTATACGGCTGAACTACAAGCTGAACTACAGGTAAGGAAACCGCCTATCATCTGAGTCGATACATATACATACCTGTATATGTATAGTCGGTGATCTCGCCTCAATAATATCATATCCGATACCATATCTATAATCAGGCATCCCAAGTCAAGAGTGCGGATCAATCATCAATATAGCTCGTACGTAAATCCGTCGTACGGCATCCCAATCTGGGTACGGGTCAATATCATATTCATCATACTATTCACCTGGTATCCTCTTTATCAAATATCATGATCGGGGTACTGATCTACGTCTAGTACCATACTGATACCGCCTACGTATGCATGGACGTGTGTGAAACACTACGTCAAGGACCCGCTACAACGTCATGTCGTATCTAAGATACGAACCCTGCTATATCACCGATCTCACGGCCTCAAATCGAATCTCATCGACTCAGCTCAATCCCAAGTATCATCCTCAATCCGTATGTGAACACATAGTCCCATACCCATGTGAACACATAACTATAAAGAATCCCATGAGCACATATCAATAGGAATGTATGCAAGTATGTATGTGTGTATGTGTGTGTGTAACACTACCCTAGGGTTCGCAACACTAAAGTAATCCAATACACCAATATCCATCCTAAGCATCGTTATTAATCCCAAATAACATATAATAATTGTTGGTGTGTATACGCATCCGTATACACCACCACGGACTGCGGGGGTGCTATACGCCATCCACCCGACTTCTCCCCGTAGATATAAATCTACTCACCTGGTCCTCGCTCGCCGGTGCCGACGTCGCCACGCGCTTGCTTGTCGTCTCGAAGTCCACGTAGGGGTACCTACATATCATAACGCACCATATCACATTAAAACTAAATTCGAGATCGAAACGGCATACGAAAATCAAATCGGCACGCGTATCACGCATAGGTCCAAACCTATCGCCCACGCATGCAAGAATAGTAAAACCAACCCTTGATGTCGATGTACAAAAGTCAAACCATCGAGAAAAATCCAATCACACTCATTTGCACATTCACGAACACTAATTTTAATATAAACTAGGTTAAAACTCACAAAAACCCCATTTTCACTTAAAAAGTCATTTTTCCGAAAATCTAGCAAGCACAATTCGCCGTTTTTGTACAAAACATGATGTTTAAATGAAAGTAGCGGCCAATATACTTATTAAATATCTTAAATAAGTCGTACAAACAATTTCCGGAATTTAATCTCATTAAATTCCAAAAATCCTAATATTCTAGTTTACAAAAATACCCTTTTTTAACAATTTCAAAGCAAAAATGCACAAACTACAATCTAGCTTAGATTTGCATGATCCAAAGCATTAAACCACACTTAATAAAGTTAATGAAGCCAAGAAAACCCTAATCACATTTTTAATCCCAAGAATTTAACAAATTTCAAAAACCTAGTAAGCAATTAGCAAATTAACACAATTTTTCAAGTAACAACTTGTAATTAACAACTAGATTAGTTTTCTACAAAACTAATTATGTTAAACCACTTCACTAAACCATGCACAATCAAACACAACTCATTTCCATAACAAACCCTAACTTGAAATCCAAAACTTGCAATTAAACTCACATATCCAAGTTAACACTTAATTTAAATTAGCTTTAAGAAACAAGTAACAATTTAAGCAAAAAGTTTTAGAATTATACCCAAAAATATATGAAGGTCCACAAGACTCCATGGCCTCCCAAAATGCTCTCTTTTCACAAGGATCCATGCTATACGGGCTAAGCTAAAATGGGTAGGAGTCGGATTTGGGTTTTGGGATTTTTTTTTATGGATTTTGAGCAATTTTTGATGAAGTTTTGAAGAGAAAGGAGAGGGGAAAATGGAGGGGGGCTGCTGCTGTATGGAGAAGGGATTTCGACCAGAAATGGGAGTGGGGGAGGAGAGAGAGGGAGGTAGAGAAAGTGGGGCAAAGTCAAGGTCAAACAAAGTCAAAAGTCTAACTACTTCACTCATTTTCTTTCCTTTTCTTTCATTTCTTTTTCCTTGAAAATCAAGTGGGGAAAAGATATGGTGGGTGCTGAATTCAGCCATGGGGAGGGGTAAGTGGGGGTGTGTGGGTGTGGGCACGGGTGTGGGGTGGTGAAAAATGATAAATACAATACCCCAAACATCCATTTACGCTAAAAAAAAGCCTTTTTTCTTCGATAATTTCTAAACCGTTTTGGCAAATGATTTCGTTGCAAAAACCATATGTTAAAATTTTATTTAATGTTTTATGATGCACAAAATTTGTTTCAACTCATTCCAATTTGTAATTTTCCCTAATTAAATGTATTAGTGACGGCTTAAATAATAATAAAATAATATTTTTTTCAGAAAATTTGAAATTTCACCAGCGGCTCAATAAGCACCAAATAATAGCAATTACATAGCTAGAATATGTATATTTAATTTTTATAATAAAATATTTGCATTTTGACTTTTTACAGAAAACCCCCTTATTTTACCGATTTTTTCGAAATTTCACCGAAACGATTTTCAAAACGCTACACTCGGGTCTGACATTTACCACCCCTAGACGAGATATGCGACATATCAGACGAAGAGACCGGACTGTACGGTAGTGTTATTGATTGGATTCGCAGGAGTACGAGCAGGCTTGCTTGTTGATCTTTTGATCGCTCAATACCCGGGTGGCCGTTACGTTTAGCAGACCGCTTGCGGCTTGTGGTGTTTGATATGATCATCACCTACTGCCGGCGTATTGACGAGTCTTTAGAGTCCTACACAGAGGTTTTCCTGGCTCAAGCGAAACGGAGTAGGAGCACATATGTGATATGTGCGGGACCGAGATTGATACGATATGAGATTTGTGATTTGTGACATTGGTCGGTTATATGCGATATAGCCGGGTTATCGGATCAAGTGTTGATTCGATAAGTTTTTAAACATGATATTAGTCGGTTATATGTAATAGAGCCGGATTATTAAATCAAGAGTTGTTAATAATTTATTGTATAATTATATATTTGATATATAACATTACATTAACTAATATTAGCTAACTTAAGATTTCTTTTCTCATTTTGGATACATTGATGTATATGTGATATATGTTAAATGTATCAAGCTAGGTTAAAAATAAAACTAGGGTTTATGAGGATTGAACCATGCTAGGGTTAAGATTAGGGCTTTATATTTATCATTAAGTTATTCAAAATTGTGGATTTTATCATGGTTGATATTTGTTGAAAGCTTGTAGAAGCTTGTAAGTATCTTTGACTTTGTCCACTCTTTTGTCTAACTTAGGATATTTATTTAACCTAACCCTTTAACCCATGGCCATGATTAACTTTCTACAAGGGTTGAGCATGACATGCTTAACCCTTGGTTGCATTTCTAACCTCACACAATAATTCATTTTCATCACTTGTTGTTGTTTTTCTTCTTGACAAAAGCTTTCTATCTTTTTCAATGGTGATGATTATGAGTGAGAAAATGAAATCTAAAGTGAACAAAATTCCTACTTCATCATCCTCTACTACTTGCCATTTAGTATAGGGTGTTTGCTTCACTAATTCCATGATTAGTGAAAAGATAGCTTGGGTTAGTGTCTCCTCGACGTAGATCATCTTCGGTCTCGAAAACTTCGAAGCAAGCATGTTCGTTTCTTCAAGGGAGCCTCTCTAGAGTCCGGAGTTCACGATCGCAGCGAAGGGACTACCACACGGAGCCATTGAAGTGAAGGACCAGTCTACAAAGTTTGTATTCCTTGCTCACATTTCATATGCGAAGTTGTTTGCATTTTATTCCGTCGATTTCTAGTTAACGATTCTATGTTTAGGGTTAGCTAGAACGACAAAATGAAAATTTGGCATGGACGATGCCTCCCGAAACCTTGCTGCCGTGCTAGGTAACCCTACAGGCAGTACCCGGTTACTTACAACGGATGGTTGTGCTCGCACATTCCGAGGAGGAGATCTTCATCACCGAATGTAATGTCGGCTGTGTGAATTTCTTCCAGCCCGTCCTTCATCTTTTCTTCTGCAAGAAAAGCTTGAAACTGATCGGGCTCTTGTAATGCCTTGATCAGAGAATCTCGTATCTCTTTAGATAGGAGAAGGGCATCCAAAATGCTCAATTGTGAGGTATCGTCAGGTGTGCCAGGACATTGTAATCCACCTTGTTCTTCTTAGGCGAGGCCTTAGCTGTGAGCTCTTCGACGACTCTATCATCAAGGGAAATCTCCTCAGGGACTTTTCCTTCTCCTTGTCTCTTTTACCTGAACCTTTGAGGGTCCGAGATTCTTTTCAGGCAACGTACGGTTACGCAGCTAAACGTTCTCACAGTTCTTCACCTCTTCTTCTTTTTCCAGAGGTGGATTCTTTGAAGAGAGGGCCAAGGGCTATTTCTTTGTCAGAATCTCTCCCGAAGGTAAGAACTTGAGATTTCCCTTTTGTCGAAATGGCATCAACTATATGACAGTTACCGGCTGTTCCTTTACGCTCATCTGTCATGCTTCTCTGTTCCCAATGGGCTTTGCGCTTCATTCGCTTAAAGTGTTGTCGGTGGGCAACGTATCCCTGCCAGCACTTCTTGAAGAATTGCACTCTTCGGTAGGATGTATAACCCTTCAATGGTATAAGCAGTATTTCGGATGTACATCCGCTTCGTCAAGGCACGTAATCCCGGGAGTATTTCCTTCGAAAGGTGGCAGCTTCATTCCCATTGACAGGGTTTTGGCGAACCGTTTCCCTATCTTAAACTTGCTTTTGTCTGCCACGGGTGTGCTTCGATCCAGTTGGAGTACTTTGTGACTCTTCCTTGCCACAGCTTCCTCATCTTGACGCCGATGCTTGGCCTCTTCGTATATGCCCGTTTCACGTTCTCAGTCGGATTTGCACTTTTGAAGGGCTTCGTTTAGCAGCATGTCAATCAAGTCGTCTGACGGCTCCAGGGATTTTGACGCCGGTCCTGCCCCCAGCTTATCCGCATTATTTTCTAACACTGAGGGAGCTTCTTTGCCATTCACTGACGAATGAGAGATCATGTGGCAACTCGCCACATAATCCTTGGGTTCTTCTGACGAGTTGTCTCCCTCGTCATTGTCACTGTTTCCGTTCTCAAGTATGTGGTTGAGAAACTCTTCTAGTGTGATTGGGGTCCACGCTTTCTGGTTGTATTCCTCCAGCGAGTCAATGTAGTTCTGCGGGTCTGTGTGCTTGTCGTCAAGCTGCACGGGCTTCTTGGCCTCCTTATTTTTCTTCAAAGACTTTGAAGGCTTGACCTAGGTGTTCTGCCCATCATTACCATCTTTCGGTGTTGGGCGTGGTTTCAGCATCCCGTCAATAATCTCAGGCTCCAGCAGGCTTTTCCACCTATTCGCCGGGCATGCTCGAAGATCCTTCGGCATTCTTTTAGTTTTAGCCAAAAGGACAATTTCCCAAGGAGCTTCTTCTACAAATGAGCATGATGCCCCCAGCATGTCCACCTTTTTAGGAGCGTGCTGCTGTGGCGGGTTCACCTTCCAGTTTTCGGACAGCACGAACTTGCCTTGTTGGTACTGGTCTTCAACCCAGTTTTTGAAGACGTAGCAATCTTCGATTGGGTGGCCCATTACTCTGTGGAAGGGGCAGTAGTTGGGATTGTTGACGTCACCACGCTGCAGTGGGCGTCTCAGATCCGGCAAAGTGATGAGCCTGTTGCGCACTGCCAGTTCGAACAGTCTTCTCGTTTCATCTCGGGGAAACGAGTAAAGACGTCTCAATTTCTCTTCGAGGGATCGGTGTGTGTTGCTTTGCTGAGCAACCGATTTCAGGTCACTCGGTTGTTGTTGAGCGTTAGCAACGAAGGTCTCTTTCCCTTTACCCTTTTCATTTCGGAGATCCGTTTTTTAAGAAGACGGCCTATGGCTCATCTGGTCCATTTGGGCCAGCTTATCAATCAAGGCCTGGAAGGTGGTTGACTTGAAGAACATCATGAATTGGGATATAGATGCTTGAGGTGTTAGTTATGTATATGCCCTAGAGGCCATTATTGTACATATGATGTATATTATAGTGGATGCTTGGATATATATAGAGAGGACTTTCTTGCTCGATATGATAGTATGTTATCTGGTTGTACTTTGTCTTAACATGTTGACTTGTATTGGTTTACTATCTTGCTCTCACATGTTGATAAAGCCCTTTGAGATATGTACTTGACTACTGGGACTATGATGAGATCATACTAGTAGGGCCAGGGTAGTCAACGAGTACATCCTATAACTGTTCCTAGTCGAGGGTGTATCGAGACAGGGCATCGATACACCAGAGTAGACTAGCGTATACGCATCTTGACCCATATCCATTGGTGTTTGACATCAAAAATGGTGTACGGGTGCTCAGTGGAGACTAGGTACACTGAACGGACTCGCCGAGAACTCCTAGATGGATTTATACCTATCGTCAGATAGCAGTTCTCTGGTGACACTGGTACAGGTTAGTCTGTAGACCCGAGATCATCATAGAGTCTTGTGTGATTCCAACTGTACTTTGATTTCCACCTTACCACGTCCAAGAGGGCGTGCAAAACGGTGGCTTTTGGGTACAGTCCCGAATCATATAGAGGCAATGAGCCATAGAAGGGGTTTCGTCTCTCCCGGTATAGGAAGTTGATGTTGTGCTGTGTTCGATTGGCTATAACTGGAAGTCCCTGGCCAGGGCTGATATGGAGTGCTACTGGTAAGAGTTATCAGTAGTTTCTCGACGTGTTATGAGCCTCACATCGACACGACTTATCGGTTACTGGGGTCTGACGTTTACCACCCCTAGACTGGATATGCGACATATCAGACGAAGAGATCGGACTGTACGGTAGTGTTACTGATTGGATTCACAGGAGAATGCACAGGCTTGCTTGTTGATCTTCTGATCGCTCAATACCTGGGTGGCTGTTACGTTTAGTTGACCGCTTGCAGCTTGTGGGTGTTTGATATGATCATCACCTACTGCCGGCGTATTGACGATTCTTTAGAGTCCTACACAGAGGTTTCCTTGCTCAGGCAAAACGGAGTAGGAGCACATATGCGATATGTGCGGGACCGAGACTAATACGATATGAGATACCGTATTCTATTCTCGCGATATATGATATCGGCCGGGTATATGTGATATATCCGGGTCATCGGATCAAGTGTTATTTCGATGAAATGGTATATGTTATATTAGTCGGTTATATGTAATATAGCCGGGTTATCGGATCAAATGTTGATTCGATAATTTAATGTATAATTATATATGAGATATATTACGTTACATTAACTAATATAAGCTCTCTTTATTGATTCTTTTTCTCACTTGGATAATACATTGATGTATATGCGATATATGTTAATTGTATTATTTTCTTTTGTTACATTATATATTATATATGTGATATATAATATTGTAACATGCTAGGTTAAAATTACAACTAGGGTTTATGAGACTTGAACCATGTTAGGTTTGGATTAGGGTTTATAATTATTATTAAGGAAATACAAATAATGGTGGAATTATCCATGGTTGATATTTTGATGGAAGCTTGTAGGCTTCTTTGACTTTGTCCACCATTTTTGTCTTCCTTAAGATATTTGTTGACCTAACTCTAACCATAGCAAATGGTTAAGTTTCTACAAGGGTTAAGGATATCATCTTTAATCCATGGTTGCAATTCTAACCTCACAACAATTCATTATTCATCACAAAAGGATTTCTTCTTCTTCTTCCTCTTGAAAAAGCTTTCTAGCGTTTTGTTTTGTGGTGATTTAAAAGTGAGAAATTGAAAACAAAAGAGAGCAAAATTCCTACTTCATCATCCTCATCTATTCTAGCCACTTAGATTAGGGTATTCACTTCACTAATACTTCATTAGAGAAGTGAGAGCTTGAGTTTGAAATTCTTCAAGGTAGATCATCTTCGAAAAGGAAGACTTCAAGCAAGATACCTCATTCACCTCATGGAGCCTCTCTAGAGTCTGGGTTCATGATGATCGCAGCGAAGGAACCTCAAAACGGAGCTTATGAAGCGAAGGAACGGACTATAAAGGTTGTAATCCCAAACTCTTAGAAGTAAAGTTGTTTGCTTCGATGTTTTATTTGATTCTCTAGTTAAAGATCTTGTGTATGGGTTATCTAGAATGGAAAAAATTTAAACTTGGCATGTGTGATGCCACCCAAAACTTTGCTGCCGTTGTAGGTATCCCAACATGAGGATCAAGGGTCCCCATGAACAAGCCCACGGCAGAAGCTTCTTCAATGCGTTGTTCGCAATTTGACCATAGGTTCCACCACCGAATTGCGTATTGAACCCAGGTCTCTCCTACCTTCACTTTGGCATTGATTAATGTTGTGATTGGGGTGCACTCGCTTGCGCTTGCGAACCGCTGTGTGAATAGTAATTCCATCTCCGTGAATGTTTTGACAGAATCATTTAGGAGCTCGGAGTACCATTCAAATGCCGTCTCCGACATGCTGCCAACAAAATGACGAAGCAGCAGTTTGTCATCGTCTCCAGTATTACCGCATAAAGCTCTGAATTGAGCAACGTGCTGGTGTGAATTGCCCATCCCTTTATACACATGGAACTTAGGGATCGTATATCCTAGCGGGTATTTGATTTGATCGTACCAACCTGGATAAGGTCGCCCAGTTCTGACGACTTGGCCTGCCGCTTCACTCGCTTGATGAGCTCGTATTTGTTGAGCTATGTAGTCATCGAGGGCAGCCTTGGAAATTGTCTCTTCTTGCGCTGCTGAGACAGCCGGAGGAGGGTTTGACGTTTTCCCTCTGTCGTCTTCGATGATTATCGGAGGGTCTTCGGCTGGAGGTTCCGGCTGGATTATCATCCCAACCATGTCTTGGAACAGAAGCGCCATTTGTTTTATATTGGTGGACTATTCTGCAGCCTCCTTATCCTTCTTTTCCAGCACCCTTCGTAAGAACTCGGTGTCAGTCTCTTGTTCCTAGCGCTGCTCAGATGTTGATTACCGGCTTTCTTTCTGCCCGGTGAGTGCTGACATTTTCATCAACATTTCTTAGAGCTTTTGTTGCTGCTCCTGAGCTTTTGTCAACGATTGAGTGAGACGTCGATGACCTACGGAAACACGGATTTCCTCTTTCCCGGAAGCCATGTACACAGTGCGCATGATCATGCCCCCAGATTTGGGGAGTTTGGATCCATCACCCTTGGGATTTGTCGCTGGCGGTAGGAAATTCTCCGGCCTTCTCTTTTTGTGAGAAGTCGAAGTCGAAGGAGCTATTGTAACAGGAGCCTGAGAAGTCCCTCGCTGCATGCTAGAGGGATGACTTCCTTCTTGTCGAACCTTCATTTTCTCCGGTCGAAGAGAATAGTCTTTGTTGATCACAGAATCCTGAACTTTCTGCCAGACTCTGTGGATTCGAGAGGACTGCCATTGAGGGGGACATATGGAGGCGACTTCTTCAGTACAGCGGTTAGAGAGTTCTTTCGCACCCTCCTGAGCGGATCAAAGCTGTTCCCAGATGGAACAGCAGCGTCAATTTCCACCATTGGAGCTGGTGGATAAATCCAGAGAGGGAGTTGCCCCCAGCTCTTCTCACCCGGCGCCAGTGGCGACGTCGAGCATGTCTTGCCGATGGGACCACCTCAGCTATGGAAGAGGCTCCGTCATGCCCCCTACTTTAGTTAGGGGCTACTGCTGGTGCCATCCTATTAAAGACTGACATCCATTGAGATAGGACGGCCAATCTTTCGAAGGCCGACTTTCTGGTAGGGGGAGCATTTTTGACGACTTCACCTGTAGAAAGAGTCAGAACGACCAGTCTTGCGAAGACCGATCCTTTAGCAGGAGAAGCCCCTTTGATGACTTCGTCTGCCGGAACTGGAATGGATATCCGTTTCGGGATAACCCCCTTAGTTATCGCAAGCCTCTTTACGGGCCCACTTGAGCCGTGGCTCAGTCTGTTGAAGACTGAGGCGTTAGAATTGGATGACCCATCGAGAGGGGCCGTGGTGGCTGCAAGTCAATCGAAGACCGACTTCTTTGGAGCTTCTTATGGTAGCATAGGGACGCTGAAGCTTGTCGGTGGGAGCATGGTCCCGAAGAACAGTCCAGTGGTGGCCTGAGTCACCTGTTCCACTGGCATTGTAAAGATGGAGGCCACTTGGGGCCCATAAGTCACTCTTCCGACGGGGACGGAATGGGAGTTGCTGTTGCAGTTAGTGCAGCTAGAAACCATCGATGTTATCTTCTGCACAGGAGCAAGACGCCAAATCTTAGTACCTTGAATCCGGAGGCAACCATATTAAACTGCGATTTGTTCGCGAACACGACACACGAAGTGTGGAGAGAAAAGAGGAAAAGGTCATACCGGGCGTGCCAGAATCTGTTCACCGCAGAAAACGGGAGACGGAACCGCGTAGGTCGTCTTACCTGAATTTGAGGGCATATGCTATTTGGATTTATCCCTCCACCTCTCCGAAGATGCCAAGTTGATTTATGGTACCGTGTATCGAAGGTTTGGACAGATGCGGCCGTTGTAACAGACTTCGTCAGATTCCCCCTCATTTTGAGGGGTTTTTAATTATGGGGACGCACTTCCCTGCAGGCGCAAGCCCCTGCAGTTACTTACGTTACCGCATCGCGGTAACCACTTTCTCCTGCTCCAGAAGTTCATTTCGTATCGTGTGTGTTTGTTTTATTTTTTGGTTGCCCGTGGATTGTATACGGAGACTAATTTATGTTGTCTCTCGTAGGGCGTGAATCTGTCAAAATCCGTATATTCTTAGATTTGGGTTTGGGTTGATTTAAGGATCGTTAATCTCGTTTGAGATTAAGATCAACTTGAATGTTTGTTGAGGATACGTTAGTCTAATTTTAGACTAAGATTTACTCAAAAGGATTTTGGGATCATTAAGACCCAACAAAAGAGCATTTGGGCTCTATTGCTTTAGTTTAAGGACGTTTCGATCCATTGTTAGTTTAAGGACGTTGCGGTCCGTAGCTAGTTTAAGGAGGTTGCGGTCCGTTGGGATGTTCTCATCAGTTTGGGAGTGCACCAAAGAGTTGTTGATTGTTGGGACCCTCCACCTCTCTAAAGATGTTGAAAAATTACAACGACATGTATCAGAGGTGTGGAGAGATGTACCCTTGAACCAAATTCCAGATTGAGGGGAGAGATCATGGTGGACCATCTAAGAATAATTAGTCATTTTTGAGAGATTAAGATTAATTTAGGAGATGTGGGATGGATATCGTTATGGTCAATTAGTTTGGGAAGTCATGAGCATAGAGGCGCGGTCTATTTGGAGATCCAAGACGTTTTAATCTCAGGAAGACTTAGCCAATTTAGAGCTGAAGTTTGCTTCTTATAGTGTTAAACACTAATATATGCTCGGTACTCACGTGCTCTCACGTAAGTCTCTAAAGCAGTGTTAAACACAGAAATTTAAGGCGCTCACGTGTGGCACATGAGGCGCCTGAAAGTTGGCGTTGTACACTTGGGTCCAAATCCCCGTTTGTATATAAGTGTTAAAAAACTTAATTCTTATGACCATCACGTGTGGGCACGTGAGGCTCCTCAGAGTTGGGCACTACTTCTTTGGGTTTATTCCCTCTTCCTTTTATAAGTGCTAAGAACTTACCTCATATAATGCTCACGTGCGAACACTTGAGGTGCTCAAAAGTGAGTGTTGTCTTTAGATTTTTCCCCTTTTCTATTTAAGCAACTGTTTGGGGTCACGTGAGAACACGTGACTCGATCTCAGTCCTTCCTTTTTGTTCCTCAGAGGTGTTCACGTGGGAACACGTGAGCCTTTGTTATATAGCGTTGAACGCTAATGAATCACCGGTCTTTTCTTTTATATGTATGGAGATTTTGATCTGCGCTTTGAGAATTTCAGGCCCTTTTCTTTATAAGAATTAAATTCTTTTGTAGGGTTAAACCCTAATTTTATCAGAGGAATTAAATTCATGTATACTTTTGGAAGAATAAAATTCTTTGAACTTAGTTCTTTCCCCTAACTTTTGAATCTATATAACAGAATCTCCCCGATGAGAATTAAATTCTCAACTTGTGGAGAGATCTGCTTCTGCAGAGCTCAACAGAGGAAGAACTAAGTTCTTTTATTGAAGGGTTACACCCTTAAGCAAGAGATAAGATAATCTCTGTGTCTTTCTTCTTACCTAGGGTTTCTTTTTTCTAAAAGAGAGATATTCTTCTTTAGAGAATTTAATTCTCTTCTTTTTTTGGTTCTCTCTCTTCTATTTTCTTTTTTAAGTTTGAAGCTTATTGGGGGGTTTCTCTGTACAAGACTTGAAGTTTTGGGTCCTTTATATAGTAGAAGCAAGTTTGTTGATTTAGTTAAAGAAATCACTTATTGAGAGATCTTAATTGATTTGGGGATTTTATCCACTGTTGGATTTTTGATCCAAGGACTTCTGTTTTATAAAAGATATTTTTCTTGCGTTTGACATGATTAGGGAAATATTTTCCTATACAAATTTTTTTCTGTAGATAAGTGATTTTTAATCACCATTGGATTTTTTAATCCAACGGTACTTTGTTTTACAGAGAGTAATCTTTCTTGTTTAGAAAGATTTAAGGAAATATTTTCCAAATAGGGTTTTGATCCCTTTATTTAGAATTCAATTTTATCAGCATGGAAAGTGATTGAGAACACTCACATGTAGCAGATGACCCCCATAGAATTAAACTTGTTTGCTTATATGTAACAGCCTATAGAAAAAGCATCACGTGTTAACACGTGAGCTGGTGTTTAGGAACACTCACGTGTAGCACGTGACCCCCACGGAGTTAAACTTGTTTGCTTATATGCAACAGCCTAACAAAGGGCATCACATGTTAACACGTGAGCCTCTCTGGCCTGCTATTTGTTTTAATATGGAGCCTATATACTTTGTATATAGATGCTTACGTGCTTACACGTGAGGCTTAATTTCAGCCTGTCAAGCGCCTATAATCTTTATATCTTGGCGCTTCACGTGTGGGCACGTGAGGCTCCATTAGTGGGGAATTTTCCCTATTCCTTTTCTTCTCTTTTTTTATAAGGGAACATTGAGTACTTTAGCCATCAAGCCGAGCAATGAGGAGTTGAACGTGTATTTAGAGATATTTAGTTTTGTATATTTCCGTAGTTTTATTTCTATTGATGTGAGCCCATATTAGGACGTGATTCAGATACTATTGTTTATTGGATCTTGACTCGTTTCCGCTATATGCATTTCTTGATTTTATTTATTGTGGCAGATGGGCATGTGTTAACTAGATAATATATTTTACTGTTCTTGATATCCGATAGACAGACGTAATGTGACTGTGGAGGGAAGATTCCTAACCACAGGTAGCATGGTTGGCTCTGTCACGTACCATAGTTACGCATCTTGGGAAGCAGAGCGTGACAGCTATCTTTATGCACCGCCCCGAAACCGAAACACCTAGAGTCAAGCAGTTTCAGGCACTGCATCCAAAGAACTTCTCGGGTAAGGAGAGCCCGCTTGAGGCAAAAGAATAGGCTTAAGCGATTGAGAATGATCTGGTAACGGCTCAAGTGCCAGATATAGCCTGGGTGACAGTTGCTAAGTTGCAACTGACCGGTAATTCCAGAGTTTGGTGGAAGGCTGAGGAGAGCCGTCTCACGCAACCGATAGAATGGAGAACATTCCGAGACCTCTTCGATACCAAGTACTTCCCAGAGACTGCCCGCTTTGACATGGAGCAGCAATTCATCCATTTACAACAAGGCACGATGTGGGTTAAGTATGTAGATGAATATGATGTTGAGTTTACCATGCTCGGCAGGTAAGATATAGTCTTAAATTCAATTTTCTGATCCCACTCACAACACTGCTTACACAAGATCGTAACAGGTTTGCCGTTATTCCCACTGCTGAGATCCGAGTACGACGATTCCAGCAAGGGTTTGTAACAAACTAGTTCATTTATACCATATTTGATTTGAGTATTTTCTATTCTTGTGACTATTTCTTGATTATTGTTTGCTTGTGGGTGCGGATGATGCATTTGGTATCTATAGTTAGTATCCGACCCGACCCGCATGATCGAAACCCATCATGGTTCTAGATTACAACATATCCTTACTAGTACTAAGGATCCGTGCACATTTAGATTTGATATTACACTTATATGATATGTTGCATCTGCATTTATTTTAGATAATACAACTTATAACCAAATATAATATTTTAATATCTAGCATGGCTTTATCATACCCTATACCCTATGGCTGTATCCTGACATCGTGTTCATGCCCAGTTTGATGAAACGGACTCATTTGGATCACTGCATGATTTTATGTGTATCCGTTCTTGGGGGTATGCATTTTATTTAACCGGACATCACATTATAATTTTAACTGACACATGTATTATCTGTATTTTAAAACTAGAATTGTAGAAGTGATCCGGGTATTTTTCGGAGTATTTTTGTATTACCGATAAAATCCTAGAACATATATTATAATGTTCTTATAACCTTAACAGTTGATTTTATACGAATATATTATATATATTAAATATTTTGTTAACTAATAATATATTCTCACTGTCTCTCTCTCCGCTATCTCTCTCTCCAGTCTCCCTCTCTCTTAATATATATTAATATATATATATATATATAAACCAACACCTCTCTCTCCCCCCCCCCCCTCTTTCTTCTTCGCTACGAGAACTCCCCGAGCACCCAAACCCAAAACCCTAGCCTCATCCCTCGCCGTCGCCACCACCCTCATCACCACCTCCTCTCATTCCTCTCCTCCATTCCCGAGCTCACAACCCCGAGCACCTGCATCCAAGAACCCCGAGCACCTGCACCCAAGAAAACTCGACCATCCTACACAGTCCCAACGCCACCTGCACCTCGTCACTGATCACGTCGCCTTCACCTCCTCATCCTTCTCTCTTCTCCCGACCTCCCAACACCACCACCATCAACCCTACATCCCCGAGCACCCATCCATGCACCACTACACCATAACCCCTACCAACCTTCCCCACTGCCCATCGGCGTAATCTTCGCCGTCAGCAGCCCATCATTGTCGTCACCTCCCTCTCTGTCCCCAGAACCCAGAGCATCCACAAAACCCCTTCTCTTTTCTCTTCTTCTTTCTTTCTTTTCTTTCTTCTCTTTCTTGATTCTTGCTTTCCGGCCGTCGCTGGAGTCGCGCACATCACCGATGATCTGGGCGATCCATTCATCGTCACCATCCAGCATGGTCACGTCTTTGAGTAGCTAAGTCCAGTCTTGTACGTATGTGTGTGCATCGCGATATTTACCCGACGTCGAACGTGACGTATGTGCCCCGACGTGAGATCCGATCAGGCAAATTTATCTTGCAACATGCTATGTTAATATATTTATATCCATATGAATAAAAATATTACATGTGTTGTGATTATGCATCCAGTGTTATAGTTTTATAGTTTTCGATATCTGTATGTATCCATACGGATTATAACACCTCTAATTATATGCCGGAACACCCTGATATCATTTCACTATTACATTATCATAACGTGTTATCTAGATTGCATCATAAGTAGTCATGGACGTATAAATGCTTATTACTGATATACACATATGCATCCCGGTATCCGTAGTGCTTACCGTGTCATATATTTGTTACAGTTTCATATATGGGTATCCATTTGATACATATGCACCACATGACATGTCCTGACACACTACTTGACTTGTTAAATATGCCGACAATTCTAACTTGTTGTCCTGACGGACGTAACGTGTTGTCTGCATAGATAAAAACCTGTTCTTGCTTGATCCTATTTTGGCATTAGATTTATATCAAAAATACCTGACTTGAACACATAACTTGGGGAGTAAGGGGAAATCAATAATAAAACCTGACTTGTAACTCAACAGTTCGATACTTATACTGATCAGTCTTTACGGGCTAGGCCAGCCCCGGGATGATGCTGCTGACATCATTCATCTGTACATGTTACCTGTTTATTGCCTAGCGGCATGTCTTGGATTCAGCCCGAGAATCATGACCGTGGTCCCGGGCACGCACGGGATACTATTGAGTTACATCGACGATTTCATTAAATTGATTTCAAGGACTTTTAGAATAGATAACTTAGAAGTACATACCTTAGGTTACACGTCACTCTTCCGGCGGTGAATAGATTCTGGCAAGCATGTTGGGACCTTTTCCTCTTTCCACTCCACACTTCGTGTGTCGTGTTTCGCGAACAAAATCGTGGTTCGCTATGGTTGCCCTTGGGTTAGAGGTACTAAGATTTGGTGTCTTGTTCCTGTGCATAAGAAGAGAATATCAATAACTTCCAGCTGCACAACTAGAAACAGCAACTCCCACTCTGCTCCAACTGGAGGAGTGACTTATGAGCCCAACGCGGCCTCCATTTTTTCAATGCCGGTGGGGCAAGTAACAGAAGCCAGTACTGGATTATTCTTCGGGACCATAATCCAACCAATGAGCGTCGGTGCCTCAACACCGCAACCCGATGTTCCCAAGAAGTCGATCTTCCACTGACTGACAAGCGCAACGGCTCCTCTCAACGAGCCATCCAAAAAGGGGGGTCTCGGTCTTTAATAGGCTGAGCCAAACCTCAAGCAGGCCCGCAAAGAAGCCCATGATTCCCGAAGGGGCTACCCGAAAAAAGGACAGCCCTTCCAATTCCTGCTGCAAATGAAGCCATCAAAATTGCTTCACCAGTCAGGCGATCGGTCTTCGAGAGGCTGACCGTCTCCAATCAAATCTTGCCAAGGACGTCGGTCTTTAACAGGCTGGCAACTGCTGGAGCTCCTTAACAAAACCAGGGGCAAGTTGCAACCGCTTCTAAAACCGAGGCGGTCCCTTTAGAGAGGCACGCTCAACGTCGCTACTGACGCCGAGTAAGAAAAGCCGGGGGCAACTCCCCTTCTGGACTTACCCCACCAGATCTAATGGTGGAAGTCGATACTGCTGTTCCAACCGGGAACAGCTTTGAACCGCTGAAGAGGGTGCGCAAAAAATCCTCCACAGCGGTACTGAAGAAATCACCTCTTCCTGTTGAGGTCTATGTGCAGGAAAAGCAGGAGCGGCCCCATCAGCGGCTCTCCTCCTAAATTCATAGAGTCTGGCAAAAAGTCCAGGACTCAGTGATTGACGAAAACTACTCCCGCCGACCAAAGAAATCAAAGGCTCGGCAAAAGAAAGATCATCCCTCCGTCATACAGTGAGAGGCTTCTTCTACAGAGGTGCCTGTCATAACGGCTCCTTCAACTTCAACCTCCCACAAAAGGGTGAGGCTAGATGTAATATTTCAGAAAAATAAAATATTATTTTTGGGAATTTTTATAATTTAATATTAATTTTAATGAATATTTTAATATTTCGGTATAATTAAATACCGATAAATGGGAAAAAATTTGGAAAATTATAGAAATTACTAAAAGAGGGTGTTTTATGTGAATTATGCAAATTTTAAGTTTTTTTGATTAGTTTGACACTAATTTAGTGCTAATCGCGATTAAAAATCGCTAATCGGATTTTTAGCACATTTATGCAAAACATGCACCATATCTTTTTACACTTGTTACATATTTTTCCATGACTTTCCTACATGTTTTATTATGGCATTCTTGCATGGTTGTTAATTATAGAGAATGAGAAAAAGAAAAGAAAAGAAAAAGGGAAATGAATAAAGAAAGGAGGTATGGGCAAGAGAGAGAGAGAGATGTGAGGGGTCAACCATGGTATGCCTCCTGTTTATCTTCATCATTTTCTTCTTCCCTTCCCCTCAAAGCCGCTGCCCTCTCTCCCCCTCCCCCTCAAAGACCTCACAATACCATTAAAACCCTTCTAAAACCCCATTCCCACTTCACAAATTTTGTGCACATGCTCACAAGCCACCCTTTGGACAAAGAAAAATCACATTTTGGTGCTGTAAGGGATTCTTGGGTCCCAAATGAGGTAATCATTCCATCTTTAAGGGAGAATTTCCATTCCCTTAGCATCCATGTTAGTTTAGAACCGATATTGTGTGGTTTTTGTGAACTTTGGAAATTCCAAGTTAGGGTTTAGGGTTTGAATTGATTTCAAAGGTGAATTGAGGTGTAATTAGGGACTATAACCCCTGTTGTGATGTTACATTGGACTAAACCAGAAACTAGAAACCCGGAATACGGATTTAGAAAAACGATATCGGAAGAATTGTGGATTCTGTGATTGTATTTGGAAATCTGCTAACACCCGGGTCACCTGAAAATATTTTTGCATGGACAGTGATACATGCAGGCACTTAGGAGGCATCACCCAAAACCCTAGCCCCTACCTCCCCAACCAGGCCGCAAATTTAATCCTGATGGCCGCAAATTGCGGCCTGGGTCCCACCATTTTGATTCGTGTTTCTTCCATGGCTCCATCTCCAGTAAGCTAGACCCTTGGCATATGCAACTTTGGCTGTTTTGACCTAGGGTGAAATCTGGGACCATTTTCAATAGTTGTTGTTTCGATTCAGGTTTCGTTTTGCGTATTTTGCATTCTGGATTTTTGTGTCTGTATTGTGCTTCAATCATTCGAAGTTTGTACGACGATATCGAGGGTTGCTTGGTGGTTTTGAAAGCGTATTCTATAGGTTCTAACCTATAGGCCTTAGCGTGATGTTTTGGTATTCCCGATGTGATTTTAATACGCATTCCGATTGTGTTATCTATGTAGGTACCTTCACGTGGGTTTCATACGATGAAGAAGATGAAGGCGACATCGACATCGACACACAAGAAGCAGGTGAGTAGATTATATCTACGAGGGAAGTCGGGTGGATGGCGTATAGCACCCCCGCAGTTCGATGTCTAGTATACTATATATACTATATATATATATATGATAGCTTATAGTGTGTCGTGGATATTTGAGATGAGATTAGGTGTACTAGGGTTAGATTAGGGCGTAGGAGTAAATTAGTATAGTTCCTAGTTGCGAACCCTAGAATAGGCTTACACCCACACGCACACACCTGCATATTCGTTATACATATACTTAGGTGACGAGGATAGTGTATGATGTTTGGAGATGAGTCGATTGAGATTGGGCATAGTGCCATGAGATCGGTGATATATTATGATTCGTATTTGGGATACGACATGTGATTTTAGCGGGCCTTTGGACGTGTGTTTCACACACGCATTCGTAATTACCTAGATGGTATTGATTTGTACTAGACGTAGATCAGTACCCCAGATCATGAGATATGATGATAAGGATACCCGATAATTGATGAGAGGAATGTGATATTGACCCGTACCCAACTTTTGGGATGTCGTACGATGATTTACCGTGCGAGCTTTATATTGATGATAGATCCGCACTCATGACTTGAAGATGTCATATGATATTGTATCGCACGCGGTACCTTTGAGGCGGGATCACCGACTATTATATATATATATGTGTGTGTGTGTGTGTGTGTGTGTATCGACTCAGATTTAGGTGGTTTCCATACCCCTCCTGATTGACTTGTTAGTTAGAGCCGTAGTTTTGCTAGTAGATATTAGGCTAGGCTGAGGTCATACCTATTTCAAAAACTAACGAATCGGGAGTATTTTAAAGACAGGCAAAGGAATTCTACGGGTATTTTCAAAAGACACATCTTTTCTTAAAAACACTGTAGCCCTTATTTTCCTAAAAACCTCGATTCATCTTCTTTCAAATGGCAAAACAATATGATATGGATGTATTGATGTAGCTTCTACACTATTATGTTTATTATTCATTTGCTCCATATGCTTACATTTTGCATCGTATTGCATGATAAAAATGGTTATTGTTATATTAAACTCATGCTGTTAGGACACCAGCACCATTATCGATGATGCATATGTTCCACGTACACCTGCTTGCCGGCTCACACACTTCATCATCGATAATTTCCATGTCACTACACTGTAGTATTGTTGCATTCAGGATATGATCCCTTGCATGGCATACTTGTGTACATACCTATTGTACACCCATACTTACATACATAAGTATTTGCACATACATAGATGATTCTGGCTTGATTAGAGATTTGGGAACCGCAAGATACTCTTTAAAACTGATTCATTTTAAAAGAGCGGTTTTCCCTCAATATGTGCATATTACTATTCCATATTGCATGATATACTGATATGCTTACATTTCTTTTACATGTCGCATACATCATGCTTTTGATTATACGCATTGAGATATGTTGTTTCCATGATATTTCTGGATTTGGGAACCGTGGATATTTCAAAAGAGATTATATAATTGTTTTAAAAATCCGGTTACCCTTGATATGATATTTCAGTGCGTCCACCATGTGTTTTCTCGGTGCTGAGAGCGACATGTGAAACCCGATTCGAGGAGGCGGATGAGGCCGATTGCGGGTATATGGTGGACCCGGTATGGTACCCCGGGGCGAGAACGGATCTGCTGTGTAGCTAGACGGTGAGCCTGGCAGAGGGACCACTACCTACCGGTGATTGTATTTGAGCTCGGCGGATATCCGGAGGATACCGACCGGAGTTGAGAGATGATATAGGCCGATCCGGACGGACGGGGCCCTATATATGAGGATTTATGTGCCGATGCTAGGCACAGGTTTCATGATGTTTTCGAGTGTCGATGCTTGGCACTCAGGTTCCATGATTTGATATGTCGCGAGCGACACATGTTGATTTACATCCCCATACATCCATGCATATGTTTATGATATTTACATGCGTGATGCTTATTGTCATTGGGTGACACGTGGACGATTTCCACATACATATATTGACATTGATGACATTGATCACATAGTTGGATGATATTCACATACTCATAGACTTCCTGATATAGTTGACATTGATTACATTGATCATACCTCATATTTTTGATATGTTACTACCTGAGGCACTGACACGAGCACTTGGTATTACACATAGTATAGATGTTTACCCTTGCCACCTTTTCATGCTTCAGACTTATTCATTTAAGGTTTATATGTATATATCTGATTGTATTGACCTAGGATTATGTCATGCATACGATTTCTACTCTGTGATGTTTTCTATTCACGAGTTGGCAACTCACCCCCGTTGTGCCACAGTTCTTGCAGGTTTTGCCGTACAGGTTCCATTAAGGCTTTTTTGGCACACTGCTTCCTTTCTGGGTGATTGCATTGGTAGGTGGGTTCACTCGTATCGTTACCACCCTTGTATTATTTTATTCAGTTGTATCTAGTAATTCCATCAACCAAAACCTGTATATTGTTTCAGACTTAGAAAACCAGTTATGTATTATTTCGACCATAGAGTCGCGCGTTGTAGTATTATGGTTTTCATGTTGATTTTGAGTTCCTTTTTAGTTTTGATCCTCGCCCTTTGGCGTTGTATATTATATTGCTTGCGTGGTTGTGACCGTCGATTGACGAAGAGCTAGCTCCCGCTTGGGGATTCCTTTTATTGTGCATATATATATTATTCATGTTGTACCCCATTCAGGGCCATTATTTACAAAGAAAACTCTGCCGAAATTTTCAGAAAAGAATACAGATTTTAAAAATGCATATTCGGCTTACTTATTTTAAAAACCTCATTTTTAAACATGTTTTCTTTACTTCTTAAAAACTAGTTTTCTTATTTACTCCTTAAAATAGTTTTAGATTTCTGGGTTTTTGGCTTACTTGAATTAGATGGGGTCTTATAGATTTCATATGATTCAAGTGCCAGTCACGTACTATTTCGGGTCGTGACAAAGTTGGTATCAGAGCGCTAGGTTAGCCTTGGTTCGAGTCTAAGTTTGACTATGCGGAGCCTAGGGAATTTATATATATACGGAACTTAGGCTTGACCTTACAGAACTTAGACTTAGTCGAGGGTATTATACCCGAAATTTCGTCGCGTAGGATGACCCTTGGTTGATGGAGTATGTAGCTTGAGTAGAGTGACGTACCGTACGTATGTTCCTCGATATATTTACGATACGCTACTCCGCTTAAGAAACCTTAGGATGTACATTTCCTTGCACAGTATTATATTCATTCCTATGATCTATCCTCATCGATATTGGTTATGATTTTGCTGCTACGATTACACGGGCAGAGAGAGCTACAGTTAGAGTTGCGTCAGCTTGAGCTCGTCACGGACGAGGATTGACCATGGCGTGATTTTAGAGACGTACGATTGCATAGAGAGGCGTCGTTTTATTGTGTTTTCGCGCCATGAGCGTTTGACAGATCGCTCTTAGGAGATTTCCCGGATGTGCTGATCAGCTCCAGAGGATCAAGCTACTGCTAGAGGCCAGCCAGGATGTGATGACCATTGATATATCGCTTATTCATGATGATTGAGGCGTTGTTCAGCGTACAGACGAATGAGCCAGTTGTTACTGCAAACGACGAGATATCGCCCAGATGTTGGAGCTAATGCAGCATAAGTATATACTTAGAGATATGATGGAAGGTTGCTAGTCACCCAAGGATGAAGGACTAGGACATGTGGTTCGTTCGCTTACCTCGATGCGAGGTCATCAGATTGATTGATTCCAGCTAGAGACGACTTCATGTAGGTTCGTTGGTAGTCGATGGAGGCAATCGAATGTCAGAAAACCATATTCCAAGTTTAAAGTATTTGGAAAGACATGCAAGTGATTCTATGAACCCTCTAGAAGAATGAAATCCTAACTCGACATAATGACCGTGTGAAAGCCTTTGAACCTTAGGGTTTACGGCAGTTCCGCAGCGCCATTAGTGAGGCTTGGGTTTGCCCTTCTACGGCTGGTCCACCGATGCTGAGGTATGTACTCGATACTATTAAACTGTACTCAAGATGTTGATATCTTGGGGGATTATGAGGTTTTGACGAATCGATCAAAAGGTTCGACATCTTTCGGATATCATGTGATGGGACACATTGCTTGGGAGACTCCGGATATGAGTATAGCCGTTGGAGCGCAGTCCATGCAGCCACGAGAAGACGAGTCCGAATCAGTCGACATTGGAACAAAGTGGAGTAAAGAGTTCACATGAGATTTCGACGAGATGACGCTCCACTCCGCTGACATCAGAGATGCGATACGCATGCAAAGGCGTTGGGATGCGACCAGTTTTCGAGGAAATGCTGTGCTGAGGACGCAGATGATCAGAGAAGTACCAGAATGGAATCGTCCCCGTTAACACACCTGACAGGGCCGATGAGCCGATGAATTGCGAGATTGGTAATCCACAGAGGAGATAAGGACCCAGAGACAGAGGACGCCAGACCATGAACAGGAGGCAAGTAGATATCTTGCGCTGCTAGCATTAGATGCACCGACACCTTCTTGACTTTGAAGGAGGATATACCGACGACGGTATTTATGATTTGTGATTTTATGATTTGATTATCACGTATCCTTCACCTTGGATTTTGGTATTTTTGGCGATCTGTTCGCATGATTTAGTCTTGATGGCTGAGCTACATGATATTTGTTTTCGTGCACCATGGTTGCACCTACTAAGTATTTATATTTTACGTGTAATTATTACGTTTGAGGTATTGATTGTGATTTCATGCCTATTTTATACCGGTGATTTGATTTACGCTTCCAACATAGTTTTCATGCACTTTTAGTGTTTTGATTGATTTTTGCACGCTGATGCACATGGTTGTGAGCTTATACACCGTGGTATACCTGATTTGGATTGAACCGTATAGTATACCGTCGATTTTGATTTTGATAATGATGTTGATTTCTTGCACTCCGTGAATTTGATTTGGATTTTTACGCGTGTTGAGCGCATATTTTGAGATACGATTTTGATACACACCAGATGCACTAAATCGGGATTCCTTGTGCATATCAGATGCACCTGATTTTGCTGTCAGGCATGCCCGTTGCCCTTGGCAGATGTTTCGTGCACACCCGTTGCACCTAGATGATGTTTCTGTGCACATGTATGGCACATATATGGATTTTGATTTCCGTGCGCACCAGACGCACGTATCATTTATATGCACATTTTTGGAATTTATTTCTTATGGACCAGTACGTTTTTATGATATTTGCTATTTGTTTTCATACTGAGCAGGACTAGTCAGAGAACAGTGCCTGGATATACTTTTCTTGTATTATTAGTTATCGAAAGGATTTCCAAAAAGAGAGCTACAGTCTAAGTATTTACCTACGTGTCTGATATGATACGAAACGTTTAAAACAAGGAAACCCTTCTAAATTGTTTTCAAAACGGCGGAACGTACATATTAAACAAAGGATATATACGTATATGCTTATTTTATTATAATAGACGTCTGCCATGTGCAGTGTTATGCGCATCGCACAGCGACTTAAAAAGATTTGGCATGCATTTACTTCGGCTATTTACATGTATAGTTCTGATTTATATCATATTGGTTTTATTTTGGATTTGAAATTTGTGTCTTTACCATGACTCCGATGATTGCGGGATGCTTGACGGAGGTTTGATTTTGAGTTAACTGCTCATTGTTCATGCGCATGCATTGTGCTATGATGCGTTTTCTATATTGATGATTTCGGAACCCCGACGACTTGGACTTTTTACTGAAATGTTTTAGTATTTGAGGGGTTTCAATTTAAATTTGGGGACCGAATTTCTTTAAGGGGAGAAGATTGTAACATTACAGAAAAATAAAATATTATTTTTGGGAATTTTTATAATTTAGTATTAATTTTAATGAATATTTTAATATTTCGGTATAATTAAATACCGATAAATGGGAAAAAATTTGGAAAATTATAGAAATACTAAAAGAGGGTGTTTTATGTGAATTATGCAAATTTTAAGTTTTTATGATTAGTTTGACACTAATTTAGTGCTAATCGCGATTAAAAATCGCTAATCGGATTTTTAGCATATTTGTGCAAAACATACACCATATCTTTTTACACTTGTTACATATTTTTCCATGGCTTTCCTACATGTTTTATTATGGCATTCTTGCATGGTTGTTAATTAGAGAGAATGAGAAAAAGAAAAGAAAAGAAAAAGGAAAATGAATAAAGAAAGGAGGTATAGGCAAGAGAGAGAGAGAGATGTGAGGGGTCAACCATGGTATGCCTCTTGTTCTCATTGCATTATCTTCATCATTTTCTTCTTCCCTTCCCCTCAAAGCTGCTGCCCTCTCTCTCCCTCCCCCTCAAAGACCTCACAACACCATTAAAACCCATCCAAAACCCCATTCCCACTTCACAAATTTTGTGCACAAGCTCACAAGCCACCCTTTGGACAAAGAAAAATCACATTTTGGTGCTGTAGGGGATTCTTGGGTCCCAAATGAGGTAATCATTCCATCTTTAAGGTAGAATTTCCATTCCCTTAGCATCCATGTTAGTTTAGAATCGATATTGTGTGGTTTTGGTGAACTTTGGAAATTCCAAGTTAGGGTTTAGGGTTTGAATTGATTTCAAAGGTGAATTGAGGTGTAATTAGGGACAATAACCCCTATTGTGATGTTACATTAGACTAAACCAGAAACTAGAAACCCGGAATATGGATTTAGAAAAACGATATCGGAAGAATTGTGGATTCTGTGATTGTATTTGGAAATCTGCTAACACCCGGGTCACCTGAAAATATTTTTGCATGGACAGTGATACATGCAGGCACCTAGGAGGCATCACCCAAAACCCTAGCCCCTATCTTCCCAACCAGGCCGTGGATTTAATCCTGATGGCCGCAAATTGCGGCTTGGGTCCCACCATTTTGATTCTTGTTTCTTCCATGGCTCCATCTCCAGTAAACTAGACCCTTGGCATATGCAACTTTGGCTGTTTTGACCTAGGGTGAAATCTGGGACCATTTTCAATAGTTGCTGTTTCGATTCGGGTTTCGTTTTGCGTATTTTGCATTCTGGATTTTTGTATCTGTGTTGTACCTCAATCATTCGAAGTTTGTACGACAATATCGAGAGTTGCTTGGTGGTTTTGAAAGCGTATTCTATAGGTTCTAACATATAGGCCTTAGCGTGATGTTTTGGTATTCCCGATGTGATTTTAATACGCATTCCGATTGTGTTATCTATATAGGTACCTTCACGTGGGTTTCATACGATGAAGAAGATGAAGGTGACATCGACACCGACACACAAGAAGCAGGTGAGTAGATTATATTTACGGGGGAAGTCGGGTGGATGGCGTATACCACCCCCGCTGTTCGATGTCTAGTATACTATATATATGATACCTTATAGTGTGTCATGGATATTTGAGATGAGATTAGGTGTACTAGGGTTAGATTAGGGCGTAGGAGTAAACTAGTATAGTTCCTAGTTGCGAACCCTAAAATAGGCTTACAGCCACACGCACACACCTGCATATTCGTTATACATATACTTAGGTGACGAGGATAGTGTATGATGTTTGGAGATGAGTCGATTGAGATTTAGCATAGTGCCATGAGATCGGTGTGTGATTCGTATTTGGGATACGACATGTGATTTTAGCGGGCCTTTGGACGTGTGTTTCACACACGCATTCGTAATTACCTAGATGGTATCGATTTGTACTAGACGTAGATCAGTACCCCAGATCATGAGATATGATGATAAGGATACCTGATAATTGATGAGAGGAATGTGATATTGACCCGTACCCAGCTTTTGGGATGCCGTACGATGATTTACCGTACGAGCTTTATATTGATGATAGATCCGCACTCATCACTCGAGGATGTAATATGATATTGTATCGCACGCGGTACCTTTGAGGCGGGATCACCGACTATTTTATATACATATATATATATATATATATATATATATATATATATATATATGTATCGACTCAGATTTAGGTGGTTTCCATACCCCTCCTGATTGACTTATTAGTTAGAGTCGTAGTTTTGCTAGTAGATATTAGGCTAGGCTGAGGTCATACCTATTTCAAAAACTAACGAATCTGGAGCATTTTAAAGACAGGCAAAGGAATTCTACGTCTATTTTCAAAAGACGCATCTTTTCTTAAAAACACCGTAGCCCTTATTTTCCTAAAAACCCCGATTCGTCTTCTTTCAAATGGCAAAACAGTATGATATGGATGCTGATTGATCTCAAAAACTATCTATAATCGCAATCAAGAACGGCGTCGCTTTGCAGCTAGCCGGTGAGTACGGGTCGGTCCACAGGGATGTTATGAATCTCCTATTCGCTCTTACGAGTTAATTCCGAAGGGTGTTCGGATTGATTATTAAATCTAAAAACTAAATCTATCTATACTAAAATTATCTAGATCTAGTCTTGTTAGGGTTAGGTTTAGGGATGGTTTGGAAATGCAAGTAAATCTCAACGCTTTCTATACCCGAATGAAGATCTATGAGGAGTTATGGTAATTATCAATAAAGGGGATTAGATCCATTCGGGAAGGTGTTCCTTCCTCTAGGTTCTTATCCTTCCTTTAGAGATCCTTACCCTAACCTCCATGGAAAACGCGTGCAACCGGGCCTTTACACTACGGTATCACCGCTACCTCGAGGGGTAAGATGCCGTAGGGCGCGGTGTGTGCGTGTATGCATGGAGTTCTATTGAAAATATATGATGGGTAAGAAAGAGATGAGAGATCTCATCTCTCAAAAGCCTTCCCCAAAGCTAACTCTAAACAATTATCTATGGCAAGGAATTAAATCTACCTAGGGCAAAAAATTAAAATCTAAACTAGAGCAATTAAATAAAATTACTTACAGATGGCTCTCTCCAAATATCAACGCAGGGTTGTCAGATCTGAATTAATGAAGTGAAAAGAAGCACCGAAGCTCTCCATAAAGAATTCTGAAATTTATTATTAAAAGGAGGCATAAAAAGAATACAAGCTTTAGAGTTCCTATTTATAGAGAATAGGAAACCCTAGGGTTACAATGACTCGCATGTCTACATTTACAAAAATAGCCCTATAAAGACTAGTCAACGCCGTCTCGAGTTTAGCCCAAAAAAATCACGAACCCCAGGCTTATTCTGGCCGCGGAACCGCGGCATTGGTTGGCTTGGGCCGCGGTTCCGCGGCCCATTTGGTGACTTAAGGTATGAGTTTTTCTGGGATTGTTCTCTGCTATTTGGGCTTCTTATTTATTCAGGTCTTTTCTCCATTTGGATTTTCTATTTCTTCCAGATCTCCAGTGAACAATTGCAGTGGACTTTTAACCGTTTGCTTTGTAATCTTGGACGTTGCGTTGCCTTGTACTGATCTTTTGTGTAGGCTTGATTAATATCCTTCTATTTGTTGGTCAAAGTCCCTTTTTTGTGTCGTCTTTTGTCTTTTTCACTGTTTTCGCTCCAAGAACCTGTAACCTGTAATATGTAGCAGACATGCGTCAAAAGCACCTGTTTATTTATAAAAAGAATAAGAATGGGGAATATAATAATACAATATTATGGTGTGAACAAATACCCCCAAACTTATCTTTTGCTCGTCCTCGAGCAAACTTATTTTTATTCTCTACAAAAAACCTAACCGCGCTTTCGCAGGGAATCGCGATTGCACTGAGCTCATGCAACAAGCCGTTAAACCTCTACGTGTCCCTAGTAGGAGGAGTGTTGTCTCCTGAGGGTTTTCAGCGGATACTACGCACAAAATCCTATCAATTCGGCTTTTTCGACTTTAATTCTCCAATTAGGTTTTCTAACAAGGAATTCTATTATCTTCTACTCGTAAATTATCCACCCATATTCTTCACACTTCCTTATTATTTAACTTAAGATTATATATGTTCTATAGACTTACTTAGCTTTCGGCATCTTTTAAGTTTTCCTTCTAGGGTTCCATCTCCACTTAGGAATTTTTATCAACCCTACTAAAGATACAAGTTCTATCCTTCACTCCTTTCTCTCATCTAAACTCCAATTACATATCCCCACATGTGTGTATAAATCACCCCTACACTTGGAAATTCAAATCAAGCAATCATACCCTTGTCCGTTGTCCAAAGTACTTATTAGTAGGTGAATTTTAAATGAATTTTTGCTTACACATTCTTCATGCGACCGTTAATACTTCTTGAGGTACCAACGACCGATTACAAAATGCGTTTGCACTTTAAAGGGTACTTCCTAGTCTTGCAACACCCAAGGCTTTTAGCAGTGACTCCCAAACCAGTTGGTCTAAGGCACTAGGTGATGAAGCACCCTCGCTAAATATTTTTCTTTTTTTTTGTAGCCTTAAGTAATCACAAAAACCAGTGTTCATTTTTTTTATTCACACTTGTATAAATTTTCATTTTCTTCGTACTAAGGACTTAAGACAAGAGCATTTCAAGGTCTCCTCTACTATTCCAAGTTTCAAGGTGCGTGATTGTGCAAATTGTAGGGTATATATTTTCAGAATCTAAACTTAAGCTAGGAATTATTTTTCAAACTTATACTCTAATAAAAATATCAACACTCTTCCCTTGTTTCGACTTAGCCCAAAAAGTGGACTCAAAATTTGCCTATTTCTAAATAAACTACAAAGACATATACTTTCTACCGTTAAAATTTAAGGAAGGTTATTTTTAGGGTTTTTAATTTACTAAGTCTAAGATCTAGTTGTTCCTAGCTAGTTAACCTATTTGTCAAACTCAAGTCAATTAGGCCAAAATTGAATACATTAATTTTTATAATTTTTGAAATTTTCCAATTTTTATGGATTTTAAAATAAGTATGCAAATGCAAAAATATACACATGAATGCGAAGGAAGAAGACGTACCGAGCATACCCCCAAACTTAAACTTGACAGTGTCATCACTGTCATGCTACACCAAGAAGGTCAAAATGTCAGCACTCTCCTGTTTATTTATTTATAAAAGTTTTTATATTTTTTAATGTTTTGAATTTTTTTTATTTTTTATTGAAAAAGAAAACAAAAAATATATGTACATATATACAACAAGGTTCCCCCCAAACTTAAGCTTGGCCTTGCACAAGCTAAAGGTTAGCACCAACCATTCAAAAATCTTATCGTGGTAAAGGTCGAGTTGGTGAAAGAATGGAGTGGAAAGAAAAGAGATGAGAAACACATGAGACCGTGTGGAAAGAAGAGTAGAATATGGTCTCGGTGGAGGAGAAGAATGACGAAAGAGAGAAAGAAGTGTAGCACGAACTTGAGGGTGTAAATCGAGTGAATAAATTAGCGCAATTTGTGATGACCGATGTGTTAAAAGCGATTGCGCTAACCTATCAACCCGTCGAGAAATGGGGTCAAATCCCTCAAGATTCGCAAGAAAGCATGGGTACGCCGAACTTGGTATTGGAGATGAAAGCGTAACGGTCTCTTATACGGTCGGAACGATAGGAAGGACGAAAAGGAGTGAATTAGGGATAGTCTCATTCTCACCGTAGTAAACTATCTCGAACTTGAAAGATTCCAACAATGGTTCGAAACGACTGTAAGCAACCGAGTCTGATGGTTCAACTAACTCATCTGAAAATTCAAAGGATTCAAACTCGGGCGGTGAGTCATCAACATCATCCGAAAAAGTGAAACACTCGTAAGTGTTACCGGCTGTGAGAACTGTGTCAGAGTTAAAGGAAAAATTTTCAAGCTCACAGTCTTCAAGCGTGATCTTTTGCGTGGTCGGAACGATGGAAAGGAGGGAGGGTGATTTAGTTAAAGGTTCAAGAGGATGAATTGGAAAATCCGACACATCAAACAAAAATGGTTCAACCTCAATATGATCCTCAAAACTCTCCTCAATACTATCCTCATAATTCTCCTCAATATTTAACTCATCCATGCCATTATCATCAAAATCAAGACACATGTGAAGTTCGGGAGAAACATTTAATAACTCGGGATGATGAATTGGACATAAAAGTTCAATCAAATCTACGGGTTCATCATCCAAAATATTCCCGGCGTCTATATCCTCAATCAAGTGAAAATCAATTTTTTCTGATACCTCATCAAAAGCATGGATATTTATCAATTTAGATTCTAGAGTGGAGGTGTAAAGATCGAAAGGATTAAGTGTGGTTTCACTCGAAAGGGGTTCCTCATAATCTGGCAAATCAAGCACTACAAAGTCGCACAACTTATCATTTTAGACACATGTTTGAAAATTGGAGTTGTTGGCTTCAATTGGGTAAGGGTAGGTTTGATTTGGAAATCCTCTCACATTCTCACTCTGTCCAACCGCCTCCTTATACATTGAAAAATTTGGAGCTAGTTGAAAACTAGCTGCCGGTTCACTAGGTTGCATAAGGGCGGTAATGGATGCTTCCACATTCCTAACCATTTTGTTTGTTGCTGAAATATAAGCCTCCAACGACTCTTCCAAACTAGACTTGGGTGGTGAGGGGGTTTCGGTAAAAGATTCGAATTTGTTTGGATATGTGAAACTCCCAAAAGGCTGTGTAGAAACAGTGTCTAGTGACGGTGGGAAAGTCGGGTAGGACTGGTAGGAAGCGGGTGGTTGGACAGGGGTAGGGTCAACATGTGGATAAAAAGGTGAATAGTCATGTGGATCCCTAGAACTAGATGTGTGGAGAGGGGTGAAAGATCGGCTGCGAGATTGAGCAATATGCTCAGCAATGGACATCGGCTTAGGAGTGACAGTGGGACTTGAAAAAGTGGTATCAACATATGGAGGTGGTAAAGGTTGACTTGGTTGACACGGAGTGGGTTGCAAAGTCAAACTGTTTATCCTAGACTCTTCTATTTGATCTTTCAAAGATATTTTAGGCATGGAAGGATCGTCTTTAAATTGACCGAACAAATTGACGTACGAGGCAAAGTTAGGTTCGGGATACCAAAGTTCGGCAAGTGATTTATGATTTGGGGTACCCATGTTAGAAGAAAGGTGAAAAAGAAAGAAGGTTGGTTGGTGCAAGGATTTATTAGCGGCAAAAATTTGCAAGTTTTCTAAAAAAAATTTCCTTTTTCTTTTTATCTTTATTTGGAAATTGTTGCAAAAAGATTTTCGAGAAAAGATATGCAACAGAAAAGATTACTTGCAATCAATTTCAATTTTAAGCTAAGCGCACAAATCCTGCACAAGACTTGTTATTTGGATAGAGAAAGATTTTTCAAGCGCACAAAATCTGCAGGGATTTTTCAGAAAAGATATATCAAGATTTACAGAGAAGAAACAGAGGAGCTTACAGAAGATTTTTCACAAGCTGTAGACACCAACAGGCCGCGTTTTCGCGGTCAAAGGGGGCCTACCGCGGCGGTTCCGCGGTCATACGTGCGGGACACGTGTTCAGATTTCGCTAACGTCACCAGATGGCGGGGCTTCCGCGGCATGAGCAGGGCAATGCGGCGGAATCGCGGTGCGGTGGAGGTTTCAGGATGCGGGAAAAATTCCACTGTTCTGTTTTGAAAATCCCCCTTTGTTCTGATATGTTGTTTTCTGTTTCGCTATCTGTAAATTTCAAGATCCGAATTTGTGTAGATCCTGCAAGATTCAAACAACAATGTACCCTTTCCAAAAATAACAGATGATATATTTTTATAATTTTTTTGTGATTTTTCAGATTTTTATGATTTTTTTTTATTAACCCGAAATTGCAAAAAGGAAATTTCTACGCCATCCCCGGCAACGGCGCCATTTGATTGATCTCAAAAACTATCTATAACCGCAATCAAGAACGGCGTCGCTTTGCAGCTAGCCGGTGAGTACGGCTCGGTCCACAGGGATGTTGTGAATCTCCTATTCGCTCTTACGAGTTAATTCCGAAAGGTGTTCGGATTGATTATTAAATCTAAAAACTAAATCTATCTATACTAAAATTATCTAGATCTAGTCTTGTTAGGGTTAGGTTTAGGGATGGTTTGGAAATGCAAGTAAATCTCAACGCTTTCTATACCCGAATGAAGATCTATGAGGAGTTATGGTAATTATCAATAAAGGGGATTAGATCCATTCGGGAAGGTATTCCTTCCTCTAGGTTCTTGTCCTTCCTTTAGAGATCATTACCCTAACCTCCATGGAAAACGCGCGCAACCGGGCCTTTACACTACGGTATCACCGCTACCTCGAGGGGTAGGATGCCGTAGGGCGTGGTGTGTGCGTGTATGCATGGAGTCCTATTGAAAATATATGATGGGTAAGAAAGGGATGAGAGATCTCATCTCTCAAAAGCCTTCCCCAAAGCTAACTCTAAACAATTATCTACGGCAAGGAATTAAATCTACCTAGGGCAAAGAATTAAAATCTAAACTAGAACAATTAAATAAAATTACTTACAGATGGCTCTCTCCAAATATCAACGCAGGGTTGTCAGATCTGAATTAATGAAGTGAAAAGAGGCACCGATGCTCTCCATAAAGAATTCTGAAATTTATTATTAAAAGGAGGCATAAAAAGAATACAAGCTTTAGAGTTCCTATTTATAGAGAATAGGAAACCCTAGGGTTATAATGACTCGCATGTCTACATTTACAAAAATAGCCCTATAAAGACTAGTCAACGCCGTCTCGAGTTTAGCCCAAAAAAATCACGAACCCCGGGCTTATTCTGGCCGCGGAACCGCAGCATTGGTTGGCTTGGGCCGCGGTTCCGCGGCCCATTTGGTGACTTGAGGTGTGAGTTTTTCTGGGATTGTTCTCTGCTATTTGGGCTTCTTATTTATTCAGGTCTTTTCTCCATTTGGCTTTTCTATTTCTTCCAGATCTCCAGTGAACAATTGCAGTGGACTTTTAACCGTTTGCTTTGTAATCTTGGACCTTGCGTTGCCTTGTACTGATCTTTTGTGTAGGCTTGATTAAGATCCTTCTATTTGTTGGTCAAACTCCTTTTTTTGTGTCGTCTTTTGTCTTTTTCACTGTTTTCGCTCCAAGAACCTATAACCTGTAATATGCAGCAGACATGCGTCAAAAGCACCTGTTTATTTATAAAAAGAATAAGAATGGGGAATATAATAATACAATATTATGGTGTGAACAGATGCATTGATGTAGTTTCTACACTGTTCTGTTTATTATTCATTTGCTGCATATGCTTACTGTTTGCATCGTATTGCATGATAAAAATGGTTATTGTTATATTAAACTCATGCTGTTAGGATACCAGCACCATTATCGATGATTCATATGTTCCACGTACACCTGCTTGCCGGCTCACACACTTCATCATCGATAATTGCCATGTCACTACACTGTAGTACTGTTGCATTCAGGATATGATCCCTTGCATGGCATACTTGTGTACATACCTATTGTACACCCATACTTACATACATAAGTATTTGCACATACATAGATGATTCTGGCTTGATTAGTGATTTGGGAACCACAAGATACTCTTTAAAACTGATTTATTTTAAAAAAGCGGTTTTCCCTCAATATGTGCATATTATTATTCCATATTGCATGATATACTGATATGCTTACATTTCTTTTACATGTCGCATACATCATGCTTTTGATTATACGCGTTGAGATATGCTGTTTCCATGATATTTCTGGATTTGGGAACCGTGGATATTTCAAAAGAGATTATATAAAATGCAACATCACAGAAATGTACAGCATCACAGAACAATACAGATATCTAGGATCCCCGGGTTTCACAGAGCCGCTGAAACCCGACGTTCCCCTGGTCGTGTGGATAGCCTGTGCAATGAAATCCTAGACCCCTACGGGCGCGGCAAGTCACCCGCCAAAACCTGAAGCGAGGTAGCCCCCTTCAGCAACGTGAATGGACCACCCAGCACTTCACGGAATCCGGTAACTTGGGCACCCCTCCTGGGTCAACCTGTACCCCCTACGAGTGCGGCGAATAGCCCGCCAATTCTAGAGTGAAGCCCACTCCGTCTCAATGCCATGAGATGCGGGCTTGTTGCCCTCTAGAACCCGGCTATCCGTGCACCCCTCCGCGGGGTAATCCTAGTACAGAAAGTAAAATATACATACAACGGGTACATCGACCGCAACCTGGCCGTGCCCCAAAATAATAATATACAACAGGCAGTGATGGCAGTCCACATGTCGGACGCTCGCCCCGCAATATCAAATGTACATAATACAACAAAACTGTACTACCACTGTAACCAGGCTATCCCCACGACCGATCCGCAACATCACAGCAATACACAGAACATCAACGTAAAAGTCACGTTCGCAAATCCGTCTAACCGGGCTATAGCAGTTAGACAGGATTTACCGATCAAGTGACATTCACGGTCGCAGATATAACGTAAATACTGTGAAACAATGTGTTTAAAATATCCGATCGATCAAATTTACCAAGTGGGCCCCCAAGTACTACTGTAGCACATCAAGAAATCTGGGCCCAAAAAAATAACATTCCAGAAACCATATTTTCAACTCAGGAACATTCTGCAAAAGTTTGGGGGACTGAACAGTTAAAGTCGCGGCGGAACCGCGGCCCAAGCATGGGTTTGGCCGCGGTTCCGCGGTGGTTTGGACTGTTCACGAGCCCAAATTTTCACAGAACTCTTAGAATTTCCTACACATCATTCTGAAACAACCTGAAAAATTTTTGGACTTCAAAAAATTTCGACAGAAACTGATGTGAAGAAAAATACGGTTTTTGGAAAATTGTTCGATCGGAAATGTAAAACACATTAGACAAAGCTAGACTATGTTAATGGCGAGGCTCTGATACCACTGTAAGTACACGGCGGCGCCCCGGCCTCCATCCCGAGGCCAAATGCGGAAGCGATGGTTAACTTTGATTTTTCAAACCGGCACCACCGCGCACTAAAACCCGGATCGGGCCATTAACTAGTTCTAGCTAACTACAAGATGGGGAAGAGAGATATACCGAGCGATCCGTGTCCTCCGGTCTTCTCGTCGTCGTCCCGATCTTCCGCGGAATGTCCGGTCTCCACCTCCTCGCCGGAAGGGCACCACGTCGCCTGCATCTTTTACGGGCTCCCAACTCTATACCGAGGCAACTCGGGCACGAAGTTGGCGAGCCGACGTGCCCAAGGTTTGCTGTAGAATCTGTGTAGAACCGATGTCTCATTTTGGGGTTGTAGGGAGTTGCCCTTTTGGTGGAGGAATGAGATGTAGTTTTGAGATGGAACTTGTGGGAATTTTGCAAAGCCAAATGAACAAAAAACCCACCCTACAATTTTGGGACAGCCCCCCCCCCATCTATCATGGCCGGCCAAGTCTTGGTGAAGGTGAGAATGAGAGAGGGAACCATTATCATAATGCAAGAGAGAAAAGAATGGTGATAAGAAACAATCATCACAAACAAACCCATACTCCACCAACAACCATCATCAAAACCATGATGATACAAAAGTCAAGCCATGATGGATAAATCAAGTCAAAACATGATGACTAAAGAAAGTCAAGCAATGATGGTGCAAGTATCATGATACAATAATATGCAAAGACCCCCTCCACAATTGCTTATTTGCACAATTGCAAATAAGCCCTCCTCCACCAATTTTCGGCCAATGAAGGATACAAAGAAATATGGCCGAAACGGAAAGCAAACTGGCAACTCCTGAAAACTGGTCCCGTAATAAATCACAGGAAAACCCCGCTATTGTGTATACACACCCGCATTTGTATTCCGACCGAATACAAATGTAATGAGACAAAATCTACACTGTACTATACTAGGATCCGGCTTAAACCAAAGTCGGCTAGTATAATCCGTTCGATCCTGATCCGTGCAATACCGCACGTATCTGATCGAACCCTGCCATATCTCCATACGGCCTCTACAGCGTTTCGCCCGAAAACTTGAGCAACTGAATGTGGGGGACTCTAAAGACTAGTCAACACCTTGGTTGTGGATTTAACCACTATCACGTCAGAGGTATAAGCCAATACGTGACGGGCTACCAGGTATTGACCAAAAGGGACGTCGATGAGCGAACTCATCCTGACACCCTACTGAGCCTGTCAGTGACAATATCCGTACAGTCCGGTCCGTTCGTCTATGAGCATCGCATGACGGGCCTAGGGGGTTGGTAAAAGTCAGACCCCCAAAAGCGGTACAAGTCGTGTCGGAGTGTAGCCCAGAACACCCTGAGATACTACTGGAATACCTACCAGTAAATCTCCTGCCTCGGCCGAGGGCTTCGTGTAATGACTCTCCTAGACACAACGCGACCTCACCCCCAATACCGGGAGAGACGAACCCCTGAAGACCCGCTCACTGCCTCCATGTGGCTCGGGACTGTACCCAACTAAAACCTGTTTGCACGTCTCCTTTGAGCATGTTAGGGTAGTAATCAAAGTACAGTGGGAACTCACACGAGACAAATGACGATCCCCAGGTCGATGAACTAACCTGTACACATGTCACCAGGGAACTGCTATCTGACGTCAGGTATAAGACCAACTAGCATGTTCCCGGCGAGTCCTGTCCGGTGTACTCATAACCCAATGAGCACCTGTATACATCTTAGGTGAACCAACTGACACCAGTGGCTTGTGAGACCGGCCACCGCCCCTCGTCGGGGTCTCGACTGTATACACTAGTCTACTCTGGAGTATCGATGCCCAGTCTCGAAACTCCCACGACTAGGGACCTTTTAAGGATGTGCTTATAGACCCCAGCTCCTACTTATATGATCGCCCTCATACTGCTGGTGGTCAAGCAAGAATCCTAGGGGCTCTATCAACGTGTAATAGCGACATGTCAGGTCACTTAAAGCAGTACACGATGATAAAGATAAACCAGATAGCATACTATCATCTCGAGTAAGACTGTCCTACTGGGACAGGTCCTCCCTCAATCATTGCAATCACGTGCCTGTGATCCAATAATTGACTCTGAGGGCACTATCTCCAACACTTAGTAAAGCTCTCATTGAACAATATGTCAAAATAATCTCTCCATCTTTCCTTGATATCCTCGTCTCTAACTAAAACCTTCTGATTTTCATTTTTGACACACTTCACCGCACATAAGTCTCTAGTCTTCCTTTCCCGTATCCGAGCAATCCGGTATATATCATTTGCAGCCTCTTTAGTGTCTAATTTCTCGTACACCTCCTTATAGACCTTAGATTTAGCTTCCCGAACAGCTTTCTTAACCTCCTTTTTAGCCATTTTGTACTTCTCAAATCTCTCCATATCTCTACTTTTCTTCAAATCTTTATAAGAATCCCTTTTAATTTTAATAGCCTCCTTTACATCTTCATTCCACCATGATATGTCTTTAGATGGTGGAGCACCACCTCTCGACTCACCAAGTAGGTCTCTAGCTACCTTCTTGATACAACTAGCCATTTTGTTCCATGTTTTGTCTGGATCATCTTCCGACTGCCAATCCGCTTCTTGTACTACACGATCTATAAAAGCCTTTTGGTTACCTTCTTTCAATCGCCACCATTTAATTTTAGGCTCTACCTTACGTCTAATCTTCCTAGGTTCTCTTCTAAATCGAAAATCTAGAACTAAAAGCCTATGTTGAGTGGTTACACTCTCACCTGGCACTACCTTACAGTCGATACAACAACCTCTCTCTATTCTTCTCGTCAGAAAAAAGTCTATTTGACTAGCACTTGGTCCGCTCCTAAAAGTGATAAGGTGGGACTCTCTTTTCCTAAACCAGGTGTTTGCTAAGATCAAGTCATAAGATAAAGCAAAATCTAGAATCGAGTCACTTGCTTCATTCCTTTGTCCGAAACCAAAACCTCCATGGATAGTATCAAACCCACTACGACTAGTACCTACATGTCCATTAAGATCACCACCAATAAATAACTTCTCTCCACTAGGTATACTTTGCACCACCTCGTCTAAATCCTCCCAGAATAGACGCTTACTAGCGTCATCAAGACCTATCTGTGGTGCATAAGCACTAATAACATTAAGGATCTCTCCACCTAGAATAAGCTTAACCAGTAAAATTCTATCACCTTTTCTCCTAATCTCAACTACATCCTCAAGCAACCGTCTATCTATGATTATGCCTACCCCATTACGATTTTTATCTCTACCCGTATACCAAAGCTTATAACCCCAAGGCTCTATGACTCTACTCTTTTCACCTACCCACTTAGTTTCTTGCAAACACATAATACCAACTCTCCTCCTAATCATTACCTCCACTAATTCTATTAGTCTACCCGTAAGGGAACCTATGTTCCAGGAAGCTAGACGGATCCTATGAAACCCTTGCTTATTTGTCACTACACCCGGGGTCCGATGTAGCACGCCGTCTCTGGACGACGACCCTTGCTTATTTGTCACTACACCCGGGGTCCGATGTAGCGCGCCGTTTCTGGACGACGACCCTTGCTTATTTGTCACTACACCCGGGGTCCGATGTAGCGCGCCGCATCTGGACGACGACCTAGAAGCCCTTGCATACTTAACACTACACCCAGGATCCGATGTAGTGCGTCGCTGAGTAGGGGACGCCCCAACGATATTCTTATTATGGTTCATGTCATAGAATGTGACAAAGTTTTACGTTGGCTGTCACAAGCCTACCACAACCCTCACCCTTTCTCATCCGGACTTGGGATCGGCAACGGTGGTATTAAGAAGGAACCGGATAGCTTTTTATAAAAATATAGTGGCGAAAACCCTTTGCTAAAGAGGTCACTCCCGGTGAAGGGATCTCGGCTCTTTCCCCGTAGAATGCGGTGCAGGATATTCCAACTGAATACCACTATGCAAAGTAAAAAGTAATCGGCTATAGTGAAGTTATTACCCTGACGCAAACTTCTGTCCAAGGGGTCACTCCCGGTGAAGGGATCTCGGCCCTTTCCTCATCGACTGAGGTGCTGGATATTCATAACCGAATACCACTGTGCAAAACAAAAGAGAACGTCCTTACAATAACAGCTTTTTGAAAAAAGTTCCAACAACATCAGAATAGGTTTGTTTAGCTTGCATTGATCCGAATCAATGCAGTCCCATCAATTGATCACACCACAAAAGAACAAAAATACGATATACGTATATGCCATCCGCATTCGCCACTGGGTCCCGTCATCACCCGTTAGGTTACTTAACTAACGACAGAGCGGGGACTGGACTAGCGCGGGTGTAAAACATATACAACATCTACTAGTATATATATCAATATATAATAATCGCTCATGGCGTGATAAAATGCAACATCACAGAGAGTAATAAGCATCACAGAACAATACAGATAATCTGGGATCCCCGGGTTTCATAGAACCACTACTGAAGCCCGACGTTCCCCTGGTCGTGTGGATAGCCTGTGCAATGAAATCCTAGACCCCTACGGGCGCGGCAAGTTACCCGCCAAAACCTGAAGCGAGGCATCCCCCTTCAACAACATGAATGGACACCCAGCACTTCATGGAATCCGGTAACTTGTGCACCCCTCCTTGGGTCAACCTATACCCCCTACGAATGCGGCGAATAGCCCGCCAATTCTAGAGTGAAGCCCCCTCCGTCTCAAAGCCATGAGATGCGGGCTCGTTGCCCTCTAGAACCCGGCTATCCGTGCACCCCACCGCGGGGCAATCCTAGTACAGAAAGTAAAATTACAAAGGGTATATCGACCTCAGCCCGGTCGTGCCCCAAAAGAATAATATGCAAACAGGCAGTGACGGCAGTCTACATGTCGGACGCTCACCCCGCAATATCAAATGTACAAATATAACCAAACTGTACTAACATTGCATCCAGGCTATCCACCACGACAAATCCGCAACATCACAGCACAACACAGAATATCAACGTGAATGTCACGTTCGCAAATCCGTCTAAAAGGGCTATAGCAATGAGACCGGATTTAACGATCAAATGACATTCACGGTCGCAAATATAATGTAAATACTGTGAACTAACATGTTTAAAATTTTCGATCGACAAAAATTCCCGAAGTGGGCCCCAAGTACAATACCCAGTACACAAAATAAATCTGGGCCCAAACAGAATATTCCAGAAACCCCATTTCCATGATTAAGATCACTGTAGAAATTTTGAAGCAGAGAGGCCACTAATTAGCGACGGAACCACGGCCAAAACAAGGGTATGGCCGCGGTTCCGCGGCTATACTGTAGCATCTTGCTACCAAATTTTCCCAGATGTCTTAAAATACCCTGCACGTATTTCTGCAACATACCAAATAATTTTTTGACAACAAAAAAATTTCGACAGAAACTGTTGCTTGAAAATGTGGTTTTTGGAATTTTTGTTCGATCGAAGTTCTAAACACGTTAGAGCAAGCTAGAAAAGGTTAATGGCGTGGCTCTGATACCATGTAAGTATACAGTAGCGCCCCGGCCGTCTGTCCGAGGCCAAAATGCGGAAACAAAAACTTTTCTTAAACTAGAAACCGGCGCTACCGCAGACTATAAACCCGGATCGGACCATTAACCTACTACTAGCAAACTGGAGAAAGGATAGAGAGGCTATACCGAGCGATCCGTGTCTTTCGGTCTTCGGCCACCATCCCAAGCTCCTCGCGGCATCACCGGTCTCGATCTCCTCGTCGGAAGGGCACCACATCGAGAAGTCTTTTTACGGGCTCCTACCTCTGAACCGAGGCAACTCGGACACGAAGTTGGCTAGCCGACGTGTCCAAGATTGCTGTAGACTGAGTGTAGAATGCTATGTCTCGAGGATTAATAGAAGTTATCATTTTAATGTGGAGATGAAAATGGAAATGAGCTTAAGGAATTTTCTTTGCAAATGAGTCAATCTCCCTCTCCCCAAAAATGATAGGCTGCCTTTATCTAGTGGCCGTCCAAAAATGGGAGTGGGAATTTTCAAGGGGGGTGAGCACAAGAAAAGGCATAGGGTGAGCATAAGAAAATGTGATGATAAAGAGGAAATTTTGTCACACCAAAGTCTTTCCAAAATCCTTTCATAATCAATGCAAGCCATGAGTACAAAAAGGAATCAAAAGATGCTAGAAGCATCATGAACCCTCCATCACAAATAACACCCTCCATTTTGCTAATTTGCACATTTGCAAATAAGCCCCTCCGATCAATTTTCAGCCAAAGAAAGAAAGAAAGGAAAATGGCCGAAACGGAATGCAAACTGGCAACTTCAAAAAAGCGATCTCGTAATAAATTACAGAAAAACCTCGTGACTGTATATACATACCCGCATTTTTATTCCGACCGAATACAAATGCAATGAGACAAAATCTATACTGTATAATACTAGGATCCGGCTTAAACCAAAGCCCGCTAGTATTATCCATCCGAAACACGTCACGTGCACAAGTGCACGCGTACGTTCGAACCTGCCATAAATCCATACGGCCTCTACAGCGTTTCGCCCGAAACTTGAGAAACTGTCTGTGGGGGACTCTAAAGACTCGTCAATACTTTGGCTGTGGATTTAACCACTAGCACGTCAGAGGTATTAGCCGTACGTAACGGGCTACCAGGTATCGACCAAAAGGGAGGTCGATGAGCGAACTCATCCTGACACCCTACTGAGCCTGTCGGTGACAATATCCGTACAGTCCGGTCCGTTCGTCTATGAGCATCGCATGGCGGGCCTAGGGGGTTGGTAAAAGTCAGACCCCCAAAAGTGGTACAAGTCATGTCGGAGTGTAGCCCAGAACGCCCTGAGATACTACTGGAATACCTACCAGTAAATCTCCTGCCTTGGTCAAGGACTTCATGTAATGGCTCTCCTAGACACAGCGCGACCTCACCCCCAATACCGGGAGAGACGAACCCCTGCCGATCCGCTCACTGCCTCCATGTAGCTCTGGACTGTACCCAACTAAAACCTGTTTGCACGACTCCTTTGAGCCGTGGTAGGGTAGTAATCAAAGCACAGTAGGAACTCACACGAGACAAATGACGATCTCAGGTCGATGAACTAACCTGTACACATGTCACCTGGGAACTGCTATCTGACGCTAGGTATAATACCAACTAGCATGTTCCCGGCGGGTCCTGTCCGGTGTACTCTTAACCCAATGAGCACCTGTATACATCTTAGGTGAACCAACTGACACCAATGGCTTGTGAGACCGGCCACCGCCCCTCGTCGGTGTCTCGACTGTATACACTAGTCTACTAATGGAGTATCGATGCCCAGTCTCGAAACTCCCACGACTAGGGACCTTTTAAGGATGTGCTTATAGACCCCAGCTCCTACATATATGATCGCCATCATACTGCTGGCCGTCAAGCAAGAATCCTAAGGGCTCTATCAACGTGCAATAGTGACCTGTAAGGTCACCTGAAGCAGTACACGATGATAAAGGTAAACCAGATAGCATACTATCATCTCGAGTAAGACTGTCCTACCGGCATAGGTCCTCCCTCAATCATTGCAATCACATGCCTGCGATTCAATAATTGACTCTGAGGGCACTATATCCAACGGAAGCTGAATATGAAGCTTTGATAGCAGGTCTCGAGATCGCTATCGACATGGGAATCAAAGACCTCCTCATATTTGGAGACTTCCAGCTGATCGTTAACCAAGTAAACGGCAACTATCAGACAAGCAAGCCAGAGCTAATAAAGTATGGCAAAAGTGCAGAAACTACTGACACAAATCCGCTCCTACATCTTTGAGAGTATACCGCGTACAGAAAATAGCAAAGCGGACGCATTGGCCAAATTGGCTAAGGAACTAGCCGATGAAGAGCTCGATAACGTAAGGATTATTGTGCAAAGCGCAGAGTTCTCGTACCAACAGATATATTTTTGGAAGACCTAATAGAGCCATCCGAAGGAAAAGAAGCGACCGAACAAGTAGCCCTTCAAATAAGGGATGAAGAAAAAGTCAAGGATTGGAGGGAAGTCTTTATAGACTACTTCAAATCCCGACAAACGCCCGAAAATGCATCATCCAGACATCAGCTCATGAAACGAGCTCTGTCTTTCGCCTTCGTCAATGATACTCTATATAAGAGATCGTTAGACTGTCTGTGGCTAAGATGCCTGGGACCAGAGGAAGAAAAGAAAGTCGTTCAAGAAACTCACGACGGACTCTGAGGTTTTCATCAAGCTAGGCCAAAGATGAAACTGAAGATAAAAGGAATGTGTTATTACTGGCCCACAATGATCCGGGACTGCCTCGAATATGCGAAGCAGTGTCACTCGTGCTAAATTCATGGGGACTTCATCCACCAGCATCCAAATCCGCTACACCCAATAGTGGCTAGCTGGCCGTTCAAAATGTGGGGAACCGATATAATTGGCCCCATTGAACCGGCATCGTCCAGAGAACATCGGTTCATACTGGCAACAACCGATTACTTCTCCAAATGGGCAGAAGTAGTACCACTAAGGGAGATGAAGACGGAGAATATCCTCCATTTCTTCAGAACACATGTTATCTATCGGTTCGGCACTCCGCGATGAATCATCTCAGATAATGGGCCAGCCTATAGGAGTCATAAAATCAGCCGCTTCGCACAGCAATATAAAATAGATTAGAGATACTCTTCAGTCTATAATTCTCGAGCCAATGGTCTAGCTGAAGCTTTCAACAAAATCTTGACAAAGATTATAAAGAAAACAGTGTCCAGAAACAAAAAAGAATGGCACGAAAGGTTGCACGAAACTCTCTGGGCATACCGAACAACGTTCAAAATGGCTACGAATACAACACCATATGGGTTGGTATTCAGCACGGAAGTAGTGCTTCCACTGGAAATAGAGCTCCCTCTCTATGAGTAGCAGTTCGATACGAGATGACAAATGAAGAAAATACTCATCTTAGGCTTGAGGAGCTCAACGCTCTCGATGAAACTCGCCTTATAGCATAGCAAAATCTGGAGGCTTATAAGGCAAGGATGACACGGTCATACGAAAAACTAACCAGGTCGAGAACATTCCGCGAAGGCAAACTCGTGCTGGTCGTCAAAAGACCAATGATCCACAATCGTGCAAAATGGGGGAAATTCGAGCTGAACTATGAAGGCCCGTACATCATAGACAAAGTCTATCAAGGTGGAGCTTACTTGCTCATGGATATTCATGGCGAAAGACTCTTCCGGCCAATAAATACGCTTGAAGAGTCATGACTTAGGTCAATCATAGATGACGACGCTTGTGTCCGCTCGCTATCTTCCTGAGTCAGAACTCCGAGAGTAGTATCCAAAAAAACTTCGCCTCAAACATGGCGACAATGGACCGAGATGTCCCTAAACTGACAATGGACCGAAACGTCCTTAAACTAATATTCGTCCAAAAAACGGGAACGTTGGACCGAAACGTCCCTAAACTAATGGTGGACCGAAACGTCCTTAAACTAATAATGGACCGAAATGTTCTTAAACTAAAGCTTCGCCTAAAAATGGTGATGACAGACCGAGAAGTCCTTAAACTAACAATCCGCCTCAAACATGGCGATAACGGACCGAGATGTCCCTAAACTAACAACGGACCGAGATGTCCCTAAACTAAAATTCGTCCCAAATACGGCAATATCCTCCCTTGAGATCTATATTGCAATTGAAGTCTCAACGGTGAGAGTTACAACTCAAGTCCCACCGACTACACACCTACTCCAGCAATGAAGCCACTCCCAAGTCCCAACGAGCATGCCAAAATCTGTTTACTGCCGAAAAAATAGGGGCGAACCGGGATGAATCGTCTTGCCTGAATTTGGGGGAAGATGCTATTTGGATTTATCCGTCCACCTCTCCGAATATGCTAAGTTCATTTATGGCACCGTATATCATAGGTTTGGATGGATACGACCGTTGTAGCAGACTTCTTCAGATTCCCCCTCATTTTATGAGGGGTTTTTGATTGTAGGGACGCTCTTCCCTACAAGCGCAAGCCCCTGCAGTTAATTACGTTATCGTGTTATAATAACCACTTTCTCCTGCTCCGGCAGTTCACTTCATGTCGTGTGTATTTTTGTTTGATTTGGTTGCCCGTGGATTGTATACGGATACTAGTTTGTGTCGTCGTTCGTAGGGCGCGGATTAGTCCGAATCCGTATATTTTAGATTTGGATTTTGTAACAACTCCAATTCTTGTGTACATAAAATTGATTTAAAGTTAATGTATACTTGGGGTATTTACATTTCCTGTGAGTACTATAAGTATTTAATTTACTTTTAGACAGCAAGCAAGAGCTTGTAGCTCATTGGTAAGACCTTGCACTACTGAACCAAAGCACCAAAATTCAAATCCCATCAGCCACATTATTTTTATTAGTTTTCTTTTAATTTTTTTAGAATCCTAAGAGTCTACACATGCTTAACCCGTAAACCCAAAGGTCACACTAAAAACAAACGAGCCCAGGAGGTAGACCAAACGACAAAGTACACATGACGAGGAGAATCGGCCCGGATCGGCCGGCGACTCGCCTAACTCGGCCGCCGCCGCCGGCCGAACTCGCCCCAAATCTGATTCTTCCTTCTTGAAATCTGTGCCTCTTTGCCTCCCCATAACCCCTGTCATATTTAAATTCCATTATTCCAGAGAATTAAAAATCCAATTAAAACTCTTTTTAATGCATAATTTTTAATGCATTTTCTATCAAACACTAACCCTAATTTTTCCTATAAATACCACTCCATTTCACACACCCCTCACTCACAATCTCTGTCTAAACCTTCAAGAAAAATCTCTAGACCTTTTTGTGTACAAGTGGAGTTAGCGAAGGGCGAAACTCTGGCGAACTTCCGACGGCGACCCTAGGAGCTCCCGGTGACGAAACGACGCACCGACACCTCCTACCACTCCATCTTCCTCTTCTCTAATCTAAAATCCAGTAAGTTCCTCCTCCCCTTCTCTTGTCTACTCTAATAACTTGTATTTCTAAAACCCGACGGAAGCGGAGTTAATCCGACTTCTGATTCGGTTTTTCTTTAAAAGTTCCATTTTTCTTAAAAACAACAATACCATACTCTCACAACATGAGTATTAATCATTAACAAAACATATTGAACAAGTTCTATTTCAAAAGAATGTCTATTGTAATTTTTATCGCACTTTTCAGAAAAATACCATATAGTTTAGCTTCGACATAAAAACATCATTGCCCTTGCTATACCTTTAGATAGTTCACGAGGTAATGATCTAGCTCCTCACAACACTCATATGTAACATAGCATGATGATTTTTGGGAGCATACTTTTGGGAAAATACGGTTTTACACAAAACTATCTCAAACTTATAAAAAACCTTTTTCTACAAGATTATGTATTTTAAACAAATCTTTGCAAACACTAGTAAAATAGGGGGTTGCCCCTACGGATGGAATTATCCGTTGGGGCAGATTTTACTTGGCCCTACGGATTACTCCGTAGGGCTAAAGGGTTGCCCCTACGGGCACTGACGTTCAAGAATAAAAAAATTAATTCTTAATTTGGTGTTTGCCCCTACGGTGGCGCAAACAAAGGACCTACGGATATATCCGTAGGGGCAAGTAAATATCGATTTATTAAGACCCCAGAACGATCGCCTACGCTCACTTTCTCTCTCTCTCTCTCGATCGGGCGCGAGAAAAATCCCCAAATCGCCACGCCGTCGTCGCCACCGTCGTTCTCCTCGTCGCCACCGCCGGTTTCGTCGCCACCGCCGGTTTCGTCGCCACCGCAGTTCTCGTCGCCACCGCGGTTCAGGTCGTCGCCCCAGCCCCAGCAGCAGCCGTTCAGGTGAGTAAATCTCGAGGTAAATTAAAGAATTTTTGGATTATTTTGGGCTTAGGGTTCATGGCTGGGTCTGGGGTTGCACACGCGAGTTGGGGTTGGGCAGGGGTCGCGGTCGCGGTCGGGGTCGGGGTCAGGGTAGGGTTAGGGTTGGGGTTCGGCTGCTGCTGGGGTGGGGCTGGGGTTAGGGTTTGCCTTAGGGTTGGTGTTGGGGTTTAGCTGGCCACGCTGGGGTTAGGGTTGGGCTGGGGCTGGGGGCTGGGGCTGGGCCACGCGGGGTTTTGGGATCTTTGTAATTTGCTTGCTCTGTTTGGGGTTTCAGTTGATCCTCATTAAAAAATTGGTGATTGATCTCTTCAATCATATTATTATCTGTAGTTAAAATTTTTGTGAAGCCTTCAGAGTTTGGAAAAATCTAGAATTACCGTTGAAATTCTGGCAACATTCAAAAACTGTGTATATGATGTGTATGTGTGTATGCATGTATATACATTTGAAATTTATCTTTCTTCTATGATATAAAATGGTTAAACCGAAGAAAATTACTGGGGGAATTTTTGCTAAAATGTCTTGAGAGGGGGTTCAAGTGATGGGATAATTTCATTTGGTAATCTTTTACTTATTTTACATCTCTTATTTTTTCATGCAAAAATCTGAATAGGTTTCTTGCAATTTTGCCTATCGATCAATTATTATATTTTTTTCTATTTTTTGTGGATGATTTGGCTTCAATTGAATGGAGGCGATGATGGCTTGCCCTCAAGCTTCCACTTTTATGAGCTTTATAGTTATGAGATTGGCGAGGCAAGCTGGTTTGTAGCCATCTTATTTCTTTTCCTAAATTCAAATCCAAATATAAACTGTCTGATTGAGAGAGAGAGAGTATGGGAGATTATGTATTATTCAATGTGTTTGGAAGCTGGCATGTTCTGAGTGTCATCTCTGCATGAAAGCTATGGTTTTGCAAAGGGTTTTCCCTAACTATTTTCTGTGGGGAAGCTGAAGGCCTGAAGCTTCATCAAACTCAGGATTGGATTCTGGTCGGGTATTGTAAATTCTTGTGAAAGTTCCGTTCAAGATTTGTTCAGAGCTTGCATAACATCCTTTTCATCTTTATGAGATCTTTATGCAGTCATTTTTTTGGGTTTATATATTTCTCGAGCCCGTTTGACTTTGGACTTAGGATAACCCCAAATCTCTTTCTTATTTTGATTCCTAAGCTGGCATATCTGAGGCTCGTATTCCAGTATCGTTGCTGGAAAAGCTAGGGTTGCGAACATTTTTGCAACGATAATTTCTGTATGACAGCTTAAGCACACATAAAACTTAAACAATCTTGAAGCACTGCAGTTTTTCACTAAACTACCTAAAAGTTTTTATATTGCTGCAAGCTTCCTTAAAGTGCTGCATCTAAGTGTATTTTAGTGGGAAAACCCTTGAAAGCCAAACTTCATGGGGTTTGCTGTTTGCCTTCTCTGTAGCTAGTTTGAGGTTTATTTAGTTTTGGATTTTTTTTGCAACACTCTCTGAGTTCCAAATCAACAAAAAGCTGAATGTTGAATCACAAGCAAGAAGCAGCCAAACTGGCCCTAAAGTAATCCTGAGTGATGATAATTTTCCAGGGAGTTTAAAATTTATAGAAATGGCAAGGCAACATTGGATTGTCTGCAAGTATTCAAGCAACCTGTTTGTAGCCATCATGCTATTTGTGATCCCAGTATAAAACTCAAACATGCCTCTTAGTTAGTTTACTTTAATTTGTTATTTATGTGTGTGTGTCAACATTGGATTGTCCCAAGTATAAAACCAAACCCACAAAACATCAAAACTGTCTCCGACAATCTTATGGTCATTAGACATAAGATTTATGCATATAGGTAACATCTGCCAATATGCCATATCCAGACCGCAATCTATTTTTGCCTATTGGCTAATATGAAAATATCGGCCCGCGTATATGACATAATCAAAGTTGTTAAATCTTAATACGGTTTGTGTTTCGTTTTTTTATTTATCAGTTCTATCAATGTTGCGTATAACGCTTTATGATATCAGTATCCTACATTTGTAGTTTTAATTGTTGATTGTTATAGATGAATACCATTGCAATAATAGTTTTTGGTCGATGAATGCTATTGCAATGTAGGATGATCAGTTCTATCAATCTTGATCTCAATGGTTTAAAATCATGTTACACATACAACACGAATGCACAACAAACGCATAATTATAGAGCGACTCAAGATATTCAGGTTAAAACCAATATATGATACTCGATGATAATATGAAACCTTCATATTCCCATCGATACCAATATACGCCTCGATATCTTTCCCTCTCGTTCCCAAAATTTTCTCTCGTTCCCGCGTCTCCAATTTTCTCTTCGTCGCCACCGCGCGCCCTCCGTTCTCAGCCCGCCACCGCCCTCGTTCTTCCTCGTCGAGTTCCTCGTCGCCGATATTTGTGCCTACATTGATGCCTCAAGCAACGAATCAAATGATGTGGATCACAAACTAATTAAATAAATTTTGAATACCAATCTGGACTGGGATTTGAATACCAATCCTAGTTTGCTATATTTTTTTATATATAGTAGATGGTGATACTTCTTTAAGTAAAAACAACCCTACACTTAAGCGAAATCATAAATCGAAACACACATATATAGAATACAACTCATACATGGGTATCCTCAAATCTAACTTTCATTGAATTTGCACGCGCACTTAAAATAACAACCTTTATACTAAAAAAATTATGTATGCCATTACTTAGTAGTTTATGGTTTTAAGACGCAAAAGCCATTTGAGAAATACTTTTTCTACCCACTATTAATCCATATTCTCAATATATTCATTGAATTTGCACGCGAACATCATAAGAAGGAGAATACAGTAATGTGGCAGAAGGAGAAGACAGTAATGTGGCGGAAGAAGAAAAAAATGACATTCCTCGTTCTCTGTTTCAGCGTCAATCTTCTGATATGAACTAATGATGGATTTCACATAGGCTTTTCCCTTTAGAGACTTCTTAGTGTCCAATGGAAAGCATACATCAGATTTGTGCAGGTCGGGTTCTTCTATGACTTTTAAGAGTCTCAACTGATTCTGTAAATTACACCCTAGTTAGGTGATACTTTTACCACTTCTCACTGCAGGTGCGCTCTCTAATATCCATTTTGAATGTAATATTATAGATATCCATGCCTGTTTATGTCAAAATTACTTATATTGTCAATGTTTGATTGTCTAGTTGTTGGTGATGCGTCCATATCAGGGACAGAGGCCACTCCCGTTCCTCCAGGTATGTTTATATATTATATAGGGCATGTATATTGATTTAGAATGCTATATCATAAATATACACACATTTCTTTTGCTCTTAGTCGTCCAACTCATTATCATGGGCTGCTTGATGAGATTAGATTTGCGCCTGATGATCTACAAGAGCTTGTTCACTCCCTGTCATATGTGTAAGCAGCGCTATATGCGAGTTTACCTTGTTAGTATGTATGTACTGAAATTAATTAATATTATTCAAATTTTGATACATGCAGATACCAGAGGAGCACATCTTCTATCTCTGTAGGTAAGGCTTTGAATTTGTTGATTTTGGTATTTCTTGTCAATTTTATAGACCAGTATGTGCTAAATATAATGTTCTGACAGTTGCTAGGGGGAAGGCAACATTCGAGGCTGCTGACCCCAGTCCTGGACGCCGCACACGGACGGCACCACGGAGGTTTGGAGATAGGCCGAGGACTGGGCTCTAGCAGGGCCCATATGAGGTTGGACTCCACCCCGGTGGTTACTTCCTCCGTCTCCAGTTAGCGACGTATCCAGCAGGAACAGGAGAGCTTGAAGGCCACCGTTCAGGAGTTGAATGAGATGCTGGTATGTATACTACTTAATAGTAAAATATAATGTCATATTATAGATATCAACATATCCAATATCAGTACATAGCCTGAGCTTATTTGGTTGTAGACTTATGTTTTATTAATCATACATACATATGTAATTGAAATAAACAACGCTTTTCCAAACTAGATATCCAAACAGGGTTTCGAAATAACTTAATAATGAAACGAATTCGAATAATAAACAGTTCTTACACGCTTCTTACACACGTTATATCCAGACGCGACAGGGTAGATCGGCCGAGCCTCCACACGCATCTCCTTCGGCTGCGGTTCCGCAGACAGCTCCTGTAGCTCCACCGCCCACTTAGACTCCCGCTCGCGACGAATTGCAGAGTTTATTGACCGAGGAGCAGGACCGAGCTGGACCGAGCTAGGGTAGATTTTTGGTTCTTTTTTTTTGAAACATGTATTTATTTATATCATACACATTGTACTACATTTTGAAACGATATTGATATTGGTTTCTATTTATATCATATTCAGTTTTTGTGTTTCTTTTGTATATTATATATATGCGTGAGATGTGATTATGAATACTGCAATATATGATTTGATTGATGTATACATTATTGTGCACAGGGCGGGAAAAAATCAAGCAGCCCATTTTTTTAAAAAAATTACAGACAATATGTACCTACGGATTAATCCGTAGGCACACATGTTACCCCTACGGATATATCCGTAGGGGCTAAATATCAGCAGTAACTGATATTTCCCCCAGATGTCAGTGCCAGTTGTTTGGGAATACCCCTACAGATATGTCCGTAGGGGCCACTGACAATGCCCTACAGCGTTATCCGTAGGGGCAAATATCAGGAATCCTGAATTTGTGCCCCTACGGAAAAGTACCTACGAATATATCCGTAGGGGGTAGTTCATGCCCCTACGGCTATAGCCGTAGGTCCAAGTAATTTATTAAAATAAACCGTAAATAATATAAAATCTTATACCCTACGGCTTAATCCGTAGGGGAATTTGGACCTACACATAGAACCGTAGGGGCAAAAATTTAACCGTAGGGGCAAGTATAGGGCCTCAACTTGCACCTGCGGCCTTTGCACCTACGGGGTATTTTTTCGCCCCTACGTATATAACCGTAGGGGCAGTGGGTTGCCCCTACGGATAAATCCGTAGGGGCAACCCTTCTTTGTAGTAGTGAAAGCGCCGCTATAACCCATTTTGGAGAACCCGTTCGGGATTGTGCAGATTATCGCACATCCTCGGGCTTAGTAGTGCGAGATGCAGACCTCCGCAAGGAGCATACGGTCTCGAAAGATTTAAAAATACAAATATCTTAAGAAAATGAGATTTCTAGAAAAATAATAAATTAAATTATTTTAATATATATATATATGTATCATCAAAATATCTAATTTTTTATATAATATAAATATTCCAATTTTTCTAAATCAAAAGAATCAATTTACATGAAAACACCATGCAATTCCATACAAATTCAATACTTTACAATTAAATACCATATACTGTGAAATTAAGTTTTACTCACTAGAAATGTCACATATATAAAATCTGCATCTATGAAAACTCTAAAGACGATAATTAAATACTTGAGGTGTATTTTGAAAATTATACAAAATTATTTTTAAATAAAACCCCCTCAAGTTTTATAAATTAGAATAAGGACCCTAGTAAATATAGGTTTAAGCGGGACCGGTCTCTTGAGCCTCAGGGAGCTAGAAATATGGGTGCTTGCCTATTTAAGGTAGACAACTTAACAAACGGTGTTATCAACACGGTAATCGTCTTTGAAAAAGACACAAATCCTGTCGTCCATGTGCAGCGGTTACCGATAACACCAAAACTTAATTCAGGATTCAATTTCTTTTCTAATTGTCTGACTCAGACTGAGTCTCATTATAAATAATCTGACTTGAATGAGATTCAAGTATATATAACAATTCAATATAAATCCATATATTCAATCTTTTCAATTTATCAATCTATACAACTTGACTGAACCGAACCATGGATATACATCCATCTACATGATTCTTCAGTTACATCCATTTACTGATATCATGGTTTTGGCAAGTCATCCATCTATACAATTCAATTACAAGACAATACAATACAAACAATACAATTAAGACATCGCGGGGTTTATAAGGGGTAGATTGATACGGAAGGTGTTAGAAGTGGCACGAGACTGCAACCATTAAGACACCTAACCTGAATTCAATTGCTGTTGTACCGTGGCATAAACGGTTTCTTGTATTCCGTTCACCGTAGTCTCTGGTCTAACGAGACTCCTCTCGTATACACTGGCCTCTTCTGTACCAAGCTACAATCAACAGCGTTAACACTAAATACAACATTATAACAATATAATATAACTTTAAAATTTACATGCTCTCTCTCTCTCTGTCTATTCTATTTCTCCCTTATCTTTGGGACTTATCGAGCGATTTGTTCGCTGACGACATCCTCTTTCTTTTCTTTGGAATGTCATCAGGTGATTTGGATCTTCAGGAGATCGGGCCCACCAGCGAGGATTTGGACCAGCTAGCTTACGACCCCGAACTTTAGATTCCTTGTATACATTTACTTTCAGTACTTTCATTTCTGTTATGCCATTGTTTAGGCATTGCTTTTCATTCCATGTATTTACTTTTCCATGTACTGTAAAAGAATGATAATAAATAAAGTTGATGTTCATTACATTGTCTCTTGTGTATATTTCTTTTATATTGCTTAGTTACACTTAGCGTATTTACTTCTGAGTAAATACGTAGCGGCCTCGTCGTATCCTCTGCCCGTATACTGGGAAGTGGGGCGTGACAAGTTTTGTTGGTGGCCCATGCAGGTCAGAGCTGTATGGAACCCTACCATGCAGTTCAGTTCTGCGTGGACAACCTAAGCAATATAACATAAGAACCAGCAACTAAAACATTCTTTACAATTCATATTCCTTGAATCTTATCATATACTTTGAATCTATCCTAACCCAAATTTTTCATTCAAGGTTATGGATTCCCCAAACAACGCCAGCACCAATGTCAACAACACACCTCCACCACTACCACTCACACCTGCCGTCCCTGCTCCGATCAACGAGCAGAAGGTTCTGCTTGAGGCAATCCGCAGCCTCCTGGAAGGACAGCAGCAGCAGATTGCTATTCTGATGAACCGACCAGAGGCAGAAGCACCTGGGGTGAAACAATTCAGAGCTTTGCACCCAAAACAATTCTCAGGAAAAGAGAGCCCTCTAGAAGATGAAGAATGGGCTCAGAGCATCGAAGATGATCTGGCAGCGGCACAAGTGCCAAAGATAGCTTGGGTCCGTGTTGCGAAACTGCAGCTCACAGACAATGCATGGGTTTGGTGAAAGGCGGAAGAAAGCCATCTTGATCAACACATCTAATGGAAGACTTTCCGAGACATGTTCGACGCAAAGTACTTCCCTGAGACTGCCAGGTTCGACATGGAACAGTAGTTCATCCATCTGCAACAAGGTTCAATGTGGACTAAGTCAGTAGATGAATATGACGCTGAGTTCACCATGCTCAGTTGGTAAGATATGTCTCACTAATTCGATTTTTCAATAAATCACATATTACAAAGCTAACACAATACTTTAACAGATTTGCAGCACACTTGATACCGACGGATGAGATCAGAGCCCGTCGATTTCAACAAGGTTTGGATTCGGAAATCCATGTTGGACTGGCCACAGGAGATTTTCCAACTCATGAATCGGCTCTGAAAGCTGTCTGCCATTATGAGGCAGTGGTAAAGATGAGAGGCGGATCTTAAGCTGCTGGAGTTAAGCGTCCTGCCAACCAGATGGCAGGAAGAACCTCATCAAGGCCATCTTTTGTGACAAAGAGACCGGGAGTATCAAACAACCGGCCCATCCCAGCAATTTGTAACTACTGCAAGAGAGATGGACATCTGATGAAAGAATACCGGCGAGCCAACCATCTTTGCTTAGTCTGCAGCTCAGCTACTCATGATATTGGGTCTTGTCCCATAAGACACAACCTAATTACTGCACCCAGGCCAGCAATCACTTACCAGCAGCGACCAGCCATTCAGACACTTGCTCCAAGACTCGCTCTCCCTGCTCCACCACCTAGGAGACCACAGACTGCACCTTCTCCTCATCAGTTCCATCAAGCTCAACGGAACGTTATGAGGAATGCTCCTCCGGCCAGGAGGAATGTACCACGGCGACAGGCTTTCACGATGACCGTGGAAGAAACTGAGGCCACTGGCCAAGTCATCACTGGTAACCCTTTCTTCTCAAACTTTTCTTTCAGTCTTAATACCTACCCACATATTTTTCCTATACCTAAAACCTATCCCACATACCTTAGGTATAATCTTAATAGCCTCACTCCCTGCACTAGCACTCTTCGATACTGGAGCATTTCACTACTTTATGTCGCAACGGATCGTCCGAACTCATGCGATTCCGGTCACACCGCTTGTATCCAGCTTGAGTGTCAGTTCAGGGAACGACATTCTAAAGGCAACAATGCGATACAACTTGTGTCCAGTAGTCGTCTGCAGCAGAGAATTCTATGCTGACTTCAAGGTGCTGGATATACCGAACTTTGATATTGTTTTAGGTATGAATTGGCTCGGAATATTTTATGCTACCATTGACTATCGTCAAAGGAATGTAGTATTCGAGATTCCAGACCATCCGGTCTTCTATTTTAAAAGTGGAGACCGCACCCTAGAGCCAAGTACTTACAAGGCGAAATTAAAGAAGGCAGTGATTGCAGTAACTCAAGCGGAGGAAGGATCAAAGCCAGATGTGGTTCGAGAGTTCGACGATATGTTTCCTGACGATATATCAGGTTTGCCTCCCGATCGAGCTCTTGAATTCAGCACTGATTTAGTACCAGGAGCACAACCGGTGATCAAAACACCTTATCGACTAAGTCCGAAAGGTTTGAAGGAAGTCCGAACTCAGTTGGACGAATTATTGGCGAAAGGATGGATTCATCCCAGCATTTCAAGTTGGGGATCACCTGTACTGCTTGTAAAGAAGAAGGAAGGTTCATACAGAATGTGTATTGATTATAGAGCCTTGAACGAAGTAACGATAAAGAACAAGTATCCACTCCCGCGCATCGACGATTTATTCGATCAGCTAAGTGGATCTTGTGTTTTCTCCAAGCTAGATCTTCGTTCAGGTTATCATTAAGTGAAGGTCAAGGAAGCTGATATCCATAAAACGGCTTTCAGAGCTCGCTATGGACATTACGAACTTCTTGTGATGCCATTTGGAGTGACAAACGCACCAGCAATATTCATGGACCTGATGAATCAAGTTTTCCGGGAGTACTTAGACAGGTTTGTTGTCATTTTCATCGACGACATCCTGGTGTATTCTAAGAGTCGGAAAGAACATGCCGAACACCTACGATTGTTCTGGAAACTCTACGACAACATCAACTCTACGCCAAGTACAGCAAGTGCGAGTTTTGGCTAGATCAAGTTGGTTTTCTTGGACATATCATATCAGGCGAAAGAATCTCTGTGGATCCAGTGAAAGTTTTAGCAGTAAGCGAATGGCTGACACCAAAGTCAGTGAAAGACATTCGGAGTTTCTTGGGTCTAGCTGGATATTACAGAAGGTTCATTGAAGGCTTTTCTAAGATAACAACACCCCTGACCAAGCTCACACATAAAGATGAAGACTTTGTGTGGTCAGAAGTATGCGAACAAGTTTTCGTAGAACTCAAGTCAAGGTTGACATCAACACCTATTCTCGTTATACCGGACCAGTCTGGAGGTTTCGAAACGCATTGCGATGCATCCGGTAAGGGATTAGGATGTATTCTACATCAGCACGGTAAGGTTGTGGCTTATGCTTCAAGACAGCTGAAGATTCATGAGCGCAATTATCCAACGCATGATTTGGAATTGGCGGCCGTTATCTTTGCTCTTAAGATTTGGCGCCATTATCTTCTTGGTGAACGAGTGAACATATACACAGATCACAAGAGTCTGAAATATGTGTTTATTCAAAAGGAGATTAATATGCAGCAGAGACGATGGTTAGAACTCATGGTGGACTTTGACATCAACCTGCGATATCACCCAGGGAAGGTGAATGTGGTACCTGATGCCCTTAGTCACCAACCATTAGTAATGAATCTCACTGCTCAGTGGATGCTTTAACAAAACTTTTATCAGATGGAGATTGAAGTAGTCATGCCAGGTAACGCATCAAGTTTGATGAACTTACAAGTTCAATCTATTATTGTTAATCAGATTAAAGCAGCTCAAGTAAATGATGCTAAGTTGCAAAATATCATAGAACAAGTAGAGAATGGACTCGGAACAGATTTCATCATCCATGAAGACGGATCTTTGAGATACGGTAGCAACTTGTGTGTACCAAAAGGTTCTGTTTTGGAAGAGTTAATGAAAGAAGCTCATAGCTTTCCCTACTCAGTACACCCTGGAGGTGCAAAGATATACAAAAATCTACGTCAGAATTACTGGTGGCATGGAATGAAACGTGAAGTAGCCAGAAGCGTCGCTAAATGTTTGGTGTGCCAGCAAGTAAAGGCTGAACGTCACAGGACTGCTGGATTACTTCAACTGTTACCTATCTCGGAATGGAAATGGCAACACATCATAATGAATTTTAAAACTGCTCTTCCTCGTAGCAAAAAGGGTAATGATACGGTATGGGTTATTATGGATCGACTCACAAAGTCGGCTCACTTCATCCCATTTTGGGTTGGCCAATCAACTGAGATGTTAGCAAAGAAGTGCATAAAGGTAAGAATCTAAGTAAGATTTAAACTCTTCAAATATGTACTATCTTTGATACCCATGAACTCATACAGGAAATTGTGCGACTTCATAGAGTACCGGTCTGCATTATCTCCGATCGTGACACCAGGTTCCGATCGCAATTTTGGCAAAGTCTGCAAGCGAGCTTGGGAGCAAGTCTAAATTTCAGCACAGCTTATCATCCACAAACTGATAGTCGGTCTAAGCATACTATTCAGATCTTGGAAGATATCCTTAGAGCGTGTATGCTAGACTTTGAAGGATCGTGGGAAAATCACCTACATCTTGTGGAGTTTTCATACAACAACAGCTACTAAGAAAGCATCGGAATGGCACCTTTTGCAGCACTTTACGGAAGGAAGTGTCGATCGCCATTAAGTTGGGACGACATCGAGGATAGAGAACTCCTTGGACCTGAGATGATAGTAACAACTGTTGGTGTGGTTCGTACTATCAAAGATAAGATGCGCATAGCCCAAGATCGATAGAAACAATGGGCTGATGCAAAGCGCCATCATTTGGAGTTCCAGCCAGGAGATCATGTATTTCTGAAGATATCTCCAAACTGTGGAGTGATTCGATTTAGAAGACGGGGTAAGCTAAGTCCGAGATACATTAGACCGTTCGACATACTCGAACGAGTCGGTGAAGTGGCTTATTGCTTAGCACTTCCACCTTCATTGGAAGGAGTGCATAACGTATTCCATATATCCCAACTCAGAAGGTATATGAATGACCCCAGCCACATTCTCGATCATTCCGAGCTCACTGTACAACCGACTTATCTTGTGAGCAGCAACCAGTTGAGATTCTGGACAGGAAAATGAAGTCACTTCGGAACAAAGAAATCAACTTGGTTCGAGTGATGTGGAGAAAAGACACTCTAGGATAATTGACATAGGAAAAGGAAGATGAAATGCGTGCAAGATATCCCCACTTATTTGTAAATTAGTCCTTAAAATAAATTGTAAATTTCGAGAACGAAATTTTTATAAGGAGGGTAGACTGTAACAACTCCAATTCTTGGATACATAAAATTGATTTAAAGTTAATGTATACTTGGGGTATTTACATTTCCTGTGAGTACCATAAGTATTTAATTTACTTTTGGACAGCAAGTAAGAGCTTGTAGCTCATTGATAAGACCTTGCATTGTTGAACCAAAGCACCAGAGTTTAAATCCCATCAGCCACATTATTTTTATTAGTTTTCTTATAATTTTTTTAGAAGCCTAAGAGTCTACACGTGCTTAACCCGTAAACCCAAAGGTCACACTAAAAACAAACGAGCCCAGGAGGTAGACCAAACAACAAAGTACACATGACGGGGAGAATCAGCCCGACTCGGACCGGATCGGCCGGCGACTCGCCTAACTCGGCCACCGCCGCCGGCTGAACTCGCCCAAAATACAATTCTTCCTTCTTGAAATCTGTGCCTCTTTGCCTTCCCATAATCCCTGTCATGTTTAATTCCCTGCATTATTCCAAAGACTTAAAATCCAATTAAAACTCTTTTTAATGCATAATTTTTAATGCATTTTCTATCAAACCCTAACCCTAATTTTTCCTATAAATACCTCCCCATTTCACACCCCCTCATTCACAATCTCTGTCCAAACTCTCAAGAAAAATCTCTAGATCTTTTTGTGTACAAGTGGAGTTAGCGAAGGGCGAAGCTCTGGCGAACTTCCGACGGCGACCCTACGAGCTCCCGGAGACGAAACGACGCACCAGCACCTCCTACCACTCCCTCTTCCTCTTCTCTAATCTAAAATCCAGTAATTCCCTCCTCCCCTTCTCTTGTCTACTCTAAAAACTTGTATTTCTAAAACCCGACGGAAGCGGAGTTAATCCAACTTCCGATTCGGTTTTTCTTTAAAAGTTCCATTTTTCTTTAAAAAAAATAATACCAAACTCTCACAACATGACTATTAATCATTAACAAAACATATTGAACAAGTTCTATTTCAAAAGAATGTCTATTGTAATTTTTATCGCATTTTTCAGAAAAATACCATATAGTTTAGTTTCGACATAAAAACATCATTGCCCTTGCTATACCTTTAGATAGTTCACGAGGTAATGACCTACCTCCTCACAACACTTATATGTAACATAGCACGATGATTTTTGGGAGCATACTTTTGGGAAAATACTGTTTTACACAAAACTATCTCAAACTTATAAAAAACCTTTTTTCTACAAGATTATGTATTTTAAACAAATCTTTGCAAAGCGCCGCTACAACCCATTTTGGGGAACCCGTTTGGGATTGTGCGGATTATCGCACATCCTCGGGTTTAGTAGTGTGAGATGCAGACCTCCGCAAGGAACATACGGTCTCGAAAGATTTAAAAATACAAATATCTTAAGAAAATGAGATTTCAAGAAAAATAATAAATTAAATTATTTTAATTTATAGATATGTATGTGTCATCAAAATATCTATTTTTTGATATAATGTAAATATTCCAACTTTTCTAAATCAAAAAAATCACTTTACATGAAAACACCATGCAATTCCATACAAGTTCAATACTTTAATATGAAATTAGGTTTTACTCACTAGAAATGTAACATATATAAAATATACATCTATGAAAACTCTAAAGATGATAATTAAATACTTGAGGTGTATTTTGAAAATTATACAAAATTATTTTTATATAAAACCCCCTCAAGTTTTATTAAGTACAATAAGGACCCTAGTAAATATAGGTTTAAGCAGGACCAGTCTCTTGAGCCTCAGGGAACCGGAGATATGGGTGCTTGCCTATTTAAGATAGACAATTTAACAAACGGTGTTATCAACACGGTAATCGTCTTTGAAAAAGACACAAATCCTGCCGTCCATGTGCAGCGGTTACCGATAACATCAAAACTTAATTCAGAATTCAATTTCTTTTCTATTTGTCTGACTCAGACTGAGTCTCATTATAAATAATCTGACTTGAATGAGATTCAAGTATATATAACAATTCAATATGAATCCATATATTCAATTTTTTCAATCTATCAATTTATACAACTTGACTGAACCGAACCATGGATATACATCCATCTACATGATTCTCCAGTTACATCCATTTACTGATATCATGGTTTCGGCAAGTCATCCATCTATACAATTCAATTACAAGACAATACAATACAAACAATACAATTAAGACATCACGGGGTTTATAAGGGGTAGATTGATACGGAAGGTGTTAGAAATGCCACGAGACTGCAACTATTAAGACACCTAACCTGAATTCAATTGCTATTGTACCATGGCATAAACGGTTCCTTATATTCCGTTCACCATAGTCTCTGGTCTAACGAGACTCCACTCGTATACACTGGCATCTTCTGTACCAAGTTACAAACAACAACGTTAACACTAAATACAACATTATAACAATATAATATAACTTTAAAAGTTACACACACTCTCTCTCTGTGTGTCTATTCTACTTCTCCCTTATCTTTGGGACTTACCGAGTGATTTGTTCGCTGACGATATCCTCTTTCTTTTCTTTAGAATATCGTCAGGTGATTCGGATCTTCAGGAGATCGAGCCCACCAGCGAGAATTTGGACCAGCTAGCTTACGACCCCGAGCTTTAGATTCCTTGTATACATTTACTTTCAGTACTTTCATTTCTGTTATGCCATTATTTAGGCATTGTTTTTCATTCCATGTATTTACTTTTCCATGTACTGTAAAAGAATGTTAATAAATAAAGTTGTTGTTCATTACATTGTCTCTTGTGTATATTTCTTTTATATTACTTAGTTACGCTTAGCGTTTTTACTTCTGAGTAAATACGTAGCAGCCTCGTCGTGTCCTCTGCCCGTATACTGTGAAGCGGGGTGTGACAGGTTTGGGTCAAGGATTTGCTTGACAGTTTTTTGAACTTAGGTTGTATGTTCTTTTGGTTCAAAAAGATTTGGTTTTATTTAAGGATCGTTGATCTAGTTTGAGATTAAGATCAACTCAAATGTGCGAGCTTTTTGGCTCAATTTATTTTTGACTAAGAATACGTTAGTCTAATTTGAGACTAAGATCAACCTAGTGATATTTTAAGGATCATTTTTATTTAAGATCCAAACAACTGAGCATTTTGGGCTCAGCTATAAGAAAGTTTTATAGAATTAGCCAATCTGGACTTAGTCTGCTCAGGTTTTTTTATTCAGAAGTGCTAAGTACTTATTTGGGCTCTGTTGGTTCAGTCCCCCTTTTTTTTATGGAAAAGTGTTAAGCACTTGTTTAACGCTCTGACACTTACATGGGTGTCATGTGAAGCATTTAATTATGGGCGTCTCCCAATGAACGCTAAGCACTCAGCCATTTTGGTTGTTTATGGAGTGTTAAGAACTTTTCTCTCTTCTTTTTTTTGGTGGTGCCCAAGTGAGGAACACGTGAGGCGCTGGGCGTTGCCTAATCAGTACTAAGCACTCAGCCGTTTTGGCTATTTATGGAGTGCTAAGCACTCTTATTATTTTTATGGCACCCAAATGAGGAGCATGTGAGGCGCTGGGCCCTACCCAATCATTGCTAAGCACTCTGCCGTTTTGGCTATTTATGGAGTGCTAAGCACTCTTATTTTTTTTTGTGGCGTCCGCGTGAGGAGCACGTGAGGTGCTGAGCTTCTGCTTTGGGCGCCCACGTGTCTTTCACGTGAAGCGCTGGGCATTTTTGGGGGTGCTCACGTAGGGCGCTAATTTCTTTTCTCTTTCAGAGATTGATTCTCTGCTAATGGCATTTTGCCCATTAATGATCACCAAGATCTTTGTTTTGAAGATCTGGGATCAAGTTTTCTTTTAAAAACCAAGTTCTTATAAGTTTCTTTTAGGGTTAAACCCTATTTTCGGAGGAATTAAATCCCCATAGGATAGGTTCTTTTTTCTAGTTCTTTTCTGAATCTTTAATTCTCAAGAACAAGATCTTCCTGATGAGAATTAAATTCTCAACTTGTGGAAAGCTTGTCTTGTGGATCTCTGATCCAGGAAAAGAACTAGGTTCTTTGAGAAGGGTTAAACCCTTAAAATAGGTAAAAGGTGTTGGAGATAGTGCCCTCAGAGTCAATTATTGGATCACAGGCACGTGATTGCAATGATTGAGGGAGGACCTATCCCGGTAGGACAGTCTTACTCGAGATGATAGTATGCTATCTGGTTTATCTTTATCATCGTGTACTGCTTTAGGTGACCTGACATGTCGCTATTGCACGTTGATAGAGCCCCTAGGATTCTTGCTTGACGACCAGCAGTATGATGGCGATCATATACGTGGGAGCTGGGGTCTATAAGCACATCCTTAAAATGTCCCTAGTCGTGGGAGTTTCGAGACTGGGCATCGATACTCCATTAGTAGACTAGTGTATACAGTCGAGACCCCGACGAGGGGCGGTGGCCGATCTCACAAGCCACTGGTGTCAGTTGGTTCACCTAAGATGTATACAGGTGCTCATTGGGTTATGAGTACACCGGACAGGACTCGCCGGGAACCTGCTGGTTGGTCTTATACCAGACGTCAGATAGCAGTTCCCAGGTGACATGTGTACAGGTTAGTTCATCGACCTGAGATCGTCATTTGTCTCGTGTGAGTTCCCACTGTGCTTTGATTACTACCCTACCACGGCTCAAAGGAGTCGTGCAAACAGGTTTTAGTTGGGTACAGTCCCGAGCCACATGGAGGCAGTGAGCGGATCTGCAGGGGTTCGTCTCTCCCGGTATTGGGGGTGAGGTCGCGCTGTGTCTAGGAGAGCCATTACGCAAAGCCCTCGGCCGAGGCAGGAGATTTACTGGTAGGTATTCCAGTAGTATCTCAGGGCGTTCTGGGCTACGCTCCGACACGACTTGTACCGCTTTTGGGGGTCTGACTTTCACCAACCCCCTAGGCCCGCCATGCGATACTCATAGACGAACGGACCGGACTGTACGGATATTGTCACTGACAGGCTCAGTTGGGTGTCGGGGTGAGCTTCCTCATCGACGTCCCTTTTGGTCAATAGCTGGTGGCCCGTCACGTATTGGCTTATACCTCTGACGTGCCAGTGGTTAAATCCACAGCCATAGTATTGACGAGTCTTTAGAGTCCACCACACTTTCAGTTACTCAGCTTTCGGGCGAAACGCTGTAGAGGCCGTATGGAGATATGGCAGGGTCCGATCAGATACGTGCGGTATTGCACGGATCAGGATCAGACAGTATTGTACTAGTGGCCGTATAGTTATATGGCAGGGTTCGATCAGATACGTGCGGTATTGCACGGATCAGGATCGAACGGATTTTACTAGCCGGCTTTGGTTTAAGCCGGTACTAGTTTAGTACAGTGTAGATTTTGTCTCATTGCATTTGTATCCGGTCGGAATACAGATGCAGGTGTGTATGCACAGTGTAGGGGTTTTCCTGTAATTTATTACGGGACCAGTTTTCTGGAGTTGCCAGTTTGCATTCCGTTCCGGCCGGTTTTCCTTTGTTCTTTCCCGGCCGGACTTTACCGATGGAGGGGGTAATTTGCAGTTTTGCAAATTACATTTGTGGAGGGGTTTTATGCAATTGTGTTGATTATGATACCTTTCATATCTTGCTCCATGCTTGCATTAATTTGACATGAAAGGGTATGGTGTGAATTAATGTGAAGCATGGTTCTTTGTTTTCTTGCTTGATGTTGTGGTCACCACTTCCTTGCTCCTACAATAACCTCCCTTCTTGCTTCATTTGTTTAGAGATTCCTCCACCATTTCTATCATGGTTTGGCCGGCCACTTGAGTGAGGAGATGAGAGAAAATTTCTTTTTGGCATGACACATTTTTCTTCATCTCATATCTTCATGCAAGGAAAAATGAAAGCACCATATATATTTTCCTTGTTCTCATTCCTCCATCATAGCAACTCCAATACCCCAAAAAGAGACTACGATTCTACACACCACATTCTACAGCAATTCTTGAGCATGTCGAGTTGCCGGCTTCATGCTCGAGTTGCCTCGGTATTGAGGCGGGAGCCCGTAAAAGACGAAGGCGATGTGGTGCCCTTTCCGGCGAGGAGGCGACGATGTGGAGCCAAGCTTTTCCGCGGGAGATCGGGATGATGAAGAGAAGACCGGAGGACTCGGATCACTCGGTATACTTCTTTTCCCATCTCTTGTTAGCTAGTATAGGTTAATGGTAAACGATCCGGGTAATTGTCCGCGGTAGCGCCGGTTTCCGAGTAAGGAAAATTTTTGATTCCGCATTTTGGCCTCGAGTAAGAGGCCGGGGCGCTGCCGTGGCGCAACATGGTATCAGAGACACGCCATTAACCTTACCTAGCTTCGTTTGATGTGTTTGCGTTTCCGATCGACCGAAATTTCCAAAAACCGTATTTTTATTGCACATCAGTTTCTGTCGAAATTTTTTGGAGTCTAAAAATTTTTCAGGTGGTCTGAGAATGACAGGGTGTTCTAAGAATACTGGGAAAAAACGATACAGTGAGCCCTGACCTAGAGCGCGGAAGCGCGGCACTAACCCACTTTCTGCCGCCCTTCCGCCGCAATATGGTGGGCCCACTTTGTCGTTTTTCTTCAGTTGTTTTATGGGATGAAATTAAGGGTTTTGGAATATTAAATTTGGGCCCAGGTTTTCTGTGACTGCTACAGTTTTGATTGGGGGCCCACTTGTTATTTTTTGGTCAATTGGAAAATTTTAAACACATTATTTCACAGTATTTACATTATATCTGCGACCGTGAATGTCACTCGATCGGTAAATCCGGTCTGACTGCTATAGCCCAGTTAGACGGATTTGCGAACGTGACTTTCACGTTGATGTTCTATGTTTATGCTGTGATGTTGCGGATCGGTCGTGGGGGATAGCCTGGATGCAATGCTAGTACAGTTTTGTTGTATTATGTACATTTGATATTGCGGGGCGAGCGTCCGACATGTGGACTGCCGTCACTGCCTGTTTGTATTATTTTTTTGGGGCACGACCTGGTTGCGGTCGATGTACCCGGTGTATGTATATTTTACATTCTGTACTAGGTTTGCCCCGCGGTGGGGTGCACGGATAGCCGGGTTCTGGAGGGCAACGGGCCCGCATCTCAGGGCATTGAGACGGAGGGGGCTTCAGTCCAGGATTGGCGGGCTATTCGCCGCACTCGTAGGGGGTACAGGTTGACCCAGGAGGGGTGCCCAAGTTGCCGGATTCCGTGAAGTGCTGGGTGGTCCATTCACGGTACTGAAGGGGGCTGCCTCGCTTCAGGTCTTGGCGGGTGACTTGCCGCGCCCGTAGGGGTCTAGGATTTCATTGCACAGGCTATCCACACGACCAAGGGAACGTCGGGTTTCAGCAGCGGCTCTGTGAAACCCGGGGCTTCCAGATATCTGTATTGTTCTGTGATGCTGTACATTTCTGTGATGTTGCATTTTATTCACGCCTTGAGCGAAATACTATATATTGGTATATATATTAGTAGATGTTGTATATGTTTTACACCCGCGCTAGTCCAGTCCCCGCTCTGCCGTTAGTTAGCTAACCTAACGGGTGATGACGGGACCCAGTGGCGAATGCGGATGGCATATACGTACGTCAGTATATTTTCGTTCTTTGTGGTGTGATCAATTGATGGGACTGCATTGATTCGGATCAATGCAAGATAAACAAACCTAATCTGATGTTGTTGGAACATTTTTCAAAAAAAAAAGCTGTTATTGCAAGGACGTTCACTTTTGTTTTGCATCGTGGTATTCATCTGGAATATCCTGCTCCTCAGTCGACGAGGCAAGGGCCGAGATCCCTTCACCGGGAGTGACCCCTTGGACAGAAGTTTGCGTCAGGGCATTAACTTCACTATAGCCGATTACTTTTGCTTTGCATCGTGGTATTCAGTTGGAATATCCTGCACCTCATTCTACGGGGAAAGAGCCGAGATCCCTTCACCGGGAGTGACCTCTTTAGTAAAGGTTTTCGTCACTATATTTTCTAAAAGGCTATGCAGTTCCTTCAACGATATCAAGTTCATTACGTTAAAGGTTTTTCGCCAAAAACCATTCGTAGCCCTCCGTCATTTCTTATGGGTATTATTTAGTATTCGTGCTGCATTTGTTGACTCCGTCAAGGCGTAGTGTACGGTAGCTAAGTGGTGCTTGTTTGTTGCATAAGTGGGATTGGTTAGGACAGTCGTGCGGCCTTGTTGACTCCGTCAAGGGCACGTACGGGTGGGTTTAATGCAATCCAGATAATGACGGGTTGAACTTGACTAGGACTCTTTGATTTGTTGACTCCGTCAAGGTCACTTGAGTCCTAGGGGTAAAAATCACATCGGGAGTTTCAAAAGAACTGAAACTTGCCAGGCATGCGCATACCTTCTGGAGTGTGGTGACGTGAGTGGATTCCGTCACGTTATCATGCGGTGATAGTTGGATCCCGATTTCCACTGATGAGTTGGTTTACTCCTCGGGTGATCCCGACTAATTCTTCTTTCAGGTTTGGAGGAGAATTTGAGGTACAGTGGGAGGTTTCCAGATTAGACAAAGTGGTAACCATTCTGATCTAGGTTAGAGTGCACGCTGAGTGTTTCTTCTCTCTCTCTCTGGCAGCGACCATTGACCCGACCCTGGACTATGACTCAGTGACCAAGTTGACCGAACCTTCTTAACACTGGCTTTTGGATTGTCAGAGTTGCAGACCTCATTGCCACTCCTACTTTTACCCTTTTCTCCAGGGCACCCCGTATTACCGCGAACGTCCACTTCCATTGGACAAAACCATCGTATGGTTAGATACGAACTCGAAGGACTTCGAGGATGGTTTCTGGTTCTGGAGAAAAACGGATAGGACTATTCAGTTGTCTTTTCTTTTCACCTTCTCTCAGGTTGCGAGTACTCCTTGGTTTAGGAGTAGTACACCTATTACGCAAATTGGATAGTCTTCTTCCAAACCTTAGGCTGGTGCCGAACAGTGGGGAATGAAGAAAACCAATTAGCATAACGATGGTGTACAGAAGGTATTGAGTTAAGACAAAGAAAGGGATTAGTAAGAGGGCAAAGTAAATTGCGACTGCTATTCACGGCCGAACCAAGTATTTCTTCGCCAATCCTAAATCACCTTTGTATTTCTCCAGGACACTCCGTATCACTACGAAGATCCACAGTTTATTTGGATACTCCATCGTATGGTTATATACGAACTCGAAAGGAACTTGTTCCAGTTCGGGGATGGATTCTGGTTCAGGAGAAATAGGAATAAAGTACATTCAGGTGTCTTTTATCTTCACCTTCTCTCGCATTGCGAGTGCTCCTAGGATTAGGACAGTACACCCTTTATGCTTATTGGATAGTCTTCTTCCAAACCATAGGCTGGTGCCGAACGGTAGGGAAGGAAGAAAACCAATTGGCCTAAAGGGGTGTGCAGACGGTAATGACTAAAGACATATAAAGGGATTTGGACAGGTGGCAAAGAATTATACGGTTATAGTTGTGAATCTGGATAATGGTAGAGGCATTACTAGGAATACCAGAATACCCCACAGAAACATTACAATGTTTCAGTTTCACTGTGTACTGTTAAAAGAAAACTGATTTCCCGATTAGACACTTATTCCAGGGTATGTATTTACCAGGTATGATTCTCACATCTGTATGGTTTTACAGATGATGAGTGGGAGTAAGTTATTGGGAATTGGGTGATCATCCTCATTATATCGGGATTCGTTGTAATCGGTGATATTTGAGGAAGTCACCTGGGTTGTTTGCCGGTCGGCAATTATTTGGTTTTGAATATCCGCGGTTATGCACCAATTTCAAATTGACATATCTGTACGTCTATTTTCATAGAGTGAGATATGCCTTTTTGATATTATGTCGATGACATTTACCTATATCAGTGGATGGTTAGGTAAGGAGCATTAAACAGCGGTGTAATTCTTCTTAACCATAAGTACAGTTTTCAACCTACGACACACAGTGAAAGAGTTGTTAGACTCAGCGGACTTATACAGAGTATTGTATGTTGTCCAGTGTCCATCAGGACAGAGGGGTTGGTCCTCGTACTATATTCGGTTTACTTATGACTTCTCTAGATTTTAGACAGCTGTTTCGTGGAAACACAGGGTCTAAGTTTTGAGGAGTTATAGGTATTTGAATAGAGTAGAGAACCAGGTGTAGCAAGTATCGGGATTCTTCAAAGAGATCGAAGATGTAGATACTTGTGTATGGTATTCAGTTGATAGTAATGATGAAGACAGATTGCTTCTCTTTCAGGATACTCATAATTGGAAGCGTTCCTAAGTTGAGTAACGCTGATCGACCTCCTTCCATTTAGTTGACATGCACTGGAGATAGTTGCATGATTTGAATCTGGTTCAATTGAATCAGTGCCTCTGGTTCTATATTGGATATAGAACAGTTCATATCTTAACGATGTTAAGGTACGGGGAGTTGTCCGGCTTATGCTTAAAACCAGACTCCGGATAACTCAAGGCACGTTTCTGTAATGGCTGTTTGTGGGTTGACCCAGGCTATGACGAGGGTTGACTTTCTACCATCTGGCAGATCAATAGAAATATTGTTCTAGACTCGCCACAGTTTTATTAAAAATGGATTTTTTCAAAAAACAGCAGTGGGAGTATGGTAGAACTGGAAGTGATTCCAGAACCGCAAACGATTACTGAAGATTTGATAAGGAACCTAAAGATTCAATCTGATTTGACATTCCATTGGCCACTCCGCAGATAAGGTGGGTAACTTCAGGCACCCGAGAGGTACTCCGGTAGCCTCAAGGACGGTGACAGGGAAGTTTTTGTTTACCCACACTTGCCATTGTTGTTGTTCCAGGCTGCGAGACCCGGCAGGAGGATGAGTATAGCGTCGTTCTAAACTAGCTTTAGAAGTGCACGTCTATATGACTCTGGCAGAGGGTTGTCGTAGTCAGTGGGAGCAGCGGAAGCATTGGTGGACATCAGGCTTATGTCTATTTATAGACTAAAGCAGATATAGCGGAGTAAGATCATCTGTTTCTGATGTGACAGTCATGGGTTTGACGTCATCAGAATAGGGGATGGATCTGTTGAGAAGGTAGTAGGAAATGATATTCCTATACTACGATCGGTTATACTTTGGTCGTCACACAGTGTTTTCTCCACATGGGACTTGGACATTATATCAGACATACTGGTTACTAGATCTATGGTTTTAGATCTAGATTTGGGTGGTTTCCCAATCAGGGTACCTTGACAGCATTCTATGAGTATTTAGAATGGACGACTCCTGGCACGGTAGTACACCTGCAGGTAATGGAGTCACCCTCTCTAAAGGTGTCTTACAGACTAAAGGGGGGAGGGATACGCATGATTGACAGATCACTTGCTTAGGCAATTGAGTCAATCATGAGATGTCAAGTACCACACCAGATGTTGTTCTTGCACTAGATGCAATAAGTAGATATTGATCCAATCCTGGAGGAATAGTCGGAAGCAGTTTTAGAACATAAGTGAATGTTCTAGGGATATGATAACGGCTGCCTCCTTTAGGAGACGGTTATCACTCCAGGCTTCCAAGGTGACATGGACGACAAGGAGGTTGTCAGAGTTATAGTTCTCCCTCTGACGAGGGACAGTATTTTGGACAGGTGGTCCAAGGCAATACTAAGGGAGGCATGGCGCAGGATACTGATTAAGTTCAGTTGTTGATACAGTCTAAGGAGTTTGGATTTGGAGTTCATCTATGAACTAGGTCCCATCAGACATCCAGACGTTCTAAGACAGGTATTGCTCATTTCGGGAGATGGTTTTCTCTGCGAACTTGAGATATAGAGAGACATAGAAAGAAACATCACAGCGGATCCACTCACTGAGGCTATTCCTCGAACGCAAAAGTTTCGCAAACGGGTTTTGTGAGACTGACTAGTAGAGGAGTTGGGTGTTCGGTATCACACGGGCTGTGAGTATGCGACATCGCAATAATTAGCCTTGAGTGCAAGTGGGAGATTGTTGGAGATAGTGCCCTCAGAGTCAATTATTGGATCACAGGCACGTGATTGCAATGATTGAGGGAGGACCTATCCCGGTAGGACAGTCTTACTCGAGATGATAGTATGCTATCTGGTTTATCTTTATCATCGTGTACTGCTTTAGGTGACCTGACATGTCGCTATTGCACGTTGATAGAGCCCCTAGGATTCTTGCTTGACGACCAGCAGTATGATGGCGATCATATACGTGGGAGCTGGGGTCTATAAGCACATCCTTAAAATGTCCCTAGTCGTGGGAGTTTCGAGACTGGGCATCGATACTCCATTAGTAGACTAGTGTATACAGTCGAGACCCCGACGAGGGGCGGTGGCCGATCTCACAAGCCACTGGTGTCAGTTGGTTCACCTAAGATGTATACAGGTGCTCATTGGGTTATGAGTACACCGGACAGGACTCGCCGGGAACCTGCTGGTTGGTCTTATACCAGACGTCAGATAGCAGTTCCCAGGTGACATGTGTACAGGTTAGTTCATCGACCTGAGATCGTCATTTGTCTCGTGTGAGTTCCCACTGTGCTTTGATTACTACCCTACCACGGCTCAAAGGAGTCGTGCAAACAGGTTTTAGTTGGGTACAGTCCCGAGCCACATGGAGGCAGTGAGCGGATCTGCAGGGGTTCGTCTCTCCCGGTATTGGGGGTGAGGTCGCGCTGTGTCTAGGAGAGCCATTACGCAAAGCCCTCGGCCGAGGCAGGAGATTTACTGGTAGGTATTCCAGTAGTATCTCAGGGCGTTCTGGGCTACGCTCCGACACGACTTGTACCGCTTTTGGGGGTCTGACTTTCACCAACCCCCTAGGCCCGCCATGCGATACTCATAGACGAACGGACCGGACTGTACGGATATTGTCACTGACAGGCTCAGTTGGGTGTCGGGGTGAGCTTCCTCATCGACGTCCCTTTTGGTCAATAGCTGGTGGCCCGTCACGTATTGGCTTATACCTCTGACGTGCCAGTGGTTAAATCCACAGCCATAGTATTGACGAGTCTTTAGAGTCCACCACACTTTCAGTTACTCAGCTTTCGGGCGAAACGCTGTAGAGGCCGTATGGAGATATGGCAGGGTCCGATCAGATACGTGCGGTATTGCACGGATCAGGATCAGACAGTATTGTACTAGTGGCCGTATAGTTATATGGCAGGGTTCGATCAGATACGTGCGGTATTGCACGGATCAGGATCGAACGGATTTTACTAGCCGGCTTTGGTTTAAGCCGGTACTAGTTTAGTACAGTGTAGATTTTGTCTCATTGCATTTGTATCCGGTCGGAATACAGATGCAGGTGTGTATGCACAGTGTAGGGGTTTTCCTGTAATTTATTACGGGACCAGTTTTCTGGAGTTGCCAGTTTGCATTCCGTTCCGGCCGGTTTTCCTTTGTTCTTTCCCGGCCGGACTTTACCGATGGAGGGGGTAATTTGCAGTTTTGCAAATTACATTTGTGGAGGGGTTTTATGCAATTGTGTTGATTATGATACCTTTCATATCTTGCTCCATGCTTGCATTAATTTGACATGAAAGGGTATGGTGTGAATTAATGTGAAGCATGGTTCTTTGTTTTCTTGCTTGATGTTGTGGTCACCACTTCCTTGCTCCTACAATAACCTCCCTTCTTGCTTCATTTGTTTAGAGATTCCTCCACCATTTCTATCATGGTTTGGCCGGCCACTTGAGTGAGGAGATGAGAGAAAATTTCTTTTTGGCATGACACATTTTTCTTCATCTCATATCTTCATGCAAGGAAAAATGAAAGCACCATATATATTTTCCTTGTTCTCATTCCTCCATCATAGCAACTCCAATACCCCAAAAAGAGACTACGATTCTACACACCACATTCTACAGCAATTCTTGAGCATGTCGAGTTGCCGGCTTCATGCTCGAGTTGCCTCGGTATTGAGGCGGGAGCCCGTAAAAGACGAAGGCGATGTGGTGCCCTTTCCGGCGAGGAGGCGACGATGTGGAGCCAAGCTTTTCCGCGGGAGATCGGGATGATGAAGAGAAGACCGGAGGACTCGGATCACTCGGTATACTTCTTTTCCCATCTCTTGTTAGCTAGTATAGGTTAATGGTAAACGATCCGGGTAATTGTCCGCGGTAGCGCCGGTTTCCGAGTAAGGAAAATTTTTGATTCCGCATTTTGGCCTCGAGTAAGAGGCCGGGGCGCTGCCGTGGCGCAACAAAAGGGATATTTTGGTCTCTGTGGTTTTCTTTACCTAGGGTTTTGAGGAGGACAGTCATATTCTTTGAGAATTGAATTCTCTATTGTTTTAGAGCGCTATATTTTTTTTTGCAGAAGCTTGTAGGGGATTTTTTTCTATCTGACTGTGTGTGTGTTGCCTCTTTCTTTCTTCGTTCTCCTCTATGTGAGTCTCTGTGTGTGTGAGAGAGACTTGAAGTCTCGGGTCCTTTATATAGGAGGCAAATTGTTAATTGGTTTTGAGAAAATCTCTCATTGAGAGATTCCAATTGATTTAATTGGTTTGGGGAATTTTACCCACCGCTGGATCTTTGAACCAAAGATTTCTATTTTACAGAATATAATTTTTTTTGTTTTTAACGAGATCGGGGAAATATTTTTCCTTATACAAAATTTATTCTGTAAAATTGTGATTTTTAATCATCATTGGATTTTTTTAATCCTAATGTTCTCTGTTTTACAGAGAGCAATTTTTTTTGTTTAGAAAGATTGAAGGAATATTTTCCAAAATAGAATTTTACTATAATTGGATTTTTGATCCAACGGAGAGTATCTTTCTTATTTAGAAAGATTTGAGAGATATTTTCTCCTAATAGAATTTAATTCTATATTTTGATGATTTATCGTCTCTATTAGATTTTTGATCCAACGGCTCTGTTTAACAGAGAATATCCCAACTTTTGTTAGGGAAATATAGAATTTAATTCTACTGATATGAACTTGGGCGCTAGCACTCACGTGTTATGCACGTGGGCGCCACTTAAGAATTTAATTCTTATGATAGGTATTTATGTTCTTTGCACATTGGCGCCCGCGTGAAGAGCACGTGAGGCGCCACCATAAGATTTAATCCTATAAAATTGGCTCTGGCGCTGGCGCCCTCGTGGAGAGGATGAACCATTGTTCAAAGGTTGGGAGAATGTTGGGACCCGGTTCTTACTCATAGAACAAAGTGCCATACGGAACAAAGTGCCACGCCAAGTATCATGCCAAGGGGGCGAGGGCCACCTCTTGAATCCGTAGGATCCACTGTAGAACAATGGGGAATAATACATTCCGAAAAAGAGCAGGTCCGGAACTATAAATGAAATGATACCACTCTTCAATACAGAGACGTCTTTTAAGTGAACCGGCATTACAGGAGCTTAAGAACTCCGTATTTAAGCGTGCTCGGGCCAGAGAAGTCTTAGGATGGGTGACCTCCTGGGAAGTGGCCCCTAGTCGAGTCCGTTTCGTCCAGAAGGACAAAACCATGCTGTTTCGGCCAGAGCGGACAATACTCTCTGTATTAGGGATGGGGCATGACAGAATGGTATCAGAGCTAGTCCCTCAATAGTAGGTCTGTGGTTCGAGGAAGAATCATTATTCAAAGGTGGGGAGAATGTCAGGACCCGATTCTTGCTCACGGAACAAAGTGCCATGCCAAGTGTCATGCCAAAAGGGCGGGGCCGCCTATTGAACCCGTGGGGGCCACCTCTTGAATCCGTGGGACCAACTGTAGAACAATGGGGAATAATACATTCCGAAAGAGGGCCGAACTGTATTATAAATGAAATGATACCACTCTTCAATACAGAGGCGCCATTTAAGTGAACCAGCACTATAGGAGATTGAGAACTCGGTAGTTAAGCATGCTCGAGCCAGGGAAGTTCTGGGATGGGTGACCTCCTGGGAAGTGGCCCCTGGTCGGGTCCGGTTCGTCCTGAAGGACAAAACTATGCGGTTTCGTCCAGAGCGGACAATACTCTCTGTATTGGGGGTGGGGCGTGACAAGGTTGGACCCTGAAATCTAAGCTGCACTCGTTACAGGGGATTTCCCAACCCATGAGCTTGCTTTGAAGGCTGCCCGATGCTACGAGGCAGTTGTGAAAAAGATGGGCAGGCCGCAGATTGCTGGTGTGAAACGCTCTGTGCACCATATCACAGGAGGTGCCTCTTCTAGGCCAGCCTTCAATGGACCATCTCGGATGCCAGGAGGTTCGTTCGCCAACAACAGGCCAGACTTTTGCATCTACTGCAAAAGAACAGTGAATCTTGTGAAGAACTGTCGCAGGGCGAACAACTTGTGCCTAATCTGTGGGTTTTCTACTCAAGCCATCGGAGCATGCCCCCAGAATCGAAGACCTAATAACCCTCCAGCTAGACCGGCGATTCAAGCTCCTCCTACCCGGTTAGCTCTACCAGCTCCAACTCTCCGCACCTAGACCGCTCAACCCCAACGTCGAGTGTTTAACCAGACATAGAGGAAAGTGCCGCGACGCCAAGCATTCACAATATCGGTCGAAGAGGCCGAAACTACGGGTCGGATTATCACCGGTAAATCTCTTCCCTATTCCCTTCCAAAATCCTTTCAATTCATAGCCATCTTATATTTATTATATCTAAACATATCCCACGCGACTTAGGTGCAATCTTAGTAGCATCCCTACCTGCACTCGCGCTCTTCGACACTGGGGCATCACATTGCTTTATGTCGCAACGGTTCGTAAGAACTCATGCGATCCCAGTTAAGACGCTCGTACCCAGCTGGAACGTTAGTTCAGGGAACGGCATTCTAAAAGCAACATTAGGATACGATCTGTGTCCAGTGGTCGTTTGCGGTCGAGAATTCTATGCAGACTTCAAGGTGCTGGACATACCGAATTTCGACGTAGTCTTGGAAATGGACTGGTTAAGAACTTTCTTCGCTACCATCGACCGTTGCCAAAGAAGATTAGTGTTCGAAATACCAGATCACCCAGTGTTCTACATCAAAAGTGGAGACCGGACCTTGGAGCCTAGCATCTACAGAGCAAAACCAAAGAAAGCAGAGATTGCAGTATTGCAAGCGGAAGGATCGAAACCAGAGGTAGTTCGAAAGTTCGAGAATGTATTCTCGGAAGATATATCAGGTTTTCCTCTCGATCGAGCTCTTGAATTCAGCATTGATTTGCAACCCGGGGCATAACCAGTAATAAAAGCTCCGTACCGATTAAGTTCGGAGGGATTGAAGGAGATCCATATTCAGTTGGACGAACTTCTGAAGAAAGGTTGGATCCGACCGAATACTTCAAGTTGGGGATCTCCGGTGCTACTGGTGAAGAAAAAGGAAAGTACCTACAGGATGTGCGTGGATTATCGAGCTCTGAACGAGATGACAATTAAAAACAAGTATATGCTATCTCGCATCGATAACCTTTTCGATCAGTTAAGTGGATATTGTGTCTTTTCAAAATTAAATCTTCATTCAAGGTATTATTAGGTGAAGGTCAAGGAGACCGACATCCTGAAGACGGCATTTTAGACTCGTTATGGTCATTATGAATATCTCATAATGCCATTTGGAGTGACCAATGCACCTGCCATTGTTATGAACTTGATGAACCAAGTTTTCAGAGAGTACTTAGACAGGTTTGTTGTTATCTTCATCGACGACAACCTGGTGTATTCAAAGAATCGGAAAGAACACGCCGAATACCTACAGATTGTCCTGCAGATATTACGACAACATCAGCTCTACGCCAAGTACAACAAGTATGAATTTTGGCTAGATCAAGTCGGATTTCTTGGATATATCGTTTCAGGCGAAAGAATCTCTGTGGATCCAGCTAAGGTCTCAGCTGTCAGTGAGTTGCCGACACCAAAAACGGTGAAAGATATAAGAAGTTTCTTAGGCTTAGCAGAATACTACCGACGATTCATTGAAGGATTCTCAAAGATCGCAGCACCCATGACCAAGCTCACACATAAAGATAAAACATTCGCATGGTCGGAAGCATGTGAGAAGACTTTTGTAGAACTTAAGTCAAGATTAACCTCTGCTCCTATCGTCATAATACCGGATCAATCTGATAGATTCGATGTGCATTGTGATGCGTCCGGTAAAGAATTAGGATGTGTTCTACTTCAGCATGGAAAAGTTAGGGTTTTTGCATCAAGGCAATTAAAAGTTCATGAACGCAACTATCCAACATATGATCTGGAACCGACAACAATAGTCTTCGCACTCAAGATTTAGCTCCACTGACCATAAAAGTCTTAAGTATGTATTTACTCAGAAAGAACTCAACATGCGGCAGAGAAGATGGCTAGAACTCATGGCGGACTTCGACATTAACCTATAGTATCATCCTGGGAAGGTGAATGCAGTTCCTGATGCACTTAGTCGCCAGCCATTAGCAATGAACCCCACCGCTCAGTGGAAGTTACAACAAGAATTGCACGGATTGGAGATCGAAGTAGTTATGCCAGGTAACACTTCATATTTGATGAACTTACATGTCCAGTCCACTCTTGTAAGTTAGATCAAATCAAGAAACGATCTCTCCGACGCATAAAAGGTTGGGAGTTCACATTTTCGTCATCCTTGGTAAAATCAAGCCCGCCGCGTAGACATTCATAAACCGCTCTACCGTAGTTTTTTGCGGATAATCCCAATTTTGGTTTAATAGTACATCCCAATAGGGGACGCCCATACTTGTTCAATTTATCTCTTTCAACTTGGATGCCATGAGGCGGGCCTTGGAAAGTTTTGGAATAAGCAGGATCTGACCCATTTTCTCATCGAGCGAGGGGTACGAAATAAATCAGATTGATTTTTCGATCACTTACATGTCCAGTCCACTCTTGTAAGTTAGATCAAATCAACTCAAGCAAATGATGCCAAGCTACAAAAGATCCGAGAACAAGTAGAAAATGGACTTCGAACTGACTTCATCATCCATGAAGATGGATCCTTGCAATATGGAAGTCGTTTATGTGTGCCAGTCGGCTCTATTCAAGAAGAGTTGATGAAAGAAGCTCATAGCTCTCCGTACTCGATATACCCCAGCGGTACAAAGATGTACAAGGATTTACGGCAACACTACTGGTGGTATGGAATGAAGTGAGAAATAGCAAGGAGCGTAGCTAAGTGTTTGGGTGTGTCAGCAAGTGAAGGCTGAACATCACAGAACTGCTGATCTACTTCAGTCGTTACCAATCCCAGAATGGAAATGGCAGCACATTATCATGGACTTCGTGACTGCTCTCTGTTCCCGCCAAAATTTTAGATCACAACCTGCTCCCTTATAAAAAAATAATAATAAAATAAAAAATGAAGGGAAAAACTCCGCATGTAAAGAATGTAACAAATGCCTCAAAGCCAAGAGTTAAAACATTATGAAGCAACGCTTCAGATGCAGCGCCAAGTGCGTTGCGCCCTAAACAGCGTCCCACGTGCAAAGCACGTGTGCGCTAGCGCGCTCTGCGCTGCGCGCCATTGTCAAACGTAGGTGCACTAGCGCAAAGTGCACTGCGCTCTGAGCAGCGCACCATGTGCAAAGCATGGGTGCGTGTTCACACCATAATATTGCATTATTATATTCCCCATTCTTATATATTTTACAAATAAACGGGTACTTTTGACGCATGTCTGCTACATGTTACAGGTTACAGGTTCTTGGACAGAAAACAGTGAAAATAATGAAAAGACAATGCAAAAGTGGACTTTGATCAACAAACAGAAGACTCTTGATCAAGCCGACATAAGGAACAATTCATAAAAGCAAGATTCAAGACATCGACTCAAAGCGAAGGGTTAAAATTCACCACAAGTATTCACTGGAAGATCTGAAGAAGAACCAGAAGCTAAATTGAGAAAAGACATAAAGAAATAAGAAGATAAAATGTACCAGAGCCAGCCCTAAAAATCCAAAGAGCCAATTCCACTGTTTGGCCGCGGAACCGCGGCCAAACCACGCCTCGGGCCGCGGTTCCGCGGCAGTTTAAAGGATTTAAAAAGTAATTTTTTTTAGAAAAATAAAGGGGCGGCGTTGACTGGTCTTCATAAGGGTATTTTTGTAATTTCATACATGCGAAACAAATGTAACCCTAGGGTTTCCTACTCTTTATAAATAGGAACTCTAATCATTGTAACTCTTCATGCCTCCCTTCATTAATAAATTTTAGAATTCTTTTGGAGAGCATCGGTGCCTCTTTTCAATTCATGAATCCAGATCTGACAACCCTGCTTTGATATTTGGAGAGAGCCATCTGTAAGTAATTTAATTTCTTGCCCTAGTGTAGATTTCAATTCCTTGCCCTAGGAACTTGTTTAGGGTTTAGCTTTGAGGAAGGATTTTGAGAGATGAGATCTCTCATCCCTTTCTTACCCACCAAATATTTACAATAGGACTCCATGCATACACGCACATACCGCGCCCTACGGCATCCTACCCCTCGAGGTAACGATGACACCGCAGTGTAAAGGACCGGTTGCGCGCGTTTTCTATGGAGGTTAAGGTAAGGATCTCTAAAGGAAGGACAAGAACCTAGAGGAAGGAACACCTTCCCGAATGGATCTAATCCCCTTTATTGATAATTACCATAACTCCTCACAGATCTTCATTCGGGTATAGAAAGCGGTGAGATTTAATTGCATTTCCAAACCATCCCTAAACCTAGCCCTAGCAAGAGTAGATCTAGATAATTGCCCTAGGTTAATTCAGTTTTTAGATTTAATAATTAATCCGAACACCCTTCGGAATTAACTCGTAAGCGCGACTAGGAGATTCACAAAATCCCTGTGGACCGACCCGTACTCACCGGCTAGCTTCATGCGACGCCGTTCTTGATTGCGGTTAGAAATATTTTTGATCTATCTTTTAGAAAGCGCAAGCACACTAAATCATTTCAATCAGTGCGCCAGCGCTGGAATTATAAAATTCCCCACCGTTAGATCAAAAAATCTAATAATAATGATAAATCATTAATTAATCAGAATTAAAATTCTGTTATGGAAAGATTTTTCCAATCTTGTTAAAAACAAGAAAATTGCCTTCTGTAAAACAGAAGCCCTAGGATCAAAGATCCAACGGTGGGGAAACATCCCCAAATCAATCAGAGAAAGATCTTTTTAACTGATTTAACAAATCAATCTGCCCTATATAAAGGCCCCAAGACTTCAAGTCTAATATAGAGAAACCCCCTACAAACTTTGAGAAAACTCAAAAGAAAGAGAGCAAGCTCTTGAAAGAAGATCATTTCTTCAAGGTAAAAAGAATGATTCTTGCACAAAGAGATGAAATTATCTCATTAAAACAGAAGAATTATCTTCTTAAAAGATCATAGATCTACAAAAGACCAAGGTCTTTTATAAAAAGAGATCAAAAGATCTCATCCTAGAAATAAAAGAAGTATTTACTTCATTCACAGATCATTGATCTACAAAGGCAAAGCCCTTTCAAAAGTAAGAACTATTGTTCTTGAAACTTGAGGCAAAGCCTCCTTTAAAAAAAAGAACATAAATTTGTTCACTGATCATAAATTTGATCAAATGCGCTTTGCGCTATTGAAAAGTGCATTGCACTCTTGAACTGAGCTTTTGCGCTCCCTGGACCTGCGCTCAGCGCCAAAACACGCCACGTATCAACCACGTATACAACTTGCGCTTTGCGTTTCTGAAACAACGCACTGCGCTCATGGGCTGGCACTCAGCGCCAAGTGCGCCGCGTGTCACTCACTGGTGCGCCACTAAACTAGCGCAATGTGCTCATAAACTGGCGCAATACGCCCATCATCTGGCGCTTAGCGCCTAGCGCGACACGTGTCCTTTTCGTGTGCGCTACTTGGTAGAAGCGCAATGCGCTCTTTAATTGGCGTAAAGCGCCTGGCGCGCTATCAGAACACACATTGTTCTGATGAATGCTATGCATTCAATACAAGACAAAAATTATCAGGATCTAATACTCAGCATTATTAAAAAGGACCAAGCCCAAATAAAGGCTCAACAGCCCAAAACAATAAAATGTTAAACATTTTAATCTTATTGGACTTAGCCCAATATTGGCCATAAGTCCTCAACTTATATTGAACTGAGCCCATCTGCTCATGAATATTTAACAGATCTCAGTCCCAAACTGGACTACAGATCCTTCAACCAACTCACACCGGTTCAAGGGTACATCTCTGTACTCCTCTGATATCTGTCGTTGTAATCCTTCAACGTCTTCAGAAAGGTGATGGGTCCCCGACAACCATACATTTCACGGACTACGATGTCCTTAAACTTCATAGACTACGATGTTTTTAAACTACGGACTATGATGTCCTTAAACTCTATAGACTATGACGTCTTTAAACTTGACTGTGGGGTCCTTAAGCCCATGGACTACGATGTCCTTAACCTGGACTGTGGGGTCCTTAAGCCCATGGACTACGATATCCTTAACCTGGACTGTGGGGTCCTTAAGCCCATGGACTACGATGTCCTTAACCTGGACTGTGGGGTCCTTAAACTCATGGACTATGATGTCCTTAACCTCAGACTGTAGGGTCCTTAAGCCCATGGACTATGATGTTCTTAACCTTGGACTGTGGGGTCCTTAAGCCCATGGACTATGATGTCCTTAACCTTGGACCACCATGTCCTTAAACTGGTAATCGACCGCAATGTCCCTAAACTAAACAATAGAGTTCAAATGCTCTTTTGTTGGATCTAAATGATCCTGTTAAGTTGATCTTAGTCTAAAATTAGACTAACATATCCTTAACAAACGTTTAAATTGATCTTAGTCTTAAATGAGACTAACGTATCCTTAAACCCAAACCAAAACCCAAATCTAAGAAGATAGGGATTTGGACTAATCCACGCCCTACGGGCGACAACATAAATTAGTCTCCGTATACAATCCACGGGCAACCACAAACAAAACAAACACACACGATACGAAGTGACCATCTGGAGAAGGAGAAAGTGGTTACCGCGATGCGGTAGCGTAATTAACTGTAGGGGCTTGCGCCTGCAGGGAAGAGCGTCCCCACAATCAAAAACCCCTCAAACGAGGGGGAATCTGACGAAGTCTGCTACATCGGCCGCATCCGTTTAAACCTTCGATACATGGTGCCATAAATCAACTTGGCATCTTCGGAGAGGTGGAAGGATAGCACCAATTAGCATCTGCCCCGAAATTCAGGCAAGACAACCTCCGCATCTTCGCGCGTCTTTCGACGGGGAACAGATTCTGGCACGCCCGGTGGGACCTTTTCCTCTTTCCACTCTATACTTCGTGTGTCGTGTTCGCGAACGAATCGCGGTTTGATATGGTTGCCCTTGGGTTCGAGGTACTAAGATTTGGTTTTGCTCTCGTGCAGAAAAAAGAACAACAATGGCCTCTAACTATTCCAGCTGCGACTGCAACTCCCGTTCCGCCTCATCTGGAGGTGTAACTTACGGGGCCCAAGTGGCCTCCCTTTTTACAATGCCAGTGGAGCAGGTGACTCAGGCCACCACTGGGCTATTCTTCGGGACCATGCTCCTACCCATGAACTTCAATGCCCTAATGCCATTGCAGGAGGCTTCAAAGAAGTCGGTCTTTGATCGGCTTACAACTACTGCGGCCCCTCTCAACGGGTCGCCCAACTCCACTGCCTCAGTTTTCAACAGACTGGGCCAGAACGCCAACAAGCCCGTGATACCTGAAGCAGCCATCCCAAAGCGGATAGCCATCCCGGCTCAAGCGGATGAAATTATCAGAGAGGCTTCTTCTGCCAAGAAGTCAGTCTTCACAAGGCTGGCCGTTCCGACTCCCACTCCAGGCGAAGTCCCCAAAGCTGCTTCCCCTGTCCAGAGGTCTATCTTTGACAGATTGGACATTGCTTCTCAACAGACATCGGTCTTCAAGAGGCTGACGCCGGCGACAACCCTTCACCAAGACATGGGGCGTGATGAAACCACCCCCACGGCTGAGCCAGTCCCAGCCGCTCGACACGCTCGACGTCGCCACTGGCGCCGAGTAAGGAAGGCTGGGGGCAATTCCCCTTCTGGACTGACTCCGCCGGCTCCAACGGTGGAAATCGATGCTGCTGTTCCAACTGGGAACAGCTTTGAACCACTAAGGAGGGTGCACAAAAACTCTCCGACTGCCGTGCTGGAAAGATCTCCTCCACCTGTGGAAAATGCCCCAAAAGCGAAGCTAGAGCAGCCCCCTCAGCGGCTATCCTCTAAAATTTATAAAGTTTGGCGACAGGTTCAGGAATCAGTGATTGATCAAGATTACTCTCGCCGACCAAAGAAGATTAAAGCTCGGAAAGAAAAGAGCCATCTCGTAGTACCACAGAAGACGTCATCCGTCTGGATGCCCGCTGCAACGGCTCCCTCGACTTCAACCGCTCACAAGAGAAGGAGGCCGGAGAAAGCCCCTGTGACCGCGGCGAACCGTAAGGAAGTTGAATCTAAATGCCCCAAGTCCGGGGGCATGGTAACACATACCGTTTATATGGCTTTCGGAAAAGAGGAAAGCCGTGCTTCTACGGGTCACCGACCGCTTACTCGATCGATAACAAAGGCTCAGGAGCAGCAGCAACAAAAACATCAAGAGATGCTAACTGCAATGGCCGCACTTACTGGGCCAAAAGAAAATCCAGAGACCTCGGAGCAGCGTCGGGAACAAGAAACTGACACCGAGTTCCTCCGAAGAATGCTTGAGAGGAAAGAAAAAGAGGCTGCGGAACAGGCAGCCAATATAAAACGAATGGCTCTCTTGTTCCAAGACATGGCTGGGATGATGTTACAGCCGGAACCTCCAGCTGAAGACCCTCCGATCATCATCGAAGACAACAGAGAGGAGACATCGAACCCTCCTCCGGCTCTGTCAGTAGCCAAAGAGGAAACCATTTCCAAGGCCGCTCTGGATGACTACATTGCTCAACAAATACGAGCTAACCAGGTGAATGAAGCGACCGGCCAAGTTGTTAAAACCGGGCGACCATATCCAGGCTGGTATAACCAAATAAAGTACCCGCCGGGATATACGATCCCTAAATTTCATGTATACAAAGGGACGGGCAATCCTCACCAGCATGTCGCCCAGTTCAGGGCTCTATGTGGCAACACCGGAGGTGATGATAAATTGCTATTTCGCCAATTCGTCGGCAGCTTGTCAGAAACGGCATTCGAGTGGTACTCTGAACTCCCGAACGACTCTGTCAAGACATTTGCGGAGATGGAGCTGTTATTCACCCAGCGTTTCGCGAGTGCTAGTGAACGCACCCCAATAACGGCATTGATCAATGCCAGGGTGAAGCCTAGAGAAACATGGGTCCAATATGCAATACGATGGCGAAATTTGTGGTCGAAATGCGAGCAGCGCATCGAAGAAGCGCCTGCGGTAGGCATGTTCGTGGGTACTCTTGACCCTCAAGCAACTATTTCCCAATTCATGATGTTCTTCAAGCCGACCACGTTCCAGGCCTTGATTGACAAGTTGGCCCAAATGGACCAGATGGGTCATAGACCATCTCCTTCAAAGACAGATCCTCGGAATGAAAAGGGGAAAGGAAAAGCAACTTTCGTTGCCACTACTCAACAACAGCCGAGCAACTTAAAGCCGGTTGTTCGCCAAAACAACATGCGTCCACGCCCATCCCTTGAGGAAAGACTGGGACGTCCTTACTCGTTTTCCCAGGATAAAACGAGGAGACTGTTCGAGCTGGCAGTGTGCAACAGACTCATAAATTTGCCGGATCCAAAACGTCCGTTGCAGCCAGGTGATGTCAACAATCCTAATTACTGCCCTTACCACCAAGCAGTAAGCCATCCAATCGAAGATTGCTTCATTTTCAAAGGCTGGATTGAAGACCAATACCAACAAGGCAAGTTCGAATTATCCAAAAACTGGAAGGTGAACCCTCCATAACCTCATGCCCCTAAAAAAGTGGACGTGCCGGGAGCATCGTGCTCATTCATAAGGGAAGCCCCATGGGAAGTTGTTCTTTCGGTAAAGACGAAAAGAATGCTGAAGGATCTCCAAACGTGCCCGGCAATCAGGTGGAAAAATCAACTGGAACCCAAGATCGTCGAGGGAATGCTGAAACCGTGCCCAACTACAAAAATTGGTAGTAATAGTCAAAGCGCTCGTACCCAGCCATCAATGTCTTCGAAGAAGAAGAAGAAGACGCAAAAGCCTGTGAAGCTTGATAACAAGCGCACAGACCTGCAAAAACAGATTGACGCTCTGGAAGAATATAACCAGAACACGCGGACCCCGGTCACACTCCAAGAATTTCTCAACAATATCCTTGAGAACGGAGATAACGACAATAACGACAGGGATGACTCGTCAAAAGAATCTGAGGACTATGTGGCAAGTTGCCGCATGATCTCTCATTCGGCATTAACTAATGAAGAAACACACTCAGCGATAGAAGACAGCATAAAAGAGCTGTGGGCAGAATCGAAGCCAAAACCCTTGGAACCGTCTGACAAGATGATCGACTTGCTACTGAATGAAGCCCATCAGAAAAGCAAAGCAATCGAGAGCGTGAACTGGCTATATTCGAAAAAGCCAAACGCCACGACTGGAGGAAAAGGTCGGGACACCCCAACTGGAGCAAAGCATCCCTATCGCCAGTAAAAGCAAGCTTAAAGTAAGGAAACGATTCGCTAGGGCCCTGGCAATAGGAATGAAGTTGCCCTCTTTCAAAGGAAATTCCCCTGGCAATATACGTCATGATGAAGCGGACATACATCCTAACTTCTGCCTATACCATCAGAGGATTGCACACCCTACCGAGGAGTGCATAGCCTTTAAAAACTGGTGGCAGGGATATGTTGCCCATCGACGACACGTTCAACGAGTGAAGCGCAAGGCTCGTTGGGAACAGAAAAACATGACAGATGAGCGTGAAAGAGCTACTGGAAACTGTCACATAGCCGACACCAAAGGATCGCAAGTTATCACCTTTGGAAGTGGCTCTGATGAAGAAATCGCCCTCAGCCCTCTCTTCAGGGAATCCACCTCTGACACAAAACATGCGAAGATTTGCGGCAAAATCTAGCTGCGTAATCGTACGTTGACTTATGACCGAAACGTCGTTAAACTACTACCAACCCGCGGCACCCTCAGGCTGACGTGGTAAAAAAAACGGTACGTCCACAAGCGAGATGGGCATGGATGAAAACCTGAAAGGGCTCCGTGAGTAAAAACAGCAGGGCTACCGGTGAGTTTTGTGAAAACCCGAAAGAGCGCAATCTCATTAAAAGACACTTGCAAGGTCCTCTTGATCTTGTGAGGAGAAACCACCTGCGTGAGATCCTTACGACTCACGAGGGAGCAACACACTTAGGGATCCCCACGATCCCTAGGGAGAAATTACACTTGCGAGATCCTCACGACTCGTAAGGAGAACCCTCTTATGAGACCCTCACGGCTCATAAGATTCAAAGTCTTAAGCTACAGGGATCTGAACCTGTTCTTAAGCGACCACCACAACCTCCAATGCTGCCCTACAAGCGGCTCAATATTGACCCTTGTATACAATCCACGGGCGCGAATAAACATTTCCCTAACAAAGTCCCATCCGTGACTAGGGATATGTCTACACGGTAAACAACCCTTATAAGTCCTCTCGACTTATAAAAAGAAAGCACTCTTGTAAGATCCTTATGACTTTTAAGAGACCATTCACTTAGGAATCCTTACGATCCCTAAGGAGAAAACGTACCTACGAGATCCTCATGACTCGCAAGGAGAAAAACCTTTATGAGACCCTTACGGCTCATGAAGTCGAAAGCCTTAGTCGACAGGATCCTAACCCTGTTCGCTAAGCCACCTTTGTTCGACATCGACAGAGGCAAATGATGATTCGCTCCTGGCAATATCCCGGTTGTAGCGGTGTTGATGCCAAAATCGGTATCTAACTCCAAGCTTGCAGCAAAAAAGCTAGCGAGCCACACATGCATACGAAATAGCCGAAATGATGCGGCAACTTGCAAACAAAATCAGCAAGTAAAAATATATGTATGCGAATAGCCGAAATGATTGGGCAACTCGCAATAAAAAGCAGTGAATAAAAATAAAATAAATAGCCGAAATGATTGGACACCGCGAAAAATAGCCGAAATGATTGGGCAATCGCGACCTTCGCGATATAAAAGCTGAAATGATAGAGCATTGCGGAAAGAAATATAAAAAGAATGAAATTTATTCCCTACAGGTGATATCACATCAATCCCTGTATACAATCCAGGGGCGCAAACAAAGAAGGAATCACACCTTCCCTCCCCAGGCTCCATCAGAAAACGAAGCCAAATCTCGATGGTTCTCGGACAACCTGGGGACCACTTCGATATTCGTCTCATTACAACAGACGCAACGTCATCCAAATGACCCCGTCGCGGAAATACGTCATCTACATGACCCCGTCGTGGAAATACGTCATCCATATGACCCCGTCTCGGAAATACGTCATCCACATGACCCTGTCTCGGAAATACGTCATCCACATGACCCCGTCTCGGAAATACGTCATCCACATGACCCCGTGCAGAAATACGTCATCCAACGACTCCGTGGAACACGGCCAAAGTCAACCAACCCTGGGAAATCAGTATCCTTGGCAAAACCTCAATTCAGAGAAATCAGTGTCTCTGCAGGAAGATGCAACATCAACAAAAGACCTCATGGTCGAAACAAAGCTGAGTGACGGCAAAATCCTAGCTCCACCGCAGCATTCATCTCGTTACACCAGACGCAATATCAACAATGGCGTTCTTTCGCAGTCCAGCAGGATGCGGATACAACGTCAACAAAAGACCTCATGATCGAAACAAGGCGGAGTAATGGCAAAATCCCAATTCCACCTCAGCATTCTTCTCATTACACTAGACGCAATGTCAACAATGGCATTCCTTCGCAGCCCAGCAGGATGCAGATGCAACGTCAACGAAAGACTTCATGGTCGAAACAAGGCGGAGTGATGGCAAAATCCCAACTCCACCTCAGCATTCGTTTCATTACACCAGACGCAATGTCCACAACGGCGTTCCTTCGTAGTCCAGCAGGATGCAGATGCAACGTCAACGAAAGACTTCATGGTCGAAACAACGCGGAGTGATGGAAAAATCCTAACTCCACCTCAGCATTCGTCTCATTACACCAGACGCAATGTCAACAACGGCGTTCCTTCGCAGTCCAGCAGGATGCAGATGCAACGTCAACGAAAGACCTCACGGTCGGAACAAAGCGAAGTGATGGAAAAATCTCAGTACTACCTCGACATTCATCTCGATACAGCAAACGAGATGTCACTACAGCATCCTTCCTCTAACAGGATTCGGACACGCCAAAGCAAACGAAGCGAAGGCCAAATTCCTAGCTTCAGGGTCTTGACGACAACTCATATAAAACCTGAAAGACTATCGGAGATCATCCCACACCAGCGCGGAGTAGTCACCACCTCGACGTTCGTCTCGATACATCAGACGAGATGTCACTACAGCGTCCTTCCTCCAACAGGATTCGGACACGCCAAAGCAAACGAAGCGAACGCCAAATTCCTAGCTTCAGGGTCTTAACGGCAACTCATATAAAACCTAAAAGACTATCGGAGATCATCCCACACCAGCGCAGAGTGGTCACCACCTCGATGTTCGTCTCGATACAACAGACGAGATGTCACTACAGCGTCCTTCCTCCAACAGGATTCGGACACGTCAAAGCAAACGAAGCGAAGGCCAAATTCCTAGCTTCAGGGTCTTGACGGCAACTTATATAAAACCTGAAAGACTATCGGAGATCATCCCACACCAGCGCGGAGTAGTCACCACCTCGACGTTCATCTCGATACAGCAGACGAGATGTCACTACAGCGTCCTTCCTCCAACAAGATTCGGACACGCCAAAGCAAACGAAGCGAAGGCCAAATTCCTAGCTTCAGGGTCTTGACGGCAACTCATATAAAACCTGAAAGACTATCGGAGATCATCCCGTACCAGCGCAGAGGGGTCACCACCTCGACATTCGTCTCGATACAGCCGACGCAATGCCAGCAAACGAAGCAAAGGCCAAATTCTTAGCTTCAGGGTCTTGATGGCAACTCATATAAAACCTGAAAGACTATCAGAAATCATCCCACACCAGCGCGGAGTGGTCACCACCTCGACGTTCGTCTCGATACAGCAGACGAGATGTCACTACAGCGTCCTTCCTCCAACAGGATTCGAATACGCCAAAGCAAACGAAGCGAAGGCCAAATTCTTAGCTTCAGGGTCTTGACGGTAACTCATATAAAACCTGAAAGACTACCGGAGATCATCTCGCATGGAGTGGTCACCACCTCGACGTTCGCCTCGATACAGCAGACGAGATGTCACCACAGCATTCTTCCTCCAGCAGGATTCAGACGTGACAATCAAACAACGGAGCCACGGCAAAATCCCTAGTTCCAAATCTCGACGGTTCATCAACAACCTAGAGACAACTACGACATTCGTCTCGATACAGCAGACGCAATGCCAGCAAACGAAGCGAAGGACAAATTCCTAGCTTTAGGGTCTTGACGGCAACTCATATAAAACCAGAAAGACTATCGGAGATCATCCCACACCAGCGCGAAGTGGTTATGACTCATCGGGGCTCTCCAAAATGAGCCTAACCTTAAGTAAAAAGAGGCATGGCAAAATTCCTAATGCTTGCTCTTCCGACGGTCAAACTGCCTAGGAGGATTGCTTGAAGACGTCTTGTTCAGCCCCCGAAGAGATCAGAGACACGACAGTCGCAAGGCTACTCGAACGGAAAGATTGCCTATCGAGGAATACATCAGCCAACGCGATGGTACGACGGACAAAACCCTAGTACCACAGACCCTAACGGACCTCTGTCGTAAAGAGCAGAGATTAACTGTAACGTTAGAACATTCTTGTGAGAACTTCTCAACTCGTCTCGACTCGTGAGGAAATTAGTGTCTTTGCGAGAACGTCTCGATTCGTCTCGACTCGTAAGGAAAAGCCTTAGGCAATGGGGATAAGACCTATTTCTTAAGCACTGGGGCCCTGCAAAGTCGGTCCAAAATGGACTCTTGCATACTATTCACGGGCCACACTCTCCAAAGTCGAATCTCGATAAGGAGGGAAACAACCACTTACGAATCCTCTCGACTTGTAAGAGGGAAAATTCTCTTGTGAGATCCTTACGACTCTCAAGAGAAAGCACACTTGGGAATCCCCACGATTCCTAAGGAGAAAATACACCTACGAGATCCTCTCGACACGTAGGGAGAAAATTCTTTATGAGACCCTCACGGCTCATAAAGTTGGAAAGTCTTAGGTAGCAGATCTGAACCTGCTTCCTAAGCCATCGCTACCTTATAAAGAGTTCAGGATGAAATGTCATCTACCATCTATGGGCCACATTTGCCAAAGCCACATTCGCCGCTGAAGTGAAGAAGCTACTTACGGGTCCTCACGATTCGTAAGAAAAAATACCCAAGTGAGATCCTTACGACTCACGAAGGTAATGAACACTTGGAAATCCTCACGATTTCTAGGGAGAATTTGCACCTACGAGATCCTCTCGACTCGTAGGGAGAAAAACCTTCTTGAGACCCTTACGGCTCATGAAGACGAAGAAAGTCTTAGGCTACAATGACCCTAAACTTGTCTTCTAAGCCCTCAATTCTGTGGCCATGCATAACTCTGCATTACCTCACCCACGTACGTGCTTACGTGGGAAAAGTAGTGGGGGGCATTTTTTCCCGCCAAAATTTTGGCTCACAACCTGCTCCCTTATAAAAAAATAATAATAAAATAAAAAATGAAAGGAAAAACTCCACATGCAAAGAATGTAACAAATGCCTCAAAGCCAAGAGTTAAAACATTGTGAAGCAACGCTTCAGATGCAGCGCCAAGTGCGCTGCGCCCTAAACAGCGCACCACATGCAAAGTACGTGTGCGCTAGCACGCTCTTCGCTGCGCGCCACGTGTCAAACGTAGGTGCGCTAGCGTAAAGTGCACTGCGCTCTGAGCAACGCACCACGTGCAAAACACAGGTGCGCCAGTGCTAGAATTATAAAATTCCCCACCGTTAGATCAAAAGATCTAATAATAATGATAAATCATTAATTAATCAGAATTAAAATTCTGTTATGGAAAGATTTTTCCAATCTTGTTAAAAACAAGAAAATTGCCTTCTGTAAAACAGAAGCCCTAGGATCAAAGATCCAACGGTGGAGAAATATCCCCAAATCAATCAGAGAAAGATCTTTTTAACTGATTTAACAAATCAATCTGCCCTATATAAAGGCCCTAAGACTTCAAGTCTAATATAGAGAAACCCCCCTACAAACTTTGAGAAAACTCAAAAGAAAGAGAGCAAGCTCTTGAAAGAAGATCATTTCTTCAAGGTAAAAAGAATGATTCTTGCACAAAGAGATGAAAATATCTCATTAAAACAGAAGAATTATCTTCTTAAAAGACCATAGATCTATAAAAGACCAAGGTCTTTTATAAAAAGAGATCAAAAGATCTCATCATAGAAATAAAAGAAGTATTTACTTCATTCACATATCATTGATCTACAAAAGCAAAGCCCTTTCAAAAGTAAGAACTATTGTTCTTGAAACTTTAGGCAAAGCCTCCTTTAAAAAAAAGAACATAAATTTGTTCACAGATCATAAATTTGATCAAATGCGCTTTGCGCTATTGAAAAATGCCTTGCACTCTTGAATTGCGCTTTTGCGCTCCCTGGACCGGCGCTCAGTGCCAAAACACGCCACGTGTCAACCACGTATGCAACTTGCGCTTTGCGCTCCTGAAACAGCGCACTGCGCTCATGGGCTGGCGCTCAGCACCAAGTACGCCACGTGTCACTCACTGGTGCGCCACTAAACTAGCGCAACGCGCTCATAAATTGAAAGCGTAATGCGCTCATAAACTGGCGCAATACGCCTATCATCTGGTGCTTAGCACCAAGCGTGACACGTGTCCTTTTCGTGTGCGCTACTTGGTAGAAGCGCAATGTGCTCTTTAGTTGGAGCAAAACGCCTGGCGCGCCACGTGGCGCGCTGTCAGAACACACATTGTTCTGATGAATGCTATACATTCAATACAAGACAAAAAATGTCAGGATCTAATGCTCAGCATTATTAAAAAAGGCCAAGCCCAAAGAAAGGCTCAACAGCCCAGAACAATAAAATGTTAAACATTTTAATCTTATTGGACTTAGCCCAATATTGGCCATAAGTCCTCAACTTATATTGAACTGAGCCCATCTGCTCACGAATATTTAACAGATCTCAGTCCCAAACTGGACTACAGATCCTTCAACCAACTCACACCGGTTCAAGGGTGCATCTCTTTACTCCTCTGATATCTGTCGTTGTAATCCTTCAACGTCTTCAGAGAGGTGACGGGTCCCGACAACCACAAATTTCACGGACTACGATGTCCTTAAACTTCATAGACTATGATGTCTTTAAACTACGGACTATGATGTCCTTAAACTCGATAGACTATGACGTCTTTAAACTGGACTGTGGGGTCCTTAAGCCCATGGACTACGATGTCCTTAACCTGGACCGTGGGGTCCTTAAGCCCATGGTGTCACGCCCCGCTTCCCAGAGTACGCTAAGATAGGCACGTGACATAGCCAACCATGCTACCTGTGGATAGGAAAAATCCTTCCACAGTCACATTACGGCTGTAGAGATATCAAGATCAGGAAAGTAAACTAAACTATCTAGTACATGTCCATAAGCCAGAGTAAAAGAGTCCAGAATTTACAATGTGCGGAAGCCAAAAGATACAATAAAGGAAACACTTGGAAGTGAAACTACATACCGACCGGAACTTCACCGCTCGGTCTAACAACGGCAATACTCCTAATCAGTCTGCAACAAGGTAGAAGAATCTGGGCCATGCAAAACCCAGACGTCAGCGCGTCATGTCATCAAGTAATAAAATATAAACAGGGTAACAGGCAATGCAAATATAATCATGAATGAAAAGCAGGTGTAACAGTAATGTAAATCAGGGCAGTGAAGAGTAGTGTGCAGTGAGTAAACTAAACTGTTCTATTAGGTTATCTACTCTCAAGTCTTTGAAATCAATTTGATGAATCGTCAATGTAATTCAATAGTATCCCATGAATGCCCGGGACCACGGTCTACAGACTCTCGGGCTGAAACCGAGACGTGCCGCTAGGCAGTAAAAGGTAGCAGGTACAGACGAGTGATGTCAGCATCATCACTCCGGGGCTGGCCTAGCCCGTAAGACTGATCAGAACAGGTATCGAACTGTTGAGTTACAAGTCAGGTTTCATCATTGATTTCCCCATACCCCCAAGCAATGAGTGTTCAAGTCAGGTATTCAGTAATCGAGCACTAATGCCAACACAGGATCAGGTAAGAGCAGGTTTGTCTGGATAGACAACAGGAACGGTCCGTGAGGACTACATGTCGGGTTAGTTGGCATTAGACACAAGATCAGGTAATGGGTTAAGCCCATGTACATCAGGTCAAGCCAGGTAATGTATAAAGGTGTCATGTCATGTCAGGAGTGTACGGTACCATGTCATATCAAGTAGGCAGTGCATCAAGTCAAGTCAGGTAGTGTACATATATCAAGTCATGTCAAGTAGTTGTGTATCAGGTATCAAGTGAAGCAGTGGTATGTCAGGTCATAACAGGTAGTGCACATGTGTCAAGTGGATGCTCATACTAAAACTGTAGCAAGTACGGATGCACGGTAAAGCATGGATGCATAAATATTTATCAGGGATTACATCATGACTATATAGGATGCACAAGATCAAGTATGGGATACTAATGTAACAGTAAAATGAAATAATATGGTCTCGGCGTGCAACTAGATATGTAATAAACCGTACGGATACAGACGGATACTATAAAACTGTAAATCGGTAAAATTTGCTGAATATTAAAACACAAGCACTATTATTTATTTAAATAGATATTGATATAATAATATTAACATGGATAACATATTCAAGCCGATTAATAACTATAAAAGTGGTATTGATTAACCATGCACAAGAAAGTTCCGTTCAGAAATTCAGCGCCACCCTGATTTGTAAAATAGCTTAAAAATAACAAGCGTTCTCCAAAAGGGACGTGCCTTATACCAAAACAAAGATAATTCAATAAGCTTTTCATTTTATAAGTATAAACATCTCAGATTGTCCCCACAAAAAGTTATGAAAATCCGAAGTTGAAAGTTTGCTGCTGGAATTTCCCTGGACAGCAGTTTAAAGACATATTCAGTTGCATTTTACGTTATTTAAACAATTTATTTTGTAAGTAAATATTTCATAAAGTTATAGTATTCTGAGTTAGCTTCGTAACGAACTAAAGAACGTATACTAATGTTTTTTCTATGATTTATAATGAATTTTATAAGGTAAGGTGTACAGTAAATTTCAGATTTGTCGTATCCGCTTTGCAACGGCGTTTCATGTGTAAACTATAATATTTTCAAATGTATAATATTATAAAATGCAGATTATAAACTAATTACAGATAATAATAAGAAATATTACGACGATATATATTTTAAATGATATGGATGCAGTATAATGTAATCTAGTATGTCACAAGATAAGTTTTCGTGATCTAGATTTAAAATGATATAAACGGATGCAAACGGAACATCGAAACGTTATAAAATTAAACATGGGGTACTAGATTTAAACTATAGGTATGGTATTTATTTAAATAGGTATAAAATGAATTATATAGCATGTAGCAAGATTAACTTGCCTAGACGGAACAAGAACGGATGTGTACGGAACGTCCTTCGTCGGCGAAATGTCGCGACGCGCGCATGGTACACGGAACGGTTCCAAACAACGCACGAGGGTGATCACGCAAGTCAGGTACGTTCACTGGATCACTCGGATCGTCAGCGACGAGCACGGCTCCGGCGGTGATCACCGGAATCAAGAAACAAGATCAAGAAAAAGAAAGAAGAAAGAAGAAGAAGAGGTTGTGTATTTAAATAAAGAAAGAAAAATTAAATAAATAAAAAATATATATAAATAGATATATGCAGAGGAGAGAGAGAGAGAGAAAGAGGTTGTTGGTTTGTTAGGAAATTAGATTTAAAATTTTAAAAGATTTTTAGATTTAAAATTTTAGATAAGAGGTTTTAGTTTGTTAAAGAAATCGTATGAAAATATTTAAACTAAATTTTAAATTAAATAAATTGAATTTTGGCGGGATACAAAAATATTTCAAAACGCGCCCGGGTCGGGTCTAAAAATTCAGATTTAAAATACGAAAAATATGTGCGACTTTCAAAATTCAAAATTAATGCTCAGGTAACGAAAATGCATACCCCCAAGAACGGATGCACGTACATGCGCGTAGCCATCCAAACACGTCCGTTTCACTGAACGGGACGATAACAAGATGCGCGGATGCTACCACGGGGTTAGGGGTATCATGCAGGCTATGAAATGCAATTTTAAATTATTTTACATGACCTAAAATGTTATATGGTAAAAGATGCAATGCCAGGTAAAATGCCCGTATGCAGTATACATGAGATGCACGTGTCTATGTAACAAGTCAGGTTAATCTATAAATATGAATCAAACAGGTTCAAGCAAGCGGGTCGGGTCAAATGTAATGTAAGATGTAAAAATACCATTCGCACCCAAAACCCGTTAAATCAAGAAAATACCACAGATAAGTAAATACGGGAACTGGAATTGGTATAAATGAACTCGGTTGTTACATTATATCCAACTACAAAAAGAATTTCGTCCTCGAAATTCTAAGAACAAGAAAGGATAAACAATCAAGAAACTACAAGAATAGATATGGAAACTTTTGCTGGATTTCATCTTCTCGTTCCCAGGTTGATTCTCCATGCGAGCAATTTCTCCAAGAAACAAGTACAAGAGGGATAATCTTGTTCTTAAGAACCTTTTCCCTTCGATCCACAATCGACATCGGTCGCTCCTCAAAAGTCAAATCTTCTCATACAGTCAGCTCCGAATGATCCAACACATGTGTTTCATCTCGAACATATTTACGGAGTTGAGATACGTGAAACACGTCATGAACACTCGGCAAGGATTGCGGTAACGCCAATCGATATGCTACTTCTCCAACACGCTCCAAAATCTCAAAAGGTCCAACGAATCGAGGACTAAGCTTTCCTCGACTTCCGAAACGAATCACTCCTCTAGTCGGTGATATCTTCAAGAATACCAAATCACCAACGGCGAACTCTAGAGGTATTCTCGTTGTATCTGCCCAACTCTTTTGTCGGTCTTGTGCTGCTTTCATATGATTCCGGATAGTGTTAACCTTCTCAACTGTTTGCACGATCAAATCCGGTCCCAACAATCTTCGTTCTCTAACATCGTCCAGCAAACAGGTGAACGACACTTGCGACCATACAAAGCTTCGAATGGAGCCATTTGAATAGTCGCCTAAAACTGTTGTTGTAAGAAAACTCCACCAAATGTAGATGATCCTCCCATGAACCCTTGAAATCTAACATGCAAGCTCTCAACATATCTTCAAGAGTTTGGATCATTCTCTCCGACTGGCCATCTGTCTGGGGATGATAAGCTGTACTAAACTTCAATCGAGTCCCTAAACTTTTCTGTAAGCTCCTCCAAAAGTGTGATAAGAAACGAGTGTCACGGTCGCACACGATGCTCACCGGTACTCCATACAATCTTACTATCTCCTGCATGTACCGCTCTGCCAAAGCTTCTGTTGATCGACCAACTCGAAATGGTATGAAATGAGCTGCCTTGGTCAATCGATCAACAATCACCCAAACTGCATTGTTGCCCTTTGGACTCTGCGGTAGAGCTGTCACGAAATCCATGGTTATATGTTCCCACTTCCATTTAGGGATCGGAAGTGATTGCAACAAACTAGCAACCCGTTGATGTTCAGCCTTAACTTGCTGACACACCAAACACTTTGCCACAAAACGGCAATATCCCGTTTCATGCCTTCCCACCAGAAATGCTGTCGTATATCTCGGTATATCTTCGTGCCTCCTGGATGTATGGAATATGCTGAACTGTGCGCCTCCTTCATAAGTTCTTCGCGAATGTCTCCTTTTGGCACACACAAACGGCTACCATATCTCAACGAACCATCTTCATGAATTAACAAGTCCGTTCGAAGTCCAGCTTCAACCTATTCTCGAAACCTTTGCAATCTTGTGTTTTTTGACTGCGCTGTTTTAATACTCTCGATCAATGACGACTGTACTTGCAGCGACATCAACTATCCTGAAGAATGCGGTAGCACGATCTCCAACTCGAATCTCCGAAAGTCTTCAATAAGTTCCTTTTTGTGCAGTCAACATTCGAATTGCTGGTAACCGACTAAGCGCATCCGGCACAACATTAACTTCCCCGGATGGTACTTAAGATCAAGATCGTAGTCAGCCATCATCTCCAACCATCTACGCTGCCTCATATTAAGCTCCTTCTGTGAACACGTACTTTAGGCTTTTATGATCGGTGAAAACTTCGCCCCTTTAACCCAATAAGTAGTGTCTCCAAATTTTCAAAGCGAAAATCACCGCTGCTAGCTCCAACTCATGAGTTGGGTAATTCTTCTCATGGGTCTTCAATTGTCTCGATGCGTAAGCTATAACCTTCCCATGCTGCATCAAAACACATCCCAATCCTTTCCCAGATGCGTCGTTGTGAATCACCAATCCTCCAGAACTGTCTGGCACGGTTAAATTAGGAGCGGTTATCAATCTCTGCTTCAATGCCTCAAAAGCTAACGCACACTTATCCGTCCATACAAACGGTACTTCCTTGCGCGTAAGCTTGGTCAAGGCTCAGCCAAACGAGCAAAATTCTTCACGAACCTTCTGTAGTATCCTGCAAGTCCAAGAAAACTTCTGATCTCTACAACGTTCTTCGGAATTGGCCAGTCTTGAACTACTGCAATCTTCCCTGGATAAACGACGATTCCATCTCCAGCTACGATATTCCCCAAAAACTTCACTTCTTCAAGCCAAAACTCGCACTTGCTCATCTTTGCATACAATCTTTCTTGCCTCAATGTCTGCAGTGCGATCTTCAAGTATTCTGCATGCTCTTCAATACTCTTTTGAGTGGACTAAAATATCATCAATGAACACCACTATAAATTGGTCCAAGAATGGTGAAAAGATTCGGCTCATCAAGTCCATAAATATCGCCGGTGTATTAGTTACTCCGAAGGGCATCACTAAAACTCGTAATGTCCATACCGAGTTCGGAACACAGTCTTGCAAATATCTTCTGGTTTAACTCGGACCTGATGATATCCGGACCGCAAATTCAGCTTCGAGAATACCCTCGTGCCACTAAGATGCTCGAACAATTCGCCAATGCGAGGGATCGAGTACTTGTTCTTAATAGTCACCCGGTTTAATTCTCGATAATCGATGCACATCCTCCTTGTGCCATCTTTCTTCTTTACTAGAAGAACTGGAGTTTCCTAAGGTGAGTTACTGCTGCGAATCCAACCCTTCTCAAGTAATTCAGTAACCTGCTTCTTGACTTCTTCCAACTCCACTGGTGCCATCGGATAGTACGCCTTTGAGATTGGCGCTGCACCAGAAACAAGATCGATCGCGAACTCCACATCTCGTTTTGGCCGTAAAACCGATATGTCCTCGAACACGTCTATGAACTCTCAAACTACAGCTGGCGCTTCCTTCTTATCATCTTCCATTGACGAAAGAACATTGCTTGTCGGCTTAGCCCTAAACTCGACTAGCTCGACAGAACTGCTTCCTCCAGCAAAACAAACTCCGGATGTCCGGAAATCTGGAAAATCACTTTCCTTTCCTTACAATCAATATGAGCGTGGAAAGTGCCGAGAAAATCCATTCCCAAGACAACAACAAACAAAGGGATGCACCAGAATTGAATAATTCTAATGCGGGGAAAACATGAACAAGTAAGATACCGAGATGACTTCATCCGAAGTCAAGATACTGAAGAGGATTAAGCACGGTAAACACGATTCAAGCTGGCGATAAAACAATAACTGGTAAGCAATGAAACTGAGAGGGACAAGATAGTAGAACGATCATGGAACATGAAAGTGAATCAAGACCAGGACTCCAAGTTACTTAGATAGAGTACCGCATTGTAACCATGCTGCAGTTCATGGGCACAATTACATAACTCCACCCAAGTCGCCCAAATCCTAGTATCAGAATCAAGAAACAAGGAGAAACAATAGAGAACCAAAAAGATTTCAGGTCGAAATGCAAAGTGGTTTGCATATCGTCAAGGCAAAGGATAAGAGAAAGATATGATTCAAGAATCACGATAACAAGGTGGCAGGACATGTACCTAATCACGAGATTCCGATTCGTGTATTGGGTCCAATACCCAACTACAAAAGAATCAAACTCGATTAACCTATATCCTATGGCTCTGATACCAAACTAACCATGTCATGCCCCGCTTTCCAGAGTACGCTAAGATAGGCACGTGACATAGCCAACCATGCTACCTGTGGATAGGAAAAATCCTTCTACAGTCACATTACGGCTGTAGAGATATCAAGATCAGGAAAGTAAACTAAACTATCTAGTACATGTCCATAAGCCAGAGTAAAAGAGTCCAGAATTTACAATGTGCGGAAGCCAAAAGATACAATAAAGGAAACACCTGGAAGTGAAACTACATACCGACCGGAACTTCACCGCTCGGTCTAACAACGGCAATACTCCTAATCAGTCTGCAATAAGGTAGAAGAATCTGGGCCATGCAAAACCCAGACCTCAGCGCGTCATGTCATCAAGTAATATAATATAAACAGGGTAACAGGCAATGCAAATATAATCATGAATGAAAAGCAGGTGTAACAGTAATGTAAATCAGGGCAGTGAAGGGTAGTGTGCAGTGAGTAAACTGAACTGTTCTATTAGGTTATCTACTCTCAAGTCTTTGAAATCAATTTGATGAATCGTCGATGTAATTCAATAGTATCATGTGCATGCCCGGGACCACGGTCTACAGACTCTCGGGCTGAAACCGAGACGTGCCGCTAGGCAGTAAAAGGTAGCAGGTGCAGACGAGTGATGTCAGCATCATCACTCCGGGGCTGGCCTAGCCCGTAAGACTGATCAGAACAGGTATCGAACTGTTGAGTTACAAGTCAGGTTTCATCATTGATTTTCCCATACCCCCAAGCTATGAGTGTTCAAGTCAGGTATTCAGTAATCGAGCACTAATGCCAACACAGGATCAGGTAAGAGCAGGTTTGTCTGGATAGACAACAGGAACGGTCCGTGAGGACTACATGTCAGGTTAGTTGGCATTAGACACAAGATCAGGTAACGGGTCAAGCCAGGTAATGTATAAAGGTGTCATGTCATGTCAGGGGTGTACGATACCATGTCATATCAAGTAGGCAGTGCATCAGGTCAAGTCAGGTAGTGTACATATATCAAGTCATGTCAAGTAGTTGTGTATCAGGTATCAAGTGAAGCAGTGGTATGTCAGGTCATAACAGGTAGTGCACATGTGTCAAGCGGATACTCATACTAAAACTGTAGCAAGTACGGATGCACGGTAAAGCATGGATGCACAAATATTTATCAGGGATTACATCATGACTATATAGGATGCACAAGATCAAGTATGGGATACTAATGTAACAATAAAATAAAATAATATGGTCTCGGCGTGCAACTAGATATGTAATAAACCGTACGGATACAGACGGATACTATAAAACTGTAAATCGGTAAAATGTGCTGAATATTAAAACACAAGCACTATTATTTATTTAAATAGATATTGATATAATAATATTAATATGGATAACATATTCAAGCCGATTAATAACTATAAAAGTGGTATTGATTAACCATGCACAAGAAAGTTCCGTTCAGAAATTCAGCGTCACCCTGATTTGTAAAATAACTTAAAAATAACAAACGTTCTCCAAAAGGGACATACCTTATACAAAAACAAAGATAATTCATAAAGGTTTTCATTTTTATAAGTATAAACATCTCAGGTTGTCCCTACAAAAAGTTATGAACATCCGAAGTTGAAAGTTTGCTGCTGGAATTTCCCTGGACAGCAGTTTAAAGACATATTCATTTGCATTTTACATTATTTAAAAAATTTATTTTGTAAGTAAATATTTCATAAAGTTATATTATTCTGAGTTAGCTTCATAACGAACTAAAGAACGTATACTAATGATTTTTCTATGATTTATAATGAATTTTATAAGGTAAGTTGTACAGTAAATTTCAGATTTGTCGTATCCGCTTTGCAACGACGTTTCATGTGTAAACTATAATATTTTCAAATGTATAATATTATAAAATGCAGATTATAAACTAATTACAGATAATAATAAGAAATATTACGACGATATATATTTTAAATGATATGGATGCAGTATAATGTAATCTAGTATGTCACAAGATAAGTTTTCATAATCTAGATTTAAAATGATATAAACGGATGCAAACGGAACATCGAAACGTTATAAAATTAAACATGGGGTACTAGATTTAAACTATAGGTATGGTATTTATTTAAATAGGTATAAAATAAATTATATAGCATGTAGCAAGATTAACTTGCCTAGACGGAACAAGAACGGATGTGTACGGAACGTCCTTCGTCGGCGAAATGTCGCGACGCGCGCACAGTACACGGAACGGTTCCAAACAACGCACGAGGGTGATCACGCAAGTCAGGTACATTCACTGGATCACTCGGATCGTCAGCGACGAGCACGGCTCCGGCGGTGATCACCGGAATCAAGAAACAAGATCAAGAAAAAGAAAGAAGAAAGAAGAAGAAGAAGAGGTTGTGTATTTAAATAAAGAAAGAAAAATTAAATAAATAAAAAATATATATATAAATAGATATATGCAGAGGAGAGAGAGAGAGAAAGGGGTTGTTGGTTTGTTAGGAAATTAGGTTTAAAATTTTAAAAGATTTTTAGATTTAAAATTTTAGATAAGAGGTTTCAGTTTGTTAAAGAAATCGTATGAAAATATTTAAACTAAATTTTAAATTAAATAAATTGAATTTTGGCGGGATACAAAAATATTTCAAAACGCGCCCGGGTCGGATCTAAAAATTCAGATTTAAAATACGAAAAATATGTGCGACTTTCAAAATTCAAAATGAATGCTCAGGTAACGAAAATGCATACCCCAAGAACGGATGCACGTACATGCGCGTAGCCATCCAAACACGTCTGTTTCACTGAACGGGACGATAACAAGATGCGCGGATGCTACCACGGGGTTAGGGGTATCATGCAGGCTATGAAATGCAATTTTAAATTATTTTACATGACCTAAAATGTTATATGGTAAAAGATGCAATGCCAGGTAAAATGCCCGTATGCAGTATACATGAGATGCACGTGTCTATGTAACTTGTCAGGTTAATCTATAAATATGAATCAAACAGGTTCAAGCAAGCGGGTCGGGTCGAATGCAATGTAAGATGTAAAAATACCATTCGCACCCAAAACCCGTTAAATCAAGAAAATACCACAGATAAGTAAATACGGGAACTGGAATTGGTATAAATGAACTCGGTTGTTACACATGGACTACGATGTCCTTAACCTGGACTATGGGGTCCTTAAACCCATGGACTATGATGTCCTTAACCTCAACTATGATGTCCTTAGCCTTGGACTGTAGGGTCCTTAAGCCCATGGACTATGATGTCCTTAACCTTGGACCACCATGTCCTTAAACAGGTAATCGACCGCAATGTCCCTAAACTAAACAATAGAGTTCAAATGCTCTTTTGTTGGATTTAAATAATCCTGTTAAGTTGATCTTAGTCTAAAATTAGACTAACGTATCCTTAACAAACGTTTAAGTTGATCTTAGTCTTAAATGAGACTAACGTATCCTTAAACCCAAACCAAAACCCAAATCTATGAAGATACGGATTTGGACTAATCCACGCCCTGCGGATGACAACATAAATTAGTCTCCGTATACAATCCACGGGCAACCACAAACAAAACAAACACACACGACACGAAATGACCATCTGGAGAAGGAGAAAGTGGTTACCGCGATGCGGTGGCGTAATTAACTGCAGGGGCTTGCGCCTACAGGGAAGAGCATCCCCACAATCAAAAACCCCTCAAACGAGGGGGAATCTGAGGAAGTCTGCTACATCGGCCGCATCCGTTTAAACCTTCGATACATGGTGCCATAAATCAACTTGGCATTTTCGGAGAGGTGGACGGATAGCACCAATTAGCATCTGCCCCGAAATTCAGGCAAAACGTCCTCCGCGTCTTCGCGCGTCTTTCGGCGGGGAACACTCTCCCTCACAGCACGAAAGTTAATGGTGCAATTTAAGTTATTGTGGATCGACTCACCAAGTCGGATCACTTTATTCCATTCCGAGTTGGCCAGTCAACCGAGACATTAGCAAGGAAATACATGGAGGTGGGTAGAAATTTAAGGTAAGATTTAAACCTTCAAGATGTACCCTACTTGTCTTGATACCCATAAACTCATGCAGGAGATCGTGAGATTACATGGTATGCCTGCCCGCATCGTCTCCGATCGTCATACGAGATTCCGATCACGGTTTTGGCAGAGTCTGTAAGCTAGCCTGGGGACGAGTCTGAATTTCAGCACGGCGTATCATCCACAAACAGACGGATAGTCCGAGCGAACAATTCAGATTCTGAAAGACATGCTGAGAGCCTGTATGCTAAATTTCAGAGGTTCGTGGGAAGATCACCTACACCTTGTGGAGTTTTCATACAACAACAGCTATCAGGCCAGTATTGGAATGACACTATTCGCAACACTCTATGGACGGAAGTGCCGTTCCCCGCTGAGTTAGGACGACGTGGGAGATCATGAACTCCATGGACCAGAGATGATCGTGGCAACTGTAGATGTGGTTTGCACGATCAGGGAAAATATGTGCATAGCCCATGACCGATAGAAGCATTGGACAGATGCAAAGCGTCGACATATGAAGTTTCAACCCGGAGAGCATGTATTCCTGAAAATCTTTTCAAACAGAGGAGTGATACATTTTAGCAAGAGGGGTAAACTCAGTCTAAGATACATAGGACCGTTCGACATACTCAAACGAGTTGGAGAAGTGGCATACCGTTTAGCACAACCACCCTCAATAGAAGGAGTACACAATGTGTTTCACATATCCCAACTACGACGATATGTGAGCAACCCCAGCCATATACTTGATCACTCAGAACTCACGGTACAGACTGATCTAACTTACGAGCAGCAACCAGTTGAGATCCTAGATCGAAAGGTGAAGACATTACGGAACAAGGAGGTGAACTTGGTCCGAGTGATGTCGAGAGAGGATTCGCCGGGAGAATCAACTTGGGAAAGAGAAGAAGATATGTATGCACGATACCCTTACCTTTTTGAAAATTAGTCTCTATGTAAATTTCGAGGAAGAAATTTTTGTAAAGAGGGTAGAATGTAACGACTCTGAAATCCCTGTACAAAATTATTTGTTTATTGTATAGAAAGGGTATTTTAGTCTATTGTGGAGTTATAAGTTAAATTTATTTAACAACAGTAAGAACCAACTTGTAGCTCACCGGTCAAGCCTCTACACTGCTGTGATATAGCTTGTGTGTTCGAATCCCCTCGGTCCCAATTATTTTTTATGATTTTTCTTTTTAATTTTTTAGAAGCCCAAGACTTGCACGTGCAATTCATGGAGAATAGAAAGGTTTCAGAAAAATTAAATAGGCGCAAAGAGGAGTAAACACCAATCTAATCATGTGGCACGAATCTCGAGGCAAACCTTCAAGATCCGATAGCCCATTTCCCTCAAACGACCGCCGCCGACGGTTCGATGTCTCCAAATCGCTCCGTGTTTTGCACACAAGTCACTTATTTCTCAACTCATGAAAGAGTAGTGAAGAGGAAGACGATGAAGGTGGAGGAAACTCAAGAGGAGGGAGGAGGGAGAAGCAAAAATGAGAGCTCCAAAATAATGAAGCATGCATGTGAGAGAAAATTCAACACAATGGTTTTGTGTATGAATTTTCATAATAAAAAACTAGCAACCATATTTCAATAGTTGATCCAAATGAATAAATAATTCATTTGTCAACTATTGAAGTCATGGCTCTCACCATTCTTCCCTCTCCTCCAATTTCCACCTCATTTCCATTTATCAATAAATGGAAAAGTCCATGATGAGGTGTCCACCTTTTAGAAGGTAATCTGTAATAAAATACGGATTAAAGTCTGCTGTATATACATACCTGCATTCGGATAAAAACACGAATGCCCAAAGAGATAGAATAACACGAAGAACTTAATAATAGAATATACATATGGAAATACATATATTTAAATTATCAAGTCAATACCTGATATAATAATCCGGCTCAAACCCGAGACGGCTAGTACTACCAACTATCTGATCGAAAGTCCAGGTACAAAGTACATCAATCGATCGGAACCCTGCACGTATCCAATACGGCTACTACATCATTTCGTCTGAACCATGGAAACCCTCTGTGTGGGACTCTAAAGACTCGACAGTACGCCGACAATGGGTTACTGGATAAATCCATAACCACAAGCACGTCAGCAGCACTAGCTGTACGTAACAGCTACCCGGGTACCTGTCGAAAAGGAAGGCCGACGAGCAAACTCATCCGGATCCCTATTGAGCCTATCTGTGACAATCTCCGTACAGACCGGTCTCTTCGTCTGAGAGTATCGCATACCGGGTCTGGGGGGTGGTAAACGTCAGACCCTAATAACCCGGTAATTCATGCTGATGTGGCTCAGGACCAATCCGGGAAACTACTGATAGCCTATCAGTAAATCCCAACTGCCTTGGCCAAGGTCTTATGGTCCTGAACAATCGAACACAGTATGATATCGACTCCCTATACCGGGAGAGACGAATCCCCGACAATCGCTCACTGCCTCCATGTGGCTCGGGATTGTACCCAACCAAAACCTGTTTGCACGACTCAATAGAGCCGTGGTAGGGTAGTGATCAAAGCACAGTGGGAACTCATACGAGACAAATGCTGATCTCAGGTCTAAAGACTAACCTGTACTCATGTCACCAGAGAACTTCCACCTGATGATAGGTATAGTACCATCTGGAAGTTCTCAGCGAGTCCGTCTGGTATACTCACCCCCTGTGAGCACCTGTATACAATCTTAGGTGCGAAAGACCAATGGTTGCGGGACCCTACCATCGCCCCTTGTCAGGGTCTAGAAACGTATACACTAGTCTACTCCAGAATATCGATGCCCAGTCTCGATATTCCCACGACTAGGGACCATTTAAGGATGTGCGTACCGACTACCCAGCTCCCACAAGTATGATCGCCATCACAACGCAGGTAGTCTAGCAATGATCATACGGGCTTTATCAACATGTATAAAAGATATATAATAGCAAGTAAAACATACACATGTTAAGATAAAGACAAACCAGATAGCATACTAGCAAGACTGTCCTGTACATATATATGTCCAAGCATCCAAATTTATACATATACAATAATGGCATCTAGGGCATACATATCCAACAATCTCCCACTTGCACTAAGGCCATATATATCGGCATATCGAGTACCCAACGTCTGCTTTAGGGCCAATTGTTGGCATATCAAATACCCAATATCTCAAAAAGTCTCTCGAACTGTGCTTGAGGAAAGGCCTTGGTGAATGGATCCGCAGTGTTATCTTTTGAGTCCACTCTCCGCACCTCGATCACCCGGCGATCAATGATCTTCCTGATCAGGTGATACCGCCTCAAGATATGCCTAGATTTCTGATGGGACCATGGTTCCCTTGCTAAAGCCATAGCTCCATTATTGTCGTAATACACAGGTATTGGGTTAACAATGGATGGAACCACCTGAAGTTCAGTAATGAACTTCTTAATCCAGACGGCTTCTTTTGCGGCATCGTTGGCAGCAATGTATTCAGCCTCCATCGTCAAGTCTGCGACGATGTCCTATTTGAAACTCTTAACAGATCACCCCTCCGTTGAGGGTAAACACAAAACCCGAGACAGACTTACTGCCATCCTTGTCACTCTGGAAGCTCGAATCGGTAAAAGACTCCACCTGGAGGTCCCCATTACTAAATACCAGGATCAGTTCTTTAGTCCTTCTCAGGTACTTCAGAATGTTCTTAACAGCTGTCTAGTGGTTCTCACCTGGGTTGGACTAATACCGGCTCACCACGCTAAGCGCATAAGCTACATCTGGTCGGGTACATAGCATCGCATACATTATAGATCCTACCGCTGAAGCGTAGGGTATAGTGCTCATGCGAACCCTCTCCTCATCAGTCTTGGGAGATATCTTCTTGGAGAGGGTGATTCCGTGCAATGCGGGTATGTTATCTCGCTTGGAATCTTCCATACTAAATCTCTTGAGTACGGTCTCTATGTACCTGGACTGTGAAAGTCCCAGTAATCTCTTGGATCTATCTCTGTAGATCTTAATCCCCAGAATGTACGAGGCATCACCCAGGTTCTTCATGGAGAACCTTTGTGACAAGAACAGCTTGACCGATTGTAGCATAGGAACGTCATTTCCTATCAAAAGAATGGCGTCCACGTACAAGACTAAGAACATGAAAGTTCGGCCTACAATCTTCTTATATATACAAGGCCCATCCTCGTTCTTGATGAAGTCAAATCCCTTGACTGTTTCATCAAAACAGATGTTCTAGCTCCGTGATGCCTGCTTTAATCCATAAATGGATTTAAGCAACTTGCGCATCTTCCCGCTGCTCCCACTGTCTACGAAACCTTTCGTTGATCCATATAAACGGACTCTTCTAAATTTCCGTTCAGAAAAGCCGTTTTTACGTCCATCTGCCAAATCCCATAGTCATGGAAGGCAGCAATGGCAAGTAGGATCCGAATAGATTTGAGCATACCCACTAGAGAAAAGGTTTTGTCATATTCCACACCCGGTCTTTGACAAAAACCTTTTGCAACGAGTCTAGTCTTATAGATTTCCACCTACCCATCTACACCAAATTTCCTTTTGTAGATCCATTTGCATCCAACGAGTTTTACCCCAAGTGGAGCAATTTCTAAGGTCCACACTTTATTGGTGTATATAGACTCCATTTCGGACCGCATAGCATCCAGACATTTGTCAGAGTCCCTACTGATGATGGCTTGCCTGAAACTAGTAGGATCATTTTCTTCCAAGATGCAATCCTCTCGATCACCGTCTATAAGAAAACCGTAGTATTTTTCGAGCGGATGAGATATCCTACTAGATCTGCGGAGTAGGTAAGGTTCGTTACCAAATCTTGAGATTCTACCAAATCCTCAGTTTGAGTTTGTGGTTCAGACATTTTATCCAGTTCTACCGTGTTCCCACTTATTTCTTTTGTAAGAAATTGCCACTCTAAAAAGGTGGCGCGATGAGCAACGAACACCTTCTGTTCCTTAGTGTGGTAGAACAGATATCCCAGAGAATTTTTAGGATATCCCACAAGCTTGCATAAACTGACCGTGCCTGATGTTTGTCCGGATTTTGTACTTTTACATAGGCCGGATAACCCCATATCTTAATACGTTCAAGATACAGCATTTTACCACTCCATATTTCATATGGAGTCTTAGGCACAGATTTGGATGGAACCTGATTCAATAGATATGCCGTTGTTTGAAGCGCATGTCCCCAAAAGAAAAGAAGCAACTCGGCGTTACTCATCATGGAGCGAACCATGTCCAAAAGGGTACGATTTCTCCGCTCCGATACACCGTTGTGCTGTGGCGTATACGGAGGAGTAAGCTGAGAGAGAATTCCATTCTCCTTTGTTAGCTATAGTGCCCTCAAGGCAATTATCGTAATCGCAGGCAGGCGATTATGATGATTGAGGGAGGACCTATACCAGTAGAACACTCTTACTCGAGATGATAGTATGCTATCTGGTTTGTCTTTATCATCATGTACATATTGACAGAGCCCATAGGATTCTTGCCTGACTACCAGTATTATGATGGCGATCATATACGTGGGAGATGGGGGTCTATAAGCACATCCTTAAATGTCCCTAGTCATGGGAGTATCGAAACTGGGCATCGATACTCCAGTGTAGACTAGTGTATACTGATCGAGACCCCGACGAGGGGCGGTGGCCAGGTCTCACAAGCCATTGGTGTTAGTTTGTTCACCTAAGATAGTATATAGGTGCTCATTGGGTTATGAGTACACTGGATGGACTCGCCGGGAACCTGCTAGTTGGTATTATACCTATTGTCAGATAGCAGTTCCCAGGTGACATGTGTACAGGTTAGTCTGTCGACCTGAGATTGTCATTTTTCTCGTGTGAATTCCACTGTGCTTTGATTACTACCCTACCACGGCTCAAAGGAGTCATGCAAACAGGTTTTAGTTAGGTACAGTCCCGAGCCACAGGAGGCAGTGATCGGATCGTCGGGGATTCGCCTCTCCCGGTATTGGAGGTTGATGTCGCGTTGTGCAAGGATGGCCATCACCAGAAATCCATGACCATGGTGGATGAGAATTACCGATCCAGGATTAATAGTTTCTCAGGTGATGATGGGTTTTATGCCGACACTAAATATTGTGTTGTTAGGGGTCTGACTTTATCCACCCCAAGACTCGATATGCGATACTCTTAGATGAACAGACCGAACTGTACGGATATTGTCACTGTCAGGCTCATTAAGGGTTCAGGATGAGTTTGCTCATCGGTCTCCCTTTCGCTCAATACCTGGGCAGCCGTTACGTACAGCTAGTGCCGCTGACGTGCTTATGGTTAAACACAATGCCAGCGTATTGATGAGTCTTTAGAGTCCCATACAGAGGGTTTTCACGGTTCAGACGATATGGTGTAGATGACGTATGTTGGTACATACAGGTGTTCAATTAAATATGTGTACAGACAGCACAGACTTTAATCGGACGGTTGATGATACTAGCGGCTTAGGATTAAGCCGGATTATTAAATCAGGTTTTGATTTAATAATTTATATATATATATATATATATATATATTCTAGTATTATTGTTCACTATTCGTTTTCTCTCTTGGCTATTCGTATTTTGGTATGAATACGCGTATATGTATTTCGATACGTGTACTGGGAAGTATTCCGTATTTATACAGAATAGGTTTTAGAAGTGGACACCTCATTTGTATGATTTTCCTTTTTTGGAAATTCATTTGTTTCACAAATGAAGTGGAGGAGTGAGGTGGCATGAGCATGGCTTGAGACATGTAGAGAGGTATGGGCAAGGCTTTGTTTATTGGAAAATTAAAAAGATATTTTTTGCATGAGAGAGAGTGAATGGGGGCAGCCGCTTCTTGATTGGGCTTAGCTCGGTTTATTTTCTCCACTTGATAATTTCTTCACTTGCTTACTACACTCTCACTCTCACTCACTCATTTCTCACTTGGAGAAAACACTTAGTATTTTCTTTAGTTACTCATGCCACTATGTTTTCTCACCTCCTTCATCTTCTATGGTTGCTCATTGAGCATATGTAATGAGAGAAAATTATAGTGACACATTACTACACCTCCACTCTCCATTGCTAGCAACCTTGGAGCGTCGGTTGCCTCGCTCGATGAGGCTGAAGCTTGCGCTGTTTCCCTCAGGTGGATCATCGTAAATGGAGGAAGACCGGCAACCAAATTCGATCAAGGAGCTACTAGGAGCTTGGGGATGATGGTTGAAGACCGAAGGACACGGATCAACTCGGTATAACCATTCTAACTTCTTTTTATAGCTTGCTAGTTTAGGATTTAAGGTAGATCCGGGCATCGGGTAATTGTAGCGCCGGTTTAGTAAATTTTTGTTCCACATTTGGCCACGGTTTGATAGCTAGGGTGCTGCCGTAACCCAACATGGTATCTGAACCAACCTTTAAAGCCTAATCTAGCTTGTTTAAACAATGTTAGAGTATCGAAACCGAAACAACTCCGTAAGAGTGCACTGTACATTCCAGTCTCTGTCAATTTTTAAAGTCTTCAAAAAAAATTTTAAGCAACTGCAGAAGACTACTTAGGTGACCACTAGACCATACCCCAAATACGAACCCATTCCACCCGTTTTGACCCGAGCACATGCTCACATTTTCCGAGCTGGCCGGCCATAGTAAGGATTTTGGGCTTCGTATTTTGGGTGTTGTCTGGTCTCTGGAATGTTGGTTCAGTGGTATTGCTTGTTTTGCCCAGTTTGGATATAATGTTGTCTTTTGTTCAGGGGCAATTCGGAGTGTTTCGAAGTCGATAATTTAACACTGTTTGAATGTTTACAGTACTTACATTACTATCTACGACCATGAATGTCATTAGATCGGTACAACTTGTCTAATTGTTATAATTCTTTTATACGGGTTTGCGAACGTGATATTCATGTTGATGTTCTGTGTTGTGTTGTGTTGTGGTTAGATCGTCGTGGTGGATAGCTATAGTGCAATGTTAGTACATTTTAGTTTCATTTGTACATTTGATATTACGGGGCGAGCGTCCGACATGTGGACTGTCGTCACTGCCAGTTTGTATATTATTTCTTTGGGGCACGACCGGGTTGAGCTCGATGTCACCTTTGTATATTATTTTCTTTTCTGTATTAGGATTACCCCGCGGTGGAGTGCACGAATAGCCGGGTTCTAGAGGGCAATGGGTCCGCATCTCATGACGTTGAGACAGAGGGGACCTTACTCTAGAATTAGCGGGCTATTCGCCGCACTCGTAGGGGGTATTGGTTGACCCATGGAGGGGTGCTCAAGTTACCGGATTCCGTGAAGTGCTGGGTGGCCCATTCAAGTTGATGAAGGGGGTTGCCTCACTTCTGGTTTTGGCGGGTAACTTGCCGAGCTCGTAGGGGTCTAGGTTATCATTGCACAGGCTATCTACACGACAGGGAATGTCGGGTCTCATTTGCGGCTCAAATGAAACCCGGGCTCCAAGATAATCCACCATTCTGTGTTGCTTCTATGATGCTTCTGTGATGTTGCTTTATATCATGCCTGGGACAATTGTTATATATATTTATATATATATACTAGTTGATGTTGTATATGTTTTGCACCCGCGCTAGCCCAGTCCCCGCTCTGTCATTAGTTAAGTAACCTAACGGGTGATGACGGGACCCAGTGGCGAATGCGGATGGCATATACGTACATCATATTTTCGTTCTTTTCTGGTGTGATTAATTGATGGGACTGCGTTGATTCTTATCAATGCAAGGATAAAACAAATCTATATGATGTTGTTGGAACCATATTTATAAAAACTGACATTACAGACGTTCTCTTTTGCTTTGCACATTGGTATTCGGTTATGAATATCCAGCACCTTATTCGACGAGGCAAGGGCCGAGATCCCTTCATCGGGAGTAACCCCTTGAGTAAAATTTTGCATCAACGTAATAATTTTACTATAATCGATTCTTTTGCTTTGCATCGTGGTATTCAGTTTGGAATATCCTGCACCTCATTCGACGAGAAAAGAGCCGAGATCCCTTCACCGGGAGTAACCTCTTTAGCAAAGGTTTTTCGCCACTATATATTTGTAAAACCACTTGGTTCCTTCAACGATATCAAGTTCATTACGTTAAAGGTTTTTCGCCAAAAACCAGCCGTAGCCTCCATCATTTCAGATTAGTATTGCTTAGTATTCATGCTACGTATGTCGTGCTTAGCCGAGGCGTAGTGTTCGGTAGCTATGTAGTGCTTTTCTATTGCATAGATATGCGATTGGTTAGGACAGTCGTACGGTCATTTTGGCACAGTCAAGGACTCGTGCGGGTGGGTCTAATGCAATCAAGATAGTGACGGGTTGAACTTGATTTGGATCCTTTGATATGTTAGCTCAGTCAAGGTCACTTGGGTCGTAGGGGTAAAAATCACATCGGGAGTTTCAAACATACAGGAAACTTGCCAGACTTGCGCATACCTTCTGGAGTATGATAACCTGAGTGCCCTTCATCAAGTTACCATGCAATGATAGTTACTGATGAGTAGAATTACTCCTCGAGTAATTCCGACTAATTCTCCTTTTGGGTTTGGAGGAGAATTCGAGGATACAGTGGGAGCCATCCTGATTAGATAAAGTGATTAACCATTCTGATCTAGATTAGAGTGCACACTGAGTGTTTCTTTTCTCTCTCTCTTTGGCAGCGACCATGGCCCGACCCTTGACTAAAACTCATGAACCCAATTAACCGAACCTTCTTAAAACACTTTGGCTTTTGGAATGTCACGGTGTCTCATATATCATTTCCGCTTCTATATCACTTTTGCATCTCTCCAGAACACCCCGTATCACTACGAACATCCACTTCCATTAGATAAATCCATCGTATAGTTACATACGAACTCGAAGGAACTTGTTCCAGATTCGATGATGGATTTTTGTTCCGGAGAGATTGAATAGGATTATTCGGTTGTCTTTTCTCTTTACCTTCTCTCAGGTTGTGAGGGCTCCTAGGATTAGGAGAGGGGACACCTATTGAGCTTATTGGATAGTCTTCTTCCAAATCATAGGCAGGTGCCGATAGGTAGGGAAGGAAGAAAACCAATTAAGCCTAAGTGTGGTGTACAGAAGGTAATAAGTAAAGACATATAAAGGGATTAGAATAACGGCAAAAAAAATTGCGACTGCTATCATTCACGACAAAACCGTGTATACCCCTACCACTCCCGCATCCATTTTAGATTTCTCCAGAACACTCCGTATCACTACGGATATCCACTCCTATTGGATATGCCATCGTATAGTTACATACGAACTCGAAGGAATTCGTTCCGGATTCGAGGATGGTTTCCGGTTCAGGAGAAAAAGAATAGGATTATTCAGATGTCTTTTCCCATTACCTTCTCTCAGGTTGCGAGGGCTCCTAGGATTAGGAGAGTACAACTATTGCGCTTATTAGATAGTCTTCTTCCAAACCTTAGGCTGGTGCCGAAGGGTAAGGAAGGAAGAAAACCAATTAGCCTAAAGAAGGTATACAGAAGGTAATAAGTAAAGACATAATAAAGGGATTGGAGTGAGGGTGGACAAGTATATGGTTACTGTCATAAATCAGGATAGTGAGAGACGTTACTAGGAATCCCAGTTAACCCCTTTTTGGAAACATTTTCATGTTTCAGTTTCACTGTGCGATACTAGTTGAAAACCGTTTTCCCAATTGGAATTTGACTCCAAGGTATGTGTTTACCAGATCAGTTTCTCGCATCTGTATTTTATTACGGATGGTGAATGGGAGTAAGATATTGAGAATTGGGTGATTAGATTCTCATTATATCGGAATTCATTGTAATTGGTGATATTTGAGAAAATCATCTAGATTTTGCCGGATGGCAAATATTTGGTTTTGAATATCCGTTATTATGCACCAATTTCAAACTGATATATCTGTACGTTTATTTTACAAAGTGAGATATAACTTTTTGATATTATGTCTGTGACGTTTACCTATATCAGTTGGTGATTAGGTAAGGTGCATTCAACAGCGGTGTAATTCTTATTAACCATAGTACAGTTTTTCAACCTACGATGCACAAGGTTTGAGTTATTGAACTCAGGGGACTTATACAAAGTATTGAATGTTGTCTAGTGTCCATTAGGACAATGGGGTTGGTACTCGTACTATATTCTGTTTACTCATAACTTCTCTAGTTCTAGACAAGTATTTCGTTGAAATATAAGATTTAGATTTTGAGAAGTTATAGGTATAAGAATAAAGTAGAGAACCATTTGTTGGAAGTATCAGGATTCTTCGAGGAAGTCGAAAATGTAGATACTTGTGTTTGGTATTCCGTTGATAGTAATGGTTTTGAGAACTTGCTTCTTTTTCAGATCACTCATATATGGATGCACTCCTGGATGAGTAATGTTGATTGGCCTTTTTCCATTTGGTTAATATGTACTGGAGATAGCTGCATGATTTTGAATCTGGTTCCAATTAAATTAGTGTTTTTATTTCTATATTAGATATATATAGAATCAATTTATATCTTGACGATGTTAAGGTATAGGGAGTTGTCCGGCTGATGCTTAAAACCAGAATCCGGATAAACTCGAGGCACGTTTCAGTAATGGCTGTTTGTGGGTTATCCCGGGCTTTGACGATGGTTAACTTTGTACCATCAGGAAGATCAATATTTATATTGTTCTTGACTCGTCACGGTTTTAGTAAAATGGATTTTTTCAGAAAAACAGAAGTGGGAGTATGGTATAACTGGAAGTGATTCCAGAACCATAAATGATCACTGAAGATTTAATAGAACCTAAAGATTCAATTAGTTTCGACATTCCATTAGCCACTCCGCAGATTTGGTGGGTAACCTCAGGCACCCGAGAGGTACTTCGGTCTTCTCAGAAACGGTGACATGGAGGTTCTTGTTTACCCAGACTTGCCATTGCTGCTGTTCTAGACTATAAGACCCGGCAGGAGGATGAGTATAGCGTCGTTCTAAACTAGCTTTAGAAGTGCACGTATATATGACTCTGCCAGAGGGTTGTTGTAGTCAGTGGGAGCAGCGGAAATATAGTGGGAAAGTAGCTTATGTCTATTTACAGACTAAAGCAGGTATAGCGGAAATAGATTATCTATTTTTGATGTGATAGTCATAGGCTTTGATTTCATCAGAATAGGGGATGGATCTGCTGAGAAGGTAGTAGGGAGTGATGTCCAGGTATTAGGATGACATGCACTTTATAGGAAGAGATATTCCTATACTACGATCGGTTATACTGTGGTTGTCATAAAGTTGTTTCTCCACATTGGATATGGATATAATATCAGGGTTTTTGGTTACTAGATCTATGGTTTTAGATCTAGATTTGGGAAGTATCCTAATCTGGGTACTTTGACATTATTCTAAAGGTATTTTAGAATGGACGGCTCCTGGCATGGTGGTGTACCTGCAGGTGATGGAGTCACCCACTCTAAAGGTGTCTTACAGACTAAAGGGGAGAAGCATCTGCATGATTAGCATATCACTTGCTTAGGCAATTGAGTTAATCATGAAATGTCAAGTACCACACCAGATGTTGTTTTTGCACTAGCTGCAATAAGCAGATATATTAATCCAATTCTGGAGAAGCGTTGGGAAGAAGTTTATGAACATAAATGGATGTTTTAGGGATATGGTAATGGCAGCCTCCTTTGGGAGACAGTTATCATTTCAGGCTTCCAAGGTGACCTGGATGACAGAGTGGCTGTCAGAGTTATAGTATTCCCTCTTTTGAGGGACAGTATGTTGGACAGGTGGTCCAAGCGGATACTGAGGAAAGGCATAGCGTAGGATACTGATTAAATTCAGTGAATGATACAGTCTAAAAAGTTTGTTGGATTTGGAGTTCATTTGTGAACTGGGTCCCATCAGATATCCAGATAAATTCTAAGACAGGTATTGCTCATTTCGGGAGATAGCTTTGTTGAAGTCGAAAATTGCACCCCGGTTGACCAAGTCAAAGTCATGGTCAACCCCAAGCCAAGTGGGCCCAAGCGCAGATCAAGTGGGCTCATGCCCGGGTCGAGCCCTAACATGAAGCGGCCGGCCTCCCCCATGCTGAAATATAGATCATGTAATAAATAATTTTTATGTAATTTTTTATGCATGAATGTATGCAAAATGGGCATAAAGCCAAATTTTGGTAAAGCCCATGGCTTATGTGCAAAAAGAAATGGCACATGAGCCATGGGATGGGCAAAATGCCATTTTGCAAAGCCCAAAGGGCTATATGTAAATATGTAAGCCTATATAAGGCAACATGATGATGAATAAAAGAGAGACTTTTCATTCCCCAAAAATTAGGGCATGTGCCACTTTCTCCTTCCTCAAGGTTCTAAAACCTTCTTCTTTCTTTTGAATTAAATCAAGAGTTTTACTCCTCCTTTTTCAAAACTAAATAGTTTTTCACCACAAAACCCACAAAGAGGAACTTGGATCTACCATTAGATCTCAAAAAGAAGAGATTTTTAAAATCTCACATCTCTTGATCTTCAAGATCCTGCCAACAGAGGAGGAAGAAGGAAACCCATCTCCAGAGACCCCACTTTGGAGAAGAATTAGGGCTCAAAAGGAGAAGCCCTTCATCAGCTTCAAAACATCCTACGAGTTTAACTCCTCATATATATATATATATATATATATATATATATATATATAGAGAGAGAGAGAGAGAGAGAGAGAGAATTAACTCCTCATATATATATATATATATATATATATATATATATATAGAGAGAGAGAGAGAGAGAATAATAAGTGCTCCTTTCTGGGAGTACAACTCCCATTGCAGGGACCAAGTCCTTCTTACTGCCCGAGCGTCCACGTAGGACGCTAGCGCTCCAAGCGCTAGCGCTCTTGCGCTCAAAGCGCTAGCGCCCACAGCGCTAGCGCCCGAGCGCCCACGTGCTGACACGTGGGGCGCTAGCGTCCAAAGCGCTAGCACCCAAACGCCCACGTGCTGACACATGGGGCGCTAGCGCCCTTGCGCTCAAAGCGCTAGCGCCCGAGCGCCCACGTGCTGACACGTGGGGAGCTAGCGCTCTTGCGCTCAGAGCGCTAGCGCCTAAAGCGCTAGCGCCCGAGCGCCCACGTGCCTGGCACGTGGGGCGCTAGCGCTCCTGCGTTCAAAGCGCTAGCACCCAAAATGCTGGTATTTTTTCCCACGCATCCTTTGGATGCCCTTTTCTTTTTTTTTATTTTATATATATGTATACACACACACACACACATACATACTCTACAACACTCTGGGGTGCTGCCCGCACCCCGCAAGGGGTTGCTAGCCCCCTTGACCCCCAGCCCGCTATCCAAGTAGCGGGACCCCCGTAAAAACTCTGCGTGGCTCCCGATATATCCAAGCCCCCCTCCAAAACAAAACACACGTACACTGCACATTGAGTTCGCATGACCAGTTTAACCCGTCAATCAGAGGTTCCCTCGCTCCAAAGGTGAGGGGTAATTAACGGCAGCTTAGTCCGCGGCTGCCGGAGATTCGGATCCCCACAATCATTAAACCCTGGCCTACCCTAGGCAGGGGGAATCAGTAGTACGCCTGACAAGCGCGCAAGTATTCCCATCTTAATGGGGTGACGAAAAACACCCTACAAATTCTGGCACGCCCGGTGGGACCAATCTCTCCTCCCATATTTCGGATTAAACGTTCATGCGAACTCAGTCAATATACACACCTATATTTATACTGAAATAATGCTCTTTCATGCAGGTTTTCAAGCAATCACTTCTCAACAATGTCTCCAAAGATGAACTCAGCTCCCATCTCATACACGATGAAAATTGACTCCAGGACGGTCCTCCCGGCAACTCTCGGACGACAGTGGGAAGAACCGCCGCTACCATTCAGCTCTATCCTGTTCGGGTCAGCTAACGCCATCCCAGCTCCTCACGCCCCGGTGACAGACAAACCGGTCTCGAAAGGCAAGAGGCCAAATGTGGTGGTCTCGAAGGCGCCTCAACTCAAACGCAAGTCGATGTTTGAACGACTCTCCTTAGCCCCAGCTGGGGGCAAGGCCATCAACACCAACAAAGCAACAAGGCATCTCAGGCAAGCTCCAACGGTGCCTCTGACAACTGCTCAATTGGGTGTCTTCTCAAGCCTCCCTATCACTCAGCCTATGGCGGCTTCCCGAAGAGCAGAAGCCTGCCAAGCGCTCAAGGCAAAGAAGCTGAGGCAGAAGCGGCTCAGATAAAGAGCCAACAAAAGGGCTAGGGCTCTGGCCATGTTAAAATTTATGAATTTCCAAATCCCGGACCGCTCCGCGAAATCAGCCGCCAAAGATAAAAAGATGGCTGGGTATGTGGTTCGCACTGTCTACATGGTCGGACATGAAGAAACGAATCCTCCTCTTCTTCACAGCTATGGTGATGATATGGTTGACGCTACCCAGTATCGGCTCGATCTAAGTGATGAAGAGCACGCTCAGGCCGATAAGCCAGAGGAGCCCGTGGTTCCTGCGGAATTGAGCTTAGGCAATAACGATGACCCGCTTGTCAAAGCCGGAACTACATAACAAGCGTTATTCCGATGGCTTCAGAGGCAGCTTCAGGACAGGGACGAGAAGTTAGCCAAGGTACAGTCCAAGGTCGACGAATTGGCAAACGTCGCGGCAGATCTCGCGACCCAAGTCGCCCGATTGCAATTACAACAGAATCAAATTTTGGTTCGTGAGCCAGGGATTGATACCCGGAGGCAGCCAACTGATACCCCCTTCAACCTAAGAGCGGAGCGCCTTCGCGAAAAACGGCCGCAATCAGCCTCCGGTCCCTCCGATACATACACCGGAGGAGAATCTCCACTGAAAGAGAAACTGGATAAGGTCTATTCCTTCAAAAGGGAAAAAGTCCACAAGATATTCAGGGACGCCCTAAAAAATGGTCTACAACTGCCAGAATCAAAGAGACCGCAAGAAGCGAATATGACCGACGACCCAAAATATTGCCCCTATCACAGGGTGATAGGTCATGCCATTAAGGACTGCTTCGTCTTCAAAGATTGGGTCGAAAGGCAATACAAGATGAGAGAGATAGAACTGTCTAAAAGCGTGTTAGCAAACAGTCAAGTTACGACCGCCGATTTCATACAAATGGAGACCGAAGCCTTTCGGGAACTTAATCCGCCCAGACATGTGCCATTATCTGAAAAGGGCGAACCAAAGACTGATCGGCCTCAAGGACCAGCATCAGTGAGGGCACCTACTCTAATGGAAAGAAAGAAGAAGGTGTACTCCTTCAGGAGGGATGAGGTCCGCAATATATTCGAGGAAGCCATGAACAACGATCTGCAATTGCCTATTCCGAAGAAGCCACATGAAATGAATATGACCGGCAATCCCGTATACTGCCCATACCATAGGGTGGTGAGTCATGCCATTGAAGACTACTGTGTTTTTAAAGATTGGGCAGAGGACCAATACTAGCTTGGAAAAACCTCACAGTCCTCGGATGTATCGGCAAACCACATAGCTACGGTCATCAATACAGCTCCGCCAAGATCAAAATTCAAGGAGCTGGGATAAGCAAAGATGACCACCACGTCGTTAAACTGGGAACAATCGACCTCTAAGTCGTTAAACTGGAAATGTAAAAAAAATGTGTAAATAAAAAAAAGAGAAAGAATGTGTAAATAAATAAATAAAAAGAAAAAAGCCGAAATGATGGGGCAACTCGCAATAAAAAAATCAGCAAGTAAAATAAAGATGAAAAATAAATCCGAAATGATAGGGCAACCGCGAATAAATAGCCGAAATGATAGGGCAATCGCGACCTTCGCGATAAGAAAAGCTGAAATGATAGAGCAATCACGGTAAAAAAAAAAACAACGGCGTATGATGAGTCGCTCCTGGTACCATATTCCAGTGCAGCGATGCAGACGCCAACCAAAATCCAATTTTCCAAAATTCTCCCAGCCCTACGGCCAGTCCATAAATTGACTACCGTATACAATCCATAGGCTCAAATAATTCTCATCATACCTATGCCCCACCGTAATCACCAGTTACGCGGCTGGTCTCTGCCCTTGGAATTATGGTCCATTGGGAAGACCCACTCATGTGTCCTCACGATGCATGAGGAGAACAAACCTTCGTGGGATCCTTATGACTCATAAAGGAAAAACACACTTGGGAGTCCTCACGACTCCTAAGGAGAAAATACACCTACGGGATCCTTATGACCCGTAGGGAGAAAATGCTTTTATGGGACCCTTACGGCCCATAAAATTGAAAAGCCTTAGGTGATAGGGATCCAAACCTGTCTTCTAACCCATCGCTCCCCAATCCCCAAGTGACGAATGATGAGTCGCTCCTGGTACCATATTCCAGTGCAGTGATGCAGAAGCCAACCAAATTCCAAATCCCATACCCCAACGGCGGATGATGAGTCGCTCCTGGTACTATATTCTAGTGTAGCGATGCAGATGCCAACCAAATTCCAAATCCCAATGGCGAATAATGAGTCGCTCCTGGTACCATATTCCAGTGCAGCGATGCAGACGCTAACCAAATTCCAAATCCCATACCCCAACGGCGAATGATGAGTCGCTCCTGGTACCATATTCCAGTGCAGCGATGCAGACGCTGACAAAGTCCCGAAATTTTTCTGGCCCTATGGTCTGGATCATACATCCTGCAAAACCGTATACAATCCACGGGTGTAAAACAATCCCAGTCTTTCCCAAGTCCTACCGGTGAGACCACATTCAAAGTCCCACCGACGGTGAAGATTCAAAAAAAAAAGGCATGTCCACAAGCAAAATGGGCACGGATAAAAATCCAAAAGGGCTCCGTGAGTAAAAACAGCAGGACTGCCGCGAGTTTGTGAAAACACGAAAGGGCGTAAACTCGTAAAAAAAAAGATGAAATGCACTCACAAAGTCCCCTCGACTTTGTGAGGAGAAAATCCCCGCGTGAGATCCTTACTACTCACAAAAGAGCAACACACTTAGGAGTCCCCACGACTCTTAAGGAGAAAATACACCTACGGGATCCTTACGACCCGTAGGGAGAAAATGCTTTGTGAGACCCTTACGGCTCACAAAATTGAAAAGTCTTAGGTGATAGGGACCTAAAACTTGTCTCTTAAGCCATCGCTTCCTAATAAGCAAGCGCAAATGATGATTCGCTCCTGGTACCATATTCCAGTGTAGCTATACTGATGCCAAACCCAAAAAAAACAATTCCCAAATCCTCCTGGGGCAAATGATGAGTTGCTCCTGGCATTATTCCAGTGCAGCAATGCAGATGCCAAACAAAAACCAAAATCCCAAAATCCTCTCAATGACAGATGATGATTCGCTCCCGGTACCATATTCCAGTATAGCGATGCTGATGTCAACCCAAATCACAATCAACAATTCAACTTCAACTCCGATACCGCAGAAAGCGGAGCAAGTCAGAATCCAATCTCGACACCGCAAGAAGCGGAGCAAGTCAAGTTCACCCCTGACACTGTAGGAAGCAGAGCAAGTCAAATAGAGCGTCGACCGTCCATGTCGCAAAAAGGGCAGTGCAGGCTTCCTACAAAGCAGGAACCAGATCACTCCGGGCCAGGGAAAAGTCTACCACGGACACTCCGTCTCGGAGACGCGTAGAGCGTCAACCGTCCATGTCGCATAAAGGGCAGTGCAGGCTTCCTACAAAGCAGGAACCAGATCATTCCGGGCCAGGGAAAAGTCTACCACGGACACTCCGTCTCGGAGACGCGTCAAGCGTCGATCGTCCATGTCGCAAAAAGGGCAGTGCAGGCTTCCCACAAATCGGGAACCAAATCGCTCCGGATTAGAGCGTCGACCGTCCATGTCGTAAAAAGGGCAGTGCAGGCTTCCTATAAATCGGGAACCAAATCGCTCCGGATCAGAGCGTCGACCGTACATGTCGCAAAAAAGGCAGTGCTGGCTTCCTACAAAGCAGGAACCAGATCACTCCGGGCCAGGGAAAAGTCTACCACGGACACTCCGTCTCGAAGACGCGTCAAACGTCGACCGTCCATGTCGCAAAAAGGGCAGTGCAGGCTTCCTACAAAGCAGGAACCAGATCACTCCGGGCCAGGGAAAAGTCTACCACGGACACTCCGTCTCGGAGACGCGTCAAGCGTCGACCGTCCATATCGCAAAAAGGGCAGTACAGGCTTCCCACAAATCGGGAACCAAATCGCTCCGGACCAGAGCGTCGACCGTCCATGTCGCAAAAAGGGCAGTGCAGGCTTCCCACAAATCGGGAACCAAATCGCTCCGGATCAGAGCGTCGACCGTCCATGTCGCAAAAAGGGCAGTGCAGGCTTCCCACAAATCGGGAACCAAATCGCTCCGGATCAGAGCATCGACCGTCCATGTCGCAAAAAGGGCTGTGCAGGCTTCCCACAAATCGGGAACCAAATCGCTCCGGATCAGAGCGTCGACCGTCCATGTCGAAAAAGGGCTGTGCAGGCTTCCCACAAATCGGGAACCAAATCGCTCCGGATCAGAGCGTCGACCGTCCATATCGCAAAAAGGGCAGTGCAGGCTTCCCACAAATCGGGAACCAAATCGCTCCGGATTAGAGCGTCGACCGTCCATGTCGCAAAAAGGGCAGTGCAGGCTTCCCACAAATTGGGATCCAAATCGCTCCGGATCAGAGCGTCGACCGTCCATGTCATAAAAAGGGCAGTGCAGGCTTCCCACAAATTGGAAACCTAAACGTTCTGGGCAAGGAAAACGTCTATCACGGACACTCCGCCTCGAAGACGCAAACGTCGACCGTCCATGTCGTAAAAAGGGCAGTGCATCCCAAAAAGTGGGAACCAAAGCAAGTCGCCTCCACGCAAAAGAAGATCCATCAATTTCATGCACACGACTCACATATGTGGTGTGCATTTATTGATGGGGGGCACTTTGTTGAAGTCGAAAATTGCACCCCGGTTGACCAAGTCAAAGTCATGGTCAACCCCAAGCCAAGTGGGCCCAAGCCCAGATCAAGTGGGCTCATGCCCGGGTCGAGCCCTAACATGAAGCGGCCGGCCTCCCCCATACTGAAATATAGATCATGTAATATGTAATTTTTATGTAATTTTTTATGCATGAATGTATGCAAAATGGGCATAAAGCCAAATTTTGGTAAAGCCCATGGCTTATGTTCAAAAAGAAATGGCACATGAGCTATGGGATGGGCAAAATGCCATTTTGCAAAGCCCAAGGGGCTATATGTAAATATGTAAGCCTATATAAGGCAACATGATGATGAATAAAAGAGAGACTTTTCATTCCCCAAAAATTAGGGCATGTGTCACTTTCTCCTTCCTCAAGATTCTAAAACCTTCTTCTTTCTTTTGAATTAAATCAAGAGCTTTACTCTTCCTTTTTTAAAACTAAATAGTTTTTCACCATAAAACCCACAAAGGGGAACTTGGATCTACCAATAGATCTCAAAAAGAAGAGATTTTTAAAATCTCACATCTCTTGATCTTCAAGATTCTGCCAACAGAGGAGGAAGAAGGAGACCAATTTCCAGAGACCCCACTTTAGGGAAGAACTAGGGCTCAAGGGGAGAAGCCCTTCATCAGCTTCAAAACATCCTAGGAGTTTAACTCCTCATATATATATATATATATATATATATATATATATATATATATATATATATATATATACACACACACACAGAATAATAAGTGCTCCTTTCTGGGAGTACAACTCCCATTGCTCTTGCCGCCCGAGCGTCCACGTGCTGACACGTGGGGCGCTAGCGCTCCAAGCGCTAGCGCCCTTGCGCGCAAAGCGCTAGTGCCCGAGCGCCCACGTGCTGACACGTGGGGAGCTAGCGCCCAAAGCGCCCACGTGCTGACACATGGGACGCTAGCGCTCTTGCGCTCAGAGCGCTAGCGCCCAAAGCGCTAGCGCCCGAGCGCCCACGTGCCTGACACGTGGGGCGCTAGCGCTCTAGCGCTCCTGCGCTCAAAGCGCTAGCACCCAAAGCGCGGGTGTTTTTTCCCACGCATCCTTTGGATGCCCTTTCCCTTTTTTTTATTTTATATATATGTATATATACACACACACACACATACTCTGCAACATTGTCCCTCTCAAAAAATTTGGGCTGGGGCGCTGCCCCGCATCCTGCAAGGGGGTTGCTAGCCCCCTTGACCCCCAGCCCGCTATCCGGGTAACGGGACCCCCGTAAAAACTCTGTGCGGCTCCCGATATATCCAAGCCCCCCTCCAAAACAAAACACACGTACACTGCACATTGAGTTCGCATGACCAGTTTAACCCGTCAATCGGAGGTTCCCTCGCTCCAAAGGCGAGGGGTAATTAACGACAACTTAGTCCGCGGCTGCCGGAGATTCGGATCCCCACAATCATTAAACCCCGGTCTACCCTAGGCAGGGGGAATCTGTAGTACGCCTGACAAGCGCGCGAGTATTCCCATCTCAATAGGGTGACGAAAAACACCCTACAAGATTTTCTTCGCAAAATTAAAATATAGAGAGATACAGAAAGAAACATTGGAGCGGATCCACTTACTGAGGTTATTTCTCGAACGCAATAGTTTTGCAAACGTGCTTTGCGAAACTGATTATAGAGAAGTTGGGTGTTCGGTATCACACAGGCTGTGAGTATACGACACCGCAATAATTGGATTTGAGTGCAAGTGGGAGATTGTTGGCTATAGTGCCCTCAAGGCAATTATCGTAATCGTAGACATGTGATTATGATGATTGAGGGAGGATCTATACCGGTAGAACACTCTTACTCGAGATAATAGTATGATATCTGATTTGTCTTTATCATCATGTATATGTTGATAGAGCCCATAAGATTCTTATCTGACTACCAGCATTATGATGGCGATCATATACATGGGAGCTTGGGGTATATAAGCACATCCTTAAATGTCTCTAGTCGTGGGAGTATTGAGACTGGGCATCGATACTCCAGTGTAGACTAGTGTATACTGATCGAGACCCCGACGAGGGGCGGTGGCCAGGTCTCACAAGCCATTGGTGTTAATTTATTCACATAAGATAGTATACAGGTGCTCATTGGGTTATGAGTACACTGGACGGACTCGCCGGGAACCTGCTAGTTGGTATTATACCTATTGTCAGATAGCAGTTCCCAGGTGACATGTGTACAGGTTAGTCTGTCGACCTGAGATCTTCATTTGTCTCGTGTGAGTTCCTACTGTGCTTTGATTACTACCCTACCATGGCTCAAAGGAGTCGTGCAAATAGGTTTTAGTTGGGTACAGTCCCGAGCCACATGGAGGCAGTGATCGGATCGTCGGAGATTCGCCTCTCCCGGTATTGGGGGTTGATGTTACGTTGTGTATGGATGGCCATCACCAGAAATCCATGGCCATGGTGGACAAGAATTACCAATCCAGGATCGATAGTTTCATGTTATTAAGGGTCTGACTTTATCCACCCCCTAGACTCGATATGCGATACTTTCAGACGAACAGACCGGACTGTACGGATATTGTCACTGTCAGGTTCAGTAGGAGATCAGGATGAGTTTAGTCGTCGGCCCCCCTTTCGCTCAATACCTGAGTAGCCATTACGTACAGCTAGTGCCGCTAACGTGCTTGTGGTTAAATCCACTGCCAGCGTATTGACGAGTCTTTAGAGTCCCACACAGAGAGTTTTCACAGTTCAGGCGATATGGTGTAGATGACGTATGTTGGTACATACAGGTGTTCGATTAAATATGTGTACAGGCTGCACAGACTTTAATCGGACGGTTGATAATACTAGCGGCTTAGGATTAAGCCGGATTATTAAATCAGGTTTTGATTTAATAATTTATATATATATATATATATGTATGTATTATGTATTATGTATTATGTATTATAGTATTATTGTTCACTATTCATTTTCTCTCTTGGATATTCGTATTTTGGTATGAATACGCGTATATGTATTTCGATACGTGTACCGGAAAGTATTCCGTATTTATACAGTATTAGCTTCTAGAAGTGGACACTTCATTTGTATGATTTTCCTTTTTTGGAAATTCATTTGTTTCACAAATGAGGTGGAGGAGTGAGGTGGCATGAGCATGGCTTGAAACATGTAGAGAGGTATGGGCATGGCTTTGTTTATTGAAAAATTAAAAAGATATTTTTTGCATGAGAGAGAGAGAATGGGGGAGGCCACTTCTTGATTGGGCTTGGCCCGTTTTATTTTCTCCACTTGATAATTTCTTCACTTGCTTACTACATTCTCATTCTCACTCACTCATTTCTCACTTGGAGAAAACACTTAGCATTTTCTTTAGTTGCTCATGCCACTATGTTTTCTCACCTCCTTCTTCATCTTCTATGGTTGCTCATTGAGCATATGTGATGAGAGAAAATTATAGTGACACATTCCTACACCTCCACTCTCCATTGCTAGCAACTTTGGAGTATCGGTTGCCTCGCTCAACGAGACTGAAGCTTGCGTCATTTCCCTCAGGTGGATCATCGTAAATGGAGGAAGACCGGCAACCAAATTCGATCAAGGAGCCACTAGGAGCTTAGGGATGATGGTTGAAAACCGAAGGACACGCATCAACTCGGTATAACCATTCTAACTTCTTTTTATAGCTTGCTAGTTTAGGGTTTAAGATAGATCCGGGCATCGGGTAATTGTAGCGCCAGTTTAGTAAATTTTTGTTCCGCATTTGGCCACGGTTTGATGGCCGGGACGCTGCCGTAACCCAACATCCTTTAGGTAATCTTGGAATTCCGTACTTAAGTACTCCCCTCCTCTATCAGATCGGAGGATCTTGATACTTTTGCCAGTCTGGTTCTCTAATTCGTTTCTGAATTCTTTGAATTTCTCAAAAGCTTCAGTTTTGTATTTCATAAGATACGTATAACCGAACCTAGAGAGATCGTCAGTGAATGTGATGAAGTACGAGAACCTACCCCTTGCATGTATAGATATTGGACCACATACATCACTGTGTATGAATCCCAAGAGCTCTGCTGCTTTTTCTCCGTGCCCGGTGAACGAAGATTTAGTCATTTTTCATTTGGAACAAGACTAACAAGTTTCATAAGATGAAAACTCGAACGTATCCAAAAATCCATTTTTATGCAACTTACTCAGTCTTTTCTCTCCGATATGACCAAGTCTACAATACCACAAGTAGGATTCGTTCACTTCTGAACTCTTCCTCTTGCGTGTGTTTTGTATACTGAGAACTGCGTTTTGATTAAGAACATAGATACCATTACACAGTGTACTTTCTGCAACCAATACCTGATTAAGATAAATGTTCATGATATTTCTATCAAGAACAAACGTATATCCATCTTTATTGAATAAAGATACTGATATGATGTTGCAAACCATGGAAGGTACATAATATAAATTGTTCAAAATCATAGTATTGCCATTTGGCAACACTGGGTGATATTCACCGACGGCAGAAGTATCAACTTGTGCTCCGTTCCCTACTCTGAGAGACATATCACCAGGTCCAACCATCCTATTTTTTCTCAGTCCCTGCAATAAATTACAGATATGAGATCCTGATCCGGTATCTAGTACCCAAGAGGTAGGACTGACCGAAAAACAGTTCTCAATAACAAGAACACCTGAAGAAGATGCAATAGTATGATTTTTCTTCAATGGGGTCATAAAGGAATTCATGCAATCCTCTTCTCTCTGCTCATGCTTATGACTGCTGTCATAAGTTAGAGCCAAATTGACGTTCTCCAGCCCTGAATAAGAATTCGGATTGGTCAAGCAATACATTTTATTATCTTGATTAGGGTGTAAAATGGTTGCTACCTGGAGAGAGATAAAAGAAACACTCAGCGTGCGCTCTTGCAAAATTAGATTAGTTATTAGTTTATCAAATCAGGATAGCTCTCACTGTTTTCTTGAATTCTTCTTTAAACCTAAAAAGAAGAATTAGTTGGGATTAATCGCACGTCACAATACTTGCTTAACCTTTCGGCCAGGCTAGTGTCGGTACTTCGAGGGAGATTTTCCAACGTTTTCGCGAAGTTCCTTAATTATATAACCTCTTTTCCCCAGAGGCGTTGCCCCGCTAACACCGTTCTAGACTCCTACTTGATTTATAGCATTGATTGTTAAATGAAAAAATCTCCCAGTGGTAATCCTACTCATCAGTGGGATCGGGATCCAACTATCATTGTGTGATAACCTAGATAGAAACCGCTCTGGTTACTACACCCCAGAAGGTATGCAACGCTAGCAAGTTTCCTATATATTCGAAACCCCCGATGTGGTTTTTGCCCCTAACGAATTTATGACCATGACAATGCCAACATATCATAAGCCGCTAGTCAAGTTCGACCCGTCATAATCTTGATTAACTTAGACCCACCCGCATAACCCTTGCAATGCCAACATAGCTATGCGACTGTCCTAAACAATCGGAAACAAAGCTACAAACAAGCAATACTCAGCTACCGATCACTACGCCTTGACAATGCCAAAATATGTAGCTCGAATACTGAGTAGTACTTGTAGGAAATGACGGAGCGCTACGGCTGGGTTTTTGGCAAAAAACCCGTTAACGTAATGAGCCTGATATTGTTGAAGGAACCTGAGCAGTTTTGAAAAGGAGTGGTTTAAGCTCCGCTTTTTGAAAAAACTTCTGTTTTTGAAAAAACCGAGTAATCTACAGTATAGACTTTCACTCAAGAGGTCACCCCCCGTGAAGGGATCTTGGCTCTTGCCTCCTAGAATGAGGTCCTGGATATTCATGACCGAATACCACTGTGCAAAGCGAAAGAATATAACTACAGTTTTTTGAAATTTGTTCCAACAACGTCTTTAGGTTTTCTTATCTTGCATTAATCAAAATTAATGCGGTCCCATCAATTAATCCTATCACACCACAAAAATAACGAAAATACAATATACGTATATGCCATCCGCATTCGCCACGGAACCCCGTCATCATCCGTTAGGTCACTTAACTAACGACAGAGCGGGGGCTGGACTAGCGCGGGTGCAAAACATATACAATATCTACTAGTATATATATAAGTATATATAACAATCGTCCCAGGCATGATAGCAAACAACATCACAGAATCTCAGCCAACAATACAGAAAGGTGGATAATCTTGGAGCCCTAGGTTTCATTTGAGCCGCAAATAAAACCCGACGTTCCTGATCGTGTGGATAGCCTGTGCAATAAAACCTGGACCCCTACGAGCACGGAAAGTTATCCGCCAATCCCAGAAGTGAGGCAGCCCCTTTCAATAAAGTGAATGGGTCATCTAGCACTTCACGGAATCCGGTAACTTGGGTGCCCCTCCGTGGGTCATCCTATACCCCATACGAGTGCGGCGAATAGCCCGCTAATTCTAGAATGAAGCCCCCTCCGTCTCAAAACTATGAGATGCGGGCTTGTTGCCTTCTAGAACCCAGCTATTCGTGCACTCCACCATGGGGTAATCCTAGGACAGAAAATGAAAATAATATGTACAAATAATGATATCGACCTCAAGCAGGTCGTGCCCCAAAAAAATATACAACCCGGCAAAGACGGCAGTCCACATGTCGGACACTCGCCTCGCAATATGAATATACAAATGAATCTTAAACTGTACCACTAACATTGCATCACATGCTATCCACCACGACTATCCAACCATGATCACAGCACAAACACAAAACATCAACGCGAATGTCATGTTCGCAAACCCGTCTAAAAGAACATATAGCAATTAGACGAGTTTACCGATCAAATGATATTCACGGTCGCAGATGCTAATCTAAGTACTGATAACAATTAAACAATTGTTAAAATATCGATTCCGAAATACTCCGCAATGCCCCAAAACACAAGATAATGGAAAAAATCATTCTGGGCAAAAAAAAAACATATCCTGAAACCCTAAATCCAAGAGTTAGAGAGTACCAAACAAAAACGACTCGATTCCCCATCACCAAAACCGGTGAGGCCGGGAAATTTCATGATGTGGCCGGTCCAAACATGTTAGAATCGCTTTGTTTTTGTTCTGGGTTCATCTCACAGTCAAACGATCACTCTGCACTTGCTTAAAAAATATTCAGAGGCCTTTTAAAAATTGACAGAAACTTGATTTCAAGGTTTCGTGTTTGGAGTTATTTCGGTTTCGTTATTTTAAACAATGTTTAAACTGCTAGTATAGCTTTTATAGGGTGTCTCTAATACCATGTTGGGTTACCTTAACGCCCTAGCCATCGAACGTGGCAGTTTGCGGAACAAAAATTTTCTTACGAGTTTAAAAACGGCGGTAAGTTAACCCAATAAAACCCGGATCTTTCCATAAACCTATCTAGCAAAACTAAAAGGAGCTAACTACTATGAAGGAATTCTCACCAAACGACCCAAGTCTTTCGGTCTTCTTTCCTCATCATGTGCTCCAAGTGGCCACCTTGAACTTATTTGATCTCCATTTTCAGCTCCATCGGTCCTCCGGGATCAAGCTTGTTCTCCGGCCCTCCTTTGTCGTAGATGATCCACCCGAGGGATGTGATCCATGGCTCTAGCTCCTAACTAGGTGTCAATAGGAGCAACTAGAGAACTTGGGTTGCTAATCCAAGTTGTCTAGGATGTAGTGTGGAAATCTATGTGTTCTACTATCTCTATCTTACCTCTTCACTTGTTTCTCAACTCATGAGAGGGTAGTGAAAAGGAAGATGATGAAGGTGGAGGAAACTCAAGAGGAGGGAGGAGGGTGAAGCAAAAATGGGAGCTCCAAAATTATGAAGCATGCATGCGAGAGAAAATTCAACACAATGGTTTTGTGTATGATTTTTCATAATAAAAAACTAGCAACCATATTTCAATAGTTGATCCAAATGAATAAATAATTCATTTGTCAACTATTGAAGTCATGGCTCTCACCATTCCTCACTCTCCTCTAATTTCCACCTCATTTCCATTATTAATAAATGGAAAAGTCCATGATGAGGTGTCCACCTTTTAGAAGGTAATCTGTAATAAAATACGGATTACAGTCTGCTGTATATACATACCTGCATTCGGATAAAAACACGAATGCCCAAAAAGATAGAATAACACGAAGAACGTAATACTAGAATATACATATCGAAATACATATATTTAAATTATCAAGTCAATACCTGATATAATAATCCGGCTCAAACCCGAGCTGGCTAGTACTACTAAATGTCCGATCGAAAGTCCGGATACAAAGTACATCAATTGATCGGAACCCTATACGTATCCAATACGGCTACTACATCATTTCGCCTGAACCAGAGAAACTCTCTATGTGGGACTCCAAAGACTCAACAGTACACCAGCAGTGAGTTACTGGATAAATCCATAACCACAAGCACGTCAGCGGCATTAGCTGTACGTAACGGCTACTCGGGCACCTGTCGAAAAGGAAGGCCGACGAGCAAACTCATCCGGATCCCTACTGAGCCTATTTGTGACAATCTCCGTACAGTCCGGTCTCTTCGTCTGAGAGTATCGCATACCGGGTCTGGGGGGTAAACGTCAGACCCTAATAACCCGGTAATTCATGCTGATGTGGCTCAGGACCAATCCGGGAAACTACAGATCAGCATATCAGTAAATCCCAACTGCCTTGGCCAAGGTCTTATGGTCCTGACCAATTGAACACAGTGCGATATCGACTCCCTATACCGGGAAAGACGAATCCCCGACAATCGCTCACTGCCTCCATGTGGCTCGGAACTGTACCCAACCAAAACCTGTTTGCACGATTCAGTAGAGCCGTGGTAAGGTAGTGATCAAAGCAGTGGGAACTCACACGAAATAAATGCTGATCTCAGGTCTAAAGACTAACATGTACTCATGTCACCAGAGAACTTCCACCTGACGATAAGTATAGTACCATCTGGAAGTTCTCGGCGAGTCCGTCCGGTGTGCTCACCCCCTGTAAGCACCTGTATACGATCTTAGGTGCGAAAGACCAATGGTTGCGGGACCATACCATCGCCCCTCGTCGGGGTCTAGAAACGTATACACTAGTCTACTCCGGAATATCGATGCCCGGTCTCGATACTCCCACGACTAGGGACCATTTAAGAATGTGCGTGCCGACTACCCAGCTCCCACAAGTATGATCGTCATCACAACGCAGGTAATCTAGCAATGATCCTACGGGCTTTATCAACATGTATAAAAGATATATAATAGCAAGTAAAACATACAAATGTTAAGATAAAGACAACCAGATAGCATACTATCATATCGAATAAGACTGTCCTGTACATATATATGTTCAAGCATCCAAATATATACATATACAATAATGGCCTCTAGGGCATACATATCCAACAACTATAACTAGAATGGGACGGTTATGTAAACACCTATATTAGTGTTATAGATAAGACATCGGGGACCGCCCACTTGTCTGAAGTACTGGTCTAATCATGCTTGTTGGAGACCGGTCTCTAATTCTCGAGTAGACTGGACATGGCTAACCGGTATTTTGGTTCGTAGTTGGACCTTAATGTAGACCGTGAGTGTTGGAATAGTTTGAGTGTGAGTTCGGTCAACGGAATCTTAGGGACCCATTACATGAGCGTGTACTGATTACAGGAGAGGGCCCCTCACGGTCCCATTACATGAAAGCTTATCACTGATTGTTACTGATTACAGGAGAGGGCCATGTGTTTCTAATGGTCGACTCTTACGCTCAAGCTGACGATAAGATAGTGACATAGACATTGAAACCTAGAGACTAATAGATTTAGTGACATGGACTTATATCGATTTACTGATCCGATACTCATGCTATAGTGTTTACCGGTGCAAGCTATTTCGTGCTCATGTTTTTAACTTGTGTATGCTACTTCATTGTCTATTATTGTTGCACGTATTATACATTACTATTTTGTCGCTTTGACGACCTGAGTATGCACGCTCAAAATGAAAGAAGTAGACCCGTCTGATTTCGAGGAGATCGTGGATATCTAGACCAGTGAGCCGGCCCTATTGTTCTTTTCATCATTACTAGTTAGTTGTTTGTATTTGCTGCGCCAGTTTTCTTTTCACCTGATAGTTTAGTGACTGTATCATCTCATTATCTGTATCAGAGTACTGCTACCATGTACTGTCAGAAGCCGAAGTGTGATCACGACAAGATTATTCCTTGACCGCAGGAGGATGGCTGGTCTAATCACCCATCGTATTCCGTATTTTGGGAAGCAGGACGTGACACTTTCGGACGGGTTTGCCAGTCATTTTACCCATCTAAAGCGGACGGGTTTGGACGAATAACAGGTCCACCCCGACCCGGTGAACACCCCTAGGCTTGGTTAGTAAGAGAAATTTGTGAAGTTAGTTATTGAAGCTATGCAACCGGGCTTAACTCAGTTGGTATCAATGTGAGAGGCCGTAAGTTGAATTCCAAGAGGGTCGATTTAAAAAAAAATACAATTTGAGATTGAATTTCTAATGTTTTCTTAATGGATTTTTCTTGCGAATTAGACAATCAAATGTCTGAATGAATTTTAAAATTTGAGTCCTCACCAAGAGTAGAAAGCAGAGATTATGTCTCCAAAACGGCCAAAAACCGGCACTTTTAACTCTATGCACAACCAGTGGCAACTTTGTAAATAGTTGGATGTACTCCACCCCAGCCCAGAGATACCCATAAAAAACATCAGAGACATATCAGTGGGGCCCATTATGTTGACCCCACCTCCATTCCCACGATCTCCTGCCGCCGAGCAACGCAACGACCGATTCGACTCCAAGGACCACAGGTAGCGAAATGACCCAATTACCCCTCACAGTTGCCTTTCTCTACCATCGAACCCATCTCCCATTTGCAGGGGCCAATCTGTAAAAAGTCGCTGCCGCTGCAACGCGTGGCTCTAACGCAGCATCAGATCCGCAAAACCCTAACCCTAGGATCCCTTCAAAAGCCTCCTCTAATCCTCACACAATAGAGATATAGAGAGCTCGAAACCAAACCGCAACCGTAACCGTAACCCTAACCCTAGATCTCTGTGATTTCGAGGAAGATGAGCTCTCAGATCTGCCGATCAGCTTCCAGGGTCGCGAGGTCTCTCCTCTCAGCTTCCAAGGCGTCGCCTTTATTCGCCGGTGAGTCTCTCAGCCCAATTTTTAGTGATCTTTGATTTATCGATTGATTTCGTAACGGTAATGGTTGAAAAGGGAAAAAGAAAATGTCAGATCTTGGCAACAAGTGAATTGGATTTGATAAAAGGTTGATTTTTTCTTTCTTTCCACCAACGCTTTTCCTTGATCTTATTCTCACCTAGATTAGAGAATTAAGTAGGTGGGAACAATAGAAGATCTACAATAAGCTTGCAATTAGATCTTTTGATGATGTGTTAGAAGAGCTTCATGGCAATCACAACCCATTTACCTGCAGATCTCTTGAACAGATGCAGTCTGTATCCGATTGCATTGGATACTAAATGGATACGCTTTTTGATGCAAGCTTAGCTTAAATTATATTGATATATTCTACATGTATTGAGTATGTGTCAACAATTCATAATTTAACTTAATCCATAAATGCATTAGAAATTTGCTCGATTCTAAATAGAAAAGTTAAAAAAATGATTGTTCGGTTAAATACAGTATTACATACATAAAATGATTGGTGGTTGTCCTCCAAATTTACCAAAACAGTGGGGAGGTCTAGAATAGACTAATCTACTTTTGCATTCTTTGGCTGTGAAGATTGTTGGTGGGCTCAGTTTAGATTTGCTAAAATGATATACTTTCTTTAGTTGTATATAATTAATATATGGAACAATAGAAAATCAACATATTCCAGCGAATCATATCCTAGCCCTCAACCACAAATTCTAATAGGATTACGTTTTTTGTGCCTTGTTATTTTAAAATATGGATCCGACAATCGATACATGTATTTCGAATTCGATGTGTTTTGGAAATGCGATTACTTTTGGCACTTTGCCTTTCTATGTCTAAGGGTTTAATTTTTTTTTTATTTGATGTTAAGGGTTGATTGCATTTACATTTGCTAAAATGATATACTTTCTTAGATCAGGTTTAGTCGGAATTGTGAAAACTTGTGAGTTTTGTCGATGCCCCCATTGACCTAAATTATTGCGCCCCCCCCCCCCCCCCCGGTCACCATTTATCTGCTTCCCAGCGATTCCCTAGCATAAAACTATATAGTCATCTTGAAAACCTTTGGTCACATTCACCTGTGGTGTTTCTAGTTAATTATGTGCATCATTTACCTCTATTTGATAATTGATTTTGTGTGCGCACGCGCGCGCATAATAATTCAATAGCTTGAGAGATAATGGTTTAGCTTGCTGTTTTATCTTGCTAGTAGGGCAGTGGATGTATTAGATATGTGGTCGTCGTCATTATTTCTTTCACTTTCTTATTTGCTTGTATCTGTACTGGTCACCTTTGGTTGTGTGGGTTCTTCTTTGTCATTAGCTTACTGTTTTGTTGCTATATGCTAACATCAGTAACTATCCATATCTGTACTTAATTACTGGAAAAATGTGTTCTGATGTGTTTTTTCATATTCTTGTGAGAACTGAATTATAAAAATTATACTGGTTTAGTGCATGCCCCTGAAACTCTACTTGTTTCTCAACAGAAGGACGGGCTGTCGCAGCAGCTGCAACTACAACTTTGTTCAGAAGAAACGTGTCATCTATATCTTCATTCTATGAGGGAGCTAATCACAAGAATACCTCCCATGGCTGGATTGCGGGTGCCATGGCCGTTCCTGCTGCAGGTTGGTGAATATTCGGTTGCAACTTTTTTCCCTGTCACCGTGTTTAATTTTTCCTACATGAAAAGTATTTTATCCTACTCTACAAGTATTTGTATCTATTTTATGCATGTATTTGCAGAATTAAATCTAAAAGTAAATGTTTGCAGAAACGTTGCTATCTCCATTTAAAAATCCTACAATATTATTTACTACTGCCTTTTATGATAATCATTGTATAATTCTTTAACTCTGTTCAGATTTTTATTATCTGTAATGTAACATGCAGCAGCATTAGGTAGTAGGTTTTAGGCAATCAATCCATATAAAATATTTACATAAGATGAAAAAATCTTTGATCTATAAGTAGCACTTATTTACTGGATTAAGCAGAATTTATTTCATTGTTTGTTCTTCTTGTCTTATATCTTGGAGATTTTGATTCTCTCTCTCTCTCTCTCTCTCTCTCTCTCTGATTTCTACTTGTTGACAGATATTATTTATACGTCCTAATCCACTTTTAAGAGAAAGGATATGATGCTTGAAAGTAAAAGGTCTGAGCAGAAAACAATTCCGGTGGTGACTAGATAGAAATTGAGGAAATAGAAGAGGGCCCTTGCCCTTGCTCAAGTTGTAGCAATGCAGCGTTCGCAACCTCTTCAATAGCAATGTTTCATGCTAATGCATGATGATGGGTGGAAAGAAAAGGCGTGGCTGTACTCTGAGTACGAGTGCTGGCCTAGAATTCTCCCAATATTTCAATTATGCCCCAATGATAATCTCGTCACCGCCGTCATGTTTTCTGCACTGATAAAAGGCTTATATCTGATCCTTTCTGTAATTCATCTGTTCAATCAGTATTAGTTGCATTTTCTTCTTTACCAAAAGTTTAGCTGTTAAATCAGGTATAGTTTTAAATGCTGTGGTTGAATCTATTTTATATCTATGTCTAACCCTCTTATTTTTCCATTTGGCTAGCTTACATGCTTCAAAACCAGGAGGCACATGCAGCAGAGGTATTGTAATGACAACTTGTAATAATTACTTCCAATTTTCAATCTGAAGCATGCAGCATAATTTTTCTACATTTGCTCTGTATTTTCAGCTAGAACGCACTTTTATCGCAATAAAGCCAGATGGAGTTCAAAGAGGACTGGTGAGTTCACCCTCTTGTATGGATTATTAGACTGAAGCTTAGGAATACGGCAATGAAGTGCTATAGTTGAACTTAATGTTCTTCTCAGACATCATTATATATTTATATCGAGTAGCATCCTTTCAATTTGGTGATTACGTGGCTCAAGGCTCCATTTAGCATATACTTAAGGCTGATAATCAACCCTTCAATTCAGTGCCAATTTTGTGACTAGAAAACCATAAATCTGTTTGTGGTATTTTAGGAAGGGCTCATCCCATCATTAATAACCAAAAACTTTAGCATTTTGTCAGCGCCATTTGTTCTATATTTGGATACTTGATAGTGGCATTCCGTTTTTCAGATTTCTGAGATTGTTTCACGTTTCGAGCGCAAAGGGTTTAAACTTGTTGCCATTAAATTGGTAGTTCCTTCCAAAGAATTTGCTCAGAAACACTACCATGACCTTAAGGAAAGGCCTTTCTTTAATGGGCTGTGCGATTTTCTGAGCTCTGGTCCTGTGCTCGCCATGGTAAATAATATAGCCTTTCTAAGCATAATAGTTTATGATATAAAACAGGGATAAATATTTTCTTTCTGTTCTTTCATAGGTTTGGGAAGGGGAAGGTGTTGTAAAGTATGGCAGAAAGCTCATTGGTGCCACCGATCCCCAAAAATCTGAGCCTGGAACTATCAGAGGAGATCTGGCCGTTGTTGTTGGGAGGTGCGGCTCCCAAACAATTTGATTACTTATCTTTAAAACTTTAGGACTATAATGCTCCCATATATTAATTGTTTTGTTCAATTATTACTCAAATTATAGGTTTTTAAACTGTAGATATTATTAAGATGTCTCGAAATTCTGTTTGTTCAAAACTGTATTTTTGAACAAAGACCTCATTCTAGGATATGATATGATATCCTAGAAACCTGGAAATTACTAATATGGTACAGAACATAAGCATGCATAAATAAATGCTAGTGCTGTTCTCTTGAGATCATTGGTCCTTTTAATTTATTGTTTATAAATAAATATTCACTATTGTACTTGAAGGAACTAGAAATGAGAATTAATGAAAGGGGAATCTGCAATAGATACCGACTGAATGTCTTCATCAATTCCATGGACCACACATTAAGCTTCATTAAAATGACACTCGGCTCATGTAGTCATGTGTGAGGTTTTAGTCTGACCCATTGATTTGGATACCCCTCCCTAACACCCATTTCTTTTCCCAATTCTGCAAATCCCCTTAGCCCTTCTTTCTCCCTCCATCTCTTACTCCCTCTCTTCCTCTTCTTCTGTTTTACCTAGCTGCAGCCTTTTAACCAAAGAAGAAGAAAATAGTATGTGAGACCAGCCACCTAGAATATCTTAAGACCGAGGTTCTAGTTTGTTTTTCTTTGGGTTCAATGTCTCAAATTTACTTTTTGTATCAAATAACTACAAAGAATTGCCTAAGTGGGATGGATTCGGATACGGGTCATGATAAGTGTCGGATTCATAGTTTTACAAAAATCTAGTGTACGACTCGTTGGGGTATATATTGATATTTTGTCTCAATTTATATATAATAATAAAAAAATTATCATTCCACCAAAGCTAAACTTAGAATATAAATAATTTATAAGTTTTGATGCATAGATTTTTGGTATATTAGCAATTAATACATGCTCAATGCACCTAGAGTATAATTTAAAACTTAGGATTTACCAAAAAGAGTACCACCCGTATTCGTCGTGAATTCAAAAGAATTCTGAAAGCATCTGACATGAATACAGATCCGATATGAATCCTATTCGGATACGTTGCCTTGATGATGAATCTGTGCTACATAAAGAATCACCAGCAAGGCATTTTTCTTTAGGTTTGCGATCCTGCTGGGCATTTATTTGAGATTGCCATAATTAATGGAGAGACATTCGTTTAAGTTAAACCCTGTAGCACCTTGTGAATAGATTGTGGATGATTGTTATGTGTGAGAACGTGGAGCTAAAGTTCAGATGTCTCTGATACAAGCAAAATTCTTTACCCATTAACCCTATAGATTCCATCTAGGCTACCTGGTGGTTAATTGGCTAGACGGTGGAATAGAGAGTGCAAGACTAGAAGTTGGTCATCTCCATTTCACCGCTATAGCCAATAACCAATCTGGTGGTCATCGTGGATTCTAGCGGGTTTGTTGATAAAGTATGACACCTGGTGAAAACATTGTTTTGCTCATGTGAAGTTAATACCAGAATTACAGAAATTTATGCGACATTGCGTACAATCCTCGCATTTTGCTCATTTGGAGTTAATGCCACAATTAATGAAGAGCATTGAAATTGAACACGTTAGCACCTTGTTAAAAGATTGTGCATTGTTTGGCTTTGAAAATCTGGAGTTAAGGTCCGATGGTAAAAACCTTGTTATTCTCTACTATCAAAACTGAGTTTTTAATAAACCAATTTGTTAAATACGGACTTTATCATAATTGTTTTATCGTTTCGATGCAGAAACATCATTCACGGGAGTGATGGGCCTGAGACAGCCAAGGATGAAATCGGCCTGTGGTTCGAGCCTAGTGAATTGGTATCTTATACTAGCAATGCTGAAAAATGGATCTACGGACAGAACTAATTGATGTGTGTTATTGTGTTTCAACATGATGTTACTTAGTTGGTAATCGATACAATTCTTGCCAATGAAATTTTTTTCTATCATCGGTGGGCAAAGCCCTGCCATCAATAAGTTGTATCCTTCGAATGAACTCTTACCATCTCCTACGAGGAGGTTGAGTATGTAAGTTTGCTTTTACGTAATAAGCAGCACACCTCAAATGTGGTTTTTGCATTTTTATTTAGCATCTCATTCCAGTTTATCTTTTACTTCTATTGACCCTAATTACCTGTTGGTTCCGCTCGGTGGTACATGGAATGAAGATTACCGGGAATTTTCGTATTTCTAGAAATAGGATGACCGCGTATCTAATTCTGAGAAAGGGATTTTGCATTAACGTGTGTGGTATATTTTAATTATTCACATCAATACACACACACACATACGTGCAACCGTCTGCCGGTGGTGAGGCCGGAGGAGGGCCAGTAGAGGGCGACTGGCCGGCGATGAATGGCTGATCGGCGACGGGCCGGCGAGCGGCTGACAGACACTAGCAACAAACTATAACCAGCCAGCGGCGAACGTTTGATTGGCGGTGGGCCGGAGAGCGGTTGGCAACGGCCGGGCGGCGGACAACTAGCGACAAACTAAGGCCGGCTGACGGTGAACATCCGATCGGCGCCGAGCTGGCCGGTGAACGATCGGCGATGACCAGCGGATGATGGGCTATGGGTGGCCAAGGAGACCGGCGGTGAATGGTCATGGCTCTTTTCATATTATACGGGAATGTTTCGTGGTAATTTAGGGTAGACATATGTTTGAGGAATAGGATTACCATGAAATCGGCTCATTTGATAACCATGGTAATCCTATATTCCTGGTAATATCTTTACACCTAGGCAAGTGTTGTAATATTTCATGATAATCCTATATTCCTGGAGACATCTAGATTACTTCCTATCAAGCGCATCCGTTAAGTAGAGGACGTTTGGTTTATTTTAATAGGTGTTTTTCCTTATTTGGGAAAATTATTCAGTGTGCCGGTCATATATGTCTGATTATAAACGAGAAAGAAATAGCATCGACCCATCGAAGGGTGTTTGAAATTTTCTATTGGTTTTTTCTTCTGTTTGGATGTATTACTCCGGTATATTGAATAATTTTTCCTCTTTTTTTTTAATCGTTGAAGCTGGATATACATTTATTATAAATTTATTATTCCAAGAGTAATAGGTTTGAAAGAGAAATAGTTTTGAAAGTTGGTAACTCTAAGAAGCATGACATCAATATGAAACCAATAAAACATTTTCCGTCTCTTTTTTCTTTTTCTTCAGGGCATCATCATTCTTTGAATCGGTTGGTTACAACTTTCCATATCACAATCAAGCTACAGCCATTCAATGAATCTGCTACCATTTCCATCACAATCAAGCCACTTGCCAACTTGCTCTCAGATAATGCACGAGCAACAAATTTTTGCTGCCCTACCTTCCTCCAATGCCCATTCTTAAACGATCAAACAGAAAAATGGGATGCCGACCGTTTGCTTGCCAAGCAGTTCTTGTGAATTCCAACGGCTGAACAGGAGGCCATGGTTCGTGTGGGGTTAAGGAGGGATCCAATGAAACAGCTAGAGTTCGTTCTTGCCAAACAATAAAATGCAAGAGGACACCATTCCAGAAAAAACGACTTGCATAATTCGAGACTCATGCTCGTCTTTATTCAAACACTTTTTACAAAGCTACAGCCTCATGTAACTACAAGATGATAATAAAATTATTACTAGAGAGTCGCAACAACAAAAGGTAGAAACTCCACCTGGAGCTTAGAAAACTTGCTCTAACGCTACGACTAATACTAGCTTATACTTTTTTTGTCGTCGATTTACCCGAGTGGTTTTGGGACCTCAGAAGTGTGGATCTTTGCAAACCTTCCTCGGACTCGAGGCTGGCTATCTGCTAATGCCTTCCTGCACGCATACTGCACAAATCCACGACTGATATCAATACATTTTTAATCCGGCACGATAAAAATACACATTTCAAACGTCCAAATTCTTTTCATTTTTTACACTTTTTCGCACTGCAGGTTGAACTCCTTTGATGCCTGAATCCTGGGCTGTTATGCCACGCCATTTCATAATTCGGTGTTTGCATGATAGGATTTGAACACCGGTAGTAACTAAACCCGGCCCAAAAGTTGTGTTTAGGGTTCTAATATATTTTTATATTCTAACGAGGCTAGATATCACCGAACTGTCCTTACCCAATGGTTTAAATTGCGGCCGCAATTAGTACAATTATAGCGTTTTAGACCCTCAGACGCTATACAGGATGCACCGGTATGGTTTTATAGCGGATTAAGACATGGCGTCTGCTACTCGCAGTATTTGTAGTAAAGCGGATGCAATGGATGCCATGGCGTCCGTACATGATGATTATACCTCCGACTCCGATATTGATGGAGAAGATTAAGTTTGCTTTTGTGATACTTAATTGTTTGTTAAAAACTTATTTTATTTTGGTTTTTTGAATTATGATGCATGAAACTTATGGTTGTTTGCTAACACTTTTGCTTTTTGGTTTTGGATAATGATGACGATTGCTCCTTTTATTTTGGACATTGATATGTATGGAAACTTATGTAAAATGTTATTTAATCTAATTCTATAATGAATTTTATTCCATAACACCCGTAGAGCCATTTATATATAAAGGCCGCCATTCGATATTCGCCATGAAACCCCAGACCGCCATGGACCGCCATACGCGATTTACAACCTTGTCCTTACCCATGAGCATTTTTGTAAAAAAATTTAATTACAATAACACCCCCCCCCCCCCCCCCCCCAATCTTTAACTTTAAGGATGTTTTTTGCACTAAATTAAACACCCTTAAATGTAGCACATTACTAAGAGGGTTACTATAATGTATTTTTTAAATCAGATAGTTAACTTAAAAATTCATAAAATTTAGCCTTCATGAGAATTTACATATATTGGTTACAATTATCATGAGATATTGCTCAGTAACATCAATGTTTTAAAAAAGGATCAGCATGCAATACCTTGATCTTTCTTCCAAAGTTCCTATTGCTCTTCTTCTTTCTATATCTGGAAAGTTTCTGCTTACGCTCTTCGGTCTTGAGCTGGCTTATGGTTAGCTGTCTCTCAAAGGAAGCACGGACGCTGCTCGTGTTTGGAGTGTTAATGTTTCCAAGGGCCTGTTCATAAAAACTCAAATCAATCACCGCCGACGTCCTGTGAAATGACCAGCAGGAACATCTCAGAGTCTCATTCTCCATTCTAGTTGGATCAAGTAAGAAATCACGAAACATCATGAAAATTAAACTATTTCATGTTCAGGTGCGTTTTCCCCTTCTTTCAGTGATAAAATGTCTAATAAATGGCTCATAATTTACACATTTTACAAACTTATAATGCATCATTTCATAGAGCAAGTTAACGCTTCGCTGTCGGAAAGAAGCATGTTTTGCTTATGCCCTTAAATAGGAGGAAAACACGCCCAGGGTATCACTGTAAGATGTAAACGGTCAACGTTTCAGTAGATGATACATGTTACTTAAAATAATATGCCATCTCTCACATGTTAAATATTGTTTTCACTTAGCGTCGCAACACTTTATTAAATATGCAACATGTATTGCCATGTCAGCTCCATTTAAGATGGAACCTACAATGTCGCCTTAAGCCGAACTTTCAAATGATATAAAATTGTTTGGTATGATCGATTAATAAATATGAGCTCTGTGTTTGAATCATGCATTCAGCGTAGTTTCATGTACCTGAGCAAAAAGCTATGATACTTTCAAGTCCCAATGTTTTTAAGTATATCATCACCTCATCATTTTTTTTAACGCAAATAATTAATCATTCGCAAAATCATTATTGTCCAAAATAAGCGTGCGATAATAACATATGAAAACTCAGAAGCAAAAAACATCAAAAGCGATAACAAACTACAAACCTGAATGTCTCCTTCACTATGAGCTCTCCTCAACACAAATGCCGTTTCAAAATCTAGGCCTTGAAAATCCAAAAAATTCGGTCTCGTAGTACAACTCCCATTAATCCACTCCAACGAATTAAGACACCCCGAGCTAACACTTTTCTGTATCTTCTCCATGATCGGGACTTCCTCTATTTGAAACTCGGGAATTTTAATGTCGTCTATCTCAGGAAACGGGGCGTGAATTCCGTACTTAGCTAGAAGTTCGTCCTTGCAATCGTATAATACGTTTTGCAGATTATCGTGTTGGATCGATTCCATGTCTGCCACTTTGATTGTCTCGGTCATGACGTCTTGGCCGTCGGATATGATTGCCATGGCTGTGCTGATAGGATCCCAAGCGAGTGTTGGTTCTTCGATTATTGGCTCCGGGGCTTTGAATAGATCTCCTTCTGCTCCGAGGTCATACTCCAAGATATTGGAGGTGTGCACCAAATCGCCCTATAGAGGTGAAAATTGCATATTAAAGCTCAAATGATGACTTCATTTACTAAGTTTGAAGATGCCAAATACCCCCACCATATTTGATTTGAAATCTTAAGGCTACTTGAAACTGGGGGCCGGTTTTCACTAGATCGGGTCTGACTTGAACCCAACTTGAAATTTAGGATGAGAGATCCTTAGAAACCCGTCCAAAACCCGGTGGGCGGGCGGGTTTCAAAGTTCCAAAAGAAATCGAACCGATGACTTATGACACTAGAAATAAAAGTTTTACCGCAAGAGCCATACTCTCTCTCCTAGGTGTTAAAAGCAACACTTAAAAATAGGGATGGCGTTGAATACTCCTCCACACTCAAAAGCTAAGAACAAAAGAACCCATTTCGGAAAACAAATTAATAGAAATAACAAGAATCATATCTTAAAACCTTACCGGCCCATGCATCTATTATGAACAGAAAATTTGTCAAAAATAAAATAAAGTAAAAATAATACCATGAAAGGGTAATCACAGGGGTAGAGCAGCTCCTCATCAGGGTAGTGAGGTAAGCTCTGTAACAAGGGAAACATGAATCCAGGCTCTGCATACATCTTCCTCTCTCTCTCTTAAACTTATTTTCTCTCTCTGGAAACTATAGTTATTGCTCTTGTTATGTGTTGCAATGAGAGAGAGAGAGAGAGAGAGAGGACATGGAGAGGAAAAGGGAGGAGGTGAGGGCGGCTGTGTATTTATAGAGGGAGAGAGAGAGAGAGAGAATGGACATCAAATCTTGAGCGCTCCTTTCTTTTTCCAATGGCACCTGATTTTATTATTTTTTTTGTTTATTTACATAAAAATTTCCTCCGTGCCTTTTCTTTTCAAAAGAGGGGACCGATCTCATCATATGCCCAGGGCTCCTGCACGACAGCTCTATATATGTCGTAACTTCCCTGTTGAAAGGTCTAATCAAAAGAAAACTTGCCAAATAATTCATAAATGTAGCAAATTGATGCTTGGACAAAACTCTAGCAAGGGATCTCATAGATATGGAGAAGACAAATTAAAAGAAGAGGAAGCTCATGCCATATTGAGTTTCATGCTTCAAAAAGTCTCTGGGCATGTTTGCATGGTTAGGATTAAAACTCAGAGGATTTATTTTGGAATGCATATGTTTTCCCAAAATAATATTCCTATAGAAATTTTTAAATCTCATGCTTGTTTGGATAACTTGGGATAAGGGATATGCGTTAAATGCTTTTTCCTTGGTTGATTCGATTTATTATTATTTAAATGATAAAGTACATCTTATTTTAATGACTTCCACCTATCCTCTCATCGTCTGTGACTTCTATTTTTGTTCATTTTGATTTTTTATTTCAGTAAATTTAATTAGTCCATGGTTATTTTCTCAAAGGAAAACATATCGTCAATATCCATCACCTTCAATTTTAGGTCTTTTTTGTCTTGAAGCCTTGCTCAGTCTCCTCGTTGGTCCCTTCTTCATCGTTGATCATCATTGCGATCTATTTAGCTAAAATCATGTAGAAATTTTTAATCCACCATGGTTATTTCTCGAAGGAAAACACATCGTCAATGTCCACCGCCTTCAATTTTAGATATCTTTTGCCTTCAAGTCTTGCTCGATCTCCTCGTTTGTCCCTTCTTGATCGCCGATTATCATCACGATCAATTTAGCTAAAAGCATGTAGAAATTTCTTTGAGAAAATAAAAAGAAATGAAGTGGGGTATTTTTTAGAAAGAGAGGTTGAAGATGAGGTTGTGCAGAAATCACAATAAATACTAGAATTTTGATCAGAAATGAGTGGGGGGAGAGAGAGAAAGAGAGAGAGAATGTTCAGGATTAAAAAAATTAGCTCTCATGTGAATTGAGCCAGTTGGAGGCTTTTTTTTCGGCCAGATCTACCCACAAAAAAGTCATCCAAACAAGCTAATTTTTAGGATTGCTCTAATCTAGAGGAAAAATAGAATCTGGGCTTTTTGTCCAGAAAAATAGATGTGCCCAAACATACATGTACCCTAAATGTTGGGAAATAGTGATCGACAGAAAGCTGCACATGAAAATGTGACATTCATTGTTTCTCTAAAACTTCAAAAATTCACAGTAATTATGGAAAAGTTTTGTATCCTTCTAAGCAAATTACTTGACATGCTTTATCATTTCTGCACTTTAATATCCTAAAATATTTTCCCCCAAATTTTAAGATCCTAAAATATTACTGCGTTAGCATTTTGCTACCTTTTGTTAGTCCGTAGTTAGAATATTCTGAAAAATACGATAGCTCCACGTGTCGCATGATGAATATATTAAAGAAGGATCCATTCGCCGTGTTCTTAATGGATCTTAAATTATAAAGTGACGGTCTCTCTAGTGAACAACTCATTCCGAGCCCCTCTCGTCTTTCACCTACTATTGAGGTTTGTATTTAAGTTTTATCTAATATAAAAGAGAAAAGGAAGCTACATCAAACCTGTCCGCCATCTATTTATTTTCCAGCTCAAAAGAAAACCCAATATTCATACCAAATGTATCGAACTCTCATGTACTATTTTGGCTCATATAAGTCTCCCGATTCGACGGCCAATAGAAAATTGATATATTCTATATAAGAATAATATGGTCTATCTCTTTGACCTTTATTAAGATAAATAGATTCTAAATGGATAGAGAAAATTTAACAGGGAAAGAGTACTACAAAAGATGCAAAAAAACTAGGAAAGGAGAAAGAAAAACGACCACATACTGTTTTGGAATTGGTCCATATGATTCAGATTTCTACATTGTAATTAAATTGGAACAATCATATATTTACGTATATAAAAGTTACCCACCATTTAGTTGCTACATATTTAATTCACCATGATATATATCATATGGGGAGCAGAAACCCTATATTTTAAAGCCAATTGCCAATCAAAGAAAAGCTGTTCCTTACAAATGCTTTTTCAATGGAAAGGAGAATATTTGTGTGAAAGGCCTCTTAACTTATAAAGGGGAAAAAGGGTATGATGAAAGTGGGAAGAAAATGAGTGCTTGCCAGTACAACAAAGAGGAATAGGAACCACGAAAGATGAAATATGGAAATAGGATTTTTTTCCTTAACGGCTAAACGAAAGCTCGAAAGCCTCCGCGTTTTATTAAAGATATTTTAACGAAACAACAGAAAAACCATAAGGATACAAATATGAACAAAAAAACAGGCCTGGAAACAGTCCCCATGCAAGCCAAAACCAAAATTGGGGAACAGATCCCATACCAGAAATAAAAAGCAACAAACTATCAGAGAGCCAGGACATGTAGACTCAAGAAGAAAACGCATGTGCCAAAATCATGTCTCGGTCTTGCAATATCTTCTACGTCTCTGGAATCTGCATCTGGCCGTCCTCCACCAGCTCCAAATATGTAAATAGGATTGATGCAAGAGAATTTGATGAAGACAACATCTACTTGGGTCTTCTACGCCTTTTGTTTAGCTTTTAACTATTATAGTTGCATCCACTAAATATCTCGAAGATACATTTATCTTAAACACTATTTTAGTAGTGTCTTATCACAAAAGTGAAAATAAAAAAAGTAAAGGAGTCAAAGTTGACAATGATAAGAAGAAAAAAAAATAGAAAAAAAATCACTCCAAACATGTAAACAGATAATCAAGTCTAATAGGAAAACGAATAAGTGTGATTAATGCAGCTGAATAGGTAATGATTTTTCTAGACAAATTTGTTTTATTTAATTGTTAAACTACCAGCAGAGAAAAGTTTTTGTAAATACAGAGAGCAGCAAGCGTGATTAAGGTAGCTGAACACGTAATGAATTTTCTAGAGAATTTGTCTCATTTAAACGTTAGACTTTCATTTTCAAGCTGTTAAGTTGAAAAGGAAAAGGTTTTCGTAAATACGGATCACATCGGATCACAGATTACATAAGTCTACTCGTAAACCAAATAAGTGTGATTAAGGTAGTCGAATAAGTAATGATTTTCTACGTAACCTGTCTCGTATAATTAACGTTAGACTGTTATCTTCAACTATACATTGGCGGCGTCTGTTAAGTTGAAAAAAGAAAAGGTTTTCGAATATACAGACATCGGATTACTACGGATTAATTAAGATCATCATAAACATATAAGAGGACTCTAATATGCAGGGCCATAAGCAGCGCCATAACATTCCACATGTTAGGAACTAGTGATATTTCTGCAAGACATGATAAGGGAACTAACTAGCCAGTGACATTTCATTGTTCTCACCTCCACATATATATAATTGAGTAGGGAACTATAGCAAATAGCAAAGGGACCTTGTTCGATTATAATGCTCTCATTTAACTACACTATATAATTTAAATTTGTGGTTTGTTTCGCATAAACCATCCCGTGATTTACTCGAGTTTCCAAAACCATTTTTAAATAAATGGTTTCTGTGTAATGAAATAAAAGTTCAGAGAGTTTTCGTGATGGTTTCAAACTGTATGATGGTTTTGAAAAACTCAAGTAAACCATAGGGACGGGTTTTTTGTGAAATAAGATTTTTAAAATTCCTCTTAGCTTAGGTTAATCATAAAATGATCATGCTTTTAGATTGTGAAACAAGAAATTAAATAACAAGTCTTGAATGATGAGACTTAATTCTTCTTCAAAAATCATCTTGCACGGAGTTTGTCTCCAATTTACGTGCACGCACTTATGCATATAAGATAATTAGAGGATGAGAAATATGACTGATTGTTTTTAGTCTATGGATTGAGTGTTTTCTATTGATATGCTATTGAAACGATTTTATCAAATTAATGAAGTGAAAAATAAAGTGAAAAGGTATTGACTTTTTTTTTTGGCATCAAAAGTGATCTCAATCTTTTATTAATATCCAAGCTTCACAAAGTGACTTCAAGCCAGCTCAAATTTGCAACCACACAGGAATATATATATATATATATATATATATATATATATATATATATATATATATATAATGTAAATACTCTTGATTAGAGATCCACCCTTCTCCTTTTTTCTAGAAAAAAGAAATCATCACCTCTCAAGCTCTCCACGTCATCGTCCTCATCTCTCAAGCCCTCCATATCATCCCTCCCCTTTTTTATAAATAAATAAATAAATAAGACTTTAGAACCCTCCAAATTTCTCTCAATTCTCTTCTAAATTTTTTTTAACACGTGCAACGTACATGCATAAATTCTAGTTTGCTGTAATGAGAATGAGAAACCAAAGAGGAAGGTTCATGACTTGTCTACTAAGAATAAAGAAAGAAGAGCTACTGTTGATACCGAGAATTCATAAACCGCTTCCATTTCGTAGGGTTCCTATGGAGCACGTTCATCCTACTTTGTTCAATCTCTTTCAAGAGAAGAACCAAAGGTCATTAGGGTTTTGGAGCACTAGAGAACAAGATGCCAAAGAGATGGGTCCCACTTCAATGGAATATGCATAAAGTTTAAGCCTCCTCATGTCATGTACTCCTTAATGTCAAAAAAATAGTTGGATGGGATTCATGAAATTGTCTTTTTGTGGGGAGGGAGAGAGAGTGAGAGAGTATTTGAGGCCAAATTTAGTTCTCCATCTTCCATTTCTCATCACTCATGGATTATTTGCTAGGTTCATCTCCTAGACTAGCTAGCAATAACATGATTGTTATGGTGCAATGTTCTATCTGCCAGCTGCATAAGTTTCCTGCGAAATTTGCACTTGCTTGTCTTGATGGCGGTTAATATGAGCCTCACGAGCTGATAGACGCTTGTTCTCTATCCGAGCCATCTCTATGAAAAATAGCACCAAAAATGAATATATTTGTAAGAAAGAATCGTTTTAGATTAACCGGTAATGCTTGGCATGCGTGTAAACTACTAATTATTTTATGTAGAGTGTACTGATCTCTAATAAAACAGTATCCGATTCTTAATGACGGAACTCTAGCACAAGCGGATCATATTTGAACTTGAAAAAAAAATATTACAAACTCATGTTAGACATGAGGAAAAGTTTTGTCACGGATGACGTCGATATTTAGGACACCTGATTTCCATGCTTTCATTTTACCATTTTCCTTCCCCCTCGTTCCCCCCACCACCCCGCCCCACCCCTCGCCAAACCCCCCTCTGTGGGCCCCACATGTGTTGTCGCCTCGTGGTTTGATGGGGAAGCGAAGACAAATGAATTTGGAATCGCCGTATGAACCGGGGACCACAGTACTGTCGACAGCTGCTGTGTGGGCCCATCAGCTTTACTATGAAAAGGACACGTGTCATGTTCTGCTTGGCCATGACCGCAGCTGTTTCGTCATTCATTAAATCACAGCAGATTCTCCCAACGGTTTGGAGAATATCTCGTTCTCAAGATTCCATGTCAAGAATCTCTACAAATTTTTTGTTTTCGATTTGCATTTAGATTTAACTGTCTTTACCTAATGTTTGTCCTCAGCTTTACACAACAAAAGGTTGGTACAAAATCATTTGCATCTATTTGTTCGGTTGACGGTGGAATAATAATACGGTAAATTTTATTAAATACCATCAGGTACACAATATTTTTGAGATAACGCCATAAAAAAAAAATTTACCCTCCTTGAAAAAGGAGGGCATTTTTGTCTACAAATGCAATAATCAGATAATTTTACGACTACAAGGTCATTTTATGGTTATTTAGTCCACTCGTGCCTTAAACGTGTAATGAAATTATCATTTTCATACAACATTACTACGTACTTGAAGAGGGTTCATCCCATTTTTAAATTCAATGGTGATATCTCTAAACACCTGAAAATTCAATTGTGCTTTATGAGATTTACTATAAAAGAAACAAAGTTTTGTTCAATAGAGAATAGCACATTGTATGGCATTGTTTCAAAATATGTTATAGACTGAAAATTCACGTACTTTCAACTCTCATAATTGGAAATTTGTCCCACATCCGCTTGGGTATATGATCCATTTCCCTTATGAGGCCAGGCTTTCTCCGAGGGCTCAATGCCCCAGCATTTATGATGATGTTGATCACTTCGCTTTTAAATTATTAGGTGGACAGGATACGGGAGCTCACATCCTTATCGACACCACTCCGAAGTTTGGCGGAGAGTGGAGAACCTTCCCTACCATGTGTGGACGTGGAGTACGTTTGAGGGGTTGGTAAAGAGTTTTGGGATGCTTTTAAACCGGACGAGGGGACAGAGTCACTCTGTCTTAACAACATTACGTGAATTCGTGTTGGTTGCGAGAGCAGAAAATATATCCCGAAAGAGGTCAAGATGCGTATTGCAGGAAGGATTCTAAGGGTTTTCTTGTTGGTAGAGGGAGGGGACTCTATTACAAGGGTTGCGGCGGTGAACTTCAAGGAGAATAGGATTACTGGAGGCGATGATGATATCTCAAAAAACTTAGGTTTTGATAAAGCAAACTTGACTTCTAGTGATGCACAGAAAGGAGATTTGTATGGCAGCATGAAGGGTGACGGCTTTCGAAAGGGTGATGAATTGCGTCTCCAGGATGATGATGGCAAAAGTTTGCAGACTCAAGGGGGTCGGATGAGCAAGGGAAGGCATGCTTTGGTTATTGTGGGAATCGAGAACAATGCCACGGTGGTTGATGGTCCTCAAGGGGAGCTAAAATGGAAACGGAATTCGAATTGGAATCAGGTCGAACATTCTCTAAAGGAGGGCTCTGAAGAAGGATTAAAATCGATTGAACAATGTAGCTATAGTTCATAGAACGATTTGCAAAAGTCTGATGCTAGCAAGGGGGTAAGTGTAGGTTTCTTGATTGGGGACGATAAGGGAGAAAAGTTCATGGTGGACTTAGATCTAATAAAGATGTTGATGATATTGAAGTAAAGGGCATGGATGATAGAATCAAAGATATAGTGATCCAGTAGTTGGAAGATGTATTCTCTTGAGGGTTGGATACTTTAATCAGGCGCGGGATAGAAGAGGCAATTTCTAAAGTGGTAGGGAGAGAGTGTGTGGTAGAGAACCATGGAACGAATATGGTTGTTGGGCAGCTAGGAGATGCATCAGAGGTGCCTCAGTCTGACAAAGAAAGGCTGTTGTAGCGATAGGAGCAGAGGTGGATCCGGCTCAAGAGCATAGCATCATGGCGGAGAGTATGAAAGTATATCTCAGCACCACCATTAGGTTTCTAGAGGCATCAAGTATACAATTTTAAAAAATCTAATGGGCTAAACTATACTAATCTAGAATTGAACTAGAGAATTAGGGTTAGAAAACATGTAAACAAGTTTTCCACTAAGTGAATAGAGAATACAAGCTTTGTAGACCGGTCCTTCACTTCTAAACCTCCAAGTAGTAGTCCCTTAGCTCTAAGTAGTATTTCCAAGAATTCTTCTTAGGCTCCACTTGGTGAAAGGAACGAGCTTACTTCGTCGTCTTCGAGACCGAAAATGATCCATCTTGAAGTTTCTCTAACTCAAACTCACTCTTCACTAATCAAGAGTTAATGAAGTAAACAACCTAATCTTACGGGCTGATGAAGTAGGAATTTTTCTCACTTTAGAAATATCTATTTCTTTTCTTTCTTCAACATAAGAAAAACCTAAAGAGCTTTTGAGAGAAGAAGATCAACTAGGGTGAGAGAAATATCTCAAGTGATAAGTAGAGAGTTAACCATGAGCTAAAAATAATGGTTGGGTTATAAAATATCAAGAGTAAAACAAAAATTAGTGGAATGGGCCATGGTTTCTACATGCTTCCACAAGCATCTTAAGCCATACTCATTTCCACCTCATTTTTGAATTTCCTCTTAATAAATAATCACACAAATAATTTTTAGGCTTGGTGTGAGTCTCATATACCCATGTCCTATGTATCATCCACCATGATATAATATTTAAATACATTTATTAATATATATCACATATATATTAAATGTATTCAAAGAGAAGAAATTCTTTAGTGAGCATAATTTTAGTTAATATATATTAATATATCAAATATAAAAATATATATCAAATTATTAAATCAACACTTGATTCAATAATCCGGTTATGTCACATATAACCGACTAATATCATTTATATATATCATATAATCAAATCAACACTTGATTCGATAACCCGGTCATATCATATATAACATAACCGATATCGCATATCACGAGATTAGAATACGGTATCACATACTCGTATTTAATCAAGCTCCTGCACATATCACCATATGTGTCCTACTTCGTTTCGCTTGAGCTAGGAAATTTCTGTGTGGGACTCTAAAGACTCGTCAATACGCCAGCAGTAGATAATGATCGCATCAATCATCCACAAGCCGTCAGCGGTACTAGCTGGATATAATGGCTACCCAGGTATTGAGCTAATAGAAGATCAATAAGCAAGCTTGTCCAAACTCCCGCAAAGCCTATAAGCAACACTTACCGTACAGTCTCTTCGTCTGATATGTCGCATATCAAGTCTAGGGGTGGAATCGTCAGACCCCAATAACTTGATAAGTCATGCCGATGTGTGGACTAAAACCGTTCGAGAAACTACTGATAACACTTACCAGTAAATCTCATCAGCCCTGGCCAGGGACTTGTTGTTATAGCCAATCGAGTATAGCGCAACATCAACTCCTTATAACGGGAGAGACGAAACCCTTCTTATCGCTCATTGCCTCCATATGACTCGGGATTGTACCCAAAATCCACCTCTTTGCATGACTCCTTTGAGCCTGGTAGGGAGGAAATCAAAGCATAGTGGAAACTACACAGGACTCTATGACGATCTTGGGTCTACAGACTAACCTGTACAAGTGTCACCAGAGAACTGCTATCTGACAATAGGTATAGTACCATTTAGGAGTTCTCGGCGAGTCATGTTCGGTGTACCCATTCTCTAATAAGCACCTGTATACAATTTTGATATCAAACACCAATGGATGTGAGATCAACCATCGCCCCATAGAGGGTCAAGAAACACACACACTAGTCTACTCTGGAATATCGATGTCCTGTCTCGATACTCTCTCGACTAGGAACGGTTAAAGGATATGCTTGCAGACTACCCAAGCCCCACTAGTATGATCTGCATCATATTCCTGATAGTCAAGCTAACATCCTAAGGGGTTTATCAACATGTATCAGAGAGACGGTATAACAATACAAGTATATATGTTAAGATAAAGAGCAACCAGATAGCATACTATCATGTCGAACAAGAAATTCCTCTATATATATGTCAAAGTATCCACTATATCATACAATAATGGCCTTTAGAGCATACTTATTCCTAACAATCTCCCACTTGCACTAAGGCCAGTTGTTGTAGTATCTCATACCCAACATCCCAAAAAGTCTCTCAAATTGTGTCTGGGGGAGGGCCTTCGTGAGTGGATCCGCTGTGTTATCTTTCGTGTCAACTCTCCTGACCTCAATCTCACGGCGATCAACTATCTCCCGAATCAGGTGATACCGCCTAAGAATATGTCTGGATCGCTGATAGGACCAAGGTTCCTTGGCCAAAACCACAGCTCCATTGTTATCACAATACAAAGGTATCGGATGCTCAATGGATGGAACCACACCAAGTTCAGTAATGAACTTCTTCATCCAGACAGCCTCTTTGGCAACGATGTATTCAGCCTCCATCGTCGAGTCTGCTACGGTATCTTGCTTGGAACTCTTCCAACACACCGCCCCTCCATTGAGGGTGAAGACAAAACCCGAGACCGACTTACTGTCGTCCTTATCACTCTGGAAGCTCGAATCGGTAAAGGAATCCACCTGGAGTTCTCCGTTACCATACACCAAGAACATATCTTTAGTCCTTCACAAGTACTTAAGAATGTTCTTCACAGCTGTCTAGTGCTTCTCCCTACAATCTGATTGATACCTACTTACCACACTAAGTGCGTAAGCTACATCCGGTCTGGTACATAACATCGCGTACATGATTGATCCAACTGCAGAAGCATAGGGTATCCTTTGCATGCGAGCCCTCTTCAAATCAGCCTTTGGAGACATCTCTTTGGAGAGGGTGATTCCTGAACAAGTGGGAAATTACCACGCTTAGAATCTTCCATACTAAATCTCTTTAGTATGGTGTCAATGTACCTGGATTGGGACAATCCCAACATTCTCTTAGATATATCTCTATAAATCTTAATCCCCAGAATGTAGGAGGCATCACCAAGATATTTCATGGAGAATTTTTGTGATAAGAAGAGCTTGACCGAATGTAGCATAGGAACATCATTTTCTATCAAGAGCATGTCATCCACGTACAATACGATGAAGACAACCTTACTCTTTACAACCTTTTTGTATATACAAGGTTTATCTACGTTTTTGATGAAGTCAATCTCTTTGACTGCCACATCAAAACAGATGTTCCAGCTCCGCGATACCTGCTTTAATCCGTAGATTGATTTAAGAAGCTTGCACACTTTTCCGCTGCTCCCACTATCTACGAAGCCCTCTGGCTGTGTCATGTACATGCTCTCTTCTAAATCACCATTTAGAAAAGCAGTCTTGACGTCCATCTGCCAGATTTCGTAGCCATAGTATGCAACAACGGCAAGTAGGATCCTGATAGACTTATGCATAGCCACTGGAGAAAAGGTTTCATCATAATCGACACCCGGTCGTTGACGAAAACCTTTTGCAACAAGTCTAGCTTTGAAGGTCTCAACCTTTCCATCTACACCAAGTTTCTTCTTAAAGATTCACTTACTCCCGATGGGTTTTACCCCTTCAGGAGCAACTTTCAAAGTCCATACTTTGTTAGTGTACATGGATTCCATCTCTGATCGCATAGCATCCAGCCATTTCACAGAGTCTCCACTTGTGATGGCCTGCTCGAAACTAGTTGGGTCATCATCTTCCATAATGCAATCCCCGCTCCCACCGTCTATGAGAAAACTGTAGTATCTCTCAGATAGATGAGGAACCCTGCTAGATCTGCGGAGTGGCTGAGGTTCATCGGGGACTATTGGATCTTCCGGTTCTACTAAATTATCAGTTGTAGTTTGTGTGGCCGGAACTTCTTCCAGCTCTACCCCATTACCACTAATTTCTTTAAAAAGAAATTCCTTTTCTAAAAAGATGGCATATTGCGAAATAAACACTTTTTGTTCCTCTGTGTGGTAGAAGATGTATCCATGTGAATTTTTAGGATATCCTACAAACTTGCAAAGAACTGATCGTGCCTCAAGTTTGTCCGGATTCTGTTTTTTAACATAGGCCGGACAACCCCATATCTTAACTCGTTTAAGATATGGTCTCTTTCCACTCCATATCTCATATGGTGTTTTAGGCACTGATTTCGATGGAACTTGATTCAATAGGTATGCAGCTGTCTCAAGTGCATAACTCCAAAAGGAAATAGATAACTCAGCAATACTCATTATGGAGCGCACCATATCTAATAGGGTGCGATTTCTCCGCTCCGAAACTCTATTGTGCTATGGTGTATACGGAGGAGTAAGCTGAGAGAGAATCCCATTCTCTATTAAATAGCCACGGAATTCCGTGATCAAGTATTCTCCTCCCCGATCAGATCGAAGGAGTTTAGTACTTTTACGCGTCTGGTTCTCAACTCGTAAAAGTTTCAGATTTGTGTTTCAATAGGAATATATGTCCGAATCTTGAGAGATCATCGGTGAATGTAATAAAGTATGAGGAACCATTCCAGGCATGTGTAGACATAGGACCGCATACATCACTATGTACCAGTCCCAAGAGTTCAGTAGCTCTTTCTCCGTATCCAGTAAACAGAGTTTTGGTCATCTTACCTTTGAGACATGACTGGCAAGTTTGATAAGATGTAAATTCAAACTGATTCAAATATCTATTTTTATGCAACTTCGCTAGTCTTATCGCATTGATATGACCAAGTCTACAATACCACAGGAAGGATTCGTTCATATCCGAACTTTTCCTCTTGTGTGTGTTCTGTATATTTAGAACTGTAGTTTGATTTAGAAATATACCGTTATACAACATACCAAACCCAATCAACACTTGATTTAAGAAAATGTTCATAACATTTTTCTCAAGTACAAAGTTATATCTTTCTTTATCTAATAAAGAAATTGATATTATATTGCACATCATCTTTGGTATGAAATAACAGTCGTTCAGAATCAATGTATTACCATTTGGTAATATAAGATGATGTTCGCCAACTGCTTTGGCTGTAACAATTGCAACATTCCCTACTACGAGAGACTTATCACCCTTTTCCAATTCTCTACTTCTTCTTAACCTATATAACATTTTACATACGTGGGATCTTGATCCGGTATCCAATACCCATGACGTAGAGCATACTAAGAAACAGTTCTCGGTTACGAACACACCCGGAAAAGATGCATCATCATGCACTTTCTTCGTTCGGGTTGCGTGGGAATCCTGATATTCCCCTATTCCTTACTCAAACTTATGACAATCATAAGATAGAGCGGAACCAACGTTCCCCAGCCCAGTATAATAAGCGGGTTCGGTCAATACATCCATATTATTATCTTGATTAAGGCATGTCATGATCGCTACTTGGAGAGAGAGAGAGAAGAAAACAGTTTAGCGTGCGCTCTTGCAAAATTAGATTGGTTATTATCTTATCTAATCAGGATGGCTCCCACTGTTTTTATCAAATCTTCCTTCAAACTCTAAAAGGTAAGATTAGCCGGGATTAATTACACCATTCAAGTTCGTCAATCGGTCAGCCAGGCAGGTATTGGTACTCCGCGGGAGTTTCCCCATGCTTTCGCATGGAACTAATTAAATAATCTCGTTTCCGTAGGGGCATAACCTCGTTAACACCTTTCTTAGACACCTACTGGATCAGCTAATTGTAAAGTGCAAAACTCTTCCAGGAGTAACACTTACTCGCAGTGGGTATCGGGATCCAACTATCTCATAGAAGGTATGCAATCTCATTGCAAATTTCAACACTTGAAATTCCCAATATCTGTTTTTACTCCTAACAACTTATGACCTTACCAAGGTCAACAAATCATAAGCGCTAGTCAAGTTCAACCCGTCATTTCGTGATTGAATTAAACCCATCCGTACAACCCTTAATAAGGTCAACAAAGCCGTACGACTATCCTAATCCAATCGTATCATATGCGGCAGATAAGCACTAATCAGCTACCATACACTACGCCTTGACAAGGTCAACAAACGCAGCACGAATACTAAATAGCACTTATCTGAAATGACAGAGGGTTACAACTGGTTCTGAATAAAACCTTTAACGTAATGAACTTGATATCGTTGTAGAATCGAGTGATTTGAAAAGGAGTGGTTTAAGCTCCGTTTTTTAAAATCTAGTTTTCAAAACAAACCGAGTGGGTTGTAGCATTTGCTAGATTTTGCTAAAGAGGCCATTCCCGATGAAGGGATCTTGGCTCTTTCCTCATCGAATGAGGTGCTGGATATTCTTAAAGGAATATCGCTATGCAAAGGAATAACTAAAGCTATCTTTTTGAAAAATTTGATTCTACAACATCTTTAGGTTTCTTTTCTTTTCATTAATCTCATTAATGAAGTTCCATCATTTATGTTTCCTAAATATCACAGAAGAAACGAAAATAGAACGTACGCTTATGCCATCCGCATTCGCCATGGGGCCCCGTCATGCACCGTTAGGTTACTTAACTAACGGCAAAGCGGGGGCTGGACTAGCGCGGGTGCAAAATATAAGCAACGTTTATTATATATATATATATATATATATATATATATATATATATATCAGCCAGTTATATTATCACATCACAGGACTCGGACAACAGAAGCAACATATGAAATATTGATATACTAGGAGGTTCGTGTTTTAAATTCAGCCAGTAATGAAAAACACGGATTTCACGGTCGTGATGAATAGCCAAATCCATATCTCTAGACCTCTACGAGAGAGGCAAGTGACCCTGCCAATTCTAGAGTTAGGAGACCCGGTCTCGACTCCTCGAGATGGTCTCCCACTGGACTCTAGAACCCGGTTACATGTGATCCGCACCTTGGGTCTATCCTAATGCGGAAAAGTAAATAATATATATCAATGGTAACATCATTCTCAACCCGGAAGTGTCCCAACAAAAGAATATTACATACAATTTTTACATGAATGAAAACAGAAAACTCTCATCTCACGCAAAAAACCCAGACTATTCAATCACGACGATCCAATGTAATATATCATAGCTGTTGGGGTCAAAATTTACACCCCGGTTAACCAAATCAAAATCAAAGTCAACCCCAAGCCAAGTGGGCCCAAGCCCAAGTCAAGTGGGCCAATGTCCGGGTCGAGCCCGAACATGAAGCGGCCGGCCTCCCCCATGCCAGATTAAAAATTTTGTAATAAATAATTTTGGTGTATTTCCTTTTTTTATTTTATGAATAAATGTAAGAAAATGGGCATAAAGCCAAAATTCTGTAAAGCCTATGGCTTATGTGCAAAAGAAATGAGCACATGAGACATGGGATGGGCATAATGTCATTTTGTAAAGCCCAATGGGCTATATGTAAATGTGTAAGCCTATATAAGACAACATGATAATAAAAAAAAAGAAGACTTTTTTCTCTCAAAAAAATTAGGATTTGTGCTTCTTCTCCTTCCTTAAAGTTCTAAAACCTTCTTCCTCTTTTTGAATTAAATCAAGAGTTTAACTCTTCCTTTTCTAAAAATAATTAGTTTTTCACCATCAAACCCATGAAGGGGAATTCGGATCTTCCATCAGATCTCAAAAAGGGGAGATTTTGAATCTCACCCCCCTTTTTTCTCCAAAATCCGGCCAACAAAGAGGAGGAAGAAGGAGACCCATCTACGAAAATCCTACTTTGGAAAAGATCCAAGGCTTAAGAGAGAAAAACCTTTGAAGATTTTTAGGGAGTTCAACTCCAAGACCCAAATCCTCAAAAGAGTTTAACTCATAATCCAGATCTTTTAGGAGTTTAACTCCAAGTCTAAATCTTTTGGGAGTTTAATTCCACTCAAAATTCTCTTTTGGAGTTTAACTCCTATTTCCGGAGGTAAAAACCCCTTCTTTTCGCCGGCGCCCGAGCGTTCAGCGCCCACGTACCGGGCACGTGAGGCGCTCGCGCCCGCGCCTAAGCGCCAGCGCCTAAGCGCCTAGCGCTAACCCAAGCGCCCAACGCTCACGTGTCGGGCACGTGAGACGCTCGCGCCCAAGCGCCCAGCGCCAGCGTGCTAGGTACGTGAGGCGCTGGCGCTCACGCGTCCTTTGGACACCATTTTCCCCTCATTTTGCATGCACTCCACACTAAAAATACCTCCCCGTTAGAAAAAAATTTCTAACGGGGCGCTGTCCCGCACCCCGCAAGAGGGCTGCTAGCCCCCTTGACCCTCAGCCCGCTATCTGGGTAGCGGGACCCCCGTAAAAACTCTGCGGAGCCCCCGATATATCCAAAATCCCTTCAAAACACAACACTGCACATTGAGTTTGTATGACCTGTTTGACCCGTCAATCGGAGGTGCTCTCGCTCCAAAGGCGAGGGGTAATTAACGGCAGCTTAGTTCGCGGCTGCCGGAGATTCGGATCCCACAGTCAATAAACCCCAGCCTACCCTAGGCAGGGGGATCTGTAATGCGCCTGACAAGCGCACGCGTATTCCCATCTCAATAGGGTGACGAAAAATACCCTACAGATTTTGACACGCCCGGTGGGACCTTTCTCTCCTCCCATATCTCGGGTCAAGTATTCATGCGAACTCATTTAGCATATATGCCGATATTTGTACTGAAATAAAGTTTTTTTTCGTGCAGCAATCAACTTTCAACGACGATCTCTCCTAAGATGAATTCAGCTTCCGACATGACCCCGATCTCGTACGTGGTCAAGATCAATGCCCGCGTGATTCTCCCTGCCAGTCTCAGCCGGCAATGGGAGGAGCCACCCAGTCAATTTGGTTCCGTCATCATCTACCCTGCTGGAAGCGCTCATCTGGCGGAGGTCACGGCAAACCAAGCGGCCAAACCAACCTCAAGGGGCAGGACGCCGAACGTTGTGGTTGCCAAAGTATCCCACCCTAAATGTAAATCCGTATTCGAACGGCTCTCCACTGTCCCAACTAGGGGCAAGGCCGTCAACACCAATGGGGCCACGAAGCAGCTCCAGCAAGTTCAGATGGTGCCCTTGACAATTGCGCGAGCAGGCAACTTCTCTAGGCTCTCGGTCAATCAGTCTACGGCGTCTTCCCGAAGAGCCAAAATCAGCCAAGTGCTCAAAACAGAAAGGCTGAGACAGAAGCGACTCAGGTATCGAGCCAACAAGAGGGCTAGGACTCCGGCCAAGTGGAATCTTGTGAGATTCCGAGAGCAGAGTCATCCTGCGACGACGGCTGAGTCGACCGTAAAAGTCAGCAATTCTTTCGAACCTCTGAAGTAGGTTCAGAAAAATGCCATAACCGCCAGAATTAAGAAGATGGCCGTCCGAACGATGTTGCAAAGAGACGTGTCCCGGTCCCGTCAGAGAAAGCATGACACCATCTCTTCAAGTGTCTATCAGGCGCTCTGTACCGTGCGAAAGCAGCGGGGCAAATCAAGAAAAGAAGTACCAGCACTATTCAAGAACCCAGTCAGGCCAGCCGCTTTCAGTCGATTGCCCGTTACCGAAACAGGAGGGCCACGACAGCGATCCGTGAAATCAGCTGCCAGTAATAAAAAGACAGTGGGATATGTTATCCATACGGTCTATATGGTGGACGCGCGTCCCAGCGACAACTTGCGCAGCAAAAGCAAGGATGGGGCCACCACATCCTAAGCCCAATCTGGCTTGAATATGGTTGCCGTTTCCCAAGATCAACCGCCTCCATTAGATAAGGAAAACCCTCTTGATGAGGCCAATAGGCAGATAGACCCCTCAGTCCATACAGAGTCAACCTCGGACAGCGAGGAAGAGCCGACTTTCCGCCCCAGGACTGCAGAGCAAGAGCTGCTTCAAGAGCTTCGAAAACAGCTCAAGAGCAAAAATAAAGAAATGGCCAAGCCTTACTCCAAAATCGACGACCTGACGAATGTTGTGATGCAGCTCACGGCTCAAATTGCTCGAGCGCCTCCCAATTAAGCACAAGTCTCTACTCATGAGCCGGGTGATGACAATCCGAAGCAGCCATTGCCTATCCCTTTGGGTCCAAGATTGGTCGAGCCGCACGAAAGCCGGCCATATTCCGCTTCCGGGGATGCCTTGGCCCCAGATAGCACTATCCCGCTAACACAAGATCGGATAATGGATTTGGTCACCGGCAAGGTTAAAACACTGGTGGCCGAAGCCGAAGCTCAAAAAGAAGTTGGCAGTAGTGGGCGACCATATCCCGCATAGTACGATCTGATTGAGTTCCCCAGCAGCTACGTCATTCCTAAGTTTGGAAGATTTGACGGGATGGGAAATGCAAATCAGCACGTCGCCTACTTTAAACCGTCGTGCGGAAATACAGAGGGCAATGATGCGCTCCTTCTTCGTCAGTTTATCAATAGCCTGACCGGTGTTCCTTTCGACTGGTATGCAAGCATACTAGATGGGTCCGTCATTACCTTTGCCCAAATGGAGTCTCTGTTTCGGCAAAAATTCATGAGTGTCAGTGACAAAATCTCCATCGCTAACCTCGTAAGAACCAAGCCGGGGAAAAATGAAAGCAACACAAACTTTATTGCCCGATGGCGCAACCTCACTGTCAAGTGTGAACCGCCGCTAGAGCAAAACCAGTCCGTTAGCCTTCTCATTGGGAACCTCAGCAATTGGATGGTCCCATTCTTGTGTACAGCTGGTCTCAAGACGTTACAGGAGCTAACCAAAAAAGTCCAAATGCTGGAACGCTCGAAGCAAGAGTCCACCCTGGACTCTTCGAGAGACAAGCCTTGGAAAGGCAAGAGGGACGACAACCATAGAAACGGGAATTCCAGCAGTACCAATGTCTTCAATGCGTCCGACAATGAAGACAAGAGAAAGGCAGGCGATTCCAAAACCAATCGGCCTCGAAAGCCATTGCTGGGAGGAGAAGGGCCTTCCCTAGAGGAGAAAAAGAATAAGGTTTACTCTTTCAGAAGGGACAAGGTCCACAAGATATTCAAAGATGCCTTGTACAACGGTCTACAATTGCTGGAGTCGAAAAGACCTCAAGAAGAAAAAATGACCGACAATCCCCTATATTGCCCGTACCACCGAGTAGTGAGCCATGCGATTGAGAATCGCTATATCTTCAAAGACTGGGCCGAGAAGCAGTACAAGGCTGGAGAGATCGAGCTGTCAAAGAGTGTGTTGGTGAACAATCAAGTTGCAACCACCAACTTTATACAGACAGAAGCTGAAGCCTTCTGGGAGCAGACAGCTGAACCCGCTGTCCCGAGAAATGAAACTGACTCACCGCAGCCTCCGTGGAGTATGCACATATCTAATAAGACAAAGAAGATGCTAAAGTTACTTCGAAAAGAGCCCAGAACGGAATGGGAAGGGCAGAAGAAGCCTACCATTCCAGCTGCCAATTCGGCTCTATCAGGCTCAAAATCCAAAAAGCTCAAGAAGAAGAAAAGTGCAGCTCGACGCGAAAAAGTGTCTGTAGGGAGATCAACCATTCAAAAATATATTGATTCCCTTGAAGACTATGAACAGAAGGAAAGAACTCTAATTCAATTGAAGGAGTTCTTTCCTGTAGAAGCAACTGAGATTCTGGAGGAGCAAGCAGAAGACTCCAATGAAGAAATCCCTATAGTGACCTGCTACGCCATCCGTCTGGGCAGAGACTCTGAGGAAGAGCTCTATTTTCCTAAAGAGGACGAGGAGCTCGCCACAAAGGCCAACCAAATCCAGCTCAGAAGCGGTAGGGCTCTACCGCCGAATCAGGGCAATGCCTCAAAAGGGAAGGAAAAACAAGTCGCTGATGAAGAAGATGGCGGAGAGCCGGCTCATGAAAATTCGAGTCCTTCCTCGGTGGACTATAATGTCTTGGCTCATCTCCGAAAGCTTCCGTCTCTCCTGAGCATCTATGATGCCTTGGTCCTATCTAAGGAGCTTAGAGATGTTCACATCTACGCTCTACAAAATCCCGAACGGCATCAGGCTCGCTTTGCGGAAATTAATATTAAAGAAACCCAGTACGCTCTGCATGCCGCCGCCGTCACATTTAAGGACGAAGACTTGCTACTGGGAACGGCTGAGCATAATCGGCCGCTTTACGTGACCGGGTACAGCGACGGAGATCGGATTAATCGCATATTGATTGATCCGGGATCCTCAGTGAACATCATGAACTTGCGGACTATGAAGAGTTTGTCAATGGATGTCCGACACCTGTCAAGAAAAAGGATTGTCATTCAAGGCTTCAATCAAAACTGCCAGCAAGTTCTGGGGTCTATAGCTCTGCCAATAAAATTTGGGGATCTGCAGACCGAAGTTAAGATATACGTGATCGACGCTGACACGTCTTATAAAATTCCCTTGGGACGGCCGTGTCTCCACGATTACAGCATCGTTCCGTCAACTCTCTATCAGTGCATGAAATATACCAAAAACGAAAAAGAAAGAAGCATTGATGGAGACATCCAGCCGTTCGGTGTGCATGAAGTCCGGTATGAAAATTCTCGGTACTTTGTGAATCTCCAAAGTGTTGAGCCACAGGTGACCAAAGACAGAAAGGTCCCGAAACTCAAAGGCAAATCTGAGTCGGCTGTCACTTTCAAAAGAAAAAACCCCTAAGTGCGTCCGCATTTCGGCAGTGACACTGAAGAGTCCGACGCTGGAAGTCCGTCCTTCCGTAAAACCCGCCCTCATTTCGGTAGCGATACGGACGAATCTGATACTGAAGGCCCATCCGACAGCAAAATTCGCCCTCATTTCGGCAGTGGCACTGAAGAGTCGGAGGAAGATGACCCGTCTTGCAACAGCTATGCAGATTGGGCCCTCACGCAACAAGCAAAGCTACGAGAGACCTTCGAAGTTACGGAAGGGTCCTTAGCCGTCACAAGGGTGCCGGAGCAGATGTGCAAAGAGCTCGATGCATTGTCAGTCTCCACCATGGATCGACTAAAAACTTTCTACGTTCCCGGAAAGAAAAGTGGACAGAAGGGCATCCTGTTTTATGGGTCAAATCCTATTGTGCACCTGGACGATTTGTCTGTCGTGTACCTTCCCTGTGAGAGAGGCATAAGAGCCGTCCTCAATCCCCGATACTATGCGCCTGAGATGCGGGAATATTTCAAAAGGTGCGGATGCCGGTTATATCAAACGGAGTCCGAAGCAAAGTTTTATGAAGGGCTATGGCATCCGCCTCAGGTCCAAGCACTCATCGATGGACGAATTCCAGATAGACGGGGCATAGGTTTCATCCAGCCTGATTCCAAGGCATGCTACATGATCCATGTTGGTGAAGCCAGTGAAAGATCAAATGATGATGACAAGCTAGCCGAGCCAGAAGCTCCTCAAGAGCTCGAAGATGGCGGACAAGCAACCTTTGACGAGCCAACAGAGATTGACTTAGGAACGCCCGATAATCCAAGGCCGACCAACATCAGCTAATGAAAGAGCAGATAATCGCCCTGCTGCATGAGTTCGTCGATTGCTTCTCGTGGACGTACAAAGAAATGCCTGGCCTTTCCCCTGAAGTGGCCATGCATAAGCTGGCTATATCTCCTGATGCTAAGCCAGTCAAACAAGCTCCTCGAAGAATGAGAAGGGAACTAGAAGAAAAGGTCATCGAGGAAACCAAGAAACTCATCGATGCCGGCTTCATCAGGGAAGAGAAATATGCGGACTGGATCGCATACATAGTCCCAGTGACGAAGAAAAATAAGCAGATTCGAGTTTGTGTCGATTTCAGGGACCTCAACAAGGCATGTCCTAAAGACGACTTCCCGCTACCGTTCATGGAAATGATGGTCGATGACACCTTAAATTACGAGCTGTTCACCTTTATGGATGGCTCGTCTGGATATAATCAGATCAAGATGTCGTCTAAGGATGAGAAACACACAGTATTTCGAACCCCGATCGGAATATACTGCTACAAAGTGTTGTCGTTCGGACTGAAGAACGCAGGTGCTACATATCAAAGGGCAATGACCAATATCTTTGATGACTTAATCCATAAAGTCGTCGAATGCAATGTTGATGATCTGGGCGTCAAGACTAAAGCCAAGGCCGATCACATCGAAGATCTTAGAACCGTTCTCACTAGACTGAGGGAATACAATCTGAAGATGAATCCTCTGAAGTGCACTTTTGGCGTGTCATCGGGAAAATTCCTGGGCTTCATAGTCCGACATCGAGGGATCGAAGTTGATCCATCCAAGATAAAGGCCATTATGGAGATGCCCCCTCCGAAGAATCTGACGCAGCTAAGATCTTTTCAAGACAAGCTTGCTTATATACGAAGGTTTATCTCAAATTTATCGGGAAGATGTAGGCCCTTCTCAAAGCTCATGAAGAAAGGAGCTCTTTTTGTCTGAGATGCCGAATGTCAAGAAGCGTTCGAAAGCATCAAACAGTACCTGTTGCACCCTCTAATTCTTGCTGCTCCTATTCCAAATAAACCGTTGATTCTCTATACTGCCACGCTAGATGAGTCGCTTGGTGCGCTCCTTACCCAGAACAATGAGGAGGGAAAAGAAAATGCCCTCTACTATCTCAGTCGAACTTTAGTCGGGGTGGAACACAACTATTCCCCGATCGAAAAGCAATGCCTGGCTCTGATATTCGCTGTGAAGAAGTTGAGGCACTATCTGCTTGCTCATCGAGTTATGCTGATCTCTAAGGTCGACCCGCTCAAACACTTAATGACCAAAGCGAGCCTAGCTGGTAGAATGGCGAGATGAGCTGTTATGCTTCTTGCAGACTTTCTTGCTGCTCATCCCATACCAGAAGGGTCGCCGCTCAATTGCGAGTTACCCGACGAACAAGTGCTGCACCTCGAGGATAACGAGCCATGTTGGGAGCTCTACTTCGATGGAGCCTCATCAATGAGGAGCTCCGGCAAATCAAATATCCCGCAGATAAAAGCAGGGATAGGATTGGTGTTCATCACGCCATCGATGGGAACCTCATCAATGAGGAGCGTTGGCAAATCAAACATCGATTGGTGTTCATAACAATGAGGCTGAGTACGAAACTCTGATAGCTGGTTTGGAGCTCGCCATATAAATGGAAATCCTTCAGCTACGAGTCTACAGTGATTCCCAGCTTTTCGTCAACCAAGTAAGCGGCAAGTATAACATATACAAACCCGAGTTAGCTCGATATAGAAGCCGAGTAGTGGAACTCATGAAACGGTTCACTCACATTGAACTAATGAGAGTCCCTAGAGCGTTGAACGGAAAAGCCGACATACTCGCTCGCCTAGCTAAGGAGCTAGCCGATCCTGACATTGAAGAAATTCTAATCACAGTCAGAAGTCGGTAAATTCCGCCTCCAGTCTCTTTGCGTAAAGAAGAAAGCGTAGAACAAGAGAACAATCATGCCGAAGAAGCTTCGATCATTCAAGACGAGCCTGATTGGAGGGAACCCTTCATAGAGTACGTCCGATACGACAAGCTGCCCGAAGAAAAATCTGCGAGGATTCATCTAAAAAAGAGAGCTCTCTGATACGTGTTTGTAAATAATACGCTATACCGCAGATCATGTGACCAACTCTGGCTCAGATGTCTGTCATCGGCCGAAGCCCAGAAAGTCATGAAAGAAGTTCACTCAGGTGTCTGCGGAGCTCACCAATCCGGCCCCAAAATGCGGCTTCAAATCAAACGGCTTGGATATTACTGGCCTATCATGATAAGAGATTGTGAAGAGCATGCAAAGAAGTGTCATATCTGCCAAATTCACGGTGATTTCATTCACAAGCATCCTAATCCGCTGCATCCTAGGTGGCGTCATGGCCTTTCGAAGTTTGGGGCACCGACATTGTTGGCCCAATTGATCCTCCGTCATCCAAAGGCCACCGGTTCATATTGGCCGCAACTGACTATTTCTCCAGATGGGCTGAAGCTGTCCCGCTAAAAGAAGTCAAGACAGAAAATATTCTGACGTTCTTCCAGCATAATATTCTATACCGCTTTGGTACACCAACAAGAATCATTTTTGACAACGGGCTTTCTTTCAAGAGCTTCAAAGTCTCAAGGTTCGCTACTCAGCACAAGATAGACTGGAGATATTCCTCCATCTATAATCCAAGGGCCAATGGGCTAGCCGAAGCCTTCAATAAAATTCTATGGAAGCTCCTGAGGAAAAATGCTTCAGCCAATAAGAGAGACTGGAATCTCAAACTTCACGAGGCGTTGTGGGCATATCGTACCACACACCGCACTCCAACTCAATCCACTCCATACTCACTACTCTTCGGAGTGGAAGCAATCCTCCTGCTCAAAGTCGAAGTTCAAGCCTACGGATGGCCGTTCAGCACGAGTTGATGCAGGAGGAAAACGCGCTCCTTCGGCTCGAAAAGCTCGACGCCCTCGAAGAAAAGAGACTCGCAATACAGCAAAATCCGAAGCTATACCGAGCCCAAATGTCACGGGCCAATGACAAGATAACTCGTCTCCGCGCTTTCAAGAAAGGCGAATTGGTATTGGTCCTCAAAAGACCGATTATCCCCAATCGACATGCCAAGCGAAAATTCGAGCCAAACTGGGAAGGACCATACGTCATCGAGAAAGTGTTTGATGGAGGATCCTACCAGCTGATAAATGCCGAGGGAGAAAGGCCCATGCCACCCATCAATGGCCGATATCTCAAGAAATACTACGCGTGAATTCTCCAAGTCACAGGCGAATTGAACACATCGGCCCTACGGTCTGGATCATACATCCTGCAAAACCGTATACAATCCACGGGCGTAAAACGATCCCTATCTCTCCCAAATCCCACTGGCGAGACTACATTTAAAGTCCCACCAGCAATAAAGATTCGCCAATGTAAAAAAAAAGGTATGTCCATAAGCGAAACGGGCACGGATGAAAACCCGAAAGGGCTCCATGACTAAAAACAGCAGGACTGTCGGAGAGTTTGTGAAAACCCGAAAGGGCGCAAACTCGTAAAAAAAGACGGGAGATGAAATACACTCGCAAAGTCCTCTCGACTTTGTGAGGAGAAAATCCCTGCGTGAGATCCTTACGACTCACAAAGGAGCAACACACTTAGGAATCCCTACAATTCCTAGGGAGAAAATACACCAGCGAGATCCTCTCGACTTGTAGAGAGAAAGTGCTTTTATGAGACCCTTACGGGTCATAAAATTGAAAAGCCTTATGTGATAGGGATCTAAACCTGTCTCCTGAGCCATTGCTCCCCAACGGGCAACGGCAAATGATGAGTCGCTCCTGGCATTGCTTCAGTATTAGCGGTGCTGATGCCGACCCAAAAACCAAATCACAAGTCCTCCCGGGGCAAATGATGAGTTGCTCCTGGCATTATTCCAGTGCAGCAATACTGATGCCAAACAAGATCCAAATTCCAAGTCCCCAAACGGCGAATGATGAGCCGCTCCTGATATCATATTCCAGTGCAGCGATGCAGACACCAACCAAAATCCAATCTCCCAAAATTCTCCCAGCCCTATTGTTGGTCCCCAAGTTGACTACCGTATACAATCCACGGGCTCAAATAATTCTCATCATACCCATGCCCCACCGCAATCACCAGTTACGCTTCTGGTCTCCGGCTTTGGAATTATGCTCCACTTGGGAAGACCCACTCATGTGTCCTCACGATACATGAGGAGAACAAACTTACGGGATCCTCACGACTCATAAGAATACACCTTCGTAAGATCCTTACGACTCACAAAGGAAAAACACACTTGGGAGTCCCCACGACTCCTAAGAAGAAAGTACACCTACGAGATCCTTTCGACTCGTAGGGAGAAAATGCTTTTATGGGACCTTTACGGCTCATAAAATTGAAAAGACTTAGGTGATAGGGACCTAAATCTGTCTCCTAAGCCATCGCTCCCCAACAGGAAAAGGCAAATGATGAATTGCTCCTGGCACATGTGCTTCAGTGTCAGCAACGCTGATGCCTACCCTAACCCCAAAATTCCGAACTCCAATCCGATAGACCCCTAAGTCTTTAAACTGGGAACAGATGACCCCTAAGTCGTTAAACTGGGAACAGATGCCCCCTAAGTCGTTAAACTAGGAAAGAGGGAAATCCCCTCACAGCAAATGATGATTCGCTCCTGATACCATATTCCAGTGCAGCGGTGCTGATGCCAAACCAAAACCCAAAATCCCCGAATCCTGTCATGGCAGATGATGATTCGCTCCTGGTACCATATTCCAGTGTAGCGGTGCTGATGTCAACCAAAATCACATCAAATCAGCAAAACAACAAATGACCTCCCTGGCAGAATCAAGCTCCATCTCGGAAACAAGTCAACTTCGTCCTTGACACCGCAAGAAGCGGAGCAAGTCAAATCCAGTATCGACCGTCCATGTCGCAAAAAGGGCAGCATCGACCATCCAAGTCGCTAAAATGGCAGCATCGACCGTCCACATCGCAAAAAGGGCAGCACCGACCGTCCACGTCGCAAAAAGGGCAGTATCGACCGTCCAAGTCGCTAAAAGGGCAGCACCGACCGTCCAAGTCGCTAAAATGGCAGTATCGACCGTCCAAGTCGCTAAAAGGACAGCACCGACCGTCCAAGTCGCTAAAAGGGCAACGCCGACCGTCCACGTCGCAAAAAGGGCACCACCGACCGTCCAAGTCGCAAAAAGGGCAGTATCGACCGTCCAAGTCGCTAAAAGGGCAGCACCAACCGTCAAAGTCGCTAAAATGGCAGCACCGATCGTCCAAATCGCTAAAAGGGCAGCACCGACCGTCCAAGTCGCTAAAATGGCAGCACCGACCGTCCACGTCGCAAAAAGGGTAGCATGGACCGTCCAAGTCGCAAAAAGGGCAGCACCACGTCGCTAAAATGGCAGTATCGACCGTCCACGTCGCTAAAAGGGCAGAACCGACCGTCCACGTCGCTAAAAGGGCAGAACCGACCGTCCACGTCACTAAAATGGCAGAACCGACCGTCAACGTCGCAAAAAGGGTAGCACCGACCGTCCACGTCCCAAAAAGGGCAGCATCGACCTCCATGTCGCCAAAACGGAGTCGATCTCCACACGAAAGAAGATCCATCAATTTCATGCACACAACCCACATATATGGTGTGCATTTATTGATGGGGGGCAATTTGTTGGTGTCAAAATTTACACCCCGGTTTTCCATGTCAAAATCAAAGTCAACCCCAAGCCAAGTGGGCCCAAGCCCAGGTCAAGTGGGCCATTGCTCGGGTCGAGCCCGAACATGAAGCGGCCGGCCTCCCCCATGCCAGAATAAAAATTTTGTAATAAATAATTTTGGTGTATTTCCTTTTTATTTTATGAATAAATATAAGAAAATGGGTATAAAGCCAAAATTCTGTAAAGCCCATGGCTTATGTGCAAAAGAAATGAGCACATGAAAAATGGGATGGGCAAAATGCCATTTTGTAGCTATATGTAAATGTGTAAGTCTATATAAGACAACATGATAATGAAAAAAAAAGAAAACTTTTCTCTCTCTCAAAAAATTAGGGTCTGTGCTCCTTCTCCTTTCTCAAGGTTCTAAAACCTTCTTCCCCTTTTTGAATTAAATCAAAAGTTTAACTCTTCCTTTTCTAAAAACAAATAGTTTTTCACCATCAAACCCATGAAGGGGAACTCGGATCTTCCATCAGATCTCAAAAGGGGAGATTTTGAATCTCACCCCCCTTTTCCACCAAGATCCGGCCAACAAAGAGGAGGAAGAAGGAGAACCATCTCCGAAAATCCCACTTTGGAAAAGATCCAAGGCTCAAGAGAAGATCCAAGACTTAAGAGAGAAGAACCTCTGAAGATTTTTAGGGAGTTCAACTCCAAGACCCAAATTCTCAAAGGAGTTTAACTCATAATCCAGATTGTTTAGGAGTTTAACTCCAAATCTAAATCTTTTAGGAGTTTAACTCCACTCAAAATTCTCTTTTGGAGTTTAACTCCTATTTCCGGAAGTAAAATCCCCTTCTTTTCGCCGGCGTCCGAGCACTCAGCGCCCACGTGCCGGGCACGTGAGGCGCTAGCGTCCAAAGCGCCAGCGTCCAAGTGCCCACATGTCGAGCACGTGAGGCGCTAACTCCCAAAGCGCCAACGCCAGCGCCCAGCGCCTACGTACCGGGCACGTGAGATGCTCGCGCCCAAGCGCCCAGCGCCAGCGCCAGCGTGCTAGGCACGTGAGGCGATGGCGCTCACGCGTCCTTTGGACGCCATTTTCCCTTCATTTTACATGCACTCTACACTAAAAATACCTCCCCCGTTAGAAAAAAATTGGGCTTGCATGACCCGTTAGAAAAAACACAACACTGCACATTGAGTTCGCGTGACCTGTTTAACCCGTCAATCGGAGGTGCTCTCGCTCCAAAGGCAGGGGGTAATTAACGTCAGCTTAGTTCACGACTGCCGGAGATTCGGATCCCCACAATCAATAAACCCCAGCTTACCCTAGGTAGGGAGAATCTGTAATGCGCCTGACAAGCGCACGCGTATTCCCATCTCAATGGGGTGACGAAAAATACCCTACAACAGCAACACATAATATCACATATCATCAACGTAAGTAAACATGCGTATCCCGAATGTCGTTTACGTATAGCAACGAGATCGGGGATATACCACATATTACACTTACGGTCGAAGAAAATAAATGAAACATACAATAATTAGAATCCGCACAATCCTTAGACATCATAAACCCGAAATATCTCATACCTCGGATTTCATGCCTAACCCTTTAAATCTTGCATTTATGTCTCGGATTGAAAACACTTTTCAATATCAAGTCGGGTAAGTCAACAAGATTCCCGATTAAATGATCGAATGCTCGTCGGGAACTTTAGTAGATTGCCGCACCCCTGATGCCGTCAACGAAGCGCACTTAGGCGGAACACCGTGGCCGCGAGCACCCGACTGGATGCTTTTGGCCTCGGGGTTCTCCTACAGTCACTTGGTCGGGGCTATGTGATATGATTATCTAGTAGTGTTTCCCGGCGACTATCCGCGTACAATAGGAGATTGCGACGGAGTTTTGATCCGAATCGAAACTCCGTAGCAATCGATCAAAAGAGACTAAAATGCGAGATATACAAAACACAAACTAGTTTTCAAAAAACTAATTAATGTGGATTCCAAATATTGTATCACATATCAATATAATCTAGACGATGTTAAATATTTCGATTGAATTATCAAATGCCCATAAATCCCAGAAACCTCAACAGCTTGAGCCTCACTAAAAATACCCAGAAAGTCCCAAATATCATTATGGAGCAGCACAAGAAACACAAGTCCACAACTCACCAATGTTGCCGCGTAACCGCGGCTAAACCCTAGTATAGGTCGCGGTTCCGCGGCCAAGTGATTGAGTTAGGCCTTCGAATTTCTTGGGGCTCCATTATATACCCTGCACGATTTTCTGCATATTTTTAATCTTAAAATTCCAACTTTTGAATTTTTTTACAGAAACTAAGTAAATGTCGGGTTTTGAAGTTCGATCGAACACTTTAACGTCGTCTAGACCACTCCTAATGCTCTAGCTTGGCTCTGATACCATGAAAGTATGTTTTAGCACCACTACCAGGTTCTAGATGTATCAAGTATGCAATTTTAAAAAATCTAGTGGGCTAAAGTATACTAACCTAGCATCGAACTAGAGAATTAGGGTTAGAAAGCATGTAAACAAGTTTTACACTAAGTGAATAGAAAATACAATCTTTGTAGACCGGTCCTTCACTTCTAAAGCTCCAAGTAGTAGTCCCCTAGCTCCAAGTAGTGCTCCCTAGAACTCTTCTTAGGTTTCACTTGGTGAAAGGAACGAGCTTACTTCTTCGTCTTCGACGCCGAAAATGATCCACCTTAAAGTTTCTCTAACTCAAACTCGCTCTTCACTAATCAAGAATCAGTGAAGCAAACAACCTAATCTTATGGGCTAGATGAGAGTAGGTTGATGAAGTAGGAATTTTGCTCACTTTAGAAATCTCTATTTCTTTTATTTCTTCAACTCAAGAAAAACCTAGATAGCTCTTAAGAGAAGAAGATCAACTAGGGTGAAAAAAATATCTCAAGTGATAAGTAGAGAGCTGACCGTGAGCTAAAAATAATGGTTGGGTTATAAGATATCAAGAGTAAAACAAAAATTAGTGGGATGAGTCATGGTTTCTATATGCTTCTACAAGCATCTTAAGCCATACTCATTTCCACCTCATTTTTGAATTTCCTCTTAATAAATAATCATACAAATAATTTTTAGGCTTGGTGTGAGTCTCAAATACCCATGTCCTATGTATCATCCACCATGATATAATATTTAAATACATTTATTAATACATATCACATATATATTAAATGTATTCAAAGAGAATAAATTCTTTAGTGAGCATAATTTTAGTTAATATATATTAATATATCAAATTATTAAATCAACACTTAATTCAATAATCCGGTTATGTCACATATAACCGACTAATATCATTTATATGTATATCATATAATCAAATCAACATTTGATTCAATAATCCGGTGATATCATATATAACCTAACCGATATCTCATATCGCGAGATTAGAATACGGTATCACATACTCATATTTAATCAAGCTCGCGCACATATCACCGTATGTGTCCTATTTCGTTTCGCTTGAGCTAGGAAATCTCTGTGTTGGACTCTAAAGGATGAAGACTATCGTTTGGCTGAAGACTATCCAATTAGCGTTCGGCACCCTACCGTTCGGCACCTGTCTATGATTTGGATGAAAACTATCCAATTAGCGTAATAGGTGTACCGTCCTAATCAAAGGAGCACTCGCAACCTGAGAGAAGGTAAAAGGAAAAGACAACTGAATGGTCCTATTCATTTTCTCCAGAACCGGAAACCATCCTCGAATCTGGAACAAGTTCCTTCGAGTTCGTATATAATCATACGATGGTTTTATCCAATGGAAGTGGATGTTCGTAATAATACGGAGTGTTCTGGAGAAAAGGGTAAAACTAGGAGCGGCAATGAGGTATGCAACTCTGACAAGAAGGTTCGGTCAACTTGGTTACTGAGTCATAGTCAAGGGTCGGGCCATGGTCGCTGCCAAAGAGAGAGAGAAAAGAAACACTCAGCGTGCACTCTAACCTAGATCAGAATGGTTATCAATTTATCTAATCAGGAAACCTCCCACTGTATCGTCAAATTCTCCTCCAAACCTGAAAGAAGAATTAGTCGGGATCACCCGAGGAGTAAACCAACTTATCAATGGGAATCGGGATCCAACTATCATCGCATGATAACGTGATGGAATCCACTCATGTTATCACACTCCAGAAGGTATGCGCATATCTGGCAAGTTTCAGTTTCTTAAGAAACTCCCGATGTGATTTTTATCCCATGCTCTTATGACCTTGACGAAGGTCAACAAATCATAAGTCACATGTCAAGTTCTACCCGTCATTGTCCAGGTTAATTTGAATCCATCCATACAAGCCCTTGACGAAGGCCAACAAGGCTATACGACTGTCCCAAACCAACGCATCTATCTATGCAGCAGAAAGGTAACAAATAGCTACCATACACTATGCCTTGACGAAGGCCAACAAACATAGCATGAATACTAAGTGCTACCCGTCTGAAATGACGGAGGGCTACGAATGGTTTTTGGCGAAAAACCTTTAACGTAATGAACTTGATATCGTTGAAGGAAACCGGATAGCTTTTTATGAAAATATAGTGGCGAAAACCTTTGCTAAAGAGGTCACTTCCGGTGAAGGGATCTCGGCTCTTTCCCCGTAGAATAAGGTGCAGGATATTCCAACTGAATACCACGATGCAAAGCAAAAGGCAATCGGTTATAGTGAAGTTATTACCCTGACGTAAATTTCTGTCCGGGGGGTCACTCCCGGTGAAGGGATCTCAGCCCTTGCCTCGTCGACTGAGGTGTTGGATATTCATAACCGAATACCACTGTGCAAAACAAAAGAGAACGTCCTTGTAATAACAGCTTTTTTTGAAAAATGTTCCAACAACATCAGAATAGGTTTGTTTAGCTTGCATTGATCCGAATCAATGCAGTCCCATCAATTAATCACACCACAAAAGAACGAAAATACGATGTACGTATATACCATCCGCATTCACCACTGGGTCCCGTCATCACCCGTTAGGTTACTTAACTAACGACAGAGCGGGGACTGGACTAGCGCGGGTGTAAAACATATACAACATCTACTAGTATATATATCAATATATAATATTCGCTCAAGGCGTGATAAAATACAACATCACAGAAATGTAATAAGTATCACAGAACAATACAGATAATCTGGGATCCCCGGGTTTCATAGAGCCGCTACTGAAACCCGACGTTCCCCCGGTCCTGTGGATAGCCTGTGCAATGAAATCCTAGACCCCTGCGGGTGTGGCAAGTTACCCGCCAAAACCTGAAGCAAGGCAGCCCCCTTCAACAACGTGATGGACCACCCAGCACTTCACGGAATCCGGTAACTTGAGCACCCCTCCTTGGGTCAACCTATACCCCCTACGAGTGCGGCGAATAGCCCGCCAATTCTAGAGTGAAGCCCCCTCCGTCTCAAAGCCATGAGATGCAGGCACGTTGCCCTCTAGAACCCGGCTATCCGTGCACCCCTCCGCGGGGTAATCCTAGTACAGAAAGTAAAATATACAACGGGTACATCGACCTCAACCCGGTCATGCCCCAAATGAATAATATACAAACAGGCAGTAACGGCAGTCCACATGTCGGACGCTCGCCCCGCAATATCAAATGTACAAATACAACTAAACTGTACTACCATTGCATCCAGGCTATCCACCACGACAAATCCGCAAATCACAGCACAACACAGAACATCAACGTGAATGTCACGTTCGCAAATCCGTCTAAAAAAACTATAGCAATTAGACAGGATTTACCGATCAAATGACATTCACGGTCGCAGATATAATGTAAATACTGTGAACTAATATATTTAAAAATTTTGATCGACAAAATTTCCCGAAGTGGGCCCCAAGTACAATACCCAGTACATAAAATAAATCTGGGCCCAAACAGAATATACCATAAACCCCAATTCCAAGTTTAAAGAACACTGTAGAAAAATGGTACGGTGATGACTCCTTACTGTGGCGGAACCGCGGCCAAAACATGGGTTTGGCCGCGGTTCCATGTAAGTCTACGATAGCGCCCCGGCCGTCTGTCCGAGGCCAAAATGCGGAAACAAAAACTTTTCTTTAACTAGAAACCGGCGCTATCGTATACTTTTTTCCCGGATCGGACCATTAACCTACTACTAGCTAACTAGAGAAAGGGTAGAGAGGCTATACCGAGCGATCCGTGTCCTTCGGTCTTCGGCCACCATCCTAAGCTCCTCGCGGCATCTCCGATCTCGATCTCCTCGTCGGAAATGGCACCACATCGAGAAGTCTTTTTACGGGCTCCCACCTCTGAACCGAGGCAAGTCGGACACGAAGTGTGCTAGTCGACGTGTCCAAGATTGCTGTAGACTAAGTGTAGAAACCTTTGTCTCAAGGGGTTAATGAAGTTGCCATTTTGGAGCTGAAGGTGGAAATGAACATTGAAATGGAGCTAAGGAATTTTGTGTGATCCAAATGATATCAATATTTTCCCCAAACCAAAAAGAATCATGCTCCTCTCAATGTGGCCGGCATGTATTATGGAGGAGGGAAAAAGGCAAATGAAAAATGTATGATCACAAGAAAATGAGTCACCTCAATATCCATCTCAATCCCATCTCAATAAAGCAAGTAATGATGAACAAAAGGAATCAAAAGATGCTAGAACCAACATGAACCCTCCACCACAAAAACCCCCTCCAATACTAATTTCCACTTTTGCAAATAAGCCCTTCCCATCAAAGGAATTTCAGCCAAGAAGAAATAAAGAAAAATGGCCGAAACGGAATGCAAACTGGCAACTTCAAAAAGCGATCCCGTAATAAATTACAGGATAACCCCGCGACTGTATATACATACACGCATTTGTATTCCGACCGAATACAAATGCAATGAGACAAGATCTATACTGTATAATACTAGGATCCGGCTTAAACCAAAGCCCGCTAGTATTATCCGTCCGAACTATGACACGTGCACAAGTGCACGCGTACATTCGAACCCTGCCATAAATCCATACGGTCTCTACAACGTTTCGTCCGAAACTTGAGAAACTGTCTGTGGGGGACTCTAAAGACTCGTCAATACTTTGGCTGTGGATTTAACCGCTAGCACGTCAGAGGTATTAGCCGTACGTAACGGGCTATCAGGTATTGACCAAAAGGGAGGTCGATGAGCGAACTCATCCTGACACTCTACTGAGCCTGTCAGTGACAATATCCGTACAGTCCGGTCCGTTCGTCTATGAGCATTGCATGTCGGGCCTAGGGGGTTGGTAAAAGTCAAACCCCCAAAAGCAGTACAAGTCGTGTCGGAGTGTAGCCCAGAACACCCTGAGATACTACTGGAATACCTACCAGTAAATCTCCTGCCTTGGCCAAAGACTTCGTGTAATGGCTCTTTTAGACACAACGCGACCTCACGCCCAATACCGGGAGAGACGAACCCTTGCCGATCCGTTCACTGCCTCGATGTGGCTCGGGACTGTACCCAACTAAAACCTATTTGCACGACTCCTTTGAGCCATGGTAGGGTAGTAATCAAAGTACAGTGGGAACTCACACGAGACAAATGACGATCTCAGGTCGATGAACTAACCTGTATACATCTCACCAGGGAACTGCTATCTGACGCTAGATATAATACCAACTAGCATGTTCCCGGCGAGTCCTGTCCTGTGTACTCATAACCCAATGAGCACCTGTATATATCTTAGGTGATCCAACTGATACCAATGGCTTGTGAGACCGGCCATCGCCCCTCGTCGGGGTCTCGACTGTATACACTAGTCTACTAATGGAGTATCGATGCCCAGTCTCGAAACTCCCACGACTAGGGACCACTTTAAGGATGTGCTTATAGACCCCAGCTCCCACGTATATGATCGCCATCATACTGCTGGCCATCAAGCAAGAATTCTAAGGGCTCTATCAACGTGCAATAGTGACCTGTAAGGTCACCTGAAGCAGTACACGATGATAAAGATAAACCATGGTAGCATACTATTCTCCATCAACGTGTAATAGTGAACCACAATGTCACCTAAAGTATGCACACGATGATAGAGACGAACCAGATAGTATACAATCATTCTGAGTAAGATTGTCCTACCGGCATAGGTTCTCTCTCAATCATTGCAATCACGTGCCTGCAATTCAATAATTGACTCTGAGGGCACTATATCCAACAGAGGAAAAGTTTGTAGATCGAGAAAGAAGGGGGACTGGCTGTGAAAAACTTGAAGGACATTAATAGGACCCTGTTGGGGAAGCGGTGGTGAAGGTGGGTAGCGGGTAACAGAAATGGATGGGTGGCAAACATTAATGCAGCCTATGGCAGTAAGCTTGGTGCAGTAAATGGACCCAATAAGAATGTGGCGACGGCGTCTGGGTATTTGAAGGGAGTTATATCTATAATGGAATCTTTTTTAAAGGTATATCTTATACGATAGGGGATGAAAGTGCGATTAATTTTTTGTGGGATTATTGATGCGGGGATATTGCTTTGTAGAAGAGATTTTCTATGCTTTTGAGTTGGCAAAATATAAGGAGGCATCGGTTCTAAGCCAATGAAAGAGTAACAAGTGGTGGCCAAAGTTTTAAAATGCATTGACGGTGCATGAGAGAAGACAACGACACTTGTTGATTGGTTATCTCGAGATGGCAAAATATAAGAGATTTCCTATGCTTTTGAGTTGGCAAAGTATAAGGAGGCATCGGTTCTAAGCCAATGAAAGAGTAACAAGTGGTGGCCAAAGTTTTAAAGTGCATTGACGGTGCGTGAAAGAAGACAACGACGCTTGTTGATTGGTTATCTCGAGGCTTGAAAACCAATGGTGAGAGAGAACAAATATGTCGTGGTTTGGAAATGGTCGTCAAGTGGGGTTTTCTCTATCAAATCCATCTACAATTCTTTGAATTATGATGGGGCCGAGTCAAGAATTGATTCGAATATCTAGAAGTTCTCGGCACCTTTAAAAGTTCGCGTCTTTTTGTGGTTGGCTTCCAATGATGCTGTCTTGACAAGAGATAATCTAGGCAAGAGGAAGCGAGTAGATCCCATGTATTGCGGTATATGTGAGGCACAACTAGAGTCGGTGAATCACTTGTTTTTTATGTGCCCATTGGCTTGGGGTGTTTGGGATAAGTTTTAGAGGTTTTTTTGGGTTTTCAAATCTGTCGAGCATCTTTAGTGATCTCTGGAATCACTGGAGGATCGGGTTAGATAGAAAGCATTTGAGAAATTGGGAAATCATGGTTTCAGCTATCTATTGGAATATTTGGTTAGAGAAGAATAATAGAGTCTTTAATAATTCTAAAAAATCGATATTGAATATCTTAAATGTGATTGAAGCCAACATTGAATTCTGGTCATGTGCTGCTGCAAAAAGAATCACGAAAAAGGCAAGAACGATTACAAAAGACGAGGGCTCAGTTGCGGGCATGAGTAATCCAGCTACTTTTGTTTTGGCGGATGGGACATCATGGGACAGAGGAGGCCAATAGTAAGAAATTACGGTTTCGAGGGACAGTTTATGTGGAAGAGGAGATTGCTGCTTTCTTTTTGCTAGGATAAGACCTGTATTTAGCTTTTCATGGAGGACGTGTTATCCTCTATCTTTATTTTATTTTCCTTTTGTTATTTTTTGGTGACTTTTTATTTTATTTTCCTTTTGTTATTTTTTGGTGACTTTTTTATGTTGTTTCGTTAAATCTTAATTTAATGAAATGTGGGGGTATTTAGGGGTTTAATTCAAAAAATATATATATATGCTAAAGAAAAATGCAAGTGTTTTCTAAGAAAGTCAATCCAAGGCGTGTATTGAATCAATGAAATGATCATTCGGACACTAAATTATAAAGTAAAATTTGAGATATTGCAGGGTTCAGCAGAGTAAAATGGCAATTTTTAATTTTGAAAATGTAAGAAAAGGAAGTTTAATAAATTAGCTGTTGCTGTTTATTATGAAACAATTCCAAAATATATTCAAATTTAAAATTCAATGGATACTACTTTTAAGGCTAAATTGCAGGAAATGCCAACTTTTGGCAATAAATACATCTAACTTTTTTAAAACCTGCACTCACCCCCTAACTTTGATCTAGTCCCAAATGACCTTCGCTTCTATATTTAACCTAAAAATAATCTCGTTCTCGCTCTTTCTTATTTAAATAGTCAACTACTTTTTCACCAATTCACTTGCACCTTTCTTCTCTTATCTCAGTCACCCGACATTTGTAAAACCAAAGTGAAAACTCATATTTGAGCAAACTTAGAAAGAATTTCAATAGAGATTGCATTTTAATTATTTATTTACTTATTTTTGATTGGCAATGGATTTAGGACAAAGGAAATTGAGAGGAAAGATGAAATTTTAGGATAAATCCCTATTGAGGGGCTGGATCTTACCCATAGTTAATTCAAAAAATGCAATTGCCAACACCATAAACGTATAATAGTAATATGAAGCAATAAATAAGATAGATTATTTCAGAAATATTACTGAAATAAAAAGTGTTTTGGAAATAAATTAAAGTTGAGGAGCAAAGTGGAGGCTTTACTTCTATGGGGACCGAAAGTTAGGGATATTTCCCGCAATTTAGCCTTTTATATTTCATTAAAATACCCTAATAAAATCAAGGTAGGTGTTTTTCTCTGTGTCAATAGGTGCTAGTGAGAGCATTTATAGTACCCCATCTTTTTAGCATCTATATATGAGACATTACACAAATAGACAAGATTTTGTAAGGTTCTGTGAGGTTTTGTAGCTGGTGAAAGATTCTTTAATTAGAGAGAGACAATTAATAAGAGCAGTAAACTCATATAATTCATGCCATGGCTGAGATCCGAAGACAGGAACCATGATAGTATTTCACCTGTGCTTTCGCGCGTGAATGGAAAATAACATTACTTTAAAATATCTCTATCTCCATTTCCTGTACATGTGTAACAATCGGTGACAGGTCGTACCTTATTATTCTCTCGGATATGTATTAGTTTGGCCTGTCAGTCTTTTCATTGATAATTATATGAAGACAGGTTAAAAAAACATGATTGGATGTAAACAAGACTTTATAACATTGTGCAAAATAGAAATGAGCAGGTAAACAAAAATTGGAAAGGAGGAGGTTGGAGGATTGCATTCAAACGCATGCAGTCGGTTAGAGAAAAAACGAAGTTTGCAGATCTCAAAGACTATTTGAAGGATTGGAAGCCGGATTGTATGAACACCAAGGTTGCATGGACACGGATACGACACGATGCGATACGGCGACACGGCAAAATCCCAAAATATAGGATACGAGGACACGGCTATATATAATCTTATAAAGACAAATAAGGTATCAAGCTATTATGACAACAATAAACAAGAAAAAATTAACTAATCTAATATGTTATACGCTAATATTATACTAAAAATATGTTTATACATATATGACGCGCATAGAACGCATACTATACGTATGTAATATATACAACGTATCCGATATGCGTTGTTAAAGTGTCTTGCAAGCGTCGGTATCCGATATGTGTCGGACAAGGATACGGTAACTCCTTGGAAGTATCCATGCAACCTAGATGAACACTGACCAACCGAAGTGGCGTTGGCATACACTAGTAAAATAGGGGGTTGCCCCTACGGATGGAAATATCCGTAGGGGCAGATTTTACTTGGCCCTACGGATTAATCCGTAGGGCTAAAAGGTTGCCCCTACGGGCACAGACGTCCAAGAATAAAAATATTAATTCTTAATTTGGTGTTTGCCCCTACGGAGCCGCAAACAAAGGACCTACGGGTATATCCGTAGGGGCAAGTAAATATCTATTTAACAAAATCCCAGATCGATCGCCTACGCTCACTTTCTCTCTCTCTCTCAATCGCGCGCGAGAAAAAACCCCAAATTGCCTCCGTCGTCGCCACCGTCGCCTCCGTCGTCGCCACCGCCGATTTCTTCGCCACCGTCGTCGCCAGCGCCTGTTTCGTCGCCACCGTCGTCGCCACCGCCGGTTTCGTCGCCAAATCGCCACCGTCGTCGCTCCAGCCCACCAGCAGCCGTTCAGGTATAAATCGAGGTAAATTAAAGCATTTTTTGATTATTTTGGGCTTAGGGTTCATGGCTGGGTCTGGGTTGCGCGCGCGAGAGTTGGGGTTGGGCAGGGGTCGCGGTGGCGGTCGGGGTCGGGGTCGGGGTAGAGTTAGGGTTGGGGTTCGGCTGCTGCTGGGGTGAGGCTGGGGTTAGGGTTACGGTGGGGCTGGGGTTAGGGTTACGGTAGTGGGGCTGGGGTTAGGGTTACGGTGGGGCTGGTTGAATGGCTCTTCTGATTAGTTGACAAATACAATGTTAATCATAATTTACTCGACACAGATGGTAGAAAATCAGAAAAAGATCAAGAAAAAAATAATCGATTTTGATTTTAACATGCAGGGTGTTGATGCAAGATGTAATATCTAGTAGCAGATGCTAGGTATATAGACTAAAGAATAGTTGTAAATGAACCGCTAGCAAGAAAATCCTATAATTATACGTACACATCGCTTGACGCATGAAGCCTGAAGCTCTTTCTTTTGGGGGATAAAACTAGTTATATTCCTGCATTGCCTAGAAATAGCAGTGAGTTGGTTAAAACTTTTCAAACACAACCCCCCCACCCCCCCAAAAAAAGAAAGAAAGAAAGGGCGAGGAAAAAAAAAGAATAGCAACAAGCAATACAAGCTAGCAACCGTAAATAACTGCTGAGATTATGTCTACCTTGGCAATTTGAACAATGATGGTCTTGTCTGGATTGTTAAGATCCACTTTATGGGGGTGAGAAACACATTTTGCAACTGTATTTATGATTTTCATTCTGTCAAGTGTTGAAATAAAAATCAACACTTGACAATCAATCCAAGATGCTCAATAACTTGCTTCAAAACCATAATCTAATCTTGATGATGCTCAATATTAGCGATTTCCATGATCACGACACGTGGCAGATGACGTGTCTCATAACACTTTATGATATCAGTATCCTATATTTGTAGTTTTAATTGTTGATTGTTATAGATGTATACCATTGCAATAATAGTTTTTGGTTGATGAATGCTATTGCAATATAGGATGATCAGTTCTATCAATCTTGATCTCAATGGTTTAAAATCATGTTACACATACAGCACGAATGCACAACAAACGCATAATTAGAGAGCGACTCGAGATATTCAGATTAAAACCAATATATGATACTCGATGATAATATGAAACCTTCATATTCCCATCGATACCCATATATGAAACTAAAAGCGCCACTTAGTCCCCGTCTATCGGTTAACATACGTGCGATGCTCGTCGTGACCTAGAACTATACGAAGGTTGTTAAATATCGGACAGTATACCTCGATACTAACAACCGTCGTATAGTCTACGCGACGAGAAAATTCAATCGTATGGTAACCCATAGATTTGTCCCGTGTGGACAAGTTAAGAATGTATAAAGCAAACGCCTTCATTCACTTGTGTTTTCATCCGTTTCGAGATATTTCATCGGTATCTTTCCGCTGGTTCTCCGTGTACAAAGATAGATTAGATGTTCATTTCAACGTTGTTTCACAGCTTTGAAATGATTATCTATTCTATTACAGTGTACTCGGAGAACAGCGGGGAGGTGCTGCCGAAATTTACTCGAAACGGTTGAAAGCACAAGTGATGGGCGTTCGCTCTATACATTCTTAATGGGATAGAAGCCTACCCCCGACAGCCGGAACACATACATACAAACGCATAATCAGAGAGCGATTCGAGATGTTCGGGTTAAAACCAATATATGATAATATGAAACCTTCATATTCCCATCGATACCCATATATGAAACTAAAAGCGCCACTTAGTCCCCGTCTATCGGTTAACATACGTGCGATGCTTGTCGTGACCTAGAACTATACGAAGGTTGTTAAATATCGGACAGTATAGCTCGATACTAACAACCGTCGTATAGTCTACGCGACGAGAAAATTCAATCGTATGGTAACCCATAGATTTGTCCCGTGTGGACAAGTTAAGAATGTATAAAGCAAACGCCTTCATTCACTTGTGTTTTCATCCGTTTCGAGATATTTCGTCGGTATCTTTCCGCTGGTTCTCCGTGTACAAAGATAGATTAGATGTTCATTTCAACGTTGTTTCACAGCTTTGAAATGATTATCTATTCTATTACAGTGTACTCGGAGAACAGCGGGGAGGTGCTGCCGAAATTTACTCGAAACAGTTGAAAGCACAAGTGATGGGCGTTCGCTTTATCATTCTTAATGGGATAGAAGCCTATCCCCGACAGCCGGAACACATACATACAAACGCATAATCAGAGAGCGATTCGAGATGTTCGGGTTAAAACCAATATATGATAATATGAAACCTTCATATTCCCATCGATACCCATATATGAAACTAAAAGCGCCACTTAGTCCCCGTCTATCGGTCAACATAACATGCGATAATTTATTCTTTTCAACGACAAACGCACACACAAAGTATATACACGGATTTTCTCCTTTGTCAGTAACTATCCCGTTCTTATATTTCTCAATATAGTCAGCATAACATACAATTTATATGTTATTCAGTCTAACATGGCCCATGAGTACGTCAGAGTTAAGGACTGGATGTATGTGGATTGGAAACAACGTATGCAACCTAAGTTTGTCGCAGGAGTTGCTGCTTTCCTTGAATTTGCACGAGCACATAATAAGATCATAATAGAGAAGATTCTCTATCCGTGCGATAGATGTGGCAATAAGTACTGGCAGAAGGTAGAATTGGCAGAGCTTTATATTGTAAAACATGGGTTTACTAGACTTTATTCAACTTGGAAATATCACGGGGAAGGAGAAGAATGCAGTATTGCGGTAGAAGAAGAAGGAGAACACGATAATGCGGCAAGAGAAGAAGAAGAATTCGGTAATACGGCAGGATACGGAAATTTATTTCCATCAGAAGAAATGGAGGATATGGTAGAGGCTGCCCTAGGTGAATCTATTCGTACCGAAGATGACATTCCTTCCGGTCAAGGACCGCGTGCGAATAAATATGAAAATTTCATGAATGATGCTAGGAAACCAATTTATGAGAATGCGAAGTATTCCACCCTCTCATGGTTCGTCCAACTTTTCCAAATTAAGTGCCTAAATGGATGGAGCAACAAGTCATTCACAATGCTTCTTTCGTTCTTGAAAGATTCTATGCCTCCGGGAAATAATGTGCCCGAAAGCTGGTACGAAGCCCAGAAAATGATGTCTGATTTGGGTCTAAAGTGCGAGAAGATTCAAGCATGTCCTAAAAATTGCGTGTTGTACCGTAAAGAGAATTCAGATTTGAAAGAGTGTTCAACATGCGGAGAGGCCAGGTATAAGCCGAAAGATTCTGATAAGAAGCCTGATATACCTGTGAAGATAGCACGATATTTTCCCATAACACAGAGGCTACAGAGGCTATTCAGGTGCAAGAAAACAGCCGAGGCAATGATTTGGCATCACCGTGCTCCTCCAAGCGAAAATGGAAAAATGAGCCATCCAAGAGATTCACCGGCATGGAAGGATTTCGATAGGAGACACGCAATATTCAGTAGCGATCCTCGCAATGTCCGGCTCGGACTGGCTGCCGATGGCTTCTGCCCATTCAACTATATGGCTGGAAGTCACAGTACATGGCCCGTTGTAATGATAATTTATAATCTGTCGCCTTGGTTGGCTATGGACCAATCATACTTTATGATGCCCCTTCTTATCGACGGACCAAACTCACCGGGGAACAATATCGACGTCTATCTCCGACCTCTGATCGAGGAGCTGAAAACTTCGATTTTACGGTCAGGACGGTCCGTTTATCTTTCCGAACCAAGCGTTCCAAGTATACTATTCACAGTGTTTGAAGCATCCGGGGTGGAGTGTTGTATGCCGATGGAAACCTAGAGATGTCTACGATGTCCCAGAATACGAGGACAGCGATGAGGACGAAGAAGAGAGAAGGCTTAAAGTGCTCCGACCGTCTGTTTCGAAGGACGGGTTGTCTTCGACCGATCATGAAGTTACGTGGGTTAGAAATGACATCGACGATGAAATCCAAGTAGATATGTATGATGCGCCCACGAAACGAAAAAGGTTATCAGTAATGTTATATTATTACTTCACATTTTACGCTCTAGATCATATATAGTCAATACTTTTAATGATTGTCTAATGCGTCCATGAACCGTTTATCTAGCTTTGATGGCGATGTCGGGAGCAGCGAGGGGCGGCAGGAGCTCCAGCCGCGGCAGAGGTAGAGGCAGAGCGGTTCTGCCGCCCGGAGAGCTCCGTAGGGAGCTTCAGAGGGCCGGTCTTGCACCCAGATCGGAGACCCCTTCGGATGCCTCCTTCCGTGTGGATTTTGCCACACCTCCAGGTATACTGCACGCATATCCATTTTCAATGTAATATTACAGATATTCATGCATGTTTATGTCAAAATTACTTATATTGTCAATGTTTGATTGTCTAGTTGTTGGTGATGCGTCCACATCTGGGACAGAGGCCACCCCCGCTCCTCCAGGTATGTTTATATATCATATAGTGTATGTATATTGATTTAGAATGCTATATCATAAATATACACATTCATTTTGCTCTTACTTAGCAATTTTTATTATTGTCTAGCTGTAGGTGGTGACACCACCGCACCTGCGGGTATGTTTATATGTCCTATAGTGCATGCATATTGATTTAGAACGTTATATTATTGATCTACACATTCTTTTTGCAATTACTAATATAATCTATTTTTAATTGTCTAATTATAGGTGGTGCGTCCACACCTTCCACAGGGGCCACTTCTGCCGCTTCCATACCCTCCGCATCGTCTGCAGGTTAGTATGAATAAATTTAAAATATTTATTTATTTTACATATGCTCTATAGAATAAATATGAACTTCATGGAGATTTAGCGTCGATGTTTATTTTATAGTTGGAGGGGATGCGTCCGGGTCCGGGACCCCGGTTGTTCCTCACCGGAGGAACTATCGTCCCGCTAGTGCTGCTGCTCGGGCCCAGGCTCGTGCGCTAATCACCGGAGGTATATATCACACTTGAATTTTTGTTTAACCTTTGATTTCTTAATACAACTTTGTCTTATTATTGATTGTCTTGATATTTCGTGCAGACGCAGGGCCTCTCCAACCCCAGAGGGGGACTCGAGGCCCGAATCAGTTCCATAGGCTGAGGCCTGATAGAGCTAGGGGGGAGGCAGCATTCCCCCTATTTTTTACCCTTGACTATCGCTATACCGGTCCTCATGCCGAGAGGTTCGGCCGGTATTTGGGGGACGAGAGCCGGATCGTGAAGAACTATCCACTTCACGTTGAGTGGGGCGAGCAGCACCAGCGCTCATTCGCCCTCTTCTTTGATCAGGCTCGGGTATGTATTAATATATATTTTCATTTGATCTATCCAATATATTTATTATTAACACTTGCAATCTAATAACAAAGTTTTTTTTTGGTATTTTCAGTTGGATTACGATTTTCAGCCTGTAGCCGACCCTGATCACCCGGGGAGGGTACTCGACCTTCATGCTCTGTACAATGGCCTGATGAAGAACATGCAGGCCAAGGTCCGATACAATAGGAATGAGCTGAAGGCCGACTGCTACTCCCTGTGGATAGCGACCCCCGAGGCAGAGAGAGCGGCCCTCCTATCTACTCCGGTGTTTGCGAGAGTCGACGTAGAGACATGGCCTCTATTGTGCGCTTATTTCGACTCCTAACGCAAACAGGTATGTATTTTAAATTTAATTCATTATTTATGATATAATTTATTTCTTTGTGTTTCTTAATTAGAAAACTAAATGTTAATGCGTTGTGCAGAAACAGGCCGCTCAGAATACGGAGAACAGGAAGTCGGCGAAGAGGGGTCGCCCCACTTACACAGGTGGCTCGAGAAACATTACTCGAGCCATGGAGTTATCGGTAAATTAAGAGTTATTCTCTAATATTCTGCAATATTAAGAGTTATTCTCTAATATTTCTAATATTAAGAGTTACTTTCTAATATTGCAGACATCTCGGACCGTGGCGTCAGCTGGTACACCGAGCGTGCTGTCCGCATATCTTGCCGTCCACGGCACCTCGACAGATCCCGCCACGGGCGAGCTTCGATGTCCCGACGTCGCTACCCAGGAGTACTGCGTAAGTGTTAATATTTTTTCTACCCAAATTTGAAATTTTAGTTTTGGAAGGTTCAAGTTTAAATTTTATACTTATACTTTACTGCTTAATGTGAGTGTAGGAGCGGGTGGTTGAGCAGGCCCAGGCCTCGGGGATCGATTTTACCGGACAGAACGATCCGAGGCTGCTGATCCCAGTTCTGGACGCCGCACACGGAGGGCACCACGGAGGTTGGGAGAGAGGCCGGGGATTGGGCCCTAGTAGGGCCCATATGAGGTTGGACTCCACCCCGGCGGTTACTTCCTCCGTCTCCAGTGACCGGCATGTCCATCAGGAACTGGATAGCTTGAGGGCCACCGTTCAGGAGTTGAAGGAGATGCTGGTATGTATACTACTTTATAGTAAAATATCATTTCATATTATATACATATCAACATATCCATAATTAGTACGTAGCTTGAGCTTATTTGGTTTTAGACTTAAGTTTGATTAATCATGCATACATATGTAATTAAAATAAACAACGCTTTTCCAAACTAGATATCCAAACAGGGTTTCGAAATAACTTAATAATGAAACGAATTCGAATAATACACAGTTCTTACACGCTTCTTACACACGTTATGTCCAGACGCGACAGGGTAGATCGGCCGAGCCTCCACATGCATCTCCTTCGGCTGCGGCTGCGCAAGCCACTACAGCGGCTGCGGTTCCGCAGACAGCTCCTGTAGCTCCATCGCCCACTCAGACTCCCGCAGCCGCGGCTCCGCAAGCGACTACCTCGACGGCGGCTGCGCAGACCACATCGCCAGCTCCACATGCCGCTCAGACTCCCTTATATATAGCATTGCAGAGTGTATTGACCGAGGAGCAGGCGCGCGTTATTCTAACGTTATTCAGAGGTGGAGCTGGACCGAACTAGGGTAGCTTTTTGGTTCTTATTTTTTCAAACATGTATTTATATCACATTGTACTACATTTTGAAACGATATTGATATTGGTTTGTATTTATATCATATTCAGTTTTTGGGTTTCTTTTGTATATTATATATATGCGTGAGATGTGATTATGAATACTGCAATATATGATTTGATTGATGTATATAGTATTGTGCACAGGGCGGGAAAAAATCTAGCAGCCCATTTTAAAAAAAAAAATACAGACAATATGTACCTACGGATTAATCCGTAGGTATATATGTTGCCCCTACCGATAAATCCGTAGGGGCAAACTATCAGGAAACCTGATATTTTCCCACCTGATATCAGTGCAGGGTGTTGGGAGTGCCCCTACGGATATGCCCGTAGAGGCCACTGTTTATCCCCTACGAATTTATCCGTAGGGGTAAAATATCAGGTTTCCTGATATTTTCCCCCCTGATCTCAGTGCAGGGTGTTGGGAGTGCCCCTACGGACATCTCCGTAGGGGCCACTTTCTATCCCCTACGGACATATCCGTAGGGGTAGAAAAAGGACCTACGGATTAATCCGTAAGTATATACAATATATTCAAAAAAAAAAATACATATATGATTTGATTACCCCTACGGAGTACTCCGTAGGGGCTCGAACACCTACAGATATATCCGTAGGGGCAATAATTTGCCCGTAGGGGCAAGTTCAGGGCCTCAACTTGCACCTGCGGCCTTTGCACCTACAGGGTCTTTTTTCGCCCCTACGCACATATCCGTAGGGGCAGTGGGTTGCCCCTACCGATAAATCCGTAGGGGCAACCCTTATTTGTAGTAGTGATAAGAGTAATAAGTTTACAATGAACTCATTATATAAGATCCTTAGAGGAGGTGGGAAGACAGGAGGACCAATGGCACCAGCATGAAAGGAATCACATAAAGTAAAAATCTTTAGTTGGCTGACACCTAAAAGGGCGATTTTGACAGAGGACAATCTAATCAAAAGGAAGTGGCAAGGGTCACCGGAGTGCATAATGTGCAAAAACGACATTGAGATGGTCAACCATCTGCTGTTTGGTTGCCCATTAGCGAAAGATGTGTGGATTCACTTTTGCGCTACCAACGGTGTTTTAACCATGATGATCTATGGGGGTGATGGAGAAAAAAACAAGGAGGGGGGATGATTAGGGGGAACTGGGACATTACAGCGATGGGTGTCACTTGGGGGTTATGGCGAGAACGTAATGCTAGAATTTTTAGTGGGGAAAATAATACGTAAAACACCATAATACATCACATAACCATGATGCTATATGACTGGTCTGCGGTTATTTCAGATACGAAGAGGCTCAAAATAAGAAAGATGCTCCCTCGAGATGACCAAGAGATGGCTGAAGCTGAAGCAGACAAAGACAGAGGCGAGGAGGATGGTGACGACAACGTGGACAAGAGCCTCTGACATGGTTCGTCGTAGGTGTTGTTGCTAACTGATTGGTTTTGGTGTTGCCTGGAGCTTATATATATGGCCACTTTTGATGTTTGTTTTGGCTGTATAATTAAACTTCATGTTAACTTGTTTGCTTTGTATGGTGTGATGTACCTGGATTTGTGATGTATCTGAGGATTTGTGATGTACCTGGATTTGTGATGTACTTTTGGATCATTAAGATCTCTTTAATGATATTCTGGTAGATTAATTAACCACCATTTCCTCAACAAAAAAATATTAAAATATTTACCGCCGTGACTCTAGTTTGACTCGAAACAGTCAGAATTTTGCTGCCATATACTTGACCGGGATTGGGTTTGTTGTTAGATCGAGCATGCATGCACAGATTAAGTCTGGATCCGAAAAGAGATGAAAGATGAAACATTTGGTATAGAAAAGGGCGCTTGGCTATGAAGCGATGCAAAGATTAATCAACTTTTAACCGATCAAACGACGATGACAGTCGACTCTTGTCGCTTTCATATCATATTCAAGCTGTCGCCCTAAAATAAAAAGAAACTAAGTATATACATGGTCTAGCTAGGTCTCAATTTTGCTAAACAACAATAGTTCAGATATCGCCAATTGTGTGATTCTAGTATTCGCGGATAAGCTGTGTAGTTGATTTTTCGTGACATTTTGCCTAGGCAAATCATGGCCTACATGTACAAATTTTATTTCTTGATGTTGAAAGCGGTCTAAGTCGGTCTCCTACATTTGATAGCAATCCGGAAAAGTGCCCCTTCATGGAGATAACGAAGTAGCGAAGGAAAGACGACACAATCTAGCCTTACTCTCAAAAGAGAAAGATTCTTAACTGTTGAATTCCAATATGTCACGTTAACTAATTCATATCTAGCGATCAACAGTAATGCGCCTTCCTAGAACATATGCCCGGCATTCCAATGAAAGTAAATTAAGCAACGGAAATATGCTCGACTAAGAACCAAAATGTATTTCTTAATAATGAGAATAACTATTAAACATCAATTGATTTTTTCTGCAGGCAATCGAGAATACGAGATAAAGAATGTTCTACTATACACACTGATATAAAGACATATCGGTAACTACTATGTTACATGCAAAACTTATCGACATCGCTATAGTTGAGAAAAATCATACCTCCATAATTAATAGCCTCATCAGTTTCTGGCTTGGCTTTAGTATGTTGGAGGATCGACAGTTTTCCGAGACCATCGTGTCCACAAAATGACTTCTAGTACAACTGTTGCAAGAAAAAGAAGAGCGAGGTTGACGCTGTAACCAAGTTTCCATGAAACTCCAGCACCTCCAACCTGAATTCCAAGAAAAATGTTTATTATTGCAAGAAAAAGCGTGAGCCTCCCAACCCAATGGTGGTACCAATTCCAGTATCTGCGAATTTTCGCATCTCTGTTGGGTCGCAGAAAAAATGCTATAACCTGCACAGGAGAGTATCAGTATTCCAAGAATCAAGAAAGAAAATAAGAGCAACGAACATATAAAACATCAGATCATGGTAGAATAAGCGATGGTGGATAGTACTTTCAATTTTCAGCAAGGGCCCCCGCGTAATGCTTGAGTATGAAATCCAAAGTCAAGAAATATCACTAATTTAAAATTTTATTGTTATATAATTTGTAGGTTCTAATATCTAATATATATGAACTTCATATGTAAAATATAAATGCAGGGTTAACTTGTAAATATTTCAGCATTTTTCTTCAGTATTTCAATATTCTTCCTTTTTAGAGCATATGAAAATCGTGAAATTTTAAAATCTTAAAATTTTCGTTTTTCAACGGGTTTTCAATATTTTGCATGTTATACCATACGAGATTCACAATATATACATACAATCCAAATATTTTATTCGAACTTTCAACATTTTGCACACTATAGCAAAAGACTATGGTGAGATTTTTAAAATCTTAAAATTTCCGTTTTTCGGGTTTCCAATATTTTGTTTGCTGTAGTATGAAATTTTCAAAACATAAAATATTTATTGTTTTCTTCGGTTTTCAATATTTTTTATGATATAGCACTCGAAATCTCAAAATTTTCTGCTTTCTTCCATTTCCAATACTATGAATGCTATATAACACACGAAAATTATGAACTTTTCGAAAATTTCAATTTTTTATATTTTCTTCAGTTTTTTAATATTTTGCATGTTATAGCATATGAAAATTACGAAATTTACAAAAATTTGTTTTTTTTTCGAATTTACAATATTTTGAATGCTCGCACATGAAAATTGCGTAATTTTCAAAAATCTTAAATTTTTATATTTTCTTCGGTTTTTCAATATTTTACTTACTATATAGCATACGAAAATCGTAAAAGTTTCAAAAATCTCAACAAAAAAATCAATTTTCTTTGATTTTTCAATATTTTTATATGCTATACACACGAAAATTGTGAAATTTTAAAAAAAATCTCAATTTTCTATGCGCTTTGGTTTTTCAATATTTTGCTTGCTATAACACAAGAAAATCATGATATTTCAAAAAATCCCAAAGTATTTTGTTTTCTTCAATTTTCAATATTTTGCATACAAATAGGACATGCAAATCATGATTTTTTTTAAAAAAAATTAAAAAATTCTGTTATCTTTGAAATTTTGGTATTTTGCATGCTAGAAAACGAAAATCGCAAAAATTTAATAATCTTGATATTTTATATTTTATTCGATTCTTCAATATTTTAGTGATAGAGGCGTTGATCTCCTTCAGATGTTGCTTCCCGTTGATCCGCTGATGGCGGCGATGGATGGCGGAGATTGGATCTGGAGGCTGTCGCTCCTGAAGCGTGTGGATCTCAATGGGTTTGAGGTTGTGGTTGCCGAGCTACCTGCAAGGAAGTCTCGGTGTGGTTGTACCACCGAGGATCCTCCGACGATCAAGTTAGAGAGGAAATCCGAGCAGAGTAACGGCTTAGTGGAGTAAAAATGGCTTACCTGGACCGTCTGAAGGAGGGGTTTATATAGCGGTGGTAGCAGGCGAGGCAAGCGCGAGAATCACGCCGGCCGTTACGCTCCCGACGTCACGCTCGCGTGATGAGCGGGACCTCCCATTAATGGCGAGACAGGCTCGTTAATAGGGGATCGTGGTGACGTGGAACGTGGGATGTGGCCGGCAGAGATCTCGCGCATGGCGAGATTCGCGGGATGGCGGTTACGCCTGCAAGCGGTGCTGTTGGTCGGCCGATGAGACCGAGGAAGATGACCTCGGCGGGAGAGCTCGCGGGCGGGGGAGCCGAGATATCTTGGTTCTGCTCGAGCCCGGGGGCGAGCTGAGAGGGCTGAGGAGGCTCGGGCCTGTGATAGCTCAGAAACGAGCTGTGGAGCTGAGGAGGCCAATTGTGCTGGGGGCTTGGAGGTGAGCCAGCGTTTGCTCATAGAACGGGCACCGGAGTAGTTTGGTCGGCCATTGTAGGTCCTTCCTTGTATGCTCTGGGACACGTCATCTGCCAAGTGTCATGATCTAAGAAATTACCGTTATCGAACATCATCATTAGCCCCTTACTCTCGTTCCGATCTATTCGTGGGTCGGGTCGAGAGTGGACTGCTTGGTTCTTTCTGTGCGGTTTGGCGCTGGTAATTCCTCGTGGTGGATTGTTCGGGGATGACACGTCGTTCTTGTTGTCGCGCATCGAGTATAAGTCGAACGAAGGATGAGTGTAGGAAGGTCGGTATCCTCCCTTTGCCGGAGTTGAGGCGCTGATCGCGCGTTGAGTATGAGTTTATTCAGCGGGTCTTGGATTCGTGTCTTTATAGGGTAGAAAGCTACCCGCTGCGGATGCGCCAAGCAGGAAGCTACTCAGCGGCCTCACGAGGAGGGCTTTGGACCCACCGCGTTGATGGGAAGGAGGCTGCCCGCTGGGATGCGTCGAGCAGGAAAAAACTCGGCGGCTTCATGATGAGGGCTTTAGATCCTCAGCGTCTGATGGACAGAAGGTTGCCCGCTGGGGATTGTTCAGACCATAATATTGCATTTATCATTCCCCTATTCTTATCCTTTTTATAAATAAACAGGTACTCTTGACGCACGTTTGTTGCATATTACAGGTTACAGGTTTCTGGAGCAAATACAGTGAAAAAGACACAAAACAATAGAAAAAGGGACTTTTGACCAACAAGTAGACCGATCCTAGTCGAGCCTAGTCGAAGAACAGTGCAAGGTCCAAAATGTCAAGTGAACGGTTGAAAGATCGCTACAAGTATTCACTGAAAAATCTGGAGAAGACTCAGAAGCCTAACAGAGAAAATACATATAAAAAGACAGAGCCCAAGAAGCAGAGAAAGAAGCCCAAAAGTCTCATGGCCCAACTCCCTAAATTGGCCGCGGAAGAGCGGCCAAACCCTACCTGGAGCCGCGCTTCCGCGGCCATCAAGAACACGTGTCGGCGCAGTTTTTCTGTGACGGTGCGCTGTTGTGAGTGTTGTGATTTTAAGTGGGCAAATCTGTAAATTCACGTGTGCGAGAGTCTGTAACCCTAGGTTTCTATTTTCCTATAAATTGTAATTTTAGATCTAAAAATTGTATGCCTCTTTTCAATCAATAAAATTCAGCAATTCTGGAGGTGACATTCAGATCTGTTCTTTATCGCTTGGAGGGAGCCATCAAATCTTAGGTAATTTATTTCATTGCTTTTAGTTCTTTTAATTATAATGTTATTTCATCCCCTAATGAGCGAGTAGTCTCCTCGCTTGTTAGGGTTAGCCTTAGGGAAAGGGTTGAGAGATGAGATCTCTCACCCCTTTCAATACGTAACCATTAAGAACTCCATGCATGCGCGCACAACCGCTCCCTGCGGCACCCTACCCCTCGAGGTAACGGTGATCCGCAGTATAAAGGGCCGGTTGCACGCGTTTTCCATGGGGGTTAGGGTAATTAACGATAAAGTAAGGATACGAATCTAGAGGAAGAAAACATCTTCCCAAAAGAGTCGTATCCACTTTATCGATAAATTACTATAACACCTAATGGATCTACGGCATTGAAAGCGGTGAGGAAACATCAATCTCCAAAACTTCCTCTAAGCCTAACCCTAGCAAGAATTTAAATTAGGTTAATTAAGTTTTAGATCTAGATTTTTATAAAGCCAAAACGACAAAAAGAATCAACTCGTTAAAACACACTAAAGAAATTTACCCGTCTTTGCGGATCGACCCGCACTCACCGGCTAGCTGCAAAGCGACGCCGTTTCTTGATTGCGGTAAACTCAAATTTTTGACATAATCAGGGATGCGCCGAGCAGGATAGCTGCTCGGTGGCCTCGCGATGAGGGCTTCAGATTCTCAGCGTCTGATAGGTAGGAGGATGCTCGCTAGGGATGCGCCGAGCAGGAAGGGACTCGGTGGCCTCACGATGAGGGCTTCAGATCCTCAGCGTCGGATGGGCAGGAGGATGCCCGCTGGAGATGCGCCGAGCAGGAAGGGGCTCGGCGGCCTCACGATGAGAGCTTCAGATCTTCAGCGTCTGATGGGCAGGAGGATGCCCGCTGGGGATACCCCGAGCAGGAAGGAACTCGGCGGTCTCGCGATGAGGGCTTCAGATCTTCAGCGTCTGATGGGCAGGAGGATGCCCGCCGAGGATGCGTCGAGAAGGAAGAGACTCGGCGGCCTCACGATGAGGGCTTCAGATCCTCAGCGTCTGATGAACAGGAGGATGCGCGCTGGGGATGCCCCGAGCAGGAAGGGACTCGGCGGCCTCATGATGAGGGTTTCAGATCTTCAGCGTCTGATGGGCAGAAGGATGCTCGCTGGGGATGCATCGAGCAGGAAGAGACTCGACTGCCTCACGATGAGGGCTTCAGATCCTCAGCGTATGATGGGCAGGAGGATGCCCGCTGGGATGCACCGAGCAGGAAGGGACTCGGCAGCCTCACGATGAGGGCTTCAGATCCTCAGCGTCGGATGGACAGGAGGTTGCCCGCTCGGGATGCGCTGAGCAGGGTAGCCGCTCGGTGGCCTCCTGGCGAGGGTTTTGATCTTTAGCGCGGGAAAGGCCGTGAGTGGCCTACTAAAGATGGGGCCGAGCATGATAGCTGCTCAGTGCCTCTTGGCGAGAGGTTTGATTCTTAGCGCGGGAGGGGCCGTGAGTGGCCTACTAAGGATGGCCGAGCAGGGTAGCTGCTCGGTGCCTCTTGGCGAGGGCTTTGATCCTTAGCGCGGGAGGGGCCATGAGTGGCCTACTAAGAATGGCCGAACAGGGTAGCTGCTCGGTGCCTCTTGGGGAGGGCTTTGATCCTTAGCGCGGGAGAGGCCGTGAGTGGCCTACTAAGGATGGCCGAGCAGGGTAACTGCCCGGTGCCTCTTGGCGAGGGTTTTGATCCCTGGTTTGTTGGGGTAGGGAGCTTTCAGCCAGGGATAACCGAGCAAGGGCGGGCCCGGTTGCCTCTTACGAAGGCTTTGATCCTTAAGGACAGGCCGAGCAGGGTTATTGCCCGGTGCCTCTTGGCGAGGGCTTTGACCTCTGGTTTGGTAGGGAGCTACCAGCCAGGGATAACCGAATAAGGATGGACCCGGTTGCCTCTGTGTGGACTTTGATCCATGGTTTGTTGGGACAGGGAGCTACTAGCCAGGGATAACCGAACAAGGGCGGGTTCGGTTGCCTCTTGCGAGAGCTTTTCATCCTTAGCGCGGAAAGGGCCGTAAATGGCCCACTAAGGATGGTCGAGCAGGGTTACTGCTCGGTGCCTCTTGACGAGAGCTTTTTGTCCTTAAGGATGGCCGAGCAGGGTTTCTTCCCGGTGCCTCTTGGCGAGGGATTTGATCCCTGGCGTTGTGAGGTGGGGGAGCTACCGGCCAGGGATAGTCGAACAGGGTAGCCGCTCGGCTGCCTCTTTATGAGGGCTTTGATCCCTGGTGTTGTGAGGCAGGGGAGCTACCGGTCAGGGATAGCTGAGCGGGATAGCCGCTCGGCTGCCTCTTGGTGAGGGCTTTGATCCCTGGCATTGTAAGGTAGGGGAGCTACCAGCCAGGGATAAACGAGCGGGGTAGTCGCTCGGCTATCTCTTGGTGAGGGATTTGATCCCTGGCGTTGTGAGGTAGGGGAGCTACCGACCAGAGATAGCCGAGCAGGGTAGCCGCTCGGCTGTCTTTTGGTGAGGGCTTTGATCCCTGGCGTTGTGAGATAGGGAAGCTACCGGCCAGGGATAGCCGAGCAGGGTAGCCGCTCGGTTGCCTCTTGGTGAGCGCTTTGATCCCTGGCATTGTGAAGTAGGGGAGCTACCAGCCAGGGATAAACGAGTGGGGTAGCCGCTTGGCTGCCTCTTGGTGAGGGTTTTGATCCCTGGCGTTGTGAGGTAGGAGAGCTACCGGCCAGGGATAGCCAAGCAGGGTAGCCGCTCGGCTGCCTCTTGGTAAGGGCTTTGATCCCTAGCGTTGTGAGGTAAGGGAGCTACCAGCCAGGAATAAACGAGTGGGGTAGCTGCAGGGCTGTCTCTTGGTGAGGGCCTCGATCCCTGGCGTTGTGAGGTAGGGGGCTACCAGCCAAGGATAGCCGAGCAGGGTTGTTGCAAGGCTGCCTCTTGATGAGGGCTTTGATCCCTGGCGTTGTGGGGTAGGGAAGCTACCAGCCAGGGATAGCCGAGCAGGGTTGCTGCTGGGCTGCCTCTTCGTGAGGGCTTCGATCCCTGGCGTTGTGGGGTAGAGAAGCTACCAGCCAGGGATAGCCGAGCAGGGTAGCTGCAGGCTGCCTCTTGGTGAGGGCTTTGATACCTGGCGTTGTGAAGTAGGAGAGCTACCGGCCAGGGATAGCCGAGCAGGATGGCCGCTCGGCTGCCTCTTGGTGAGGGCTTTGATCCCTGGCGTTGTGAGGTAGGGAGCTACCAGCTAGGGATAGCCGAACAGGGTAGCCGCTCAGCTGCCTCTTAGTGAGGGCTTTGACCCCTAGCGCCGGATGGGCCGTGGGAGGTAACGAGGCGGTGGTCGGCTGAACCGACGTGAGCAGAGTCTTCTCTCCCTCTGTAGGGGTCCCGGTCTCGAGGCGGAGGAGCGGCGATCTGGGGAACTTACCCTGCCGTTTGTACACGGATGAGCGTGTCCATGACAGACGCTAGCCGGTCTATGCGGCCGGCGAGGGCGTTGATGGCATTTAGCGGAGGAGGTTCGTTCGCGCCTCCGTTGAGGATGAGGAGGCGACTTGTGCTTGGATCGTCTTGATGATCGCTCGCAATTAGGTTGAGATCGGGAAGCGAACTTTTGTTTGTGTGGAATTAAGGAGTTCCCACAGACGGCACCAGCTGATGGAGGCGTTGATCTCCTTCAGATGTTGCTTCCCGTTGATCTGCTGATGGCGGCGATGGATGATTGAGATTGGATCTAGAGGCTGTCGCTCCTGAAGCGTGTGGATCTCAATAGGTTTGAGATTGTGGTTGCCGAGCTACCTACAAAGAAATCTCGGGGTGGTTGTACCATCGAGGACCGTCCGACGATCAAGTTAGAGAGGAAATCCGAGCAGAATAACGGCTTAGTGGAGTAAAAATGGCTTACCTGGACCGTCTGAAGGAGGGGTTTATATAGCGGTGGCAGCAGGCGAGGCAGGCGCGAGAATCACGCCGGTTGTTACGCTCCCGACGTCACGCCCACGTGATGAGCGGGACCTCCCATTAATGACGAGACAGGCTCGTTAATGGGGGATCGTGGTGGCGTGGAACGTGGGATGTGGCCGGCGGAGATCTCGAGTATGGCGAGATTCGCGGGATGGCGGTTACCCCTGCAAGCGGTGTTGTTGGTCGGCCGATGAAACCGAAGAAAATGACCTCGACGGGTGAGCTCGCGGAGGAGCGGGAGAGCCGAGGTATCTTGGTTCTGCTCGAGTCCGGAGGCGAGCTGAGAGGGCCGAGGAGGCTTGGGCCTGTGATAGCTCGGAGACGAGCTGTGGGGCCGAGGAGGCCAATTGTGCTGGGGGCTTGGAGGTGAGCCAGCGTTTGCTTGTATGACGGGCACAGGAGTGGTTTGGTCGGCCACTGTAGGTCCTTCCTTGCATACTCTGGGACACGTCATCTGCCACGTGTCATGATCTAAGGAATTACCGTTATCGAGTATCATCATTTAGCGATTAGCAAAATAACAATTTAGCAATTTAAACTAAAGTGGCTATAGCAATATTCCCTAATTTTAGCAATTTGCGACTTGCACTACAGTGGGTATAGAAATTTCTAATTTTTTTTTTAGACTTTTTAAAATTTGGCAATTTGCACGTGCTATCGCAATAATATTGAAAGGGCTAATCAATAATAGATAAAGGCTAAATAACAAATTTTCTACTAAAGTCCAAGACAGATGAGGGAATATCCCATGAAATATTCTCTCATATAGCTTTCCATATATTATATAAATCATGCAAGAAGTTCATAAAAGATTTTTGCTCACTGAAAATTTTCAAATTTTTAAAGGAGAGCGAAACCTGTGATTGGTGAACATATGAATGATTTGATGATCATTAGTAATTATTCAAAGAATAAAAGCAACAAGAATTCGCTGTAATAAAAGATACTTCACAGCAGAATTTGAAGAAGCATGTTCAGAACAGACGAAAATAATATTAAACCTTTATATCTGAATGGATTTTAATAAATTTTAGAGGGCATCATCCACAAAAGACTTTTACAACATAGTTTATGCATATGTTTAACGGGTTTATGAAGAGTATATAGTATGAAGAAACATTAAAAAAGTTAAGTGGCTGAATTTTCCTATCTATGAGCACCTAGGAAGCACATACACTTTTATTTGTTTGTTGTGTTCGTGTCCGACATATATCATACGCTTGGACATTCACGTATACAATACACTTGGGCTGTGTCAGCCCAAATTGGACGTTTCTGTCACTTCTACATAGAGTACATAGTATAATGAATTGAGAACTAAGAATGTGGAATATATGTGGACAGCTTTAATCTTCGAGAATACAAGAATATTAAATATTTCAAATATCATGACGGAGCTAGGAGTAAAGGTCCATATTGATACAAATAACCAAGTCAAAATATTGAAAGTTGGCTCCAATTAAAAATGTTACCATTTTGTTTGTTTTAACCCTTATGGATTGTAGTATTGCGTGTTTTACCTTTATTTTTGACTCTTATGGATTATATTATTGCGTGAATTACTTTTAGTTGAATATATATTAGGTTCAAGAAAACTTATGTTCTTGGATGAATATTATAACATTGGTTTTATTTTTATTATCGTTTTAAAGTTGCACTAGTACAAGTTTCTTCCATTAGTTTATTATATTTTTTTATTCAATATATATAATTAGATACATAGGTAAATATTATAGTGGTTTCCATGTGTCCTTGATTGTACAAATTTGTCGTGTCCATGTACAAGTCTGAGTCTGTACCCGTATCTGTTTCATAGATGAGTACTTAGATGAAACACTGGCTTTTGTTGACTTGAACAATTATATTAAAATTATTCAAATATTTAAAAAAATCTTTCTTTCTGGAAGAAGATATATACGCAACCTTGCATTTTCAAGTTGCAACGCAAGTTTACGGCTCATATTATTTTAGAAATTTTATTTCCTTAAAATATGACAAATATACACACCAATTGAAGACTATTGGAAATCCTAACTCAACATATTATTGAACCATCGCCAAATAAAGATGTCATGTAGAAATGAGACCGAGAATACTGGAATAATAAAAGCAAATTTTCACAAGACTCATTGAGCAGTACACGAACCTGAAGAATACCCAGCACAAGGATAAAAATTCCAAGGACCCTGTGTGCAGAGAAATCTGTATGCAATTTATCATAGAGCGCGATTCCAGCGACCACACCCGCGAGGCCGAGTAAGAATCCAGTAAACTGAAGCAATGCATGGAGGTAAAACCAAAACGGATCCAACCTCTTGAAATATCTTGCAACAATGGCCCCTATTGGTAACAGCACACCCCACCCAATTAGATTTAGTATCCCATGTGTCCTTTTTAGTTGGAAAGGATACAAAGAAGCAGACGATGTACCTGTAATAAAGTTTGATATCGGTGATACAAACAGAAGTAAAATACTGTCTCATATGATTAAGCTAGTTTTGCAATACAAAGAAGTAAAGTTTATACGTAGTATATGATTAAGCTAGTTTTGCATACAAAGGAGAGGCATCCAGATTGCTAAGAAAAGCGAAAACAAAAAGATAACAAACCTTCTGAAAAATCGAAAGAAATAGACGACTTATCACTATGCTCCTTTAAATGATTATTAACCGGAATCGACGTCCCAAAAGCAAATAGGAGGTCTTGCTTTATAAGTGGAGCTGAGAAATTCAGCTGAAACGCCAAGTAAATGTTGGCCTTTGAAACTACAACCACGGGTGCAAGATTCGTCGATGACAGCCGGCCCTCGTTCACTATGACTTCTGAACTAGATTGACCTCGTAGATAGAATTGTTTAATATGAGGTACGCCAGTTTTACCAATCCAACCAATCATTGCACTGGATCCGGTCATCATTCCGTCCTTGGAGAATCCGATCCCGACCCATCCGAGAGTGTATACAGTGGATAGTACCATTGTCAATACATTGTCTGTGTTTTGCGAGTACTGGAAAGGCCAACATCAGAAGAAATTAAAAAGAGAGAGATCAGGGTCCAATATTTAATATATAAGAAATGTCAAATTTCTTTAAATAATTAGAAACATCTAATAGAATGTTGCCATGTTAAAGTCATTGAAGGGCGCATCTTACCGGAACACTTTAGGCTTGTATCCTTATGGAGAAATGTGATTATGATGAAATAAATTTCTCGATAGAAAAATATCATTGTGATAGTTTATAAGAATGAGAGCTACTATCGAATGTACATTTAGTGCACATCAATCCGTTTGTGTGGTTCTATATAACAAATAGCAAGGTTAAGGCCCTGCATGAAGAATTTAGATCTGAAATGAGGATAAATTTCTAAAGAAAGAAAATGAAATGTGCACCTTTAAGGAACAGCAGACACTCAAGAAAGGTGTTCTGAAAGTAAGCACTGAACTAAAAACCTGCTCGGACTCATCATCAAAATCACCGATTTTTTTGGGGTTCACTGAGGATACTTATGGAACACTTTTTTGCACATCCTAAAGTTTATATTGTAGCGTAGATGTATTGAACATGTATTAACACCCAAGACACCAAACAGTTATTGTTATTAATTCTACTACAATCCAAACTGTTCAGCAAAATCCATGAACATGATGTACTTGGTATACGTGGGGCGTTTCTAAATTTCTTGCAGCTTTAAAATAATAAAAGATTCAGATTCCTAATCTCTAAATGAGATAGATTTCATGGATCTAACATTACCTGTAGGGTTCCTAGGTACGCTAATGAGGTCTCACAAGGCATCAACCAAGCCAATTTCAAATTTTTCATGTGCCGAGAAACCCTAATACAGATCGTTAACTAGAATTTTAGGCGAAAGATGCAACTAGTTAACAACTTAACTAAGTGAACGGAAATACAACCTTTGTAGATCCGGTTCTCCACCTCCATAGCTCCGTGATGAAGTCTCCTCGCTGTACAAATCGCATCCCGGACTCTAGCATCGGCTTCATCGGAGAAATGGGCGGGCTTGGTCATCGGCTTCGATGCCGAAGATGATCTACGTCGAGGCATCACTAGATCAAGCTCCCACTTCACCAAATCATGAAACTTGTGAAGAAAACACCCTATACTACTTGGCAAGAGGTAGAGGATGAAGAAATAGGAAGTGGGTTCACTTTAGAATTGGATTTCTCACTCTTTTCATCAAGTCACCATTGATGAAGCAAGGTTTTCTTCAAGTGAAGAAGAAGAAGAAGATGAATATTATGATAAGTTATTTTCAAATAGAAAAGAAAATCAATACTTATCATAATACAACCATGGTCAAGTGTAGAGAATGAACTAGGGTTAAGTGGAGTGGTTAGGGTTAAGCATGAAACAAAATGGTCACTTAGTCAAAGCTTCATGAAGTTTCAAGATGCAAACAAAGAAAGCCACCATTTTCTCTTTATGCCATTTATTTTCCAAAAAAGAATAAATAAATAAATGAATAAGAAAACAAAACCCTAACCATTCATATAACCATGGTTTAATCTTTACACAAACCCAAGTAAACATGTATCATCAAACATGATACAAACTTGTGCACAAAAAATATATCACATATACAATGTGCACAAACAAGTGAGAAAAACCATTTAAAGTGAACCAATACTAGTTAATGCAAAGTAATATATCAAATATATAATTATGCATTAAATCATTAAATCAACACTTGATTTAACGATCCGGTCATATCACATATAACCGATTAATATCAAATATATCGGTTTATCGAATCAATCCTTGATTCGATAACTAGGTTATATCGCATACAACCATTCGATACATTCATCGCGAGAATGAAATACGGTATCACATACACGCATTATTCTCGGTCCCGCACATATCTCATATGCGCTCCTATTTCGTTTCGCTTGAGCCAGGAAACCTCTGTGTTGAACTCTAAAGACTCGTCAATACGCCGGCAGCAGGTGACGATCATATCAAACACCCACAAGCCGCAAGCGGTCTGGTAAACGTAACGGCCACCCGGGTATTGAGCGATCAGAAGATCGACGAGCAAGCCCGCTCACATTCCTGTGAATCCAACCAGTAACACTTACCGTACAGTCCGGTCTGATCGTCTGATATGTCGCATATCTTGCCTAGGGGTGGTAAACGTCAGACCCCAATAGCTCGATAAGTCGTGTCGATATGAGGTCTATAATAATTCGAGAAACTACTGGTAACACTTACCAGTAAATCTCAGCAACCCTGGCCAGGGATTTCCGGTTATAGCCAATCGAACACAGCGCAACATCAACTCCCTATACCGGGAGAGACGAATCCCCTCCTATCGCTCATTGCCTCCATGTGATTCGGGACTGTACCCAAAATCCACCGTTTTGCACGCCCTCTTGGACGTGGTAAGGTGGAAATCAAAGCACAGTGGGAACCACACAAGACTCTATGACAATCTCGGGTCAACAGACTACTCTGTACCAGTGTCACCAGAGAACTGCCATCTGACGTAAGGTATAATACCATCTGGGAGTTCTCGGCGAGTCCGTCCAGTGTACCCAGTCTCCACTGAGCACCCGTATATCATCTCTGATATCAAACACCAATGGATATGGGATCATCCATCGCCCATCTGTATGGGTCGAGAAGGTATACGCTAGTCTACTCTGGTATATCGATGCCCCGTCTCGATATACCCACGACTAGGGACTTTGAAGGATGTACTTATGGACTACCATGTCCCCACTAGTATGATCCGCATCATAGTCCAGGTAGTCAAGTACACATCCTAAGGGCTTTACCAACATGTAACAGAGAGACAATCAGTGTACACGTTAAGGTAAAGAGTAACCAAATAGCATACTATCATGTCGAGCAAGAAAGTCCACCCTATATATGTCCCAGCATCCACTAAAATATACATCCTATGTACAGTAATGGCCTCTAGGGCATACATATAACTAACAATCTCCCACTTGCACTAGGGCCATCTGATAGCAGTGGTTGTAGTATCTCATACTCAACCATCCCATAAAAGTCTTTCTCTGGGAAAAGGCCTTTGTGAGTGGATCCGCCGTATTGTCCTCGGAGTCTACTCTCCTAACCTCGATCACCTTGGAGATCAATTATCTCCATGATCAGGTGATACTGCCTTAGAATATGTCTGGACCACTGATGGGACGAACGTTCCTTGGCATAAGCCACAACTCCATTGTCACACAATGGGAGGAACTAAGTTCATCTCATGAACAAATATACATCCAGACTGCCACTTTGGTAGCATCTTAAGTAGCGATGTATCGAGCCTTTATCGTCTAGTATGCCACGGTATCTAGCTTGGAACCTTTCCAACATACCGTCCCTTTACTGAGGGTAAAGACAATGCCTGTGACTGACTTTCAGTTGTCCTTATCACCCTGGAACCCTTCCAGTGATTCTCTCCAGGATCGGTTGATACCATCTCACTACAACTAGTGAGAATCCTGACATCCAATTAGATCTATCTCATAGATCCAAAACCCAGGATTTAGAAGGTATCACTTTGATCCTATATGGAGAATCATTGTGCTAAGCGGAGATTGACCGAGCGTAGCATAGGAAACTCCTTCTCTATCAAGAGTATGTCATCCACGTACTCTACGAGGATCATCACCATACTCCCTACTACCTTTTTGTATATACTAGGTTCATCTACCATTTTGATGATGTCAAACTGTTTGACTACTGCATCAAAACAGATGTTCCAACTCCGCGACACCTGCTTTATCCTATAAAGCATCTTGTATACGTTTCCGCTGCTCCCACTGTCTACGAAGCCCTCTGGCTGTGTACTTATAGACGTCCTCTTCTAAAACATCATTTAGAAAAGCAGTCATGGCACCCAACCGCCAGATATCGTAGTCATGGTATGTAGCCGTGGCAAGTAGGATCTGGATGGACTTAAACATAGCCACTTGAAAAGGTTTCATCATTATCCACGCCTGGTCGATGACGAAAAAGTTTAACAAGTCTAGCTTTGAAAGTCTCAACTTTTCCATCTACACCAAGTAATCTTCTCAAGATATTCTTGCTCCTGATGGGGATTTAACCCTTCAGATATAGCAGCCAAAGTCCATACTTTGTCGGTGTACATGGATTCCATCTCAGATCGCTAAGTATCCAGCCATTCTTACAGAGTCCCACTCCTGATGGCCAGCTCGAAACTAGTTGGGTCATCATCTCATGATGCAATCCTCGCTCCCACTTTCATAGAGTAATCGAAGTATCTCTTAGGTGGGTGAGGAACCCTACTAGATCGGCGGAGAGGCTGAGGTTCGTTGGTCTCTACTGAATCCTTTGGTTCTATCAAATCATTAGCTGTAGTTTGTATAGCTGGAACATTTCCAGTTCTTCATAACAGTTCTTGCCTCGAGCTTGTCCGGATTTTGCTTCTAGACATAGGCCGGACAACCCCAAATCTTAACTAACTTAAGACATGGGCTCTTCCCATTCCATATCACATATGAAGTGGTAGGCAACTGATTTGATTCCAACCATATTCAATAGGTATGCAGCTTCTCAAGCGCATAACTCCCAAAAAGGAAACAGGTAACTCAGTAGTACTCATCATAGAGCATACCTTATCATATAGGGTGTGATTTCTCCGTCCCGATATACCATCGTGCCATGGTGTATACGGAGGAGTAATGCTGAGAGAGAATCTCATTCTCCTTTAGAATAGTCCAGGAATTCCGTGCTCAAGTATTCTCCTCCTTGATCTCATCAAAGGACATAATACTTATACCCGTATTGATTCTCTACTTCAAACTTATATTCGGTGAATATCTCAAAAGGTTCTGACTTGTGTTTCAACAGGAACATATGTCTGAATCAAAAGAGATTATCAGAGAATGTAATGAAGTACTAGGAACCGGTCTTGGCATGTGTAGACAGGGGACCTTGCATACATCAACATGTATCATCCCAAGAGTTCACTAACTCTTTCTCTGTTTCCAGTAAACGAAGCTATGGTCATCTTATCTCTGTGACATGACTGGCAAGTTTCACAAGATGTAAATTCAAACTGATTTAAATATGCATCTAACATGTAACTTCAGCCAGTCGGATCGCATTGATATGACCCAGTCTACAATGCCTCAAGAAGGATTCGTTCATTTCTGAACTCTTCCTCTTGTGTGTGTTCCGTATACTAAAGAACTGTAGTTTGATTTAGAACATCAATGCTTTTAGATAACGTGCCTGAACCAATCAACTTTTGATATAGGAAATGTTCAAAACATAATCCAACAATACAAAATTATATCCTTTCTTTTCTAATAAAGAGACTGATATGATTTTGTATATCAAGTTCGGTATCTAATAACATTCGTTCAGAATCAATGTATTTGGGATACAGGGTGACAGTGACCAACAGACTTGGCTGCAACACTTGCCCCGTTTTCTGTCTCATGAAACTTATCACCCGTTCTCAGTTTTTCTACCTTTTTGCAGCCCTATGTAACAGATTACATATCTGGGATCCTGATCCGGTATCATATACCCAGGATGCGGAGGATACTGAGAAACAGTTCTTTGTAATGAACACACCCGAAGATGATGCATCAGCATGCACTCTCTTCGTTTGGGCGGCACGGAAATTCTGGTAATCCCCAATTTCCTGCTCTGTCTTATAACAATTATAAGTTGGAGCGTGACCAACGTTTCCCAGCTCAGTACAACAAGCGGGTTCGGTCAATATTCCGTATTATTATCTTGATTAAGGCGTGATATGGTCGCTACCTGGAGAGAAAGAGAAGAAAACACTCAGCGTGCGCTCTTACAAGAATAGATTGGTTTTTATTTTATCTAATCAGGATGGCTCCCACTGCTTTTTATCAAATCTTCCTTCAAACCCTAAAAGGAAAGACTAGCCGGGATTAATTACAAACTACAAGTTCGCCAATCTTTCAGCCAGGCCAGTGTCGGTACTTTGAGGGAGGTCCCCCGTGCTTTCGCACGAACCTAATTAATGTAAACCTCGTTTTCCCAGAGGCGTAATCTCGTTAACACCTTTCTAGACACCTACTTGATCGGCTAATTGTAATGTGTAAAACTCTCCCAGGAGTAACTCTTACTCGTAGCGGGTATCGGGATCCAACTATCTCATAGAAGGTATGCAATCTCATTGCAAATTTCAACACTTGAAATTCCCGATAATATTTTGCCCCTAGTCTTCTATGACCTTGACGAATGCCAAACAACCCATAGTCCACTATTCAAGTTCAACCCGTACATTTCTTGATTGAATTAAAGCCACCCGCACGACCCTTGACGAATGCCAAACAACGCCGTACGAATACCCTAATCCAATCTGCATCATATGCATAAGCAGATAAATACTAGTTAGCTACCGTACACTACGCCTTGACGAATGCCAAACTACCACAGCACGAATACTAACTAGTACTTATCTGAAATGACGGAGGGCTACGACAGGTTTTTATGAAAACCTATTGCGTAATGAACTTGATATCGTTGTAAAATCAAATGATTTAAAAATGGAGTGTTTTTGAGGCTTTCGTAGTTTTGTTAAAGGAGTCACTCCCGGTGAAGGGATCGTCGGTCCTTCCTCATCAAATAAGGTGTGGGATATATCATATATATCACTGTGCAAAGCAGAACTCTTAAAAGCAATCAAAAGACAAACCGAGTGTGTAGCATCTGCCAGTTATTGCTAAAGGAGTCACTCCTGGTAAAGGGATCTCGGTCCTTTCCTCATCGAATAAGGTGCAGGATATATCACATATACAACTATGCAAAGCAAAACCGTAGCTACCCTTTTTATTTTAAAATTTGATTCTACAACATCTTAGGTTTCTTTTCATTCATTAATCACATTAATGAAGTCCCATCATTTAAGTCACCTAAATATCACAGATAAATACGACGTACACTTATGCCATCCGCATTCGCCTCGATGTCCCCTCGTGCACCGTTAGGTTAGGTAACTAACGACAGAGCAGGGCAGAGCTAGTGCGGGTGCAAAACATAAGTAACGTCTATATAATATATCATATATACTATATACTGTATCTATCATAGAACATCTCACATGATCACATCACAGATATAGCAGCAGAAGAATCATATGAAATATTGGATATACTAGGACGTCCATGTTTTCAATACGAGCCAGTATAAAACACGGGTTCCACGGTCGTGATGAATAGCCAAACCCACACCCCTAGACCCCTACGAGAGCGGCAAGCAACCCTACCAATTCTGGAGTTAGGAGACCCGGACTCGACTCCTCGAGTTGGTCTCCCACTGGACTCCAGAACCCGGTTACTTGTGCTCCCCTCCTTAGGTCTATCCTAATGTGGAAAAGTAAATAATATACAAAGGGTGACATCTTCCGCAACCTGGAAGTGTCCCAATAAAAGAATATTACATACAGGTTTTTACATAAATGAAAATGAAAAACACTCGTCTCACATAAAAACCCCCGGGCTATTCAAACACGACGATCCAATATAACATATCCAGCAACACATAACATCACATGTCATCAACGTAAGTAAATATGCGCATCCCAATTGTCGTTGACATATAGTAATGAAACCGGCGATATAACATATTACACTTACGGTCACAGAAAAGAAAGTATAAAACTACAACAGTTGGAATCCGCAATCTGCATAGACATCGCATGCCTAATCAAATGAATGCCTTAAACATCACATGCCTAACAATTATAAACCCCACATTTTAGTCTCATTATCGAAAACTCTTTTCAATATCAAGTCGGGCAATTCAGCAAGATTCCCGACATCCTGATCGAATGCTCGTCGCAAACTTTAGTAGACGGCCGCACCCCCGATACCGTCGACGAAGTGCACCAAGGCGGAACACCGCTGCCGCGAGCACCCGAACGGACGCTTTTGGCGACGGGGTTCTCCTATAGTCACTTGGTCGGGGCTATGGAGTGAAGCTGTCTATTAAGTTTACCCGGCGAGTATCCGCGTACGCTACGTGATTGCGACGGACTTTTGATCGCATCAAAATTCCGTGGCAACCGATCAAGTGAGACTAAAGTACTATGTTTATAATATTCAGATCAGTTATCTCATAACTACTTGTGAATTCCAATTATTGTATCCCATTCCAGATAAATAGAAAATGTTAAACTTTCCGATCGAACAATCAAACACCCAAGTTTTCCCGAAACAGATCAACACATGAAATAAGTTCAAAGACATTCACTTCATGCCTCAGTACCAACGGTCCAGCCGTAGAAGGGTCAAGCCAACGCCTCACATGTGGCACGCCGTACTGCCCTAAACCCGAAGGATCAAAGGGCAGTTCAAGACGGTCACATAATCGAGTTAAGGTTTGTTGTTTTCTAGAGGGACCATCGCGTTACTTGCACTACTTAGAACGTCTTTAAATCTCAGAAAAATCCAACACTTGGAAATTTTCCGGCAGGAGAAAAGTTGGGTATTTATATCCGGTCGAACTTTTTAACATATTCGAAAATTATCCGGAAAAGCACATAGACAAAGCTTGATAATCCGATCGAATCTTCGATTCCCAAAACAACCCCAGAACACTCAACTCTTGAGTCAAATTAAAAATTCCCAGAAAACTCAGCATCATAAAATAGGAATTACTGTGCAAAAAGGAAAGGATGACGTCATCATATGGCCGCGGAACCGCCGCAGAAGCCAGGCTTCTGCCGCGGTTCCGCCGCGCTTTGGACTCATCTTTCGGAAAAATTTGCACCGTAATTCTTAGAATTCCCTGCTGAATTTTTTAAGCATTTTTAATCTGGAAAAAACCCAGTTTTTGAAAAATGTCCAGAGAGCATTATCGGGTTAGGGTTTCGGGTCGATCGGGTTTCAAACTTCGTCTACGCATCGCCTAAGGCTCTAGCTAGGCTCTGATACCACTGTAGGGTTCCTAGGCACGCTAATGAGGTCTCACAAGACATCAACCATGCCAATTTCAAATTTTTCATGTGCCGAGAAACCCTAATACGGATCGTTAACTAGAATTTTAGGCGAAAGATGCAACTAATTAACAACTTAACTAAGTGAACGGAAATACAACCTTGTAGATCCGGTTCTCCACCTCCATAACTCCGTGATGAAGTCCCCTCGCTGTACAAATCGCATCCCGGACTCTAGCATCGGCTTCATCGGAGAAATGGACGGGCTTGGTCGTCGGCTTCGATGCTGAAGATGATCTACGTCGAGGCATCACTAGATCAAGCTCCCACTTCACCAAGTCATGAAACTTGTGAAGAAAACACCCTATACTACTTGGCAAGAGGTAGAGGATGAAAAAATAGGAAGTGGGTTCACTTTAGAATTGGATTTCTCACTCTTTTCATCAAGTCACCATTGATGAAGCAAGGTTTTCTTCAAGTGAAGAAGAAGAAGAAGATGAATATTATGATAAGTTATTTTCAAATAGAAAAGAAAATCAATACTTATCATAATACAACCATGGTCAAGTGTAGAGAATGAACTAGGGTTAAGTGGAGTGGTTAGGGTTAAGCATGAGACAAAATGGTCACTTAGTCAAAGCTTCATGAAGCTTCAAGATGCAAACAAAGAAAGCCACCATTTTCTCTTTATACCATTTATTTTCGAAAAAAGAATAAATAAATAAATGAATAAGAAAACAAAACCCTAACCATTCATATAACCATGGTTTAATCTTTACACAAACCCAAGTAAACATGTATCATCAAACATGATACAAACTTATGCACAAAAAATATATCACATATACAATGTGCACAAACAAGTGAGAAAAACCATTTAAAGTGAACCAATACTAGTTAATGCAAAGTAATATATCAAATATATAATTATGCATTAAATCATTAAATCAACACTTGATTTAACGATCCGGTCATATCACATATAACCGACTAATATCAAATGTATCGGCTTATCGAATCAATCCTTGATTCGATAACTAGGTTATATCGCATACAACCATTCGATACATTCATCGCGAGAATGAAATACGGTATCACATACACGCATTATTTTCGGTCCCGCACATATCTCATATGCGCTCCTATTTCGTTTCGCTTGAGCCAGGAAACCTCTGTGTAGAACTCTAAAGACTCGTCAATACGCCGGCAGCAGGTGACGATCATATCAAACACCCACAAGCCGCAAGCGGTCTGCTAAACGTAACAGCCACCCGGGTATTGAGCGATCAGAAGATCGACGAGCAAGCCTGCTCACACTCCTGTGAATCCAACCAGTAACACTTACCGTACAGTCCGGTCTGATCGTCTGATATGTCGCATATCTTGCCTAGGGGTGGTAAACGTCAGACCCCAATAGCTCGATAAGTCGTGTCGATATGAGGTCTATAACAATTCGAGAAACTACTGGTAACACTTACCAGTAAATCTCAGCAACCCTGGCCAGGGATTTCCGGTTATAGCCAATCGAACACAGCGCAACATCAACTCCCTATACCGGGAGAGACGAATCCCCTCCTATCGCTCATTGCCTCCATGTGATTCGGAACTGTACCCAAAAACCACCGTTTTGCACGCCCTCTTGGACGTGGTAAGGTCGAAATCAAAGCACAGTGGGAACCACACAAGACTCTATGACGATCTCGGATCAACAGACTACTCTGTACCAGTGTCACCAGAGAACTGCCATCTGACGTAAGGTATAATACCATCTGGGAGTTCTCGGCGAGTCCGTCCAATGTACCCAGTCTCCACTGAGCACCCGTATATCATCTCTGATGTCAAACACCAATGGATATGGGATCATCCATCGCCCATCTGTATGGGTCGAGAAGGTATACGCTAGTCTACTCTGGTATATCGATGCCCCGTCTCGATATACCCACGACTAGGGACTTTGAAGGATGTACTTATGGACTACCATGTCCCCACTAGTATGATCCGCATCATAGTCCAGGTAGTCAAGTACACATCCTAAGGGCTTTACCAACATGTAACAGAGAGACAATCAGTGTACACGTTAAGGTAAAGAGTAACCAGATAGCATACTATCATGTCAAGCAAGAAAGTCCTCCCTATATATGTCCCAGCATCCACTACAATATACATCCTATGTATAGTAATGGCCTCTAGGGCATACATATAACTAACATTACCATCCTAAACTTCTAAACAAACAATTTTTACATGGTTTGACAAGACTGATTTTGGCCCTAACTGGCTATGGAGTTAGGATAATCGGAGTTTGTTTTTAAGTGGAGGTAGAGGGTATACAAATTATGGTTTTCTTGCCCCAAACTCCATTTAAAACTCTAACTTTGATGTGGTGTTTGGCTTTGTAGTTATCGAAACTCCAAAATCTTGTTTTCGAGTTATTTAAACTCCAAAATGGGTGTTTTCTTTGCGAATTTTAGAGTTTAGAGAACATTGGTTGGATTGAAGTTTAGTAAACTACAATTTTCTCGACTTTCCAAAAACCATCCTAAACATGGCATGGTTCGTATTTTGGAGTTAAGTTTAGATAACTTTATGAAAATCCAGTTATCTAAACTCGACTCCATTCTCATGAATTTAACCTTACCATCTTAAACTTCTAAAATCATTTTTTACATGGTTTGCGAGTTGCACTATCGTTGAAATTGATTGCAAATTTGGAGCCTAAGATCAAGAGTCCAAAAGCCTAAGAGTGAATACGTGCAGTGCATGTTAATTTAAATCCGGCATTATCTCTAAGTTTAAAATCCAGACTTATCCCTAAGGATATCTCTACACATATATTGTTTAATTAATCCTAGGCTAAAAAGATATCAACAGAGGCTATATATATTAATTTAACAGAGCCATGGATGTGTGACTATTAAATAAATTCCACCAGAGCCTCTTAGAGGCTGGCGGTCAGAAAAGCAGTGGAGCAATCTGGGAATCCACAGCAAGGCTTCATGGAATCTGCGGCCAAGACTTAATTAAATGGAGGCTATATATAATTGATTTGATGAATCAATTAGAAAATATACACAAGTCTTGAAGGCCAGAAAATCATTGAATGCTGTGACTTGAAAACAATTGATAGAGCTAGAAATCCAGAGAGGCTGCGCAAACTGTCAGAGGCCGAGAGGAGAGAGAGAGATTTGTAGAGATAGAGATTTTATTGTATTTGGACGGTGATCGGAGAGGGCGTTCTCATATAATACTTTCTTAATAGTGGAAGCTTTCGTCGTCGGATAAATCTTGTGTTTGTGTTTTTTGGTGTGCTTCTGATAATTTGAATTGTTTTGATAGATTGCCCAGTAAATCTTTTCAAGTAGTTTGTTTACACACGATCCTAATAAATTAATTTTCCGCTGCGACTCTTGGTGTGTTTTGTGATCTCTTGAAGAATCACAGATATAGAAAATTCACAACAAGTGGTATCAAAGTATCAGATTCAGTGTTTTTGGATTATTTAGAGAAATAGAATCTATGCATTACAAGATGGTCAAGTTTGATGGGCGAAACAATTTTAACCTTTGGAGATTGAAGATGAAGGCTATTCTCAAGCGACAAGGGGTTCACAAGATTTTCTTTGCAAAAAGCAGTGTTCCAGAGACGACTACGGAAGATAAGAAAGAAGAGATGGAGGATAAGTCCTTCAGTTCGATACAGCTCCAGTTGGCTAAAGAGGTTCTATGCGAGCTTGCGTAAGAGGCAACGGCAGGAGGGTTATGGTGCAAGTTGGAGTCTCTATACATGAAGAAATCTTTTACAAATGATCGCTACCTTAAGCAACGATTGTACACGTTAAAAATAAAAGAGAGGACACCCGTCAAAGATCATCTAGACGAATTCAACTAGATCGTGATGGACTTGCGGAACGTGGAGGTGCAGATAGAGGATGAGGATCAGATAATGATTCTACTCTGTTCGTTGATCTCGGAGTACGGGCAGTTTGTCAAGTCGATGGTGTATAGCCAAAATAAGCTTTCTTTAGAAAATATCAAAGCAGGTCTGCACAGTAAGGTGTTGAGGGAGAAAGTGGTAGGTGACAAGAGTAGTCGCGATGATGCATTGTCTGTTAGATACCGTTCAGATGGAGGCTCCAAGAGAAAATCGAAAAATCGCGATAATGACAAGTGCTTTATTTACAAGGAAAGCGCGTATTGGAAAAGGGATTGTCCGGAGCGCAAGGTGAAAGGCAAACAGATATATTCCGGTACTGCAGTTGCGGTGGAGGATTCGTATGAAGACAGTGATGGTTCGATTCTATCGGCATGTGCGACTTTAGACACACATGGATCGTGGATATTCCATGTGACTCCGAATCAGAGTTGGTTTGCTATGTATCGATCAGTTGATAGAGTCTCAATCCTTATGGGGAACGGTATGATAAGCAGAGTTGTTGGGATTGGTGCAGTTCGGATCCGAATGCATAATGGGAGAGTTCGGACATTGACAGATATCAGGCACGTGCCAGATCTGAGGAGGAGCTTGATTTCATTAATTGCTTTAGACAGGATCGGTTACAAGTGTGTGATCGATAGAGATTCTGTGATGATTTCCAGAGAAACTCGTATTGTCATGAAGGTGAATAAGATGAGGAATCTATATTTTCTTCAGGGACAAATGGTTTTAGGAGATGTTAGATTTTTTACTGGTTCAGGTGGTTCACACTCCGTCAAAATGTGGCGTCCATGATCGGACCATATTGGCGAGGCGAGTTTGGAGAGGTCTCGAAAGAGACGATCGCTTGGAGATGTAGAGATCAGCATGAAAAATCTTTGGGAGGATTGTATTTAAGGGAAGAAGACAGAGATGGTTCCGGTACTAGTTTGTTCTCGAGATGGAATTAGACATTATGATTCCTTCATTGACGACTTCTCGAGAAAGTTGTGGATGTAGTTGAGTTGAAGGCGAAGAATTTTCAAATTTCAGGAAGGCTACTGTGGAGAAGCAATTTAGGAAGCATGTGAAGGTTCTTCATTCCGATCATGGTGGAGAGTTCTGCAAGTCAAGAAGGATCGTGCATCACACCACTTTTGATCCTAGATATATTGGCGGAGCAGAGCGGAGCAGAGCGGATGGTTCGGAAGGTGTTTGTGAAGAACATGTATTCACGGCTTATGACCGCAGTTCCGAAGGAGTTTCATGCGGAGGTCCTATCTACTGCCGAGTACCTCATCGATAGGTCAATATCGACGGCAGTAAACAAGATAATTCCTAAGAAAATATGGACTGGAGGAACTGAGAATTACTTAAGGCTTCGTAATTCTAGAAGCGAAGCAAAAGAATACAGGTTGTAGTGTCCTGGTATAAAGGTGGAGTAATCAGCCAAAATACGATAGTCGATGAGTCTACGATTTCTCGGAGAAAACAAACTCAGTCAAATGGCGAGCAGAGAACAGGATCACCGAGTCAGATGGTGATCGAGACTTCAGTCCATCTTAAAGATGAGGTGATCGATACTTCGATCCAGACGGAAAGTCCGATATAGCCATTTGTGCGGAGGCCTATGAGATTTAGGCGCATGAGAAAGACTAGGGATGAAGCTCCGAGGATATAGGATCGGGTTGTAACACCCTAGTACGATCATACGTTATTTAACGATATTAATTAGTATTTTGGATTTTGTTTTTATTTATTATTTGGGTTGTGATTGGTTTGAATAGTATGCGTGTTTATTGGACCCGACCCGCTGGCGTGAAATCCGTTATGGTGCTAAAGTATCTTTTATTTGATATTTATATGTAAACTAAATCTATATAAATCTTAAATAACAGATATACAATATTTAAATTATATATATATATATATATATATATATTTTTGGTAGTCATACGTTACGAATATTTTCATATATAATTGTTAGTATGTTTTATCTTATTTAAATATCTCATGATATTATATTGACGATTATCTATTCCAGGAAAATCTTAAACATCCTGAGATGCCATGTATTATATATTAGATTAGAATATATTATTTTAACCCTTAAATTTATGATTTAAGTGGGCTAGCTATATGTAGATAATTTTCAATATATTTTCTTTGAGATTTAGTAGAGATTGATCGGGGATTTGTAATGTCTTTTAAAATATTATTTAGATTATTAGATATATACAAATCTGTATAATATATATATACCTATACCTATAATTCAATATACATATATTTTTTTAAAACAAAAACTATACATATATTTTTTTAAATATTATTTAGATTATTAGATATATACAAATCTGTATAATATATATATATATATATATATATATATATATAGACTCCTTCGATGGCTCGGCTACGGGCCTCACAATTCTCTCTCTTTCCCGCGTCTCTCTTTCTCGTGGCCAACGCTCTCATCCCTGACTCCTCGCCATTGACACCCATCACCCCAATCATCACCCTAACTTCATCATCTTCACCGTCTCCACCTCCGACCACCATCATCGTCATCTTCATCATCTCCTTCTTTGGCCAAACCCATCTCCATCAACCAACACCCATAGCCACCATCACCGTCGTCTTCGTCGACTCCTTCTCCCGAGCACCCTCCTCGCCATCAACTTCCTTCCCCGTCGTCACAACACCATCATCACCTTCATCTTTTGGTATCGATAGAACTCAAACCACCGAGACCAACACCATCGCCACATTAACTTCTCCGACCTCAAAACCCACCTCTGGTTGCCACCAAACTATCCAGCAACCCTCTCTTCGATCACCAGCACCCACAATCGCCGAGACCACCATCGGCAGCAGTTCAAATCGTCGTCGGTTTCATCTCCGAGCCTAGCAAGCTTAGAGTTTGCTTTGTGTTGCCGTTGTTCCGTGTCTGTATTGCTCCGTTCGTGTTCATATCTGTATTCGTCGAGACCGAGGCAAGTTTACAACTTGCTATATGCTATAGTCTACGTAAAATTATATCTATATATATTGTAGTAATATTATTTATTATTGGCATACCGTTATATGTATATAATCTGTATATCAATAATTAGTTAACAATAACAAGTTTTATAATTGCAGTCCATAATGGTTATGCAAATTAAATCTATAACCAGTGATTATAACAAACTATTTTAGTTTGGTCAATCGATAAATCGAAGAGTGGGAATTAATGTGGTTATTTTTCGTTACATCATTTATCGCACCTAGATAACGGTTGCAACTGTATTTCGTCATGACCTGTTTGCTTGATATTATTACAAATAAACACTTTATCTAATTGAATACGCTATCACTTTCATGCTTGTAACCTTCCAAACATTACTATTTTGTTATCATGTCAATACCTGTTACCTGTAATATTTACCGATACCAACAACCATGATTTGTTGTCCTGATAGACGTGACATGTTGTCTTGATAGACATAACATGTACATGTCTGTTTCTGTGTTGGTATTAGGTAGATATTATTCATATCTGACTTGGAAAACGAAACCTAGATAAATGGGGAAATCAAAAGTGTAACTGAAGTATAACTTAAAAGAATATAACATGTTTCTGTGGTTCCCCAGGGTAATGGAACATAATCATTCTTGATTCATACATCTTCATCCGTGATCCCGGCGGCTAACGGGATATATCTTGTATCCGTGGTTTCGGGGGATAACGGGATATATACTTTTGAGTTACATGGAAGAGTACATTCATTGGTTTCAAATACTTGTAGGATAGTTAACGTAGAAACACAGACCTTAGAATATGCATGACATGTTTGATACTTATAGCCTGCTGTTATAATACACGTGATTGATTTTGTTTATACTCATACCTCACTCTTACACGTGACATCCTATATAGCACACTGTTCAGTTTATTGTTATTATTATGATATTTATGACGCACTGACGTCTGGGTTTTGCATGACCCAGTTCCTTTAACCTTACGTGGGAAGATCAAGAAAACATTGACAGGAAAGCTAAGCAATGAAGAGATTTCTGCTGATTTAGTTTAGTGATACTTTAGATTTATTTTTCTAGTTATGGTTTTATTGTTATGATCCCATAAAAGACGAGGCTAGGATATTATTTCTTGTTGGATCCTTATTTGTTTTCGTTACCTTTCCCGTTATTATTTATTGTGGCAATTTGGACATATGATAGGTAGATGTTTATTTACTGTTCTTGATATCTGATTGACAGCTGTAATATGACTATAAAAGGATATTTTCTCACCATAGATAGCATGGTTGGTTTTGTCACTTACCGTGTTTACGTTTTTTGGAAAGCGAGGCGTGACAAGGTTTTGTTGGTATCAAAGCCTAGGTTTTAGGTTACCCGGGTTTGGTTTAATTTGTAGTTGGGTATTGCACCCAATACACCGACCTGAAAATCCGGAATTAGGAACGTGTCCTGCCGCATCACTACCTTGTCATTCTTGAATTCATAGTTTATTGATTCCTTGTTTTATTGAATCATGTTTTCGTTGCTAATCCTCTTCAAATGTTCTTGACTCTAGAGTCATGACGGGAAGAGATTCACGGGCATATCAGAGACGTGTAGACGCCGCCGCATTACTTGAGGTCATACACGGTATGCTGGAGAACCAGAAATGTCAGACAGAGCTGAACTAACGATAGGCCGAGGCTTTCCAAGAGAGCTTGAGCATGGCCCAACAGACTACTATCACGACAGCTGAGATGGCGGCAGTTTCTAGACCCGCTCAGCATGAGTGTACTGTGGCGGACTTTAAGAAACTCAGTCCGACCACGTTTATAGGATTAGAGAAGCCATTACCGGCAGAACAGTGGCTGGTGGATACAAAGAATCTTTTAGTTGCCTCACAGATTCCGGACGAGAAAAAGGTGGTGTTTACCCCAATCAGAGCAAAGCTCTGTTCAAATTCAAGGCGGGAGATGAAGCAACGCTTCAAATTCCTTGCGCTGTGCGCAACGCGCCACGTGTCAGGCACTGATACTTCAGCGCAGCGTCCAAGAAGGCGCGCCCAATCAGAGCAAAGCAAAATGAAGCAACGCTTCAGTTGCGCAAGCACTGCGCTGCACGACACGTGTCGGCGCGGATGCGCTAGCGCAGTTGCGCTGCGCTGTGCGCTGCTTGACACGTGTCACGCGCTGGGGCATTTGCGCCAAACAGAATTAAGATTGTAAAGAAATCTTTCTGTTCTTGTTAAAACAAGAAGATTTTCTTCTGTAAAACAGAAGCCCTTGGATCAAAGATCCAACAGTGGGGAAAATTCCCCAAATCACTCAGAGAAAGATCTTGTTAACAAATTCAACAAACTTATGGGCACTATATAAAGACCCCTAGACCTCAAATCAAAGGCATCAACATTTTTTTTTGTGAGAAATCAAAAATTTCAAGCAGAGAGAACTCGGAAGAAATTCCAAGAAAAAAAAAGAAAGGTAAAAGACCTTTTAGATAGAAGAATTTCTTCTCATAGATCATTGATCTAAAAACAAGATCAATGATCTTTAATAAAAAAACAAAATAAAAACAGTGCTTTGCACTTTTTATGAACCTCTGGTTCCTGAAATAAGAAAAAGCTTGTTTTTCTTTGATCTAAATTAGATCAAGAAATCAAATAGTGCTTTGCACTTCCTTTATGAACCATTGGTTCTTGAATCTAAAAGATTCTCAAATTAATGGTGCTCTGCACTTGAAAATCTGCACTATTGCGCTCTTGGGTTGGCGCAAGCCACCAGAGAGCGCCACGTGTCAGTATCTGAACTACTTACGCTATGCGCTTTAAGATAGAGCTTTGCTCTCTGAAATTGGCGCAACTCACCAGAGCGCGCCATGTGTCAGCAGCGCAAGCGTAGCGCACCAGCGCAGCGCACTGCGCTTGCCTGACACGTATCATCACCACAAGCGCTTGCGCTCTTTGATTGGCGCAAAGCGCCTGAAAAATGCAATGCATTTCTTTTGCTAAAGGGCCAGGCCCAAGTCAAAAAGATCTAGCAGGCCAAAATAAATTGCAAAGCAATAAAAGGGCAGAGCCCAAATAAAATTGATGCTCTGCATCACTTATAAATGGGCAGAGCCCAAAACAAATTGATGCTCTGCATCCTTTCTGGGCAGAGCCCAGACAAAAATAAAAAGCAATGCAATGCATTATTTAAATGTGGGCAAAGCCCTAGCACAGGTCTAATAGACCAAAAATAAATTAAAAACGTTGAATATTTTTCAACTGGACTTAGCCCAATCATGGCCGTAAGTCCTCAAATTAAATCGACTGAGCACAGCTGCTCCCTAAATCAATTTACGACCGGTTCGAGGGTACATCTCCGAACTCCTCTGATACCCATCGTTGTAATCCTTCAACGACGTCAGAGAGGTGACGGGTCCCGACAACCACACATCAACACGGACCGAAACGTCCTTAAACTAATGGTGGACCGAAACGTCCTTAAACTAATATCGGACCGAAACGTCCTTAAACTAATAATGGACCACTACGTCCCTAAACTGGAACAATAGAGCCTCCAAATGCTCTTTTGCCAGATCTAAACGATCCCGTTTAAGTTGATCTTAGCCCCAAACACGGCTAACGTATCCTTAAACAGTCAAATGGACTATAAAACTCCAAATCAACTTTGGTTCAAGGGTACATCTCCTAACTCCTCTGACGCCTATCGTTGTAATTCTTCAATGACGTCAGAGAGGTGACGAGTCCCGACGGCCATATATTAAATGGATCACCACGTTAAGTTGATCTTAGTCTCAAAACAGGACTAACGTATCCTTAACGAATGTTTAAGTTGATCTTAGCCTCAATAGGGCTAACGTATCCTTAAACTAAAAACACCAAACCCAAATCTAAGTAAATACGGATTTGGACTAATCCACGTCCTACGGGCGACGACATTACTCAGTCTCCGTATACAATCCACGGGCAACCACAAACAAAACAAAAACACACGCCACGAAGTGAAATTCTGGAGAAGGAGAAAGTGGCTGCCGCGATGCGGTAGCGTAATTAACTGCAGGGGCTTGCGCCTGCAGGGAAGAGCGTCCCCACAATCAAAAACCCCTCTAGCGAGGGGGAATCTGACGAAGTCTGCTACATCGGCCGCATCCGTCTAAACCTCCGATACACGGTGCCATAAATCAACTTGGCATCTTCGGAGAGGTAGAAGGATAAAACCATATAGCATCTGCCCCGAATCTCAGGCTAGACGTCCTCACGTCGCCGCCGCCATTCGGAGGGGAACAGATTCTGGCATGCCCGGTGGGACCTTTTCCTCTTTCCACTCCACACTTCGTGTGTCGTGTTTTTCCCGCGATCAAATAATCGCGGTGTGTATGTTTTTGGTTGCCCTTAGGGGAGTGGATATTGAAGCCGGCATTTCGTCTCTATGAAGAATGGCATTTACTCCCACCCTAGCAACTCAGGCTTTGTTATACCCGGCGGAGTCAAGTATGGGTCACTTGCAGCCTCAAATCTCTACAATCCGGCTTTTCAAGAAATTAATGGGCTTCTTTTTGGGTCGATACTCCCACCTCCCACCCTCGGTGCCTCAACGCCGATAGAGGAAGTCTAGAGGATGTCTGTCGTACACAGGCAGGCTCCCCAAGCAGCAGCCTTGCTGACGGAATCGGTCCTCAAACAGCTGGCACATGCCAAAGACTAAGGTCGACGCAGGGGCAGAATATTCAAGCTCTTCAAGAAATCAATAGCTTCAAACTGCACTAACTGCAACAGCAACTCTCGCTCTGTCCCATCTGGAGGAGTAACCTACGCGCCCCAAGTGGCTTCCCTTTTCACTATGCCAGTGGAGCAGGTAACTCAAGCCACCACTGGGCTATTCTTCGGGATCATGCTTCCGCCAACGAGCTTCAGCGCTCCTGTACCATCACAAGAAGCTCCCAAGAAGTCGTTTTTCAGCGCTCCTGTGCTTATTTACGCCCTACTTTGCATTATACTATATATAAGCACAAAAAAAAATTGTGATAATAAAAGTGTAGAAAGTGAAAAATTATATTTAAAAGATAGGAATAGTTTAAGAAAAACAAAAAAGTTAGATATTTTCTTAAATGAAACTAGTAATAAGTAGTTATGAGCTGTTGTCCCAAGGGTTAGTAAGATGAAGGAAATTACTAATCTGAGGATAAAAATAGTTCCTATTCTGGAAGCCAAACATTTGAACGTTGATACCCTACTATACGCACTTACACACATCTTGAAACTCGGGATAGTAGAGGATACCTTGAAATGCTCTTGTCTAGAAGCCAAAATATGAAGAAAATAAAAATGGAGAATAAAAGATAAAATGGTGAAAAGAAAAATGAACACTGGTTTTGTTATCACCGAGGCAGCAATAAAAAAATATAGCGAGGGTGCTTTATCACCTAGTGCCTTAGACCAACTGGTTTGGGAGCCACTGCTAAGCCTCAGGTGTTGTAAGACGAGGAAAAACACCTAATTAGCAAGCACATGAGTAATCGATCAGTTAGTACCTCAAGAAGTATTAACGGTCGCATGAAAAATGTGTGAGCAAATTCCATCTAAATATCTATTAAAAAGTACTGAGGTAGATGGACAAGAGTATGATTGCTTGAATTGAATTCTCTGAGTGTAGGGATGTCCAGTTCACACACGTAGGGGTATATGATCAATGTTTGGAAGAAAGGTAGGAATGAAAACTAAAGACGATGTCTTATTGAGGGATGATGTGATTTCTAACATCTTTTCATGACTATTAAGATAGGGCTCATAGCAACTGAAAAGCTGGTAGAGTTGAAAACTCTTATTTTCAAGCTCTTTCTTTTATAGTTCTTATCTTTATATAACTTTCAACACCTCTCTTTTATTATACGATTTTGTGGGTGTAATCTGCTGAAAACCTTCAGGAGACAACACCCCTCCTACTAGGGATATACCACTGGTGCCGAGTAAGGAAGACCGGGGGCAACTCTCCTTCTGGACTGACTCCACCGACTCCAACGGCGGAAATTGATGCTGCTGTTCCAACTGGAAACAGCTTTGAACCACTTAGGAAGGTCCACAAGAACTCTCCGACCGCTGTGCTGAAAAGATCTCCTCCACCTATGGAGAGCGCTACAAAGGTGAAGCCGGAAAAGCCCCCTCAACGGCTGTCCTCTAAAATCTATAAGGTCTGGCGTCAAGTCCAAGACTCGGTGATTGATCAAGATTATCCCCGCCGACAGAAAAAGGTGAAAGTTCAGCGGGAAGAGGACCGTCCTATCAATCCACAAAAGGCGATAGCTACTTGGGTGCCCACGGCGAATGACCCACGGCCGACGTTCGTCAGTGAGCTGCTATCTGAAGAAAGGGTGGCTGTGTTAAAAGACATGCTTATGCAGCACAAATATTGCTTCGCATGGGACTATTCTGAAATGCCGGGATTAGATCCAGAAATTGCTGTGCATAAATTGGCAGTATCCCCGGACGTCAAGCCAGTCAAACAGGCACCAAGAAGAATGCGGCTCGAGCTTAAGATGAGTATCAACACCGAGGTCAAGAAGCTGATCGACTCTGGCTTCATCCAGGAAGTTCAATACCCTGAATGGATCGCCAACATCGTCCCGGTGATGAAGAAAAATGGGACAGTGCGCATATGCGTAGACTTTCGGGATCTCAATAAAGCTTGCCCGAAGGACGATTTCCCGGTGCCAGTCACCGAACCGATGATAGACAATATATCCACTCATGAGGTTTTCTCCTTCATGGACGGCTCATCAGGGTATAATCAGATAAAGATGCACCCCGAAGACCAGAGGCATACCGCTTTTCGGACTTCTTTGGGAATATTCTGTTATAAGGTGATGCTCTTCGGTCTAAAGAACGCCGGTGCTACCTATTAAAGGGCCATGACAAAGATCTTCGATGACCTTATACACGAAATCGTCGAATGCTATATCGACGATCTCGTGGTTAAAAGCAAATCATACGAGGAACATCTCGAGCATCTGAAGACCGTATTTCAACGCCTTCGACAATACAAATTGAAGATGAACCCTCTCAAGTGTGCATTCGGGGTTTCCTCAGGCAAATTCCTAGGATTCATCGTCCGACACCGAGGTATCGAAATAGATCCGTCAAAGATCAAGGCGATCATGGAAATGCCCCCGCCAAGGACTCTCAAACAACTGCGGTCTCTCCAGGGGAAGCTCGCGTATATACGGCGATTTATAGCCAAACCTTTCAGGCAAGTGCCGTCCTTACAGCCACCTGATGAAGAAGGGAACCCCGTTCGTCTAGGACCAAAAATGCCAAAGCGCGCTAGACGAGATCAAGCAATACCTGCAGAACCCACCGGTGTTGGCTGCTCCGGTCAAAGGAAAACCCCTCATTCTTTATACAACCGCCCTCGAAGGTTCCTTAGGCGCATTATGGGCGCAAGAGAATGATCAAGGGAAAGAAAGAGCACTCTACTACTTAAGTCGAGTTCTACTGGGGGCAGAAAGCAACTACTCCCCCATTGAAAACACTGCCTGGCGTTGATCTTCGCGATAACAAAGCTCAGGCACTATGCGTTGGCGCATGAGGTCCGTCTCATTTCAAAGGTGAACCCTCTTAAATATTTAATGTCAAATGCCATATTAACGGGACGACTCGCTAAATGGGCCCTGCTCTTGATGGAGTTCTCGATAACCTATCAGCCTCTCAAGGCAGTAAAAGGCCAGGTCATCGCCGATTTCCTCGCTGAGCATCCGATCGCCGCCAATTCTCCTCTAAATTGCGATCTTCCAGACGAACATGCGTTTGATGCGATTGACGGTGGTGATACCCCATGGGAGCTTTATTTCGATGGAGTATCTTCCGTAAAGAAGCGCAAACAAAGTACCCCTATAATCAAATCGGGGGTAGGACTCATCTTTGTAACTCCACAGGGAGGGATAATACGTTTTGCTTTCTCCCTAACAGAGCTGAGGACAAACAATGAAGCCGAATATGAAGCTTTGATAGCAGGCCTCGAGATCGCCATTGACATGGGAATTGAAAACCTCCTCATATATGGAGACTTCCAATTAGTCGTTAGTCAAGTAAACGATGACTATCAAACGTGCAAGCCAGAGTTGGTGAAGTACGGCGAAAAGGTGCAACAACTGTTGACCCAAATTCCCTTCTATACTTTGGAAAGCATACCGCACGCGGAAAACAGCAAAGCAGACGCGTTGGCCAAACTTGCTAAAGAACTGGCTGACGAGAACCTCGATGACGTTAGAATCGTGGTACAAAGCCGTCGGGTGCTTGCCCCAACAGAAATATCTCCGGAATCATCCGAAGAGAAGGGGGCGACTGAACAGACGACCTTGCAAATAAAAGATCGGGAAAAGGCTGAAGATTGGAGGGAAGTCTTCATAGACTACTTTAAGTCCCACCGAATACCTGAAGAAGCGTCCACAAGACATCAGCTCATGAAACGAGCTCTGTCTTTCGCCTTCGTCAATGATACTCTATACAAGAGGTCATTCGATTCTCTGTGGCTGAGATGCTTAGGACCTAAAAAAGCAGAAAGAGTCGTTCAGGAAGTTCATGACGGAATCTGTAGTTCTCACCAAGCGGGCCCGAAGATAAAGTTGAAGATCAAACGGATGGGATACTACTGGCCCACGATGATTCAGGATTGCCTCGAATATGCGAAGCAATGCCACTCATGCCAAATCCATGGGGACTTCATCCACCAACATCTAAATCCACTCCATCCAACGGTGGCTAGCTGGCCATTCGAAATGTGGGGAACTGACATAGTCGGCCCTATCGAACCAGTATCGTCCAGGGGACATCGTTTCTTCCTGGCGACGACCGACTACTTCTCAAAATGGGCAGAAGCAGTACCGTTGAGGGAAGTGAAGACGGAGAATATCCTCCATTTCTTCAAGACGCACGTCATATATCGGTTTGGAACTCCGCGACGGATCATCTCCGATAACGGGCCAGCCTACAGAAGCCACAAGATCAGTCGCTTCGCACAACAGCATAACATAGACTGGAGATATTCCTCGGTTTATAATCCGCGAGCTAATGGTCTAGCCGAGGCCTTCAACAAGACCCTGACGAAAATCATGAAAAAGACGGTGTCCCGAAATAAGAAAGACTGGCACGAGAGACTGCAAGAGGCTCTTTGGGCGTATCGAACTACGTTCAAGACGGCCACGAACACAACGCCGTACGCGTTGGTATTTGGGACGGAAGCAGTACTCCCCCTCGAGGTAGAGTTACCCTCTCTACGAGTGGCAGTCCACTACGAACTGACGGACGAAGAAAATGCTCACCTTCGGCTTGAGGAGCTTGATGCCCTTGATGAAACCCGGCTCATAGCGCAACAAAATCTGGAAGCTTATAAAGCAAAGATGACGCGCTCATATGAAAGATTAACCCGACCGAGGACATTCCGCCAAGGCGAACTTGTGCTAGTGGTCAAAAGGCCTATGATCCCCAATCGCGCCAAGCGGGGAAAATTTGAGCCAAACTATGAAGGCCCATACATCATAGACAAAGTCTACCAGGGTGGAGCCTATCTACTCATGGATATGCACGGTGAAAGGCCTTTCAGGCCGATAAACGGTAGATTCCTAAAGAAATACTACGCTTAATGAGCCACAGCCTAGGTCAATGATAGATGACGACGACTATGTCCGCTCGCTATCTTCCTAAGCTCAAACTCTATAAGCAGTAGCCAGCCGTTTCCTGGACGGACCGAAACGTCTTTAAACTAATGGCGGACCGAAATGTCCTTAAACTAACAAAGGACCGAAACGTCTTTAAACTAATACCGCAGCATCCGTAAGCTGACGAGATAAAAAAAAGAAGAAAAATATAATAAATAAAAACGGTATGTCCATAAGCAAAATGGGCACGGACGAAAACCCGAAAGGGCTCCGTGAGTAAAAACAGCAGGGCTACCGGCGAGTGTTCATGAAAACCCGAAAGGGCACGGCCTCGTAAAAAAAAAGAGAGAAGAAAATAAAAAGAATAAAAAAAAACGGTATGTTCATAAGCAAAATGGGCACGAATGAAAACCGGAAAGAGCTCCGTGAGTAAAAACAGCAGGACTACCGGCGAGTGTGAAAACCCGAAAGGGCGCAACCTCGTTAAAGAACACTTACAAGATCCTCTCGATCTTGTAAGGAGAAACCACCCGTGTGAGATCCTTACGACTCAAAAGGGAGCAACACACTTAGGGATCCCCATGATTCCTAAGGAGAAAGTACACTTACGAGATCCTCACGACTCGTAGGGAGAACTCTCTTATGAGATCCTCACGGCTCATAAGATTTGAAAGTCTTAAGTTACAGAGACCTAAACCTATGCTTAAGCAACCCCCACAACTTCCAATATTGCCCTACAAGTGGCTCAATACTGGCCCTTGTATACAATCCACGGGCGCAAATAAACATTTCCCTAATCAAGTCCCATCCGTGACCGGAGATATGTTCGCATGGTGAACAACCCTTGTAAATCCTCTCAATTTATGAGGAGAAAACCCTCCTGTAGGATCCTTACGACTTACAGAGGAACAAACACTTAGGAATCCTCATGATTCCTAAGGAGAAAATACACCTACAGGATCCTCACGACTTGTAGAGAGAAATACCTTTGTAAGACCCTTACGGCTCGTGAAGTCAAAAGCCTTAGTCGACAGGACCCTAACCCTGGTCGCTAAGCCACCTTTGTTCGACATCGACAGAGGCAGATGATGATTAGCTCCTGCCAATATCCCAGTTTTAGCGGTGCTGATGCCGAAATCGATGTCTAATTTCAGGTTTACGGCGAAAAAAAAGCCAGTAGGCCGCACATGCATACGAAATAGCCGAAATGATGGGGCAACTTGCAATAAAAAAGCAGCAAGTAAAAATGTATGCACATGAAATAGCCGAAACGATTGGGCAACTCGCAATAAAAAACAGCGAGTAAAAATAAAATAAACAGCCGAAATGATTGGGCACCGCGAAAAATAGCCGAAATGATTGGGCAATCGCGACCTTCGCGATATAAAAGCTGGAATGATAGAGCATTGCGGAAATAAAACAAAAAAAATGATGATAAAACTTTGGCCCTACAGTTGAGATCACATCGATCCCTGTATACAATCCAAGGGCGCAAACGAAGAGGGAACCATAATTTCCCAACAGGCTTCGCCAGAAAACGAAGCCAAATCTCGACGGTTCATCCCGACCCCGAAGAAGCCAGTGTCCTTGGCAAATACCTCAACTCAGGGAAACAAACAATCCTTGACGAGAGCCTCCTGATTCGCATCGACTCGCAGAGAAACCAGTGTCTCCATGGCAAATTCTTGATTCGTTTCAACACCAGGGAAACAAATAATTCTTGGCAAATGCCTCAACTCAGGGAAACAAACAATTCTTGACGAGAGCCTCCTGATTCGCATCGACTCGCAGAGAAACCAGTGTCTCCGTGGGAAATTCTCGATTCGTTTCAACACCAGGAAAACAAATAATCCTTGGCAAATGCCTCAACTCAGGGAAACAAACAATCATTGATGAGAGCCTCCTGATCCGCGTCGACTCGCAGAGCAACCAGTGCCTCCGTGGGAAATTCTCGATTCGTTTCAACACCAGGAAAACAAATAATCCTTGGCAAATGCCTCAACTCAGGGAAACAAACAATCCTTGATGAGAGCCTCCTGATCCGCGTCGACTCGCAGAGCAACCAGTGCCTCCGTGGGAAATTCTCGATTCGTTTCAACACCAGAGAAACAAATAATCCTTGGCAAATACCTCAATTCAGGGAAACAAACAATCCTTGATGAGAGCCTCCTGATTCGCATCGACTCACAGAGAAACCAGTGTCTCCGTGGGAAATTCTCGATTCGTTTCAACACCAGGGAAACAAATAATCCTTGGCACACACCTCAACTCAGGGAAACCAGCGTCCTTGACGAGAGTCTCCTGATTCGCGTCGGCTCGCAGAGAAACCAGTGTCTCCGCGGAAAATTCCCGATTCGTCTCAACTTGCAAGATGAAGCCTCAGGCAGCAGGGATTAAAAAACTTGCTTCCTGAACAATGGGACCCTGCAAGTCGGTCTAAACGGTCTCTTGCATACTATTCATGGGTCTCACTCTCCAAAGTCGAGTTTCGACAAGGAGGGAAACAACCGCTTACGAGTCCTCTCGACTCGTAAAAGGGAAAAATTCTCTTATAGGATCCTTACGACTTATAAGAGAAAACACACTTACGAATCCTCACGATTCCCAAGGAGAAAACCCACCTACAAGATCCTCTCGATCCGTAGGGAGAAAAGTCTCTATGAGACCCTCACGGCTCATAGAGTTGAAAAGTCTTAGGCGGCAGATCTGAACTTGCGACCTAAGCCATTACTATTTCTTGAAGAAATCAAGATGCGTGCTCTATTATCTGTCAACCATGTTACTAAAGTAACATGCAGATAATAAAAGAAAGAAGAAAGCGACAAAGAGAGCATCTGATTGGCATTGGATTAAGCATTCGAGGCACACTCATTCATGCACAGGCAAAAGATTCAGAACGAAAAATAAGACAAGCGGGGATAAAACTTTTCTATTAATATTGCCAAAAATTCTTACAATCATAAAGCAATAAACGAGAAATATTATTACAATGGAATAATCTCAGATCCAGGGCACGGATTGAGGAATTCAAAAGTAAGGCCATCCAGAGTTCTCCTGGCCTTTCTGATTATTCTCGTGCGCAGCCTCTCGCGCTCCTGTGTGTCAAGGTCTTCGGCGAGGCCCCCCAGTCTTCGATAAGCAGCAATTATCGTCGTCTGCTGAAAAATTTGATGCAGGATGTCGATAAGGCTATCCCGCCGCTTCTTCGAGATCAGCCCCGACAGGTACACTGAATGTATCTTGTCTTCGGCATCATCCAGCGCATTGAGCGGTAAGGCCTCGTGGAACCCCGGGAGTGCTCTCCAGATTGCTCCCAGCATGACTTTCAAGAGAGCAGAACGGCAAGGGAGCAGCCAATCGGCGCTTGCGTTCAGACGACCCATGACCTCTGCACATTGGGCGTCCGTAAACTCCCGGTTTTGTTGACGGCCCTGTGCACGGATATCCTCGTAAATAATGAATTCGTGCAGACTGTAGAGACGCACCGCCATAATGCCTGAAGGAAACATCATTGGAAGATTAGCAATGAGAAAAAGTATAGGGAGTTAAAACTCCTCGAGAGCAATGCTCTGCAAACAGGAGTGACACCTATCAAATTCAGTAATGAGAGGAATTTAAAAGAAATTCCTCGAGAACGCTGAGAGCCTTGCTATGAAAAGATAATAAAATCCATCAAAGATAAAACCCCATTTTTGATCTTCATTATTTATGATCAAACTCTTAAGAGTTCTTCGCAGAAGATTAAAATTCTACCTGTATCAAGAAAGCAGAGCTTTGATTCATGGGCTAAGAAGTCCCAAGAAAAAATCATGATCTAAGGCAAGCAAAGCCCTATTAATAAAACCCTAAATGGGTTTTCTTTAGATCAAAGATTTATGAGAGCAAGGCTCTGTTATTTAAAATTAAGTTAATTTAATTTAAGTTAATTTTACCTAAAAAGTTTTCTAGAGTTTAACTCTTAAGTTCTTGAAAGCAAGAGCAAAGCTCTGAAGTTCTGAGAAATGAAAAGTCTTGAGGATGGTGACCATCTATTTATAGGCGCTCGGCGCCCCTTCAACTCCTGAGTTGCCGCAACGGTTGGAATTCTGCCACCGCTGCGCTCACGCTTGGGGCCACGTAAGCGCAACGGTGGGGAGCATTTGTTTACCCCAATCAGAGCAAATCTCTGTTCAAATTCTAAGGCGGGAGATGAAGCAACGCTTTAAATTCCTTGCGCTGTGCGCAACGCGCCATGTGTCAGGCGCTGATACTTCAGCGCAGCGCCCATGAAGGCGCGCCCAATCAGACCAAAGCAAAAGGAAGCAACGCTTCAGTTGCGCAAACACTGCGCTGCGCGACACGTGTCAGCGCGGTTGCGTTGCACTTTGCGCTGTATGACACGTGTCAGCGCGGTTGCGCTGCGCTTTGCCCTGCGCGACACGTGTCAGCGTGGTTGCGCTGCGCTGTGCGCTGCTTGACACGTGTCACGCGCTGGGGCATTTGCGCCAAACGGAATTAAGATTGTAAAGAAATCTTTCTGTTCTTGTTAAAACAAGAAGATTTTCTTCTGTAAAACAGAAGCCCTTGGATCAAAGATCCAACAGTAGGGAAAATTTCCCAAATCACTCAGAGAAAGATCTCGTTAACAAATTCAACAAACTTATGGGCACTATATAAAGACCCCTAGACCTCAAATCAAAGGCATCAACATTTTTTTTTGTGAGAAATCAAAAATTTCAAGCAGAGAGAACTCGGAAGAAATTCCAAGAAAAAAAAAGAAAGGTAAAAGACCATTTAGATAGAAAAATTTCTTCTCATAGATCATTGATCTAAAAACAAGATCAATGATCTTTAATAGAAAACAAAATAAAAAACAGTGCTTTGCACTTTTTATGAACCTCTGGTTCCTGAAATAAGAAAAAGCTTGTTTTTTTTTTATCTAAATTAGATCAAGAAATCAAATACTGCTTTGCACTTCTTTTATGAACTATTGGTTCTTGAATCTAAAAGATTCTCAAATTAATGGTGCTCTGCACTTGAAAATCTGCACTGTTGCGCTCTTGGGTTGGCGCAAGCCACCAGAGAGCGCCACGTGTCAGTATCTGAACTACTTGCGCTATGCGCTTTAAGATAGAGCTTTGCTCTCTGAAATTGGCGCAACTCACCAGAGCGCGCCACGTGTCAGCAGCGCAAGCGTAGCGCACCAGCGCAGCGCACTGCGCTTGCATGACACGTGTCATCACCACAAGCGCTTGTGCTTTTTGATTGGCGCAAAGCGCCTGAAAAATGCAATGCATTTCTTTTGCTAAAGGGCCAGGCCCAAGTCAAAAAGACCTAGCAGGCCAAAATAAATTGCAAAGTAATAAAAGGGCAGAGCCCAAATAAAATTGATGCTCTGCATCACTTATAAATGGGCAGAGCCCAAAACAAATTGATGCTCTGCATCCTTTCTGGGCAGAGCCCAGACAAAAATAAAAAGCAATGCAATGCATTATTTAAATGTGGGCAAAGCCCTAGCATAGGTCTAATAGACCAAAAATAAATAAAAAACGTTGAATATTTTTCAGCTGGATTTAGCCCAATCATGGCCGTAAGTCCTCAAATTAAATCGACTGAGCACAGCTGCTCCCTAAATCAATTTACGACCAGTTCGAGGGTACATCTCCGAACTCCTCTGACACCCATCGTTGTAATCCTTCAACGACGTCAGAGAGGTGACGGGTCCCGACAACCACACATCAACACGGACCGAAACATCCTTAAACTAATATCGGACCGAAACGTCCTTAAACTAATATCGGACCACTACGTCCCTAAACTGGAACAATAGAGCCTCCAAATGCTCTTTTACCGGATCTAAACGATCCCGTTTAAGTTGATCTTAGCCCCAAACACGGCTAACGTATCCTTAAACATTCAAATGGACTATAAAACTCCAAATCAACTTTGGTTCAAGGGTACATCTCCTAACTCCTCTGACACCTATCGTTGTAATCCTTCAACGATGTCAGAGAGGTGACGAGTCCCGACGGTCATATATTAAATGGATCACCACCTTAAGTTGATCTTAGTCTCAAAACAGGACTAACGTATCCTTAACGAATGTTTAAGTTGATCTTAGCCTCAATACGGCTAACATATCCTTAAACTAAAAACACCAAACCCAAATCTAAGTAAATACGGATTTAGACTAATCCACGTCCTACGGACGACGGCATTACTCAGTCTCCGTATACAATCCACGGGCAACCACAAACAAAACAAACACACACGACACGAAGTGAAATTCTGGAGAAGGAGAAAGTGGCTGCCGCGATACTGTAGCGTAATTAACTGCAGGGGCTTGCGCCTGCAGGGAAGAGCGTCCCCACAATAAAAAAAACCCTCTAGCGAGGGGGAATCTGACGAAGTCTGCTACATCGGCCGCATCCGTCTAAACCTCCGATACACGGTGTCATAAATCAACTTGGCATCTTCGGAAAGGTAGAAGGATAAAACCATATAGCATCTGCCCCGAATCTCAGGCTAGACGTCCTCACGTCGTCGCCGCCATTCGAAGAGGAACAGGTGGATGCGGTACGCATCCAGTTAGTGGATTACGCCCGCGAATGGTGGCTTGTTGAGAAGGCCCGTTTGGCAAACCTGATCAACTGGGCGACTATTACACAGAGTTTCTTGGAGAATTTCTTTCCGCAATCTGCAAAGGAGGAAATAGAAAAGAAGCTCATTAGTTTAAAGCAGAATGGCAGATCTGTTGATACACATGCAGCTGAGTGGATTCGGCTCAGTCGATTTGCAGGGCCCTTGGTTGCCAACGAGACGGATAGGGCAAGGCAGTTCATGCGTAGTTTGAATGTGAAGATTCAGAGACATATCATTTCGTTATGACTGATCACTTTCTCTCAAGTTCTCACGGCGGTTAGAAAACAACAGAGATTATCAGTGAGAGTAAATGGTACTCAACAGCAAGAGGTTGTAGTGCGTAAGACCTCGTATGCACCAACCAGAGCTCCTGAACGTAAAGGCATTCCAGTTAACAGACATGGGACAATGCCTATGAAAAGGCCTTTCGTATCAAATCAGAAAAGAAGTGTGGTTTATGATTTCTGTCGTCTACCCGGCCACATGTAGAAGGATTGTCGAATAAAACTTGGACTTTGTTTAGTTTGTGGGTCAGCTGACCATTCGATTGATACGTGCCATTCAAAATTACAGTTGAGACGATATCTAGAAAACACCACAAAAGCAGACTTATGGGCAGAAACAGATTACTCAGAGACCTAATCAGGGACAAGCCTTCACCCTGACGGCCGAGAAGGCCAAAGCTTCAGACGATATTCTCCCATATTAGCATTATTCGATTCTGGTGCATCCCATTGCTTTATGTCATCCAAATTTATTGGTACACACTCTATTCCACACACGGCCCTATCTAGTAGTTGAGACATACAAACTGCGAATAGAAGAATTATATCTAGTAGTGAATATAAAGGTTGTTCTATTGTTATTGCGGACGGGAGTTGTTCGTGGATTTCTTGGTGATAGAGACAGACAGTTTTGATGTTGTCTTAGGAATGGACTTTCTTGACATTTTCCATGATCATATAAATTGTAGAGCAAAGAAGGTGATTTTCCAAATTTCCGGACATCTGGAGTTCGAATTCTTGGGGGGCAGCAAATCAGTCGAGCCAGTCGAATTTAGGGCTAAGCCGACAAATGTCGTTTTTTAGTCGATGGAATTAAGGAGGAAGCACCAGTAGTAGTTCGGGATTTCATGGATGTGTTCAAGGACATCTCGGGTTTACCGCCAAAACGAGATGTGGTGTTCGCTATTGATCTTATTCCTGGAGCAGCGCCGATTTCAAAGGCTTATTATCCGATGGTACCGGTAGAACTGGAAGAGATAAAGAGATAAGTTTCCGAATTATTAGAGAAGGGTTGGATTCGCAGTAGCAGTTCACCGTGGGGAGCTCCAGTTCTTTTGGTCAAGAAAGATGGCACGCGGAGAATGTGCATCGACTATCGAGAGTTAAGTCAGGTGATTATTAAGAATAAGTATCCAATTTCTCGCATAGATGAATTATTCGATCAACTCAGTGGCGTGAGAGTACTCTCGAAATTGGATTTGCAATCGGGTTATTACTAAATTCGGATGAAAATAGAAAACATTTGCAAGACGGCGTTCCAAACTCGATATGGGCATTACGAGTATTTAGTTATGCCATTTGGAGTTACTAACGCACCGGTGATATTTATGGACTCGTGAATCGGATATTTTCATCATTCCTAGATTAGTTCGTGGTGGTATTCATCGATGATATTCTGGTTTACACGAGAAGCAAAGAAGAGCATGAAGAACACTTAAGAATCGCGCTGCAGACGTTGAGACAAGAAAAGTTGTATGCTAAGATGAGAAAGTGCGAGTTTTGACTTGATGAAGTGAAGTTCTTGGGTCATGTTGTCTCCGGAGATGGAATTGCAGTTGACCCTGAAAAGATTGCAGCCGTTCATGATTGGCCGATTCTAAAGAATGTAGGGGAGTGTTTCCCCCAATCAGAGAGAGAAGCTCTATTCAAAATTTGAAATTTGAACTGAGGCAGCGCTTCATAAGAGCGTCAGCGCTAAGAGTCAAAAATTCTGAGGGAGCGCTTTACGTGCAAAGCATGAGAGCGCCTGCGCTAAGAGCGCCAGCGCTAAAGACTCTGAGGCAGCGCCTCACGTGCAAACCATGAGAGCGCTCGTGCCAAGAGCGCCAGCGCTAAGAGTCAAACAGCGCCTCACGTGCAAAGCATGAGAGCGCCAGCGCCAGAACTAAAAATTCTCATCCCTTGGATCAAAGATCTAACGAAGGTGATAAATCATCAAATTACCAGAATAAAATTCTGTTGAGGAAATACTCCTCAAATCTTTCCAAACAAAAAAGATTGTGCTCTGTAAATCAGAGCACCGTTGGATCAAAAGATCCCATGGTGGTTAAAAATCACTAAAATACAGAATAAGTTCTGTATGGGAAAATATTTTCCCAATCTTGCTAAATACAAGAAAGATGTCTTCTGTAAAACAGAAGCGCTTAGATCAAAGATCCAATGGTGGAATGAATTCCCAAATCAATTAGAGATATCTCAATGAGAGATTTACTTAACTGATTCAACAAATCAGGCTCCCCTATAAAGGACCCAAGACTTCAAGTCTTAAAGAGAAGAACCCCCCATAAACTTCAAGAAAAAGGGAGAAACTCCCTATAAGTTTCAAGTTCTCAGAAAAAAAAAGAGAAGAGCAAGCTCTAAGAAAAAGAAGGTTCTTCAAGGTAAATAAAAGAAGAGAGATCATAACATCTCCTCGATTTTTGAGAGTTTTAACTCTCACAACATAAGAACTTAGTTCTTTTTTCTAGATCACATATCTATAAGACAAAGTCTTTCATAAAAACAAAGAGATCATAGCATCTCCTCAAAAAAGAAGAACTCGGTTCTTAGATTCATAAGGCAAAGTCTTTTATAAATCGAGAATTTAATTCTCAGAGCACAGAACTAATCAGAACTGCCAAAAAAGCGCCTTAGCACTCCAATTTAAAAGAAGCGCTTTAGCGCTCTAAGTCTGGCGCTCAGCGCCAAGCGCTCCACGTGCTCCTCATGTGGGCGCTATTTTATAAGAAGCACCGTAACGCTCCAATTTATAAGAAGCACCTTAACGCTCCAATTTAAAAGAAGCGTTTTAGCGCTCCAAGTCTGGCGCTCAGCGCCAAGCGCTTCATGTGCTCCTCACGTGGGCGCTATTTTATAAGAAGCGCCTTAGCGCTCCAAGTCTGGCGTTCAGCGCCAAGCGCTCCGCGTGCTCCTTACGTGGGCGTTACGAAATTACCAAGCGCTCTGTAAATAAGGCCCCAGCGCCATAAAAAGTGTTCAACACTCAATAAAAAACAAAAAGAAAAAGAGATGTCAGAACCTAAATCAATGCCCAGTATTGTTGAACAAAAAGGGCTGAGCCCAAATAAATGTTCAGCGTTTTATTCAAACTGAGTGGACCGAGTCTAAACAAATGTTCAACATTTTATTAAAAAATGAGCGGACTGAGCCTAAGTTGGCCACAAGTCCCTAATTCAGATCAACCGAGCCCATGTGCTCACAATCTTTTTAATTGGTCTTAGTCCCAAACCTGACCATAGATCTCCTTAAACCCAATGGACCGCAACATCCTTAAACTAAAACGATAGAGCCCAAATGCTCTTTCGTTGGATCTAAATGATTCTCAAATCATGTTGAGTAGATCTTAGTCTAAAATTAGACTAACGTATTCTCAACAAACGTTTGAGTTGATCTTAATCTAAAACAAGATTAACGATCCTTAAACCAACCCAAACCCAAATCTAAGAAAATACGGATTTGGACCAATCCATGCCCTACGGACGACAACACAAATTAGTCTCCGTATACAATCCACGGACAACCAAAAATAAAACAAACACACACGATACGAAGTGACTATTTGGAGAAGGAGAAAGTGGTTACCACGATGCGGTAGCGTAATTAACTGTAGGGCTTGCACCTGCAGGGAAGAGCGTCCCCGCAATCAAAAACCCCCTCGTAAACGAGGGGAAATCTGACGAAGTCTGCTACAACGCCGCATCTGTCTAAACCTCCGATATACGGTGCCATAAATCAACTTGGCATCTTCGGAGAGGTGGACGGATAAAACCAAATAGCATCTGCCCCCAAAATTTAGGCCGGACGTCCCAACGTCCCGATCGCGTCTTTCGGCAGAGGACAGGGAGATCAGAAGTTTCCTTGGACTTGCTGGATACTATCGAAAGTTTATGGAGAACTTCGCTCAGATAGCAAAGCCCTTAACCAAATTAACATAAAAGGAGATATCATTTGTTTGGTCCGAGAAGTGTGCATTAGTTTTTGAGGCGCCGAAGCAAAAGTTGACAACCGCACCTATTTTAATCGTGCCAAATAGTTCCGGAGGATTAGTTATTAACAACGACACATCTGGAAAAAGGCTTAAGATGTGTTTTGATGCAGTATGGAAAGGTTATAACTTATGTGTTGGAGGCAGTTGAAGACTCATGAGATAAACTACCCAACTCGCGACTTGGAACTAGCAGCGGTTATTTTTGCGCTGAAGATTTGCAGATACTACTTATTGGGCGAAAAGGTCGAGATATTTACTGATCACAAGAGCCTAAAATATGTGTTCGCACAGAAAAAACTCAATATGAGGCAGTGTAGATGGTTGGAGCTGATAGCCGACTATGATCTTAATCTAAAATACCATCCGGGAAAAGTTAATGTAGTACTGAATGTTTTAAGTCGGTTGCCAGCAATACGAATGTTGACTTCACAGAATGAAATTATAACGGATTTTTAGAGATTCGAGTTTGCGCGTACTACCAGATTCTTCGAGACAGTTGATGCAGTTGCGAGTACAGTCATTGTTGATTTATAGCATTAAGACAGCGCAGTTGCATGATCCTAGATTGCAGAAAGTTCGAGGACAAATAGATGTCGTACTTCAAACAAATTTATTGATTCATGAAGATGGTTCTTTGAGGTATGAAAATCGTTTGTGTGCCTAAAGGAGAAGTTTGTGAAGAATTCATGAAAGATACTTATAGTTCCGTATATTCGGTACATCCGGAAGGCACGAAAATATATAGAGATTTGCGGCAGCACTTTTCATAGGAAGGAATGAAGAGAGATCGTTCGTTACGTATCGAGATGCTTGGTGTATCAGCAAGTCAAGGATGAACATCAAAGGGTAGCTGGTTTATTGCAACCACTTCCGATTCCCCAATAGAAGTGGGAATATATAACTATGGATTTCGTGACAGCATTACCATAAGGTCCAAAAGGCAATAACGCAGTATGGGCGATTGTCGATCGACTGACCAAGGCAACTCATTTTATACCATTCCGAGTCGGTCAGTCTACGGAGGCTTTAGCAGAGAGGTACATGCAGAAGATTGTGAGATTGTATGGAGTACCGGTGAGTATTGTTTCTGATCGTGATACCCGGTTCCTATCACATTTTGGAGGAGTCTATAAGAAAATTTGGGAATTCGCTTGAAGTTTAGTAGGCCTACCATCCTCAGACAGATAGACAGTCCTAGAGAACGATCCAAACTTTTAAAAATATGTTAAGAGCTTGCATGTTAGACTTCAAGGGTTCATGGGAGGATCATTTATATTTGGTGGAGTTCTCGTACAATAACAGTTTTCAGGCGACTATACAGATGGCTCAATTTGAAGCATTGTACGGTCATAAGTGTTGCTCGCTAGTATGTTGAGACAGTGTTGGAGAAAGAAAATTGTTGGGACCGGAACTGATTGTGCAAATTGTGGAGAAAGTCAACTTAATTTGTGAGCATATGAAGGTGGCACAAGATTGATAGAAAAGTTAGACAAATACTGGAAGATGACCTTTAGAGTTTGTAGTTGGTGGTCATGTGTTATTGAAGATATCACCGATTACGGGACTAATCCGGTTTGGTAATCGAGGCAAGCTTAGTACTCGATTCGTGGGGCCTTCCGATGTCATTGAGCATATTGGAAAAGTGGCTTATTGATTGGCTTTACCACCGTTCTTAGCGGATGTTCATGACGTGTTTCATGTATCTCAATTTCGCAAGTATGTTCGAGATGAGACACACATCTTAGACAACTCGGAATTGACATTGAGCAAGGATTTGACTTATGAAGAGCCACCGATAGCTATTGTGGATCGACAAGAAAAGGTTATCAAGAATAGAGCGACCTCTCTAGTACTTGTTTCGTGGGAAATCGTTCACATGAACAATCTACTTAGGAACGAGAAGACGAAGTTCAACAAAAGTTTCCACACCTCTTCGCAAGTCTGTTCTCTATTTCCGTGAATTTCAAGGACAAAATTTTTTTGTACTTGGGTATAATGTAACACCCTAGCATGATCGAACGTTATTTAACGATATTAATTAGTATTTTGAATTTTGTTTTTATTTATTATTTGGGTTGCAATTGGTTTGGATAGTATGTGTGTTTATCGGACCCGACCCACTTGTGTGAAATCCGTTATGGTGCTAAAATATCTTTTATTTGATATTTATCCGTAAACTAAATCTATATGAATCTTAAATAACAGATATACAATATTTAAATTATATATATGTGTGTGTGTGTGTGTGTGTGTGTGTGTGTATTCTGGTAGGCATACGTTATAGATATTTTCATATATTAATTGTCATTATTTTTTATCTTATTTAAATATCTCATGACATTATATTGACATTTATCTATTGCAGGTAAATCTTGAACATTCTGAGATACCATGTATTATATATTAGATTAGAATATATTCTTTTAACCCTTAGATTTATGGTTTAAGTGGGCTATATATGTGCAGATAATTTCCAATATATTTTCTTTGAGATTTGGTAGAGACGAATTGTGGATTTGTAATATCTTTTAAAATATTATTTAGATTATTAGATATATACAAATCTATATATAATAATATATATACATATACCTATAATTCAATATACATGTTTTTTTAAAACAAAAACTCTCTATGCCTCACAATTCTCTCTCCCTCCCCCGTCTCTCTTTCTCATGGCCGACGCTCTCGTCCCCGACTCCTCACCGTCGACACCCATCACTCCGATCATCACCCTAACCTCGTCGTCTTCACCGTCTCCACCTTTGACCACCATCTGTAACACCCTAGCACAATATACGTTATTTAATTATATTAAATAAATCTGTTGGGCATTTTTATTTAAAGTATTATTGTTAGTGGGTTATGTTTGATGGTTAGTATGATAATCGTATTTTACTTTGTCTTGATCCCTAGTTCATATTGTTATAAGATTTGTACCCGCATGTATATTAAACCAGATATTCTAGACAAAGTATTGTTTGTGTTCATAAAATATTTTTTAAATATTAGATAGGAATCATAAGTGTGTGTATGCATAGTATGTTTATTTTCACTAAAGATATGAAAATCTTTAAGTGTTATTTCTACTAGAATATTGATTGTGTTTAGTTACCATAACATCTTATTGATGTTATATTATTTTTTGCTAAACTAATAATATCTTATTTTATTATGCATATAATATATAGTCTAACATTAGATATATAACAAAATAAATATTTTAGAATGATAGTTTTAGAAAAAGATATGATAAGATATGAAAAATCCTTTGTGATCTCTTAAACAAATTGTTTTGGGGGTTTTGTGAGAAAACCAAGTTCATGAGGGGGTTTGAGCAAATTTTCCTAAAATTATATATATATACACGCACACACCCATCTTCATAAAAATCCTCTCTTTCTCGTTTCCATCTTCTCCTCGCTGCTGCCTTCCTCATCGCCGGCAACTCCCTCATCCGAGATCCCCTTCTTCACCTTCCTTATCGCCGAGCACCCAACAGCCACACCCAACATCACAGTAGCATCGTAGGCTGCATCTCATCCGCACCATCGCCGACATTCGAGCCTTGCAACCTCACATCGAGCCAATTTGGAACCCTACCCGAGCTGTACGTTGTCTTGAGACGAGATCAAGTTCCGGTTTGCTCCATTCGTGTTTGCGTGTTCGCATTTATCTCGAGACAAATATTTCTAAATACTTGTTACATGCTAGTTACGTCCGGATTATATCTGGCGTAACAATATTATTATTATTAATGTCGTATAATTAAATTGATCGTAAACCTGTTAATGATATATTAAGATCTAATCTAGTTTCCGTCGTATTGTTTTCCGTGATCGGTCGAGGCAAGTTTGACTCGCTATATGCTATAATTACTATATACCTACATATATTGTCGTAATACTATTCTATCATTTTATGTGATTATCTTGTTTATAATTTCATGTCGTTAACTATTTAATAACTAAAACGTAAATTTAATAAGTAAAATATAATAAAAATATTTAATTAATATTATTTATCTATAACGGTTAAAATTAGTATATGCTTTAAGAGAATAATCATGTTTAATTAATAATGTTATTTTGATATGTATTGATTGTTGCGGATTGTTAACTAATATTGTCTACAGTTTAATATTTGAATATATATATATATATATATATATAACATGTCCAAAGTAATACATTAAGTGCGCATGTATACATTATAATTTTAATATACGTCGAGGATAGGTTTTATAGTTTTATATAAATTCCTTAATATAGTTGATAGATATCTCGGTTTATTTAGGTTGGCATCGTTAACTAGGTTGTCTGGTTTATTTAATGATGATCACCACAAATATATATATATATAACCCATTTTATTAACTATTGCAAACTGAAACTAGTTCCAAGTCTTCTCTAGAAAATAGAATACATTATAATAAACTCTATTCTAATTAAAACGAAATAATAATGCGTAATAATTATATTAAGATATATCCTTTTTATTGACATAAATACTACCCTTGAATATGATAATATATTGATTGTTTTCCTGTGTGAACATGACTGTTATCGTAATCGTTACTATTATCGTGATCATTACTGTTATCGTTATAGTGCCGGTACACACTTACCATGTAATATTTACCCATGCCCACGACTAAGGATATTGACTTGATTGACCGGATTATCCTGATTGATCTGGCTTATTGTCTTGCTAGACAAGACATGTATACGATTGTTTCTGTATTGGCATTAGATAGATATTATACTGTACCTGACTTGAACATTAAATTTGGACGAAAAGAGGAAATCAAAATATAACTGAAACGTAACTTATGAGGATATTTTTTTTCCGTGATTCCGGGGGTGAATGGAATAATCGTTGTTGATTGTACCGTGATCCCGTGGAGAAAGAACGGGATATATTGTATCGTGGTCCCGTGAGGAATGAACGTGATATATATTGTTGAGTTACGATGAGAATTGCATTAATTGGTTTCAAATACCTGTAGGATAAATAACTTAGCGATATTGATCCATAGGATACACATGACATGATTGATTCCCTATATCTTACTTGTTACATTACATGTTATTGTTATTGCTTATCGTTTATACTCATGAAATCTAGTTCTTGCACATGGTATACTATATCATATACTGGTTATATTATTATTATGATATTTATAACGCACCGACGTCTGGATTTTGTATGGCCCAGATCCTTTGACTTTAGCACAAGAGGATTGTGAGTATTTCGAGAAGCTTGTCGATCGGTGAGGAACATTCTACTGATCTATATATTAGCTATGGTTTAGTTTCTTTCTAGTTTCAAGCTTGTTAGAAGTATCGTGAGCCTATAAGGGACAACCACTAGTTATTATTTCCTTTAGTTCTTCGGACTGTCATTGCTTCCGATATTGTTTCATATTAGTGTTTATCATGGCTATTGGACATGTTTAGAGATAGATATTTATATTATTGTTCTTGATTACTAATTGAAAACCTTAATGTGACTATAGAAGGATATTTCCTTACCGTAGGTAGTATGATTGACCGAGTTACGTCGCGAAATTTTGGTATCTCAGGAACCCGGGTGTGACACCATCATCGTCATCTTCATCATCTCCTTCTTTGGCCAAACCCATCTCCATCAACCGACACCGATAGCCACCATCACCGTCATCTTCATCGACTCCCTCTCCCAAGCACCCTTATCGCCATCAACTTCCTTCATCGTTGTCACAACACCATCATCACCTTCATCTTCTGTCGTCGATTGAACTCAAACCACCGAGACCAACATCATCGCCACCTCAACTTCTTCGGTCTCAAAACCCACCTCCGGTTGCCACCAAACTCCCCAGCAACCTTCTCTTCGATCACCAGCACCCACCATCATCGAGACTACCATCGGCGGCAATTCAAATCGTCGTCGACTTCATCTCCGAGCCTAGCAAGCTTGGAGTTTGCGTCGTGTTGTCATTGTTTCTTGTCTGTATTGCGCCGTTGGTGTTCATATCCGCATTCGTCGAGACCGAGGCAAGTTCACAACTTACTACATGCTATAGTCTGTGTAAAATTATATATATATATATATATTGTCGTAATATTATTTATTATTAGTATACCGTTATATATATAATCATGTTCACCGCCGGAAGACGGACCGGGACGTTGGGACATCTGGCCTGAATCCTGGGAGCATATGCTATTTGGATCTATCCGTCCACCTCTCCGAAAATACCAAGTTGATTTATGGCATCGTATATCGGAGGTTTGGATGGATGCGGCCGTTGTAGCAAACTTTATCAGATTCCCTTCGTTTGTGAAGGGTTTTTGATTGTGGGGATGTTCTTCCCTGCAAGCGCAAGTCTCTGCAGTTAATTACGTTACCGCATCGCGATAACCACTTTCTCCTGCTCCGGAAGTTCACTTCGTGTTGTGTGTTTTTGTTTGTTTAAGTTGCCCGTGGATTGCATACGGAGACTAGTTTCTGTCGTCGCCCGTAGGGCGTAGATTAGTCCAAATCCGTATATTTTTAGATTTGGGTTTGGCTTGATTTAAGGATCACTAATCTATTTTGAGATTAAGATCAGCTTAAACATATGAGTATTTGGGCTCGATTATTTTAGTTTAAGGACATTGTGGTCCATTATTGCCATGTTTGAGGCAAAATGTTAGTTTAAAGATATTTCGGTCCTTTGTCGCCGTATTTGGGGGCGAGTATTAGTTTAGGGATATTTCGGTCCAACATTCCCGTTTTGGGGACGAATGTTAGTTTAAGAACATTTTGGTCTGTTATCGCCGTATTTGAGGCGAATATTAGTTTAACGACATTTCGGTCCATTATTCATCTTGCACGCACGTATATTTGTTACGTGACGAAGTGAATAATGGAGATATGGAATGTGCCAAATTTGGGGCATGATCTGATTTGAGGCATGCACGTCAATTTGGAAGTGCATCAGCAAAAGAAGTTGTCGGTCATCGGGACCCACCACCTCTGAAGACGTTGAGGAATTACGACGACATATATCAGAGGTGTTGAGAGATGACCCTTTTGAACCAAATCCTGTATTTGAGGGGAAAATGGTTGTTGTGGACCTAAGAATCATTAGTCGTATTAAGATTACTTTAGGAGACATAGGATGAATATCATTTTGGATACAATCAATGGTGATATGTAATGTGTCTAATTTGGGGCATGATCCGATTTGAGACATGCACGTCAATTTAGAAGTGGATTAGCGAAAGAAGATGGTCATCGGGACCCGCCACCTCTCTGAAGACGTTGAGGAATTACAACGATATGTATCAGAGGTGTGGAAAGATATACCCTTTTTCAACCAAATCCCGTATTTGAGAGAAAAAAGGTTGTTGTGGACCTAAGAATCATTAGTCGTATTTGAGACTAAGATTACTTTAGGAGACACAGGATGAATATCATTTTGGATATTATCAATGGGAGACCACTAGTCATTTTTTAGACTAAGATCAGTTTGGAAAACCATAAGCCATATGAGCTCGGTTGATTTAAAATCAAAGAGGTTTAACCTCAGGAAACTTAGCCGATTTGGGCTGAGAAATAAATACTTTACAGTGCTAAGCACTGAGACATACAGTGCTCACGTGCGTTTCATATGGACACTAGAATAGTGCTAATCACTAGAGTTCTATGGCGCTCACGTGTGAAACACGTGAGGCCCCCAAATATGGGGCACTGCCCCTCTTTTATAGAAGTGCTAAGCACTTGATTAGATCTCTTGTGCAAAACACATGGCTGCTTTTTTTTGGGACGGCTGCCTAATTGACAAAAATGTTTTTCTTTGCTTTTTAGGCGCCTACGTAAGAATCACGTGAGGCAGTTTTGGCTTTTCTTTTACTTGTTTCCCTTTTTTAAGCACTCACGTGAGGCAGTTTTGGTTTTTTTTGTTCGTTTGAAGCACACACGTAGAAAACACGTGAGGCTTCATAATAGTGCTAAGCACTAACGAGTCACCAAACTATTCTTGTGTTTTGTTAGAGATATCGATCTCCTGTTAATAACATTTTGTCATTGCTGATCATCAAGATTCGGTTTTGAGGATCTTGGATCATCATCACGTTTTTGAAGAACTAAGTTTTTATATAGGGTTAAATCCTAATTTTTGGAAGAATTAAATTCCCATATACTCCTGTTATTTCTTTTTCTTTTATGACCTAGTTCTTTTCTCCTAAGTTTTGAATCTGTAGAACGAAATCTTCCCGATGAGAATTAAATTCTCAACTTGTGGGGAGATTTGCTTTTGCAAATCTCAACCAGAGGAAGAACTAAGTTATTATATGAAGGGTTAAACCCTTAGATAGGCAAAGAAGAGACACTATGATTTTTATGTGTTTTTTTTATCTAGGGTTTCAATGAGGCAAGTCTTCTTTTTCTTTTGAGAATTACATTCTCTTTCTTTCTCAAGGGCTCACTATATATTTTTTTGCAGAAACTTGTAGGGAGTTCTGTGTCTCCCTTCTCTCTCCTCCTCTTTTGATTAATCTCTTTGCTCTTATTTATAGGAGAAGAGAAAAATCAATTTGTTGAGAAAATCTCTCATTGAGAGATCATGATTGATTTCATGATCAATCAAAATGATCTTTTAGATCAATCGGTGAATTTTATTCACCGTTGGATTTTAATCCAAAGGCTCTCTGTTTAACAGAGAAGATTTCTTATTTGTTTAACAAGATTAGAAAATATTTTTCTAAGATAGAAATTTATTCTATCATATGAACATCTTGTTAGTTTAACAAGATTAGAATTTTATTCTATTATATGGATATCGTGTTAGTTTAACAAGATTAGAAATATATTTTCCTAATATAGAATTTAATTCTGTTATATGAATATCTTGTTAGTTTAATATGATTAGGAAAATATTTTACTAAGATAGAATTTTATTCTATCAGATGATTTAATTGGTGATATTTTATCACCATTAGATTTTAAATTCAAGATTCTCTATTAAAGAAATATCTTTTAATATTAGAAAAATCAAGAAAAATATTTTCCAAATAGAATTTAATTCTATCACATAGAATTTAATTCTATCAGATGAGAGCATTTTAAATTGGGACGCTCACATGCTTTGAAAAAAGCGCTGCCAAAAAAAGCGGCAAGAGAACTCACGTGTTTAATACATGACCCTTAGTATGGGTTTTAACCTGTTTATTTTTAGCGCTTATATACTTTGCATATGCGCGTTCACATGTTTAACACACGAGACCTTTTTGGCCTTTGGTTATTTATGTTGCTTTACATATGAGCGCCCATATTCTTTACATATAAGCGCCCATATGCTTTACATATGAGCGCTCACGTGTTTAACACGTGAGGCCAGTTTGGCCTTTAGGTTTATTTATGTTCAGCGCTCATATGCTTTGCATATGACTGCTCACGTGTTTAGCACGTGAGGCCGGTTTGGCCTTTAGGTTTATTTATTCAGCGCTCATATACTTTGCATATGAGCGTTCACGTGTTTAACACGTGAGGCCAGTTTAGCCCTTAGTTATTTACTTTCATCGATTATATGCTTTGCATATAAGCGCCCACGTGTTTAACACGTGATGCCAAATTATGAGAATTCTTTTTATATTTCTTTTCTCCTTTTTTTTATAAGGGAACAAATAGCTTTTTATCAAAAGTTTTGGCGGGAACAAATGCCCCCCACTACTTTGCCCACGTCAGTTTATACGTGGGTGAAGTAGTGCAAAGTTATGCCTGGCCATAGAATTGATAGCTTAGGAGACAAGTTTATGGTCCTTGTATCCTGAGACTTTTTTCATCTTCATGAGCCGTAAGGGTCTCAAGAAGGTTTTTTCTCCCAATGAGTCGTGAGGATCTCATAAGTGCATATTCTCCCTAAAAATCGTGATGATTCCTAACTGTTCATCACCTCCATGAGTCGTAAGGATCTCGCTCGGGTATTTTTTTCCTTACGGGACGTGAGGACCCGTAAGGAGCTTCTTCATTTCATTAGCATATAACTTTGGCAAATGTGACCCGTGGATAGTATACAAGAGTCCATCTTGACCTCCTTATAGGACAACGATGGCTTAGGAAACATGTTTAGATCTATCGTCTAAAGCTTTTCAACTTTATGAGCCGTGAGGGTCCCATAAAAGTATTTCTTCCTACGAGTCGAGAGGATATCGTAGGTGTATTTTCTCCTTAGGAGTCGTGAGGGCTCCTAAGTGTTTTCTCCTGAGTGTCGTAAGAATCTCACAAGAGAATTTTCTCCTTACGAGTCGAGAGGACTCTCAAGTGGTTTTTCCTCCTCATCGGTATGCTACTTTGGAGAATGTGGCCCGTAGATAGTATACAAGAGTCGGTTTGGACCTATTTATAGAGCAACGATAGTTTAGGAAACAAGTTTAGATCTGTCGCCTAAGGCTTTTCAACTCTATGAGCCGTGAGAGTCTCATAAAAATGTTTCTCCCTATGAGTCGAAAGAATCTCGTAGGTGTATTTTCTTCTTAGAAGTCGTGAAGGCTCCTAAGTGTGTTTTCTCTTGAGGTCGTAAGGATCTCACAAGAGAATTTTCTCCTTACGAGTCGATAGGACTCGCAAGTGGTTTTTCCTCCTCATCGGTATGCGACTTTAGGGAATGTGATCCGTGGATAGTATACAAGAGTCGGTTTGGACCTACTTATAGGGCAACGATGGCTTAGGAAATAGGTTTAGATCTGTCACCTAAGGCTTTTCAATTTTATGAGCCGTGAGGGTTTCATAAAGATGTTTTCCCCTACGAGTCGAGATGAGTTGAGTGGGTGTATTTTCTCTTTAGGAGTCATGAGGGCTTCTAAATGTGTTTTCTCTTAAGAGTCGTAAGGATCTCATAAGAGAATTTTCTCTTTATGGGTCAAGAGAACTCGCAAGTGGTTTTTCTTCCTCATCGGTATACAACTTTGGAGAATATGGCTCGTGGATAGTATATAAGAGTTAGTTTAGACCTACTTGTAGGGCAACGATGTTTAGGAAACAGGTTGATATCCCCGTCGTCTAAGGCTTTTCACTTTCACGAGCCGTGAGGGTTTCATAAAGATGATTTTCCCTACGAGTCGAGAGGATCTCGCAAGTGTATCCTAACGTGAAATATAGATAATCCATATTCTTTACGACAGGGGTCCGTTAGATTTGTGGTACTAGGGTTTTAGTCCGTGGTACCGTCGCATTGACTGAAGTACTCCTCGATATGCAGTCTTCAAGTTGTTGTTCGAGTAGCCCTACGACTGCCGTGTCTTTGATCTCTTAGGGGGCTGGACAAGACGTTTTCAAGTAACCTCCTTAGGTCATATTACCGTCGAAAGAGTAAAGGTTAGGAATTTGCCATGACGCTTTTTATTTGAGCTTAGGCTCAATTTGGAGCCCCGATGAGTCATAACCACTCCGCTCTGGCGTGGGATGATCTCCGATAGTCTTTTAGGCTTTATATGAGTTGCCATCGATACCCGAAGCTGGGAATATATCGTCACTTCATTTTTGTTTTGACGATGCCGTGCCGTTTCTTTGCTGAAATATGATAGACATCTGTAGGACCTCTATGCTGTATGTATTGCAATTGAAGTCCGGAGCTAGGAATATGCCATCGCCCCACGACTGTCGTGTCTCTGACCCCTTCGGAGGCTGGACAAGACGTCTTCAAGTAATCTCCTTAGGTTATATTACCGTTAGAAGAGCAAGTGTTAGGAATTTGCCATGACGCTTTTTACTTGAGGTTAGGCTCAATTTGGAGCCCCGATGAGTCATAACCGCACCTTTCTGGTGTGGGATGATCTCCGATAGTCTTTTAGGCTTTATATGAGTTGCCGTCGAGACCCGAAGCTGGGAATATGTCGTCGCTTCATTTTTGTTTTGACGATGTCGTACCATTTCTTTGTTGAGGTAGGGTAGACATCTATAGGATCTTTATGGTGTATATATTACAATTGAACTCTGGAGCTAGGAATATACCATTGCTCCAATTTCATTTGATAGTTGCGTCCGCATCCTGCTCAAATGAGAGAGAAACGTCGAGATAGTCTCTAGGTTGTATATGAACCGTCAAGACTTGGAACTAGGATTTTGCCGTGACTCCATTTTTGCTTTGACCCTTGGGTCTTTTGTTGACGTTGCATCTGCATTCTGCTGGCATGAGAAGCACGTCGAGTGGAGTTAGGATTTTGCTGTCACTTCTTCTTTGTTTGACCTTTAGGTCTTTGATGACATTGTGTCTACATTCTGCTGGCATGAGAAGCTCGTCAAGCCGGAGTTAGGATTTTGCCGTCACTACTTTTTGATTTGGCTCCTTGGAGCCTTTGTTGACATCGCATCTGCACCGAGAAGGAACGTCGAGCTGGAGCTGGGATTTTACCATTACTCTTTTTTTGTTTGACCCTTGGGTCTTTGATGACGTTGCGTCTACATCCTGCAAGCATGAGAAGCACGTCGAGCTGGAGTTAGGATTTTGCTGTCACTCCTTTTTTATTTGGCTTCTTGGAGCCTTTGTTGACGTTGCGTCTGCATCCTGCTGGCATGAGAAGTACGTCGAGCTGGAGTTAAGATTTTGCCATCACTCCTCTTTTTGTTTTGGCCCTTGGGTCTTTTGTTGACGTTGTGTTTGCACTGAGAAGAAACGTCGAACTGGACCTAAGAATATGTCATTGCTCCATTTTTGTTTGTTGACGTTGCGTCTGCATCGAGAAAAAACATCAAGTTAGAGCTGGGATTTTGCCATTGCTCCTTTTTGATTTGGCTCCTTGGAGCTTTGCTGACGTCACGTCTGCACTCTGTTGGAATGAGAAGAGCGTCGGGCTGATCTCTAAGCTGTAGATGTCGCCATTAAGATTTGGAGCTAGGATTTTGCCATGGCTCCACTTTTATTTGACCTCTTGGGTCCTTATTGACGTTGCACCTGTAACCTGCTGGCATGAGAAGCACGTCGAGCTGGAATTAGGATTTTTCCATCACTCCTTTTTTGTTTGACCCTTGGGTTTTTGATGACGTTGCGTCTACATCCTACTGGCATGAGAAGCACGTCGAGCTGGAGTTAGGATTTTGCCGTCACTCCTTTTGATTTGGCTCCTTGGAGCCTTTGTTGACGTCGTGTCTGCATCCTGTCGGAATGAGAAGGTATGTCGGGATAGTCTTTAGGTTGTGTATGGACCGTCCAAAATTGGAGTTAGGGTTTTGCCGTGACTCCATTTCTGATTTGACCCTTGGGTCTTTGTTGATATCGTGTTTGCATCCTGTCGAAATGAGAAGGAACATCGGGGCAGTCTTTAGGTTGTGTATAGACCGTCAAGACTTGGAGGTAGGGTTTTGCCATGACTCCACTTTTGATTTGACCCTTAGGTCTTTGTTGACGTCGTGTCTGCATCCTGTCAGAATGAGAAAGTACGTCGGGTAGTCTTTAGGTTGTGTATGAACCGTCAAGACTTGGAGCTAAGGTTTTGCCGTGACTCCAATTTTGATTTGACCCTTGGGTTTTTGTTGACGTCGTGTCTGCATCCTGTCGGAATGAAAAGGTACACCGGGGTAATCTCTAGGTTGTAAATGTTGCCATCGAGATTTAGCACTCCCTTTGACGGAGCCTGGTGGGAAAATATGGTTCCCTTTTTCATTTGTGTCTATGGATTGTATACAGGGGTCAGTGTAGACTCGCTTGCAGGGCAAAGAAATTTTCTTTTTATTTTCTTTTATTTTTTATTTCCGCGATGCTCTATCTTTTCAGCTTTTTTATAGTGAAAGTCGCGATTGCCCAATCATTTCGGCTTTTTTATGCGTGATGCCCAATCATTTCGACTATTTTTTTATATTTTTACTTGCTGCTTTTTATTGCGAGCTGCTCAAACATTTCGGCTATTTTTTTATATTCATATTTTTTTTACTCGCTGCTGTTTTTATCGTGAATTTAGAATCTCAAACCAACCTTGGAATTAGCATCGCTACGCCGGTATTACCATAAGCGAATCATCATTTGCCGTGAAAGAACTTGGAGTTTGACACCTATTTAGACATTGGTATCGCTGCAACTGGGATATTGCCATGAGCGAATTATCATTTGCCTTGAGAGGACTTGAAGTTTGATACCTATTTAGACATCAACATCACTGCGACTGGAATATTGGCAGGAGCGACTCATCATTTGCTTTTGTTGATTTGAACAAAGATGGCTTAGCAAATAGGGTTAGAATCCTGTCGACTAAGGCTTTTAACTTTATGAGCCGTAAGGGTCTCATTAAGGTATTTCTCCCTATGAGTCGTGAGGATCTCGTAGGCGTATTTTCTCCTTAGGAATCGTGTGGATTCCTAAGTGTGTTTTCCTATAAGTCGTAAGGATCATTTAAGAGTATTTTTTTCCTTATAAGTCGAGAGGACTTACAATTGTCGTTTACTATATGAGGAAATTTCTCGTCATTGGTGGAACTTGGGGCGGAAATCGTTTATTTGTGCCCGTGGATTGTATAGAAGGGCCAATATTGGACCGCCTGTAGGACAAATTTAGGGATATGACGGCTTAAGAACGGGTTCAGATCCATATAGTTTAAGGCTTTTGAATCCTATGAGCTATGAGGGTCTCATAGGGAGGGTTCTCCTTACGAGTCGAGAGGATCTCGTAAGTGTAAAAAAAATTATGAGATTGCGCCCTTCCAGGTTTTCACAAGCTCGCCGGTAATCCTGCTGTTTTTACTCACAGCGCTCTTTCGGGTTTTCATCCGTGCCCATTTTGTTTGTGAACATACCGTTTTTTACGAGATTGCGCCCTTCCGGATTTTCACAAGCTCGACGGTAATCCTGTTGTTCTTACTCACGGCGTCCTTTCGGGTTTTCATCCGTGCCCATTTTGCTTGTGGACATACCATTTTTTTAATGACCCATCTGTTTGCCACGGGGCTTAGGGTGACTTCACCACTGGAGTAGCTGTGTAGCCAGTGGGACTTGAGTTGCAATTTTCGCCGTTGGGGCTTCGATCGCAATATAGATCTCAAGAAAGCATATCGTCGTATTTGAGACAACGCGCTAGTTTAGGGACGTTCCAGTCCATTATCACCGCGTTTGAGGCGAATTTTTAGTTTAAGGACTTTTCGGTCTATTGCCGCCGCGTTTGAGGTGAATAATTAGTTTAAAAACTTCTCGGTCCGTTGTTGTCTTGTTTGAGGCGAATAATTAGTTTAAGGACTTCTCGGTCCGGTATCGCCGTTTTTGAGATAAAGTTTTAGTTTAAGGACATCTTGGTCCGATGTCATCATATTTGAGGCGAGCTTCTAGTTTAAGGACATCTCGGTCCGTTGTCGCCATATTTGAGACGAATTTTTAGTTTAAGGACATCTCGGTCTGATATCGCCATATTTGAGACGAATTTTTAATTAAGGACATTTCGGTCCGTTGTTAGTTTAGGAACTTCTCGGTCCGTACAGCCATGTTTGAGGCAAATAATTAATTTAAGGACTTCTCGGTCCTATATTGCCATATTTAAAGCGAGGTTTTAGTTTAAGAACATCTCGGTCCTTTGTCGCCATGTTTGAGGCAACGGAGCTTCTTTGTATACTACTCTCAGAGTTTTTGACTCAGAAAGATAGCGAGCGGACACAGGCGTCGTCATCTATCATTGACCTAGGTTATGACTCGTTAGGCATAGTATTTTTTGAGGAATCGACCGTTTATTGGCCGGAAGGGTCTTTCGCTAATGCATATCCATGAGCAGATAGGCTCCACCTTGGTAGACGTTGTCTATGATGTATGGGCCTCATAGCTCGGCTCGAATTTCCCCCGTTTTACACGATTGGGGATCATTGGTTTTTTGACGACCAGTACGAGTTCACCTTAGCGGAATGTTCTCGGCTTGGTCAGTTTTCATATGACCATGTCATCCTTGCTTTATAAGCCTCCAGATTTTGCTTTGCTATAAGACAAGTTTCGTCGAGGGCAATTTCCTCAGGGATTTTTGCGTTCCCTTTGTCTTTTTTACTTGAACCCTTGTTTGTAGGTCCGAGGTTCTTTTCAAGCAGCGTGCGGCTACGCAGCTGAATGTTCTCACAGTTCTTCTTCTCCTCTTCTTTTTCGAAGGTGGAGTCTTTGAAGAGAGGGCTGAGAGTCATTTCGTCCTCAGAATCGCTCTCGAAGGTAAGAACTTGGGGCTTTTCCCTTTCCGGACTGGTATCAACCATATGACAGTTGCCAGTCGTTTTTTCACGTGCATCTGTCGCACCTTTTTGCTGTCGACGAGCTTCACGCTTCATCCTCTTGAAGTGTTTTTGATGGGCAACATATCCCTGCCACCACTTCTTGAAGGCACCGCACTTTTCGGTGGGATGTGTAGCCCTCCGATGATATAGGCGGTAGTTTGGATATGAATCATTTCCGTCGAGACGTATGATCCCGGGAGTATTTCCTACCAGAGGCGGCAACTTCATTCCAATTAACAGGGATTTGGCGAACCGTTTCTCTGTCTTGATCCTGCTTTTATTTATCGCAGGTATGCCTTGGTTTGGTTGGAGTACTTTACGACTCCACCTTGCCGCAGTTTCTTCATCCTGACGCTGATGCTTAGCCTTTTCGTATATGACCGTTTCGCGTTCTCGGTCAGTTTTGCTTTTTCGAAAGCCTTCGTTTAACAGCCTATTTATCGGATCTTTTGGCATTTTCGGGGACTTTAGCGCCGATTCTGCCCCTAGTTCCTCCGTGTTGCCTTCTGGCGCTGAGGGAGTTTGTTCGTCATTTAACAACGAATGGAAGACCATGTAGTAACTTGCTATATAGTCTTCGGTTTCTTCTGATGAGTCATTTTCCTTATCGTTGTCATTATCTTCGTTATCAAGAATATGCTTAATGAACTCTTTGAGCGTGACTGGTTTCCGCGCCTTCTGGTTGTACTCCTCAAGCGCGTCAATGTACTTTTGTATGTTTGTGCGCTTGTCGTCATACTCGGCAGGCTGCACAGGCTTCTTGGTCTTCTTCTTTTTCTTCGAAGACTTTGAAGGCTTGACTTTGTGATTTTGCCTTTTGTCAACAACTTTCGGTGTGGGACGCGGTTTCAGCATCCCTTTGATAATTTCAGGTTCAAACGGGCTTTTCCACCTGACTGCCGGACATGTCTGTAAATCCTTCAGTATTCTTTTGGTCTTTGCTGAAAGAAAGATTTCCCATGGAGTTTCTTCCACGAGCGAGCATGATGCCCCCGGTGCATCCACCTTTTTGGGAATGTGCTTCTGTGGCGGGTTCACCTTCCAGTTCTCAGAAAGCGCGAACTTCCCCTGTTGATACTGATCCTCGACCCAGTTCTTGAAGACGTAACTGTAGGGTGTTTTTCATCACCCCATTGAGATGGAAATACGCGTGCGCTTGTCAGGCGTACTACAGATTCCCCCTGCCTAAGGTAGACCGGGGTTTATTGATTGTGGGTATCTGAATCTCTAACAGCCGCAGACTAAGCTGCCGTTAATTACCCCTCACCTTTGGAGCGAAGGAACCTCCGATTGACGGGTCAACTAGTCATGTGAACTCAGTGTGTCGTATGCGTGTGTTGTGTTTTGAAAGGGTTTTGGATATATCGGGGGTCTCGCAAAGTTTACGGGGGTCCCGCTACTCGGATAGCGGGCTGGGGGTCAAGGGGGCTAGCAGCCCCCCTTACGGGGTGTGGGGCAGCGCCCCGTTAGAAAAATTTTCCTAACGGGAAACATGTTTCTGATGTGGAGTGCATGAAAAATGAGGGGTGAGGAGTGTCTTAAAGACGCATGCATGGCACGTGGGCGCTGGACGCCCGCGGGTCACGTGCCAGGCGCATGGGCGTTGGGTGCCCACGGGGCGCCAGCAGGTCACGTGAGCTGCACGTGACCATAGGGCGCTGAGCGCCCGTGGGTCGCGTGAGGCGCACATGGGCGCTTAGCGCCCGCGGGTCACGTGCCCTGTACACAACCGCTGGGCGCCCACGGGTCATATGCGCGGCACGCGACCGCAGGAAACACCAGCGGGAAAAGGGGCTTAGCCCCTGGGTTAGGAGTTGAACTCCCAAGGGGGCTTTGGAGTTGAACTCCTAACAGAGATTATGTATAAATTTGGCGTTAAACTCCTAAAAAGGGGTTGATTTATGGAGTTAAACTCCAACAGATCTTGAATGGAGTTAAACTCCTAGAAATCTTCGGAACTTCTTTTGAGCCTCGGATCCTTCTGAAATGGGATTTTTGGAGATGGGTATCCTTCTTCTTCCTCTATGTTGGCTGGATCTTAGGGGAAAAGGAGAGGTGAGACTTAAAATCTCCCCTTCTAGGGATTTGATGGCAGATCCGAGCTCCGCTTCAAGGGTTTTATGGTGAAAACTCTTTATTTTTGAAAAAGGAAGGGTTAAACTCTTGATTTAATTCAAAAGGGGGAGAAGGTTTTAGAACCTTGAGGAAGGAGAAGGATGCACAAACCCTAGAATTTGAGAGAATAAATTGTTTGTTTTTTCATTATCATGTTGCTTTATATAGGCTTACAAATTTACATATAGCCCCTTGGGCTTTTCAAAATGGCATTTTGCCTATCCCATGCCTCATGTGCTTATTTCTTTTGCACATGAGTCATGAGCTTTACAAAAATTTGGTTTTATGCCCAATTTTCTTACATTCATGTATGAAAATTACATCACAATTATTTACTGCATAATTATCATTTTGGCATGGGGGAAGCTGGCCGCAGGGCTCGACCTGGGCATCGGCCTACTTGACCTGGGTTTGGGCCCACCTGGCTTGGGGTTGACTTTGACTTTGACTTGGTCATCCGGGGTGTAATTTTTGACCCCAACAGTAGCAATCCTCAATTGGGTGGCTCACCATTCTGTGATAGGAATAGTAGTTGGGGTTGTTGACGTTGCCAGGTTGCGGTGGACACTGTGGGTCTGGCAATGTGATGAGTTTGTTACACATTGCCAACTCAAATAGTCTCCTCATCTTATCGCGGGAAAAGTAGTAAGCGCGTCCTAGCCTTTCTTTCAGGGATAGGCATGGACGTATATTGTTTTGGCGAAAGGGTCGCTCGGTTGTTGTTGAGTGTTGGCGACGAAGGCCGCTCTCCTTTTACCCTTAGCATTTCGAGGGTCCTTACTTGAGGAGGAAGGTCCGTAACCCATCTGGTCCATTTGGACCAGTTTATCAATCAGAGCCTGGAAGGTCGTCATGAACTGGGACACAGTCATTTGCGGATCTAGGATCCTGATGAACATGCCTACGACAGGGGATTCTTCGATACATTGTTCGCACTTTGACCACAGGTTTCGCCACCGGATCGCATATTGGACCCAGGTTTCTCCTTGCTTTACCCTTGCATTGATTAAAACCGTGATCGAGGTGCGCTCGGTTGCGCTGGCGAGCTTCTGTGTGAACAGCAGCTCCATCTCTGTGAATGTTCTCACGGAGTCATTTAGGAGCTCCGAATACCATTCAAAGGCCGTCTCTGACAGGCTACCAACGAACTGGCGAAGCAGCAGTTTGTCGTCGCCTCCAGTGTTGTCGCACAGAGCTCTGAATTGTGCGATGTGTTGGTGTGGGTTTCCCATCCCCTTGTACACGTGGAACTTGGAGATCGTATATCCCGGCGGGTACTTAATTTGGTCATACCAGTCTGGAACGAGTCGCCCAGTTCTAACAGTTTGACCGGCCGCTTCATTTGCTTGATGAGCTCGTATTTGTTGAGCGGTGTAATCATCAAGAGCAGTCTTAGAGATCGTTTCCTCCTTAGCTGTTGATAAAGCCGGAAGAGGGTTTGATGTTTACCCTCTATCATCCTCGATGATTATCGACGGATCCTTGGCTGGGGGTTCTGACTGGATCATCATTCCAACCATATCCTGAAATAAAAGAGCCATCTGCTTTATGTTGGCAGCATGCTCAGCAGCTTCCTTGTCCTTTCTTTCAAGCATCCTCCGCAGGAACTCTGTATCAGTCTCTTGCTCTCGACGTTGTTCGGTTATTGGTTCCGGACTTTCTTTCTGTCCGGTGAGTGCTGCCATTTTGGTCAGCATTTCCTGGAACTTTTGTTGTTGCTCCTGAGTTTTTGTTAATGACTGAGTTTGCGGTCGATGAGCCACGGAAGCACGGCTTTTCTCTTTTCCGGAAGCCATGTAAATCGTATGCACGATCATGCCCCAGCCTTGGGGCATTTAGGTCCATCGTCTTTGGAATTTGCCGCAGGCGGTGGGATTTTCTCCGGCCTCCTCCTTTTGTGGAAGGTCGAAGTTGAAGGAGCTGTTGTAACAGGCACCCGTGTGGAAGGAGTCTCTCGCTGTATGGTGGAGGGATGGTCTTCCTCTTGCCGAGCCTTCGATTTTTTTGGTCGATGAGAGTAGTTTTAATCAATCACGGAGTCCTGGACTTTTCGCCAGACTCTATAAATTTAGAAGGAAAGCCGTTGACAGGGCTGCTCCAGTTTTGCCTGCACTGTGGTTTCTGCAGGCAGGGGCGATTTATTTAGCGCCGCCGTTGGAGCGTTCTTTCGCACCCTCCTAAGCAGATCAAAACTGTTTCCGGTTGGAACAGCAGCATCAACTTCCACCATTGGAGCTGGCGGAGTAAGCCCAGAGAAGGAGTTGCCCCCAGCTTTTCTCACCCGGCGCCAGTGGCGACGTCGAACATGTCTTGCAGACGGGACAGCCTCAGTTTAGGAAGCGTCTTCTTCATGTCCCTGGCTTTGGTGAGGGACTGTTGTTGATATCAGCCTGTTGAAAACTGACATTCTTGGCAGGGTTTGAGGATGACCGGCCAATCTTTCGAAGAATGACTTTCTAGTAGGGGAAGCACCTTTGACGACTTCACATGCAGGAGGAGTTGGTAGGGCTGTCCGTTTTGGGGTAGCCCCTTCAGATATCATGAGTCTTTTTACGGGCCCGTTTTGGTTCCTGCTCAATCTGTTGAAGACTGAGACGTCTGAGCTTCGGCTCAGCCTGTCGAAGACTGAGACATCGGATTTGGACGGCCCGATGAGAGAGGCTGTTGTGGTTGCAAGTCGATCGAAGACCGACCTCTTAGGAGCTTCTTCCTGCGGCGCTAAGGCACCGACACCCACTGGTGGGAGCATAGTCCCAAAAAAGAATCCCGTAGTGGCTTGCGTAACTTGCCCTACCAGCATTGAAAAGATAGAGGCCACATTGGGCTCGTAAGTCACTCCTCCAGTTGGGATGGAGCGGGAGTTGCTGTTGCAAGTTGTACAGTTGGAAGCCGTTGATTTTTCTTCTTCTGCACAGGAACAAGACACCAAATCTTAGTATCTCGAATCCAAGGGCAACCATAGCGAACCGCGATTTTGTTTGCGAAACACGACACACGAAGTGTGGAGTGGAGTAAGGAATAGGTCCCACCGGACGTGCCAGAATCTTTTCACCGCCGGAAGATGGACCGGGACGCTGAGACGTCTGACCTGAATCCTGGAGGCAGATGCTATTTGGATTTATCCGTCCACCTCTCCGAAAATACCAAGTTGATTTATGGCACCGTATATCGGAGGTTTGGACGGATGCGGCCGTTGTAGCAGATTTTATCAGATCCCCCCTCGTTTGTGAGGGGTTTTTGATTGTGGAGACGCTCTTCCCTGCAGGCGCAAGCCCCTGCAGTTAATTACGTTACTGCATCGCGATAACCATTTTCTCCTGTTCCGAAAGTGCACTTCGTGTCGTGTGCGTTTTTATTTGTTTAGATTGCCGGTGGATTATATACGGAGACTAGTTTCTGTCGTCATACGTAGGGCGTGGATTAGTCCAAATCCGTATATTTTTAGATTTGGGTTTGGGTTGATTTAAGGATCGCTAATCTGGTTTGAGATTAAGATCGGCTTAAACATATGAGCATTTGGACTTGATTATTTTAGTTTAAGGATATCGCGGTCCATTATCGCCATGTTTGGGGCGAAATATTAGTTTAAGGACGTTTCGGTCCTTTGTCGCTGTATTTGGGGGCGGGTATTAGTTTAGGGACATTTTCGTCCAGCATTCCCGTTTTGGGGACGATGTTAGTTTAAGAACATTTCGGTCTGTTATCGCCGTATTTGGGGTGAATATTAGTTTAAGGACATTTTGATCCATTATTCATCTTGCGCGCACATGTATTTGTTACGTGACGAAGTGAACAATAGAGATATAGAATGTGCCCAATTTGGGGCATGATCCAATTTGAGGCATGCACATCAATTTGGAAGTGTATCAACGAAAGAAGTTATCGGTTATCGAGAGCCGCCACCTCTCTGAAGACGTTGAGGAATTACAACGACATGTTTCAGAAGGGTGAGAAATGTACCCTTTTGAACCAAATCCCGTATTTGAGGGAAAAATGGTTGTTGTGGACCTAAGAATCATTAGTCGTATTAAGATTACTTTAGGAGACATAGGATGAATATTATTTTGGATATCATCAATGGTGATATGGAATGTGCCCAATTTGGGGCACGATCCGATTTGAGACATTCACGTTAATTTGAAAGTGCATCAGCGAAAGAAGTTGTTGGTCATCGGGACCCGCCACCTCTCTGAAAACGTTGAGGAATTACGACATGCATCAGAGGTGTGGAGATATATACCCTTTTGAACCAAATCCCGTATTTGAGGGAAAAAGGGTTGTTGTGGACCTAAGAATTATTAGTCATATTTGAGACTAAGATTACTTTAGGAGACAGGATGAATATCATTTTGGATATCATCAAGGGGAGACACTAGTCATTTTTGAGACTAAGATCAGTTTGGGAAACCATGAACCATATGAACTCGGTTGATTTAAAATCGAAGATGTTTAACCTCAGGAAACTTAGCCGATTTGTGCTGAGATATAAATACTCCACAGTGCTAAGCACTGAGATATACAGTATTCATGTGCGTTTCACGTGGGCACTGAATTGTGCTAATCACTAGAGTTCTGTGGCGCTCACGTGTAAAACACGTAAGGCCCCCAAATATGGAAGCTGCCCCTCTTTTACAGAAGTGCTAACCACTTGATTAAATCTCTCGTGCAAAACACGTGGCTGCTTTTTTTTGGGACGGCTGCCTAATTGACAAAGATGTTTTTCTTTGCTTTTTAGGCGCCCATGTGAGAATCACGTGAGGCAGCTTTGGCTTTTATTTTGCTTGTTTCCCTTTTTTAAGCACTCACGTGGGGAAACACGTGAGGCGGTTTTGGTTATTTTTTTTGTTCGTTTGAAGCACTCACGTGGAAAACACGTGAGGCTTCATAATAGTGCTAAGCACTAACGAGTCACCAAGCTATTTTTGTGTTTTCTTAGAGACATCGATCTCCTGTTAATGACATTTTTAGTCATTAATGATCATCAAGATTTCGGTTTTGAGGATCTTGGATCATCATCAATTTTTTTGAAGAACCAAGTTCTTTATATATGGTTAAACCCTAATTTTTGGAGAAATTAAATTCTTATATGCTCCTGTTATTTCTTTTTCTTTTATGACCTAGTTCTTTCTCCCTAAGTTTTGAATCTACAGAACGAAATCTCCCCGATGAGAATTAAATTCTCAACTTGTGGGAAGATTTATTTCTGCAAATCTCAACCAGAGGAAGAACTAAGTTCTTATATGAAGTGTTAAACCCTTAGATAGGTAAAAAAGAGCACTATGATCTCTGTGTGTTTTTTTTTAATCTAGGGTTTCAATGAGGCAAGTCTTCTTCTTCTTTTGAGAATTAAATTCTCTTTCTTTTTCAAAAGCTCACTGTATATTTTTTTGCAGAAACTTATGGGGAGTTCTGTGTCTCCCTTCTCTCTCCCCCTCCATTGATTAATCTTTTTGCTCCTATTTATAGGAGAAGAGAAAAATCAATTTGTTGAGAAAATCTCTCATTGAGAGATCATAATTGATTTAATGATCAATCAAAATGATATTTTAGATCAATCGGTGAATTTTATTCACTATTGGATTTTTAATCCAAAGGCTCTCTATTTAACAGAGAAGATTTCTTATTTGTTTAATATGATTAGGAAATATTTTTCTAAAATAGAATTTTATTCTATCATATGAATATCTTGTTAGTTTAACAAGATTAGAATTTTATCATATCATATGGATATATTGTTAGTTTAACAAGATTAGAATTTTATTCTATCATATGAATATCTTATCAGTTTAATAATATTAGAAATATATTTTCCTAACATAGAATTTAATTCTGTTATATGAATATCTTGTTAGTTTAACAAGGTTAGGAAAATATTTTCCTAAGATGGAATTTTATTCTATCAGATGATTTAATTGGTGATATTTTATCACCATTGGATTTTAAATCCAAGATTATCTATTTGAGAAAGATCTTTCAATATTAGAAAGATCAAGAAAAATATTTCTCAAATAGAATTTAATTCTATCATATAGAATTTAATTCTATCAGATGAGAGCATTTTAAATTGGGGCGCTCACATATTTTGCATGTAAGCGCTGCCAAAGAAAGCGGCAAGAGAAATCACGCATTTAACACGTGACCCTTAATATGGGTTTTAGTCTGTTTATTTTTAGCGCTCATATGCTTTGCATATGCGCGCTCACGTGTTTAACACGCGAGGCCTATTTGGCCTTTGGTTATTTATGTTCAGTGCTCATATGCTTTACATATGAGCACCAACGTGTTTAATACGTGAAGCTAATTTGACTTTTAGGTTTATTTATGTTCAGCACTCATATGCTTTATATATGAGCGCTTACGTGTTTAACACGTGAGGCCAGTTTGGCCTTTATGTTTGTTTATGCAGCGCTCATATGCTTTGCATATGAACGCTCACGTGTTTAACACGTAAGACCAGTTTGGAGCATATGAGCGCTCACGTGTTTAACACGTAAGACCAGTTTGGCCCTTAGTTATTTGCTTTCATCGATTATATGCTTTGCATATAAGCGCCCACGTGTTTAACACGTGATGCCAAATTATGATGATTCTTTTCCTCTTTCTTTTCTCCCCTTTTTTATAAGGGAACAAATAGCTTTTCGCCAAAAATTTTGGCAGGAACAAATCCATATATCAATAATTAATTAACAATAACAAGTTTTATAATTGCAGTCCATAATGGTTATGCAAATTAAATCTATAACCGGTGATTATAACAAACTATTCTAGTTGGTCAATCGATAAATCGAAGGGTATGAATTAATGTGGTTATTTTTCGTTATATCATTTATCGCATCTAGATAACGATTACAGCTGTATTTCATCATGACTTGTTCGCACGATATTATTACAAATAAACACTTTATCTAATTAAATACACTATCATTGGCATGTTTGTAACCTGCCAGACTATTACTATTTTGTTATTATGTTAATACCCGTTACCTGTAATACTTACCGATACCAACAGTCCTGACTTGTTGTCCTGATGGACGTGGCCTGTTATCTTGATAGACATAATTTGTATATGTTTGTTCATGTCTTGGCATAGCCCGTGTTTTCTCAGTTAGAGGCACACTTCAGATTGGTGTCATCATCAAGTATAGCTAGCGATGGAAACAATTGGACACTAAGAACGGGTTACGGTGCGGGTACAGTGTCAGGTATATCGACGCTTCAGATTGTTATCGCGGCATCAACAAGAAAGGCATGATTGTTGACCGTCTTGAAGATGGTTAAGGAGACCAGGTATTTGCAAAGATTATTGGTTTTGGATGTTTCATAAGAGGTGAAAGCGTTCTTAGAAGACAGAAAGACGGTTGTGGCTTTTACGAAGGTTACTACCCATAGAAGTCCGACAGTTGCATTAACAGGGATGGTTCCGGATTTCGAGTTCAAACAGTGCTTGGACTTGATCTGCCTAGTTGATTGATGAGGCATGGAAACGACGAGAGCAAGAATTCCAAGTTTTTAAATAAAGTGTTGAGATTACGACGAATTTAAATCAAGATGGAGATTGTTGAAATTAATTGCGAATTCGAAACCTAAGATCAAGGGTCCAAAAACCCAAGAATGAATACGTGCGCGCTGCACATGGTAGGATTTAAATTAATCATTAATTTAAATCCAACATATATTACCTCTAAGTTTAAAATCCAGACTTATCTCTAAGGATATCTCTACACATATATTGTTTAATTAATCCTAGGCTAAAAAGATATCAACAGAGGCTATATATATTAATTTAACAGAGCCATGATTGTGTGACTATTAAATTAATTCCACAAGAGCCTATGAGAGGCTGGCGGCAAGAAAAGTAGTAGAGGCAATATGGGAATCCACGGCAAGCCTTCATGGAATCTGCAGCCAAGAATTAAACAAAGCCTATATATAATTGATTTGATGATCAATTAGAAAATATACACAAGTCTTGAAGTCCAGAAAATCATTGGAGGCTACGACTTGAAAATAATTGATAGAGCCAGAAATCAAGAGAGGCTGCGGCAAACTGTCAGAGGCGGAGAGGAGAGAGCGATCGAGATTTGTAGAGATAGAGATTTTATTGTATTTGGACGGTCATCGGAGAGAGCGTTCTCGTGTAATACTTTCTTAATAATGCAAGCTTTCATCATCGGGTAAATCTTGTGTTTGTGTTGTTTGGTGTGCTTCTGATAATTTGTATTGTTTTGGTAGATTGTCCGGTAAATCTTTTTCAAATAATTTGTTTGCACGCGATCCTGATAGAATAATTTTCTGCAGCGACTCTTGATGTGTTTTGTGACTTCTTGGAGGATCACGGATATAGAAAATTCCCAACAACTATAACCTAGTGGTAAATCCTCTTGCAGTTGAGCAAGAGTCATTGATTGCTTTCCGTTATAACCTATTATTCAAAAAAAAGGAATTGAAAATAAAATATTACCTGGTTTGCATCAAAAAAAATTAGTGAACTTGCCGGTGAAAATTCCAGTAAAGATTCAATGACATTAGCAAATGCATTCAACCAAAACACTTGGTTCAACCCCCAAAATCCCAAACTGGGTCGGTTTTCAAACACAATTACAACAATGTGGGCAAAATTAAAAATTAAAATGAGACTTGAATAAAAACATTACCCTGAGGATGAAATTGTTCCAAACAGGGCGGCATGTGAGCACAGAAGTGTTGAACGCAGGAGGTAGCACCGCGCTTGGATCCACGCCGCAGCCGTCGATTTGGGAACCGACGACTGAGATCAATGCAGCGAGAATGAGGAGAGGAGAGAGAACAGCAAGAGACATTGGCGAAAAAAGCTAAGTTTTTTAGAGGGAGAGAGAGATCTGAGTGTGTGCGTGTGTGTGTGTGAGAGAGAGAGAGAGAGAGGTTGGGGAGGAAAAAAGGGAAGGCGGTAGTTGAGACGTTGGTGTTTGCTTGTATCTGAAGAGACTCATCTTTTTGGAGGTTTTACCAATAGAGCTGCTGCTGCTGCTCCTCCTCTCTCTCTCTCTCTCACATACATTGCAGCTGTTGGCCATCCAGTGGTTGTCCAAAGCCCTTGAAAAAGTTTTAGGTGAGAAAAAAATCTTTGTATGCAACATCTGTTTAATTGTCTCTTGTATCTAATTTTTATACGTATGTATGATGTTACGAGCGACATATATGCAGTTGTCTGCGATATATATGAGTTAATTAGATATAGCAAACAACTACACATATATTGCAAGAAAATTTTCCAAGGGCTTTTTGACAACCGCTTTGAGACCAGGGTTTTGTCAGTTGTAAAGCCTACCGGGAGTGTTTTTGACAATTTACCCCTTTTTTAATGCATGCCATATTTCTCCTTTTTTGTGAATTCTAAATAATGACCAGGAATTATGGGCGTTTTTAAAATTTAGTAGAACAAGTCTTTTTGGGTTGAAAGTGTTTGTATGGTATCAAACTGAAGAATAAGCTGGAAAACAACATGTGACATAGAACTGAACAATGTAGAGCTGACAAAGTCGTTGGCGTTTGTTTACAATGTATGAAGTCCAAGATGTTTATCTTTACAGCGATACGAGTCATGATTTTCTAGTGAAATTTAGCTTTTTTATTAATTTTACCGATTGCATATTAAATCTTGATTGTCTATATCTGGGAACATTCGAGGAAATGCCCGTCGTGTGAAGTGAGAATGATGTTTCGTTGATGTCGAATGAGTATACTTTTCGGACATTGGAGCTCAATTTGTTTTTGAATTTGCTTTCGGTATGGAAGTTCGGCTTTTATACTTCTGCGGTATTCATATTGTTGTTTCTAATGGAGGCACGGAATTATTTCTCATCTCAAAAGTGGATTGACTGTGAGAATGCAAAAGCAAAGGAACTACGGTTTGATAGTGTCGGTGGCAAATCCCTGGTAAAAGAATCTGCAATCATCACATGATTTGCCCCTTGAGCTAGCAATAGACCAAGTTTATTACAAAGAAAAATATGAAACCTCTTTTTTTTTTCTGTACTCTTTTTTCCGAACTTGCCTCTAAGCACACAAACCACACGAGCACACAAACCTATGAATACAACACAAACAATACTCACTCATCACACACAAGCACACGAAACACATATGCACTCAGGACACCCACGAATTTGCTAAAAAACCGTTGATTTGTGGCCGCTTCCCCTCCCGTGTTCCTAAGATTCAAACCCCGCATTCTTCCCAAGAGTGAAAGTGGTCATACCAACTGAAAGCATCTTATTTTGGTGCAGCAAAATGGGCCACCCTGCAACTAGTTAGTTGGACCCTTCTGTTTTTAATCCTACATAAAACTTAAGAGACTGGTCTATATCGTTAGGTGAGACAACAGTGAAATATATGAAGGTGGGGTCATTTACATGCAATTAGAGGTAAAACATTTTCTCCTTTTTTCGGGGTAAATTGCCCAAAACGTTCCCGGCCCTGCTTCAAACTTGGGCTTTTGCTCTTGGTAAAAAAACCCTGGGCCCAATTAAAACTTACTTTATACTAGGAGTAATACTTTACCTACCGAGCTTGAAATCGTACCACAATTCACCCAAGATACAAAATGGTGGGATCAATAACACCTAGATACCAGTGTTAAATAAGTGGGCCCATGGTTTTTGTCTCTTGGGTAGATTGTGGAAGATTTCAAGCCCGGTAGGTTAAGCATTTTTCTTATACCAGTTGCATGTAATATCTAAAAAGTTACATGTAATATCTAAGCAGTTGCATGTAATATCTAAATAGTTGGAGAGAATAAATGTCTAAATTAAATTCGGTCCAGGGCTTTTTTCCATAAAGATTTTGAACAGGTTCCTACCATTTTTAAAATATCAAATGTTTTTAGACAATTAACCTTTTATAACTCAGGTATATAATTAGTCCAAAGTTAGCAACTTTAAGGAATGGAAGCAGGTAAACTGTCCTTTTAGTTAACCTTCTGATGATGCATGTGGGAATCCTCATTGTATAACAGTGTTTACTTACAATAATAATAAGGGTAAATTGTCACATAAAAAAAACCCTACGCAAAATTTTCCACCGTCTAAAAACCCTTGCCAAAAAATCTCCTCAAAAACCTTCTCAAAAAGTTTTCAGCTGTCAAAAACCCCTTGCCTGCAATATATGTATAGCCGTCTGCAATATCTAGTTAGCGCATACAATACAAAAAACTATATAGATATGTCAGTTAAATGCATACATAGTGCAGAAAACTAGATATTGCAGGCAACTATACAAGAATTGCATACATGGAGTTTTTGACAACAAAAACCTTTTCGAGGGGTTTTTAATTATATTCATTGGGCAAGGGGTTTTTGTCCACAGCGGAAAACTTTGCCATTTTTTTTGCGGACAATTTAGCCTAATAACGTTCACTTTGTTTCCTTAATCAATTAATAGCTCTGATCCAGATGTTTCAGGCTACAAGCACTACGCAGCTTGACTTTCCTAACTAGGACTAGGATAAAGATTGAGAGGATTAGGTTATGTACTCATATTAATTATTCGAAGCAAACATTTTTAAAAAGGAAAAAAAGGAAGGAAAAAAAATTATTCAAAGCAACATATGAAGCAGCTAGTGTTTTATTTACGCCTCACATCAAATATAATATGTAATGTGGGCTGCAAGTGGGATACAAATCATCAACAACTCCACTTGAGGATCTCAAATAATGTGGATGACTACTTATCGCTAGAAATATCATTCTATATACTAATCATCATATATATCATTACATTATATAAAAACAATTGGTATCGTTCATCGAACATGTATAATCTTTTTCTATCTTGTTACTTTTTATTGATATATTTGAAGTTCTATAAACTTACAACTGTAAATTTACAACAATCTAACAGCAATAGGCTCTTTCCTTAAGATGATCTCGCAACAATTGCATCTTTAATGAGTTTGAGAGATTCGGCAAAGTCTTCGATAAGCCGATGAGGATCAGGAACTGTAAGCTCGTCCACTGCAAGCATCATCTCCATCTTGTTCATGTAACTCTGAAAGTGAAATGTAACAGCCTGTAAACATTCTCAACAAACAAAAAGTCATGAGTCATCAGACTATTGAGGCACAAAATAAACCTAGAAAATATTCCGTTATCCTATATAATCTCAAACCTTGAAAAAATGCTAATCATGATGTGTCATGGAATACCCTAAACCCTCATCATAAATTCAGAGTCTGGTGTGCTGGCGGAGACTTTAAGATGATAGTAGAGAAATTGAACTTCAACGACATCTTAAAATCCCTGCTGCCGCAATAAAATTATGAAGTTATATATGGTAAGGATTGATGTAATATGATTTCATGCTTAAAGTTTCCGTCGCCACACCAAAACTATAACATTGCATGAGGATTGAAGGTTAAAATTTATATATTTTATACAAATATATCCATATGAGGGGAATCTACTTACTTGTGGGTGCCCATAGACACTGGCGGCAAGATAAACAAGAGAATGGCCGCAAAACCCTACTTCGTCGCATGCCCCTACAACATTCGACAGCAACACTGTCGTGTTACGGAGCAGTCTATGACAAAGGGCCGCCGCAACCTGCCATCAGGAATTTATTCATGAGAAAAATGAATAGAACAGTTTTTTTAGTTTTTTTTTTCCGGATATACCTTAATTCCGAGAATTTTGATACTGAGACAACCAATAATGTAAGTTAAGATTGCCTCAAAAGATTTCCTCTTCTTTTCGGCAATTTTGATCCCCTTAAGTACGTAATCTACAGTGTCATCACATATCATCAATGGAATCGGAACGATAACGTAGCCGAGCCAATTTCCCCACGTTGTGCTGCTATCGGCCTTCATCATCTCAGCCATTTCCTACATTAACAACAAAAAAACAACCTAAATTTTTCCGGTTGGAAAAGGAATAAAAGGTTTACTAATTGACTTTGCTTACGGGAATTCCTGCAACCGGACGAATGTTGACGATAAGAGTTGTTCTGAGCCGGATATTTGATGGAAGGTTGATCTCTTTCTTCTTGCCTCTAGTGATATCACCATACCTCCTATTGAGATAACGAGAAAGCCCCGCCGACGTCATCCCCAGCAACACGTCATTTATGGTCTATTATCAATTTTGTAATAGTAGTATTAGAAATAAGATAGAGAACTCGAATAAGGCACGAGAGAGAGCGCGTACTCTCTCCTCTCCTTTCTCTCTATGTGTGTGCGTGCGCGCATGTAATTTGGTTACTGTTAGAATAAATAATATAATGGACGGTTGTGATGAAGTTGTGATGAATGGTATATTTATAATAAGCAGTCGTATATATATAAAAAGATGATGAGAAAGGGTTAATCTATCCATCACATTTACCCTAAGATCATTTCCAATATGGTATCAGAGCCATAGACCCATCTCTCATCTCATCCCACCATCACCTCACCGCCGCCGCCGTTGCTCGCCAAATCCCTCGCATCTCTCATCAATCGAAACCCTCGCTCGCATCATCGCCGTTAGAAGCTCCTCGCTGAAATCATCGCTCTTCCCTTGCTCGATTCCCTCGACTCGCATCACTGAGATCGATCCCTCATAGAGATCGCATCGCTCGCTCGACTCGCATCGCTTACAGAGATCGATTCCCTTACTGAGATCGATCCCTTGTTCAATTCGCTCGTGGTATTGATGCCGTGATTCGCTCATCTACGGAAAAGGGTTCCTTTTTTTATTTATGCAAGTCTTTCATTGATGCCATGATTTGCTCGCTGGATCTGAAACAAGATTGATTCCTCATCGCTGGATTTGAAACCTTTGATCACCATTTATCGGTGAAGCTCCCTTCAAACCAAAGGTACCATCAATATAAGGCGAAACCTAATATCTCTTTGATTAATGATATCTAGGACGATGTCGTTATTGTTAGTGAATGGGTCGAAGCTTGTGATCGTGCTAGATCTTATCAAAATCGATGGTTGTTTAGTACCAACTTTGAGGTGCTAGTTAGTTGTTGGTGATTTTTTATTTTGTGTTGCTATCACCCTTCGAGGTGTTTGTGGTTGTTGACTCACAGAGTTTGTGAGTTTGTGGGGTTGCTAGTAGTTGTTGTTTTCTGTTTTCGATGGCCGATTCCGAATAGTTCCGGCACCTCCTTAAGGGAGAAAGAAGTCTACAATTCCCACATGATTCCTACTCATATTACCCGTATTCGATTGAATGGAACGAATTACTCTCGATGGATGCAGACTGTTGAAATGTTTATGAAGGAGTGAATGTTGATGAAGCATATAACTGAGGAGTCTCTCTTATCTCCCACTGATGAGTGGATTTCGAAGGATGCAATGTTGCATCGATTGATTACTGAGGCGATGGAAGATGAGATCGTCGAGGTGGTGTATAAATATAACAACGCTTATTCTATTTGGGCATATTTGTAAGGGTCCTACGATGGGAAGGAAAGTGCTAATCGAGTATTTGACATCGTTGAGTCTCTTCACGAGTTGTAGCGTAAAGGTCGATCTATATCTGCTATGTATGGTGAACTCAAGCGACTAGAGACTGAGTTACTCTTCATTTTCTCTCTTGCAGTTCACGTCAATGAGAGAAGGAAATATGAGTAGATGATGGTGATGACATTCTTGAGGTCTATTGGTCCAGAATTCTTGACTATTTGTCAACAAATTTTGGGAGACTTGCATGTTCCTACTCTTGCCGATACTTGTAAAGACATTCTGCATTTGCATCTACTATGACTAATGGTGTTTCGGAGACTTCAATGAAAGCCATTGATGATAGATCAGCTCTTGCCCCTCATATACCTTTGGGTGGAGAAAGAGGACAGGGCATCGTGACCGTGGAGGTCGAGGAGGCTCTTAGTGGTCGGTAGGAGGAGAGGTGATAAATTTTGTACTCATTGTGAGATATCTAACCACACTCAAGAGTATTGCTATACTCTCCACCCTGAGTTTCGACCTACGGCCAAAGTTTCTATATTTGATTCAGTGTCATCAATTTCTACATCTGCCTCTATGACCATACTCGAGAGCCTTACCGAGGAGGAGTTATCACAGCTGCGAGGTCTTCTCTCAGGAGGGCTTTATATTATCATCATCACAGGTTGCATTTGTTATGGCCAAGGATAAAGGTAATAGCTGTTTTATCTTTGTAGCATCTCCTACATCCTAGATCATAGATTCAGGTGTATCAAATCATATGACTGGAAAGTCGGGTATGCTCACTTCATTATCTTCCACTTCATATGGTAGTCCTATCACAGTAGCCAATGGTTTCATATCTAAAGTGAAAGGTGTTGGATCCACTCGTCATACTCTATCCCTGTCTGTATTTTCCGTTCTTTATGTACCGACATTTCTGTTCGGTTTATTATTCGTTAGTCAACTTGTGCACTCTTTGAAATGTTTGGTAATATTCTCTTTCTGGTTGTATTATGCAAGACCTGGAGACGAGGGAGGTGATTAATTCAGGACATGAGCGTGGAGATTTATACTAGTTTGATGGGAGCACACCTACAGCTTGTTCTACGTCTACAGCTCCTCTTGAGGTTCACAGTGGATTAGGCCATCTATGTTTAAAGAAACTTAAGAAAGTTTCTTGTATCTTCTCTTAGCCATATATTTTCTCTTGATTATGCATCTTATAAGATTGGAAAGTATCATTGTGTTTCTTATCCTCCTAGAGTTAACAATAGGGCCACCGATTTGTTTTAATATTTGGAGTTTGTATCCTATTGTATCAAATCATGAATATTGTTATTTTGTAGATTTTATTGATGACTTTTCTAGAGTGAAATGATTGTATTTGCTAAAATCTAGAGATGAAGTATTCATTGTATTTAAATCTTTTGTTGCTGAGATTAAAAATCAATTTGATACGACTTTTAAAATTTTACGAACTGACAATGCCAAAGAATACTTCAGTTCAGATTTTCGGCAATTCTTAGACTCTTTTGGTATTGTTCATCAGTCTTCATGTCCTTACACCCCTCAATAGAATTGGGTATCCGAGAGAAAGAATAGACATTTGTTAGAAATTACACGTACGTTGTTGATTCATATGCAGGTTCCAAAATGTTTTTGGGACAATACCACTCTTATTGCATGCTGATTAATCGCATGCCAAGTTCTATTTTGAGGGGACAGATACCGTATACTGTCATGTTTCCTTCTAATTCGCTCTTTTCTCTATCTTCTAAAGTGTTTGGTTACACCTGCTTTGTTTATAATCATCGCCCCGGGAAATCCAAACTTGATCCAAAATCTATTTGATGCATATTTCTAGGATATTCTAAGGATAAAAAAAGGTATATGTGTTATGATCGGGAGTTAGAAAGGGTGTTCATATCTGCAGATGTTACTTTTCATGAAAACACTCTATATTTTTCTTCCACCTATTCCTCTCCTTTTGTTCGAGAGGATTTTCTATTGATGAACTTGATGTTTTGGCTACCCCACCTACTCCTGTTCCTACTAAATTTTCTGTGGATAAAACCAAGGAGTTAATGCGAGAACAAATTACTCAGGTGTACACCCGATGGGTACAACAACCTCCAGCTTTAACGCCTCCGGTCACCCCTCTGGTTCTAGATCCAGATCCCTCCGAGTTAGATGTTCCAATTGCTCTCAGGAAAGACACTCGAACTATAATTCCTCAATATCCCACCAGTGATTATGTAACCTATGCACGATTGACGTCTTCCTATCGTGTATTTATTTCATCCTTGGATTCTTATTCTCTTCCTAGTTCAGTATCTGATGTCCTGATTCATCCTGCTTGGAAGAGAGCTATGGATGAGGAAATGCTTGCTTTACGCCTTAATGGCATGTAGGATCTTACTCGTCTTCCAATTGGAAAGCGCGCAGTCGGTTGTCGGTGGGTATATATTATGAAGCTGAATCCTGATGGCTCACTTGCTTGGCTCAAAGCTCTCTTAGTGGCAAAAGGATATTCACGGACCTACGGAATTGATTATGATGAAACTTTCTCTCTTGTGGCAAAGATGACCTCAATTCGTATATTTTTATTACTGGCTGCCACCTATCATTGGCCTTTACATCAGCTTGATGTGAAAAATGCATTTCTACATTGCACCTTGCAGGAGGAAATATATATGGAGCAACCGCCAGGCTTTGTTGCTCGGGAGGAGGGGTCTGGGCTTGTTTGCAAGCTCAAGAGGTCGTTGTATGGCCTCAAACAGTCTTCACGTGTATGGTTTGGGAAACTGACAGATGTTCGTTAGGACCTTTGGTTTACGAAGGTCTGATAGTGATCACTTTGTTTTCTATCGACATCGTGATGAAAAGAGGATCCTTATGGTCGTCTATGTGGATGACATTGTTATTATAGGAGATGATGAGAGAAGAATTTCTGATTTGAAGGCTCATCTTCAGAAATAGTTCTGCACCAAAGACCTAGGGGAGTTGAAATACTTTCTAGATATTGAGGTATCGAGATCACCGAAAGAAGGGACTTTCACCACTCAGCGAAAATATGTGCTTGATATGGTTTTAGAGACTGGTATGTCTGCTTATAGGCCTATCGATTCCCCTATGGATCCAAATGTGAAATTCTTTATGGGTCAGGGGGAGCCTATTCCTGATCCAGAACGGTACAGGAGGTTAGTTGGTAAACTTAACTACCTGACCGTCACTCGTCATAATATAGCCTTCCCGGTTAGCGTGGCGAGTCAGTTTATATCTTCGTGAGGCTCACCTTCATGCAGTTCTCCGTATCTTGAGGTACCTAAAGGGTGCCCCTGGGAAAGGTATCGTCTCTAAGAATCATGGGCATTCCAAGCCCACAGGCTTCATAGATGCAGATTGGGCAGAGTCTCTCGATGATAGGAGGATGACCAATGGTTTCTGTGTGTTTGTTGGAGGAAATTTAGTTTCTTAGAAAAGTAAAAAAACAAAATGTGGTCTCTTGATCCAGTGCAGAATCATAGTATAGAACCATGGCAAACACCACAAGTGGGTTGGTGTGGATTGAATTTTTACTTACAGAGCTTGAATATGGTCCTACTTCACCTATGAAGCTATACTGTGATAACAAGGCTGCGATTAATATTGCGAACAACCCCGTTTTTCATGAACGAACAAAATATATTGAAGTTGATTGTCACTTCGTTCGTGAAAAGGATGAGGATGGAGTCATTAATACAATTCATTTGGGTTCGTTGAACCAACTTACCGATTTGTTCACTAAATTTCATGGGAGATCACGTGTGCATTTTATTTGTGATAAGTTGGGCATGTGATGTATATGCTCCAACTTAAGGGAAGTGTTAGAATAAATAATGTAATAGATGGTTGTGATGAGGTTATGATGAAGGGTATATTTGTAATAAGTAGTTACATATATATAAAGAGATGATGAGAAAGGGTTAACCTATCCATCACATTTACCCCCAAATCATTTCCAATAGTTACGGAGCGTATAATTCATTTCTTGTCAGCCATCTGAATAGAGAACAAATACATGTTTATAAGATTGCTTTAAGTTTGATGTTAGTTCTAATAAGATAATTACGAAAGGAGATCGACCTCGATACTTACACATCCAAGAGCATTCTTGATAACCTTGAGATCATCCAAGCTCAAAGTCCTATGAACAAACCGCTTCCTACGAAACTCGACCCCCTCCACCCCTTTCAATGCCGTCTCACTATCCCTCAACCAAAGCGACGTCGCCACAAAAACAATCATACCAACCAATGTATTCCTTACATGCATCACCACCACCCAAATCCAAACCGCCGCCCTCCACAACCTCCCCCCACGCCGTTTCCAAAAATACCCTCCCTTTTGTGGTTTTGCCGTCGGAAGGGTTGGGACTGAGCTCGGGTCGGATACTTTTCGGGTGCAAGCGAGGAGGAGTGACATTAAAGAGATGCCATCACCAAGGGAGTGATGCATGCGGAGAATTCCGGTGGCTTCTGATTTGGACGTGCGCATGTTTATGAGGTGTAGGTCCCACAAGGGGCGGGATATAGGGAGGGCGGTGATAGATAGGGACGATACATAGTCCTCCAAGAGCTGGTCTGCTGCTGTGGTGGATTGCAGCGGAATGCTTAGTGTCGGGATTACGATGTGGTCGTTTAGGACTACTTTTGTACGGACCCATCGAGAGTTCTTGTTCCCGGGCTTGTCTGAAACCTGTTCAAGGAAAGAGCAAGCTTCGCTTATTCCGAAATTCTAGACGAGCTTTGCAGTAATTAACCTTCGTATACGGAGACCAAAAAAGGTATGACCATATGTGCTGAATTAATTAAAATTAAGTTGTTTTTTTCACAAGCCACATGTCATTTGTTATTGATATACATAGTTCAACCGCAGACCGCAACAGGGTCTAGAATAAATTGTTCCTGACAAGTATCGGGAGCTTTTTATTATATCCTTTTTCCCAAATTCTATTTGCTTCATGTAAACAAACCTAAATTTGTGTTTCAAGGAAAGATATTTCCAACACAAAAATTTTGTTCGTCGGCATAATTCGAAACTTCTTCCAACCTCAGCCAAAGTTAAAACTTTTTAGAGGTGCACATCATTAATATCTTTTTAGACATGAATTGCCAACATGTTTCATGTCAAACAAACAAATTTATCCTAGTTTGTGTACATGCAAACAAACATCCCCTTTAGCTAAGCACCATTTCATGGGAGCATCAAAAAGTATTGCCAACAACCTATAGTATACTGTCTCATCACTTCAAAACGAGTCGGCCAAAATTGATTATCCTTTTACATATATATTCCGCACTAAAAAAGTTCAGGAGTAAACTTAGCCTGACTAATTACGTCAATGTTTCACCATTTCTGCACTTTGAGAACCTAAATAATTACGCTGACCTAAGAGTATTCCGGAAAAGATTCGCATGTGAGAGCAAGCCCTTAACATCGTCTCAAAGCCTCTTTCGATTGCTCATTTCTGTCATTCGACTTTTTCACAAGGTAGTTTTTGGAAAGAAGAGAGGTCGAAAAAGAAGAACTCCTCAGGGATAGTAAGCCCTTAAGATGCACTTTTGAACTTTAGGGTATTAAAGTGCAAGGGGGGAACCATTAGTGTATGAACATGTAGAAATGCTGAAACATCGAGAGATTATTAAAAATTGTCCTTGCTTTACACAGTAAAATCGAAGGACAGAAAAGTAACCTTACCAAGATGCTAGAGAAGCGGGGGTGACGAACGAGGGTAAGTTCCAGCCCAGCCTTGATGGCGTCGACATCGATTGTTTTCCCCGACCCCAAAATAACTATTATGTAGCAATTGAAGTGGGGTTGATGAAACATTCTCCCCGCTGGACTTAGTGGCTGCCCGTCTTCCTTCGTTAACTCGCCATTGTCCCCTGCTCTGTGCCCCCTCCTCACGGTGTTGATTGTCAGTGACCTCATTCTTGCGCCCATCGGTTCGAATTTTAGTGTGAGGATAAATTAATTTGTAGCCATTTATAGAAGGCTCTTTTGGGTTTTTTTTTACCTAACAAGTAAAGATGAGAAATAATGTGGGCATGATATATAAATTATTCATGGAGGTTAAAGAGGTTTTGTCATCAAGAATGCATGTAAATTGATGCGTAACCTCGGGGCAACAAAGAACGCCTTCATGAAAGGCGAGTGATTTCAATAGATAAAATCAAATTAAAACTTTTGGTCAATGCATATATAAATTTGTGTGCGTCATAAATATATAAATATACAACCGAGAAAATTAAATTTCATATAATTTATTTATTTTTTCACCAATATTTTCGTAGTTCAGTTTTATTTTCCGTGCAATGTGCATGTTAAAGCTCGAGCATCCAATATACTGAATCGGAACCATAATACATATGTAATACTGACTAGAACAGGATTAGTAACATAGCTAAAAGTTGTAAAATGAAGTGTACGGTCCGACCTCTAGTCGCTTTTTGAATAGATCAAGGATGCAATTCGTTTCCTGAAACAAAATCAAATACGGCTTGAATTTAGATGTGTGTTCAAATCCGGTGAACCTCTCGATTTCCATAACATAACTGTAGGTATCCTAAGTCCTAACCTTGAGATGACATTGCTCCAACTGCGTCTTTGATGAGTTTCTGAGATTCAGAAAAATCCTCGAGAAGTTGGCGAGTGTTGGGATAAAAAATTACATCCCGGTTAACCAAGTCAAAGTCAATCCCAAGTAAACGGGCCCAAGCCCAGATTAAGTTGGCACATGCCCGTGTCGAGCCCCGCGGCCGGCCTGCCCCATGCCAAAATGAAAATTATGTAATGAATAATTTTGATACACTTTTTTATGAATAAATGTAAGGAAAATGGGCATAAAGCCAATTTTTTGTAAAACTCATGGTTCATGTGCGAAAAAAAAATTAAGCACATGAGATATGTAAAATGCCATTTTGTAAAGCCCAAGGGGCTATATGTAAACTTGTAAGCCTATATAAGACAACATGATGATGAAATGAAAAAAAAATTGACTCCCCTAAAAAATTAGGGTTTCTGTGCCCCCTTCTCCTCTCTCAAGGTTTTAAAGCTTCTTCTTTTTTCTGAATTAAATCAAAAGTTTAACTCTTTCTTTCCCCAAAAGAAATGGTTTTTCACCATAAATTCCTCGAAGGGAAATTCAGATCTTCCATCAAATCCCTAAAAGGGGAGATTTTTAAGTCTTACCCTCTTTTCTCCAAGATCTAGCCAACAGAGAGGATGAAGAAGGAGACCCATATCCAAAAACCCTATTTCGGGAAGATCCAAGACTCAAGAAAATTCAGGGCTAAAGGGTAGAAGAAAGAGGTCCCTTTTGATCATCTCCAAAGATTTCTGAGAGTTCAACTCCATTTGTCAATATCATTTGAAGTTTAACTCCACAAATAAAACCCTTTTAGGAGATTAACTCTATTCAAAATCTTTTGGAGTTTGACTCCATAAATAAAAATCCTTTTTGGAAGTTTAACTCCACTCAAAATCTTTTGGAATTTAACTCCATAGATAAAAATCTTTTTCGGGAGTTCAACGTGCTAAACCCCTTCTTTCTGTAGGCGTCCGGCGCCCGACGCCCGGCGTGCTCGGCATGTGAGGCGCTGACGCCCGGCGTGCTCGGCATGTGAGGCGCAAACGCCCGTCACCTGGCGCCCACACGTCCTTAGGACGTTATTCAACGTTTTTTTCTTTTCTTCTTTCTTTTTTTCATACATTCCACACTCAAAACACGTCCCCCGCTAGAAAAAATTTCTAACAGGCCGCTGCCTTGCATCTCGCAAGGAAGCTGCTAGCCCCCTTGACCCCCATCCCGTTATCCAGATAGCGGGACCCCCGTAAACTCTGCGAGGCCCCCGATATACCCAAAATCCCTCAAGCCACACACATATGCACACTGCAAATTGAGTTCACATGACTAGTTTGACCCATCAATCGGAGGTTCCTTCGTTTTAAAGACGAGGGGTAATTAACGGCAGCTTAGTCCGTGGCTATCGGATATTCGGATCCCCATAATCAATAAACCCCAGCCTACCCTGGACATGGGGAATCTGTATACGCCCGACAAGCGGCGCATATTTCTCATCTCAATGGGTTGACAAAAAACACCCTACAGATTCTGGCTGCTGGGTTCGCTTAGCACCCCCGACGGTTTTCGGCACGCATCAAGTATGCTATATTAAAAAAATTATGGTGTCGAGCGAGCCCGACCAAGGATCTAATTAGAGAATTAGGGTTTTTAAAACATGTAAACAACTTTACACTAAGTGATATAGAAATGCAACCTTTGTAGACCGGTCCTTCGTTTCTAAAACTCCGTGTAGTAGTAGTCCCTTTGCTCCAAGTCGTGGTGCCCCAGACTCTCCTTAGGCTCCACTAGGTGAAAGAAACGAGCTTGCTCAAAAATTTTCGAGACCGAAAATGATCTACGTCGAAGAATCACTAACTCAATCTAGTTCTTCACTAATTGATGAATTAGTGAAGCAAACAACCTATACTAAATGGCTAGCTTGGTATAGATTGATGAAGTGGGAATTTTTCTCACTTTAGAATAATTTTTCTCATTTTCTTTTTCACCTCACAAGAAAGGTAGAAAGCAAAAATGGAGATGAATAAGAAAATGAATGAATGAACCATGGTGAGAAAATATCATAAGTGATATTAGTAGAGACTTAACCAATGAACCATAGTGAGAAAATATCCCGTGAATTCAGTAAGTAACACTACCGTACAGTCCGGTCTTTTCGTCTGATATGTCGTATATCGAGTCTGGGGGTGGTAAACGTCATACCCCAATAACTTGATAAGTCATGCCGATGTGAGGCTCATAACGAGTCGAGAAACTACTGATAACACTTACCAGTAAATCTCAGTATCAACCCTGGTCAAGGACTTCCTGTTATGGCCAATCGAACATAGCGCAACATCAACCCCCAATACCGGGAGAGACGAAACCCCTCCTATCGCTCATTGCCTCCATGTGACTCGAGACTGTACCTAATAACCACCCTTTTGCACGCTCTCTTAAACGTGGTAGGGTGGAAATCAAAGCACAGTGGGAATCACACAAGACTCTATGACGATCTCGGGTCTACAGACTAAACTATACCAGTGTCACCAGAGAAGTGCTATCTGACGTTAGGTATAATACCATCTAGGAGTTCTCGACGAGTCCTGTTCAGTGTACCCAGTCTCCACTGAGCACCCGTATACAATCTTTGATGTCAAACACCAATAGATGTGGGATCATCCATCGCCCATCAAATGGGTCAAGAAACGTATACGCTAGTCTACTCTGGAATATCGATGCCCCGCCTCGATACACTCACGACTAAGAACAATAAAAGGATGAACTTGTGGACTACCCTGGCCCCACTAGTATGATCTGCATTATAATCCTGGTAGTCTAGTACACATCCTAAGGGCTTTACCAACATGTGAGAGTAAGACAGTATCACAATACTAGTCAACATGTTAAGATAAAGAGTAACCAGATAGCATACTATCATATTGAGCAAGAAAGTCCCTCCTATATATGTCCAAGCATCCATTATAATATACAATCATGTACAATCATGGCCTCTAGGGCATACATACAACTAACAATCTTCCACTTGCACTAAGGCCAGTTGTTGTAGTATCTCATACCCAACATCCCAAAATCTCTCAAATTGTATCTGGGGTATGGCCTTTGTGAGTGGATCCGCCGTATTATTCTTCATGTCAACTCTCCTGACCTCGATCGCCCGGTGTCACGCCCGCTTCCCAGAGTGCGCTAAGATCGGCACGTGATAGAGCCAACCATGCTACCTGTGGTTAGGAAACATCCCTCCACAGTCACATTTAGGCTGTCTATAAAATATCAAGAACAGTAAAATAAAATAAACTACCTAGTACATGTCCATATGCCAGAATAAACGAGTCAAGAAATAATATGTGCGGAAGCAATAACATCTGGAAAGTACGTCCCAAATACGGGCTCACATCAGAAAATGAAAATGCTGAAAGGAAACTAAACTAGAATACTAACAGGGTCCTCACTGCTCGGCCTGTCGATTGAAGTACTCCTGGTCGGCCTGCGACAAAGATAAAGGATCTGGGCCATGCAAAACCCAGATGTCAGTGCGTCATAATATTAAACAAAAATACATGAAGATGATACACGAGATATGCAGGCATGAGTATGAACAGTAATGAGTATAACAGAAACACGAATAAGGAATAGTGAAGTGTATAAGCACTTGTGACGTGCGGTGAGTATTCTGAACTAAACTACTGGGTTAACTACTCTCAAGTCTGTGAAATCAATTTAATGAATCGTCGATATAACTCAATAGTATCCCGTGCATGTCCGGGATCACGGTCAAGACTCTCGGGCTGAATCCGAGACGTGCCACTAGGCAATAAACAGGTAACATGTACAGACGAATGATGTCAGCAGCAACATCCTGGGGCTGGCCTAACCCGTAAAATTGATCAGTATAAGCGTCGAACTGTTGAGGTACAAGTCAGGTTTCATCATTGATTTCCCCTTACCCCCAAGTTATGTGTTCAAGTCAGGTATTGATGAATCTGAAGCTAATGCCAACACAGGATCAAGCAGGTACAGGTTTGTCTATACAGACAACAGGATATGTCCATCGGGACAACATGTCAGGATTGTCGGCATTAGAAACAGGATCAGGTAACATGTCAGGTAGTGGTGTATCCGGTCATGTCAAGTAGTGCACAGTGTATCAAATGAGTGCCCAACAGTAAAATATAGCAAGTATTGAATCAGGGTAAAAGTACGGATGTACGGTAAAAGTATGGATGCATAATTATCTATCAGGGGTTACATCATGACTATGTAGGATGCACATTATTAAGTATGGGGTACTAATGTAACAGTAATATGAATTAACATGGCATGGCATGCAACTAGATATATAGAATTAATGGTATGGGTACACAATAAAATATGGATGCACAATTATCTATCAGGGGGCACAATTACCGCTCCATGACTATGTAGGATGCACATTATCAAGCATGGGGTGTTAATACAACAATAACATGAAATAATATAATCTGTAGATGCAGCTACATATATAATAAATGATATGGATGCATACGGGTATCCGAAAACAGTAAAACATTAATATGGGTGTACGATGCAATCAACATGTGATATTTTTATTCATATGTACGCAAACTATGTATTATAACTTGTAGCAAGATGAACTTGCATGCGACTAGATTTGTAAATAACGGTACAGATGCATACGGGTATCGAAAAACTGTAAATTTGTAATATGGATGCATAACTAAACAATATGTAATATTATTATTCGCATGAATGCAAAATATAGTAGTATAGCATGTAGCAAGATAAACTTGCCTGAACGGATCTCACAACGGGGTGCGTACGCTGCGTCCGACGTCGGGTAAACGTCACAATGCACACGCGCGCGCACGGGACAGGACCAAGCAAAGCAAGAACATGACCATGCTGGTTGGAGACGTCCATTGGGTTGCTCGGATCGGCAGCGGCGGCACAGCTCCGGTGATTACTGGAAAACACACGAGTCAAGAAAGAGAAAAGAAGAAGAAGAAGGAGAAGAACTGGGGTTTGGTGCTCTGGGTTGGCTCTGGAGTCAGAGAGGAAGGCAAGGGGGTGACGTTGACGATGGGCCGTCGATGGCGAGGATGCAGGTGGGGATTTTCCGGCGAGGCAATGGATCAAGGTTCTTGGTTTCTTGGGGTCAGTTTCTGTGCAGGGTTCTTGCTGGGTTTGAGAGTGTGGGAAAGAGAAGAAGAAGGAGATGAAGACGGTGATGAGTGGAGTCGACGAGGTCGACGGGGCTGGCGAGGTTTTCCGGCCAGGCAGTGGGTACGGGAGAAGAGAGGGGTTGAAGGGAAGAGAGAAGGAGGTGAGGAGACGGGGATGGTGACGAGGGCAGGCTGACGAGTTGGTCGGCGATAAGGGGCGACGGCGACAGAGGAGGTGGCCGCAGTGGGTTCTTGGGTGTGTAGGGTTGGCTCGGGTTGGGTTGTAGGTGATGGTGGTGATGAAGGGAAGAGTGGAGAGAGGTGAGGTCGAGGAGAAGATGAGGATGACGGGGTGAGGAGGCGACGACGAGGCAAGGTGCGACGTGGGTTAGGGTTAAGGTTCTCGTGGACGAAGCGGCGAGAAAATAAATAAAGATGGAGAAAGGAGGGAGGTGACGGTAGGGGAGAGTGGTGACGAGATCCTCACGAGAGGAACAGTGATCGCGAGAGGAGAGAGAGAGGGAGAGAGAGAGAGAGAAAGGGAGAGAGGGGGAGAGAGAGAGATGTGGGTGGGGTTTTTATAATCAAAAAAGTAATATATAATATATATATATATATATATATATATATATATATATATATATATATATATATATATATATATATGCAGAGGAGAGAGGGATAGATTGGTTAGATAAAAATATATTTTGTTAAAAAAATATATATAACGTTAATATATAAACAGTATATATATAATGAATATAATATTGAATTTATTTGAGATTTTGGCTTATACAAAAATAGTCCAAAACATACCCGGGTCGGGTCTAAAATTACGGTTTGAAAATACGGTTAATATACGTGTCAACCAAAACTAAAATAGGATATTCGGGTTATGAAAATGCATACCCCCAAGAACGGATACACGTAGCGTGCACGTAGCTATCCAAACGTGTCCGTTTTACTGAATGGGACGAGAACACGATGCACGAATACTACCACAGGATCAGGAGTATGATGCAGGCCATACTGGATATTTTTAAAATATTTTATTTGACTTTATTTGTTATACTAAAAAAATGCAGATGCAAGATATAATGCCAGTATGCAGTATAAACAATATGAAAGTGCACGGATCCACGTAACTAGCCGGGATAAATCATAAACAGGAATCAAGACGGGTTTCCAGCGAGCGGGTCAGGTCGGATGCAAATACAGATGTCCAATACACTATTCGCACCCAAAACACAATAAATCGAGAAAATACCATAAATAAAGAAATACTCAAAATAGAACTGGTATAAATGAACTAGGGTGTTATATTATAATCAACTACAAAAATAATTTCGTCCTCGAAATTCCAGGAACAAGAAAAGATAAACAAACATGAATCTATAAGAACATGTGTGGAAACTTTTGTCGAATCTCGTCTTCTCGTTCCCAAGTCAACTCTCTGTGCGAGCGATTTTCCCAAGAAACAAGCACGAGAGGGTTAACATTGTTCTTGAGGACCTTTCTCTTCGATCAACAATCGACATCGGTCGTTCTTCATAGGTCAAATCCTCTCTTACAGTCAGCTCCGAATGATCTAGCACGTGTGTTTCATCTCGAACATACTTACGGAGTTGAGATACATGAGACACGTCATGAACATTCGCCAAAGATGGTGGTAACGCCAATCGATAAGCCACTTTTGCAACATGCTCCATAATCTCGAAAGGCCTAACGAATCGAGGACTAAGCTTGCCTCGACTCCCAAAACGAATCACTCCTCTGGTCGGTGATATCTTCAAGAATACCAGATCACCAACAGCGAACTCTAGAGATCTTCTAGATGTGTCGGCCCAACTCTTCTGCCGATCCTGCGCTGCCCTCATGTGATTTCGGATAGTATTAACCTTCTCCACAGTTTGCACGATCAAATCTGGTCCCAACAATCTTCTTTATCCAACATCGTCCCAACAAATGGGTGAGCAACACTTGCGGTCATACAACGCTTCGATTGGAACCATCTGAATAATCGCCTAAAAGTTGTTATTGTACGAAAACTCCACCAAGTGTAGATGATCCTCCCATGAACCCTTGAAGTCTAACATACAAGCTCTCAACATATCTTCAAGAGTTTGGATTGTTCTCTCCGACTGGCCATCTGTCTGAGGATGATAAGCTGTGCTAAACTTCAATCGCGTCCCCAGACTTTTCTGTAAACTCCTCCAGAAGTGCGATAAGAATCGGGTGTCACGGCCGGAAACGATGCTCACAGGCACTCCATGCAATCTCACAATCTCTTGCATGTACCGTTCTGCTAACGCTTTCATTGCCTGACCAACTCGAAATGGTATGAAATGAGCTGCCTTGGTCAATCGATCAACAATCACCCAAACTGCATCGTTGCCCTTCGGACTTCGCGGTAAAGCTGTCACGAAATCTATGGTTATATGTTCCTACTTCCATTGAGGAATCGGAAGTAGTTGCAATAAACCAGCTACTCTTTGATGTTCAGCCTTAACTTGCTGACACACCAAGCACTTCGCTACAAAGCGGGCAATCTCTCTTTTCATACCTTCCCACCAGAAATGCTGTCTTAGATCACGGTACATATTCATGCCTCCTGGATGTACGGAATATGCGGAACTGTGCGCCTCCATCACAACTTCTTTGTGAATATCTCCTTTCGGCATACACAAATGGCTACCATATCGCAACGAACCATCTTCATGAATCAACAAGTCCATTCGAAGTCCTGCTTCAACCTGTTCTCGAAACTTTTGCAATCTTGGGTTCTGTGACTGCGCTGCTTTAATACTCTCGATGAACGACGACTGTACTTGCAGCTGCATCAACTGTCCCGAAGAATGCGGTAGCACAATCTCCAACTCGAATCTCCGAAAATCTTCGATAAGCTCCTTCTGTGCAGTCAACATCTGAATTGCTGGCAACCGACTAAGTGCATCCGGCACTACATTAACTTTCTCCGGATGGTACTTGAGATCAAGATCATAGTCAGCCATCAGCTCCAACCATCTATGCCGCCTCATGTTAAGCTCTTTCTGTGTGAACACATACTTTAGGTTTTTGTGATCGGTGAATACTTCGACCTTTTCGCCCACTAAGTAGTATCTCCAAATCTTCAAAGCGAAAATCACTGCTGCAAGCTCCAAATCATGAGTTGGGTAATTCTTCTCCTGGGTCTTCAACTGTCTCGATGTATAAACTATAACCTTCCCATGCTTCATCAAAACACATCCCAAACCTTTCCCAGATGCGTCGCTGTGAATCACCAATTCTCAGGGACCGTCTGGTACGGTCAAAATAGGTGTGGTTGTCAATCTTTGCTTCAACACCTCAAAAGATGACACACAACCATCCGTCCAAACGAACGGTACTTCCTTCCGTGTAAGCTTGGTCAAAGGCTCAGCCAAGCGAGCAAAATTCTCCACGAATCTTCTGTAATATCTTGCAAGCCCAAGAAAACTTCTGATCTCCGCTAAGTTCTTCGAAATCGGCCAATCCTGAACTGCTGCAATTTTCTCGGGATCAACGGCGATTCCATCTCCGGATACGACATGCCCCAAAAACTTCACTTCTTCAAGCCAAAACTCGCACTTGCTTATCTTTGCATATAATCTTTCATGCCTCAATGTCTGCAGTGCGATCTTCAAGTGTTTAGCAAGCTCTTCTAGGCTCCTCGAGTAGACCAGAATATCATCGATGAACACCACTATAAACTGGTCCAAGAACGATGAAAAGATTCGGTTCATCAAGTCCATAAATATCGCCGGTGCAGTCGTGACTCCGAATGGCATCACTAAATACTCGTAATGTCCATATTGAGTTCGGAACGCAGTCTTGCAAATATCCTCTGATTTAACTCAGACCTGATGATATCCGGATCGTAAATCCAGCTTTAAGAATCCCCTCGCGCCACTAAGCTGCTCGAACAATTCGCCAATACGATGGATCGGGTACTTGTTCTTAATAGTCACCCAGTTTAATTCTCGATAATCGATGCACATCCTCCTTGTGCCATCTTTCTTCTTGACTAGAAGAACTGGAGCTCCTCAGGATGCATTGCTGCTGTGAATCCAACCCTACTCTAGCAATTCGGCAACCTGCTTCTTTACTTCTTCCAACTTTACTGGTGCCTGATTGGAATGATTTAGCGTGCTTGCGCTTTCTAAAAGATAGATCAAAAATATTTGTAACCGCAATCAAGAACGGCGTCGCTTTGCAGCTAGCCGGTGAGTACGGGTCGGTCCACAGGGATGTTGTGAATCTCCGATTCGTTCTTACGAGTTAATTCCGAAGGGTGTTCAGAGTTGTTATTAAATCTAAAAATCTAATTAACCTAGGGCAATTATCTAGATCTATTCTTGCTAGGGTTAGGTTTAAGGATGGTTTGGAAATGCAATTAAATCTCAACGCTTTCTATACCCGAATGAAGATCTGTGAGGAGTTATGGTAATTATCAATTAAGGGGATTAGATCCATTCGGGAAGGTGTTCCTTCCTCTAGATTCTTGTCCTTCCTTTAGAGATCCTTACCCTAACCTCCATGGAAAACGCGCGCAGCCGGGCCTTTACACTACGGTGTCATCGTTACCTCGAGGGGTAGCATGCCGTAGGGCGCGGTGTGTGCGTGTATGCATGGAGTCCTATTGTAAATATTTGGTGGGTAAGAAAGGGATGAGAGATCTCATCTCTCAAAATCCTTCCCCAAAGCTAAACCCTAAACAAGTTCCTAGGGCATGAAATTAAATCTACCTAGGGTAAAGAATTAAAATCTACACTAGGACGAGAAATTAAATCTATTTACAGATGCATCCCTCCAATCATCCATGCAGGGTTGTCAGATCTGAATTTCTGAATGGAAAGGAAACACCGATGCTCACCAAAAAGAGATCTGAAATTTATTATTAAAAGGAGGCATAAGAATTACAATGATTAGAGTTCCTATTTATAGAGGATAGGAAACCCTAGGTTACATTTGATTCTCATATCTGCTTTTACGAAAATACCCCTAAGAAAAGACCTAGTCAACACCGTCTCAAAAATATGGTAAAAAGTGTTTTTCCTGATTGCACTACTCTGCCGCGGAACCGCGGCCCAAGGCATGTTTTGGCCGCGGTTCCACGGCCAAACAAGAGGATTGATGCATAAAATTTGGTGTACTGGCTCCTGCTGACTTGTACTTTCTACTTTTATAGGTCTTTTCTCAGATTGGCTTCTACATCTTCTCCAGATCTTCACAGTGAACATTGTAGCGGACTTTTACCGTTGCTTCGTGACGAAGTCTTGAACCTTGCGCTGCTTTGTACTGATCTTTGTATAGGCTTGATCAAGATTCTCTGTTTGTCGGTCAAAGTCTCACTTTTACGTCGTCTTTCATTGTTTTCACTGTTTTAGATCCAAGAACCTGTAACCTGTAATATATAGCAGACATGCGTCAAAAGCACTTGTTTATTTGTAAAAAGAATAAGAATGGGGAATATAATAATGCAATATTATGGTATGAACAAATACCCCCAAACTTATCTTTTGCTCGTCCTCGAGCAAACTTATTTTTATTCACTAAAATCCTAACCGCACTTTCGCAGGGAAACACGATTGCACTGAGCACGTGCAACAAGCCGTTAAACCTCTAGGTGTCCCTAGTAGGAGGAGTGTTGTCTCCTGAGGGTTTTCAGCGGATACTACCCACAAAATCCTATCAATTCGGCTTTTCGACTTTTGTTCTCCAATTAGGTTTTCTAACAAGGAATTCTATTATCTTCGACTCATAAATCATCCACCCATATTTTTCACGCTTCCTCATCATTTAACTTAAGATTATATATGTTCTGCAGATCTACTTAGCTTTCGGCATTTCTTAAGTTTTCCTTCTAGGGTTCCATCTCCACTTAGGAATTTCTATCAACCCTACTAAAGATACAAGTTTTATTCTTCATTCCTTTCTCTCATCTAAACTCTAATCACATATCCCCACGTGTGTGTAAATATCACCCCTACACTTGGAAATTCAAATCAAGCAATCGTACTCTCGTCCATTGTCCAAAGCACTTATTAATTAGTGAATTTTTAAATGAAATTTGCTTACACATCCTTCATGGGACCGTTAATACTTCTTGAGGTACCAACAACCGATTACAAGATGCGTTAGCACTTTAAAGCGTACTTCCTAGTTTTGCAACACCCAAGGCTTTAGCAGTGACTCCCAAACCAGTTGGTCTAAGGCACTAGGTGATGAAGCACCCTCGCTAAATATTTTTCTATTAATGCAGCCTTAAGTAATCACAAAAACCAGTGTTCATTTTTTTCTCATTCTTTATTCACACACACATATATATATATATATTTTCATTTTCATTGCACTAAGGACTTTAGACAAGAGCATTTCAAGGTCTCTTCTACTATTCCAAGTTTCAAGGTGCGTGGTTGTGCAAATTGTAGGGTATACGTTTTCAGAATCTAGACTTAAGCTAAGAACTATTTTTCAAGTTTATACTCTAATAAGAACATCAATACTCTTCCCTCATTTTGACTTAGCCCAAGAAGTGAACCCAAAATTTGCTTATTTCTAAATAAACTACAAGGCATATACTTTCTACCGTTAAACTTTAAGGAATGTTATTTTTAGGGTTTTTAATTTACTAAGTCTAAGATCTAGTTGTTCCTAGCTAGTTAACTTATTTGTCAAACTCAAGTCAATTAGCCAAAATTGAATACAATAATTTTTATAATTTTTGAATTTTTTTAATTTTTATGGTTTTTCAAATAAGTATGCAAATGCAAAAAATATGTACAAATGAATGCGAAGGAAGAAGACTTACCGAGCATACCCCCAAACTTGAACTTGACAGTTTCCTCACTGTCATACTAAACCAAGAGGGTCAAATGTCGGCACTCCCCTGTTTATTTATTTACAATTTTTTTTATTTTTATAATGTTTTGAAATTTTTTTTTATTTTTTATAGAAAAAGAAAACAAAAATATATATACATATACACAACGGTTCCCCCCAAACTTAAGCTTGGCCTTACACAAGCCAAAGGTTAGCACCAACCATTCAAAAATCTTATCGTGGTAATGGTATAGTTGGTACAAGAAAATGAGAAACAAGGGAGACCGTGTGGAAAGAAGAATGGTAGAATATGGTCTCGGTGGGGGAGAAGAAGGGCGGAAAGGAGAAAGAAGGGTCGTGCGATCTTGAGGGTGTAAATCGAGTGAATAAATTAGCGCAATATGTGATGACCGATATGTTATAAGCGATTGCGCTAACCTATCAACCCGTCGAGAAATGGGGTCAAATCGCTCAAGATTCGCAAGAAAACATGGGTACGCCGAACTTGGTATAGGAGATGAAAGCGTAACGGTCTCTTGTTCGGTCGGAACAATGGGAAGGAGGGAGGGTGATATAACAGTCAAAGGTTCAGGAGGCTGAATTGGAAAATCCGACACATTAAACAAAAATGGTTCAACCTCAATATTATCCTCAAAACTCTCCTCAATATTATCCTTATAATTTTCCTCAAAATTCAACTCATCCATGCCATTATTATCAAAGTCAAGACGCATATGAGATTCGGGAGAGACATCTAATAACTCGGGATGATGATTTGAACATAAAATCTCAATTAAATCGACAGGTTCATCATCCGAAATATTCCCGGCGTCTATATCCTCAATCAAGTGAAAATCAATTTCCTTAGACACCTCATCAAAAGCATGGATATCTATCGATTTAGGTTCTAGATGGGAGGTGTAAAGGTCGAAAGGATTAGGTACGGTTTCACTCGAAAGGGGTTCCTCACAATTTGGCAAATCAAACACTACAAAATCACACAACTCGTTTTTATTTTCTACTAGTAACTCATTTAGGACATTCGATGTAAAACAGGAGTTGTGGGCTTCAATTGGGTAAGGGTAGGTTTGACTTGAAAATCCTCTCTCATTCTCACTCTGTCCAACCGCCTCCTTATACATTAAAATTTTTTGAGCTAGCGGGAAACTAGCTACCGTTTCACTAGGTTGCATAAGGGCGGCCACGGACGTTTCCACATTCCTAGTCATTTTATTTGTTGCAGCAATATAAGCTTCCAACGACTCTTCCAAACTAGACTTAGGTGGTGAGGGGGTTTCAGTAAAAGATTCGAAATCGTGTGGATATGCAAAACTCCCTAATGGCTGTGTAGAAATAGTGTCTAGTGAGGGCGGGAAGGTCGGGTAAGACTGGTAGGAAGTGGGTGATTGGACAGGGGTAGGGTCAACATATGGATAAAAAGGTGAATAATCGTGTGGATCCCTAGAACTAGATGAGTGGAGAAGGGTGAAAGATCGGCTACGAGATTGAGCAATATGCTCAGCAATGGACATCGGCCTAGGAGTGACAGCAGGACTTGGAAAAGTGGTGTCAACATATGTAGGTGGTAAAGATGGACTTGGTTGACACAAAGTGGGTTGAAAAGTCAAACTATTTCTCTTAGACGCCTCTATTTGATCTTTCAAAGATTTTTTAGGCAAGGAAGGATCGTCTTTAAATTGACCGAACAAATTGACATATGATGCAAAATTAGGTTCGGGATACCAAAGTTCGGCTAATGATTTATTATGTGGGGTACCCATGTTAGAAGAAGGGGGAAAGAAGGAAAGTTTGTGGTGCAAGGATTTATTTGCAGCAACAGTTTGCAAGTTTTCTAATAAAATTTTCCTTTTTTTTATATTCTTTTTCTCTTTATTAGGAAAAATTTGTTGCAAAAAGATTTTCGACACAAGATATGCAACAGCAAAATATTACGTGCAATCATCTCTAATTTTATATCAAGTGGGGCCCAAAAATCCTGCACAAGATTGTTATATGGAAGGAGAAAGATTTTTCAAGCGCGCAAAATTCTGCAGGCAATTCACAGAAAACATCTCAAAATTTACAGAGGAAAAATAACAGGGAGCTTACAATGCAAATTCCATCAACTGAAGACACCAAATGGCCGCGTTTCCGCGGTTAGAATAGGTATTGTGCGGCGGATCCGCGGTGAAAACGCCGACTCGGGTCCCCAGAAAAATTTTGATGCGACGACTCGACAAGACGGCCGCGGTTCCGCGGCCTAAAGTGGGTTTTGGCCGCGGAATCGCGGCGTGTTGGGAGCTTTGGGTCTCCAGAAAAATTCTCCTATTCTGATTTTTAATTTCCCTTATGTTTCGATATTCGGTTTTCTGTTTCTCTTTCTGTAAATTTCCGATCCGAGTTTGTATTTCCTGCAAAATTCAAACAACAAAGTATCCCTTCCAAAAATAACAAATTATATATATTTTTATATTTTTTTTGATTTTTTCATATTTTTATGATTTTTTTAAATTTTATGATTAACCCGAAATCGCGAAAAGGAAATTTCTACGCCATCCCCGACAACGGCGCCATTTGATTGGAATGATTTAGCGTGCTTGCGCTTTCTAAAAGATAGATCAAAAATATTTATAACCGCAATCAAGAACGGCGTCGCTTTGCAGCTAGCCGGTGAGTACGGGTCGGTCCACAGGGATGTTGTGAATCTTCGATTCGTTCTTACGAGTTAATTCCGAATGGTGTTCAGAGTTGTTATTAAATCTAAAAATCTAATTAACCTAGGGCAATTATCTAGATCTATTCTTGCTAGGGTTAGGTTTAGGGATGGTTTGGAAATGCAATTAAATCTCAACGTTTTCTATACCCGAATGAAGATCTGTGAGGAGTTATGGTAATTATCAATAAAGGGGATTAGATCCATTCGGGAAGGTGTTCCTTCCTCTAGACTCTTGTCCTTCCTTTAGAGATCCTTACCCTAACCTCCATGGAAAACGCGCGCAACCGGGCCTTTACACTACGGTGTCATCGTTACCTCGAGGGGTAGGATGCCGTAGGGCGCGGTGTGTGCGTGTATGCATGGAGTCCTATTGTAAATATTTGGTGGGTAAGAAAGGGATGAGAGATCTCATCTCTCAAAATCCTTCCCCAAAGCTAAACCCTAAACAAGTTCCTAGGGCATGAAATTAAATCTATCTAGGGCAAAGAATTAAAATCTATACTAGGGCGAGAAATTAAATCTACTTACAGATGCATCCCTCCAATCATCCATGCAGGGTTGTCAGATCTGAATTTCTGAATGGAAAGGAAACACCGATGCTCTCCAAAAAGAGATCTGAAATTTATTATTAAAAGGAGGCATAAGAATTACAATGAATAGAGTTCCTATTTATAGAGGATAGGAAACCCTAGGTTACATTTGATTCTCATATCTGCTTTTACGAAAATACCCCTAAGAAAAGACCTAGTCAACACCGTCTCAAAAATATGGTAAAAAGTGTTTTTCCTGATTGCACTACTCTGCCGCGGAACCGCGGCCCGAGGCATGTTTTGGCCGCGGTTCCACGGCCAAACAAGAGGATTGATGCATAATATTTGGTGTACTGGCTCCTGCTGACTTGTACTTTCTACTTTTATAGGTCTTTTCTCAGATTGGCTTCTACATCTTCTCCGGATCTTCACAGTGAACATTGTAGCGGACTTTTGCCGTTGCTTCGTGATGAAGTATTGAACCTTGCGCTGCTTTGTACTGATCTTTGTATAGGCTTGATCAAGATTCTCTGTTTGTCGGTCAAAGTCTCACTTTTACGTCGTCTTTCATTGTTTTCACTGTTTTAGATCCAAGAACCTGTAACCTGTAATATGTAGCAGACATGCGTCAAAAGCACCTGTTTATTTGTAAAAAGAATAAGAATGGGGAATATAATAATGCAATATTATGGTATGAACAGTGCCATCGGATAGTACGCCTTTGAGATTGGCGCTGCACCAGGAATAAGATTGATCGCGAACTCCACATCTCGTTTTGGCGGTAAACCCGAGATGTCTTCGAACACGTCCATGAACTCTCGAACTACAACTGGCGCTTCCTCCTTATCAACTTCTATCGATGAAAGAACACTGTATGTCGGCCTAGCCCTAAACTCGACTGGCCCGACAGAACTGCTACCTCCAGCAAATACAAACTCCGGATGTCCGGGAATCTGGAAAATCACATTCTTTGACCTACAATCAATGTGAGCGAGGAAAGTGCCGAGAAAGTCCATTCCCAAGACAACATCATAACAACCAGTATCAATCACCAAGAAATCTGCAAATAACTCCCGTCCGCAGATAACAACTGAACAATCCTTACACTCACTACTAGAAATGATTTTCCCATTCCCAGTGTGTATGCCCCAACAATAAGACAGGGTCGTGTATGCAATCGAATGTGCAGCAATAAACTTGGACGACATAAAACAATGGGATGCACCAGAATCGAATAATGCTAATGCGGGAAAATCATGAACAAGTAGGATACCGAAAACGACTTCATCTGATGCCAAGACACTGAAGAAGATAAGCATGGTAAACAGGATTCAAGCTTGCGATAAAACAAGAACTGGTAAGCAATGAAACCGAGAGAAGTAAGGTAAAATAATGACCATAAATCAAGGATATGAATCAAGACTAGGACTCCAAGTTACTTAAATAGAGTACAGCATTGTAACCATGCTGCAATTCATAATTACAATCACATAACTCTGTTCAAGTCACCCAAATCCTAGAGAGAAACAATAGGGAACCAAAAGTTTCAAGTTAAGATGCAAAGTTGTTTGTATATCGTCAAGACAGGGGTCAAGAGAAAGATATGATTCAAGAATCACGATAACCAAGTGGCAGGACATGTTCCTAATTACGGATTTTTCGATTCATGTATTGGGTCCAATACCCAACTACAAAAGAATCAAACCCGATTAACCTAAATCCTATGGCTCTGATACCAAATAAACCCTGTCACGCCCCGCTTCCCAGAGTGCGCTAAGATCGGCACGTGACAGAGCCAACCATGCTACCTGTGGTTAGGAAACATCCCTCCACAGTCACATTACGGCTGTCTATAAGATATCAAGAACAATAAAATAAAATAAACTACCTAGTACACGTCCATATTCCAGAATAAACGAGTCAAGAAATAATATGCGCGGAAGCAATAACATCTGGAAAGTACGTCCCAAATACGGGCTCACATCAGGAAATGAAAATGCTGAAAGGAAACTAAACTAGAATACTAACATGGTTCTCACTGCTCGGCCTGTCGACCGAAGTACTCCTGGTCGGCCTGCGACAAAGATAGAGGATCTGGGCCATGCAAAACCCAGACGTCAGTGCGTCATAATATTAAACAATAATACATGAACATGATACACGAGATATGCAGGCATGAGTATGAACAATAATGAGTATAACAGTAACACGAATAAGGAATTGTGAAGTGTATAAGCACTTGTGACGTGCGGTGAATATTCTGAACTAAACTACTGGGTTAACTACTCTCAAGTCTGTGAAATCAATTTAATGAATCGTCGATGTAACTCAATAGTATCTCGTGCATGTCCGGTACCACGGTCAAGACTCTCGGGCTGAATCCGAGACGTGCCGCTAGGCAGTAAACAGGTAACATGTATAGACGAATGATGTCAGCAGCAGCATCCCGGGGCTGGCCTAACCCGTAAAACTGATCAGTATAAGCGTCAAACTGTTGAGTTACAAGTCAGGTTTCATCATTGATTTCCCCTTACCCCCAAGTTATGTGTTCAAATCAGGTATTGATGAATCTGAAGCTAACGCCAACACAGGATCAAGCAGGTACAGGTTCGTCTATACAGACAACAGGATATATCCATCGGGACAACATGTCAGGATTGTCGGCATTAGAAACAGGATCAGGTAACATATCAGGTAGTGGTGTATCAGGTCATGTCAAGTAGTACACAGTGTATCAAATGGGTGCCCAACAGTAAAATATAGCAAGTATTGAATCAGGGTAAAAGTACAGATGTACGGTAAAAGTATGGATGCATATCAGGGGTTACATCATGACTATATAGGATGCATATTATTAAGCATAGGGTACTAATGTAATAGTAATATGAATTAACATGGCATGGCATGCAACTAGATATATAGAATTAATGGTATGGGTACACAATAAAACATGGATGCACAATTATCTATCAGGGGTTGCAATTACAGCTTTACGACTATGTAGGATGCACATTATCAAATATGGGGTGTTAATACAACAATAACATGAAATAATATGATCTGTAGATGCTGCTACATATATAATAAAGGATATGGATGCATACGGGTATCCGAAAACAGTAAAACATTAATATGGGTGTACGATGCAATCAACATGTGATATTTTTATTCATATGGATGCAAAATATGTATTATAGCATGTAGCATGATGAACTTGCATGCGACTAGATTTGTAAATAACGGTACGGATGCATACGGGTATCGAAAAACTGTAAATTTGTAATATGGATGCATAACTAAACAATATGTAATATTATTATTCGCATGAATGCAAAATATAGTAGTATAGCATGTAGCAAGATAAACTTGCCTGAACGGATCTCACGACGCGGTGCGTACGCTGCGTCCGACGTCGGGTAAACGTCACAATGCACACGCGCGCGCACGGGACAGAACCAAGCAAAGCAAGAACACGACCACGTTGGCTGGGGACGTCCACTGGGTTGCTCGGATCGGCGGCGACGGCACAGCTCCGGTGATCACCGGAAAACACACGAGTCAAGAAAGAGAAAAGAAGAAGGAGAATAAGAAGAAGGAGAAGAATTGGGGTTTGGTGCTCTGGGTTGGCTCTGGAGTCAGAGAGGAAGGCGAGGGGGTGACGTCGACGATGGGCCGTCGATGGCGAGGATGCAGGCTGGGGTTTTCCGGCGAGGCAATGGATCAAGGTTCTTGGTTTCTTGGGTTCAGTTTCTGTGCAGGGTTCTTGCTGGGTTTGAGAGTGTAGGAGAAAGGAGAAGAAGGAGATAGAGACGGTGATGAGTGGAGTCGACGAGGTCGACGGGGCAGGCGAGGTTTTCCGGCGAGGCAGTGGGTGCGGGAGAAGAGAGGGGTTGAAGGGAAGAGAGAAGGAGATGAGGAGACGGGGATGGTGACGAGGGCAGGCCGACGAGGTGGTCGACGATGAGAGGCGACGGCGGCAGAGGAGGTGGCCGCAGTGGGTTCTTGGGTGTGTAGGGTTGGCTTGGGTTGGGTGTTAGGTGATGGTGGTGATGAAGGGAAGAGTGGAGAGAGGTGAGGTCGAGGAGAAGATGAGGATGGCGGGGTGAGGAGGCAACGACGAGACAAGGCGCGGCATGGGTTAGGGTTTGGGTTCTCGTGGACGAAGCGACGAGAAAATAAATAAAGAAGGAGAAAGGAGGGAGATGACGCTAGGGGAGAGTGGTGACGGGATCCTTACGAAAGGAACAGTGATCTCGAGAGGAGATAGAGAGGGAGAGGGAGAGAGAGGGAGACGTGGGTGGGGGTTTTGTAATCCAAAAAGTAATATATAATATAATATAGATATATATAGATATATGCAGAGGAGAGATGGACAGGTTGGTTGGATAAAAATATATTTTGTTAAAAAAATATATATAACGTTAATATATAAACAGTATATATATAATGAATATAATATTGAATTTATTTGACATTTTGGCTAATACAAAAATAGTCCAAAATATACCCGGGTCGGGTCTAAAATTACGGTTTGAAAATACGGTTAATATATGTGTCAACCAAAACTAAAATAGGATATTCGGGTTATGAAAATGCATACCCCTAAAAACGGATACACGTAGCGTGCACGTAGCTATCCAAACTGGTCCGTTTCACTGAACGGGACGAGAACACGATACACGGATGCTACCACAGGGTCAGGGGTATGATGCAGGCCATGCTGGATATTTTAAAAATATTTTATTTGACTTTATTTGTTATACTAAAAAAATACAGATGCCAGATATAATGCCAGTATGCAGTATAAACAATATGAAAGTGCACGGATCCACGTAACTAGCCGGGATAAATCATAAACGGGAATCAAGACGGGTTTCCAGCGAGCGGGTCGGGTCGGATGCAAATACAGATGTCCAATACACTATTCGCACCCAAAACACAATAAATCGAGAAAATACCATAATAAAGAAATACTCAAAATAGAACTGGTATAAATGAACTAGGGTGTTACACCCGGAGATCATCCATCTCCTTGATCAGGTGATATTGCTTAAGAATATGTCTGGATCAGTGATGGGACCGGGGTTCCTAGGCCAATGCCACAGTTCCATTGTCATCACAATGGTAGGAACCTTACCAAGTTCATCTCATGAACATCTTCATCCAGACAGCCTCTTTGGCAGCATGGTTGGTAGCGATATATTCAGCCTTTATCATCGAGTCTGCTACGGTATCTAACTTGAAACTCTTCCAACATACCGTCCCTCCACTAAGGGTAAAGACAAAATCCGTGATTGTCTTACAATCGACCTTATCACTCTGGAAGCTCGAATCGGTAAAGGACTCGACATGGAGTTCTCCGTTACCATACACCAAGAATATTTCTTTAGTGCTTCTCAAGTACTTAAGAATATCCTTCACAGCTGTCCAGTGTTTCTCCCCAGGATGTAAGAGGCATCACCCAAATCCTTCATGGAGAAACTTAATGATAAGAAGAGTTTGACCGAGTGTAGCATATGAACATCATTTCCTATCAAGAGTATGTTATCTACGTACAATGCGAGAAAGACAACCTTACTCTTTACAACCTTCTTGTATATACAAGGGTTCATCTACCTTTTTGATAAAGTCAAACTCTTTGATTGCCACATCAAAACAGATGTTCCAACTCCGCGATACATGCTTCAATCCGTAGATTGATTTAAGTAGCTTGCACACCTTTCCGTTTCTCCCTCTGTTTACGAAGCCCTCTGGCAGTGTCATGTACACGCTCTCTTCTAAATCACCATTTAGAAATGGGGCCTTGACGCGCATCTGCCAGATTTCATAGTCATGGTATGCAGCGATGGTAAGTAGGATCCGGATGGACTTAAGTATAGCCACTGGAAAAAAGGTTTCATCATAATCCACACCTGGTCATTGATGAAAACCTTTTGTTACAAGTCTAACTTTGAAAGTCTCAACTTTTCTATCTACGCCAATAATCTTCTCAAGATCCACTTACTCCCGATGGGTTTTACCCCTACAGGAGCAACATCCAAAGTCCATACTTTGTTGGTTTAGATGGATTCCATCTTAGATCGTATTGCATCCAGCCATTTCACAGAGTCCCCACTCGTGATGGCCTGTTCGAAACTAGTTGGGCCATCATCTTCCATGATGCAATTCTCGCTCCCACCATCAATGAGAAAACCGTAGTATCTCTCAGGTGGATGAGGAACCCTACTAGATCGGCGGAGAGGCTGAGTTTCGTCGAAACTATTGAATCCTCCGGTTCCACCAAATCATCAGCTGTAGTTTGTATAGCTGGAACTTCTTCCAGTTCTACCACATGACCACTAATTTCTTCCATAAGAAATTCCTTTTCTAAAAAGGCGGCATTCCGAGAAACAAAACCTTTTGTTCCTCAGTGTGGTAGAAGATATACCCTTGCTAATGCTTGAGATATCTTACAAACTTCACAGAACTGACCTTGCTTCGAGTTTGTCTGGATTATTCGTTTTAATATAAGCCGGACAACCCCATATCTTAATATAATTAAGACATGGTCTCTTCCCTTTCCATATCTCATATGGAGTGGTAGGCACAGATTTGGTAGGGACCATATTCAATAGGTGTATGGCTGTCTCAAGCGCATAACCCCAAAAGGAAATAGGCAACTCAGCAGTACTCATCATAGAGCGCACCATATCTAATAAGGTGCGATTCCTCCACTCCGATACACCGTTGTGCTGTGGTGTATACGGAGGAGTAAGCTGAGAGAGAATCCCATTCTCTTTTAAATAATTCAGGAACTCCGTGCTCAAGTATTCTCCTCCCCGATCAGATTGAAGGAATTTAATACTTTTACCCATTTGGTTCTCGACTTCGCATTTATATTCTTTGAATTTCTCAAAAGTTTCAGACTTATATTTCAACAGGAACACATGTTCGTATCTTGAGAGATCATCAGTGAATGTAATGAAGTACGAAGAACTATTCCTGGCATGTGTAGACATGGGACCGCATACATCACTATGTATCAGTCCCAAGAGTTCAGTAGCTCTTTCTTCGTGCCCAGTAAACAGAGTTTTGGTCATTTTACCTTTGATACATGACTGGCAAGTTTCATATGTTGTAAATTCAAACCGATTCAAATATCTATCTTTATGCAACTTAGCTAGTCGTGTCGCATTGATATGACCTAGTCTACAATACCACAAAAAAGATTCGTTCATTTTTGAACTCTTCCTCTTATGTGTATTCTGTACGTTAAGAATTGTGGTTTGATTTAGAACATATATGCCATTACTTAACGTGCCTGATCCAATCAACTTTTGATTTAAGAAAATGTTCATAACGTTATCCTGCAATACAAAATTATATCCTTCTTTACTTAATAAAGAAACTGATATAATATTGCATATCAGGTTCGGTATATAATAACATTTGTTCAGAATCAATGTATTACCGGTTGGTAATACAAGGTGATATTCGCCAACTGTTTTGGCTGCAACATTTGCACCATTCCCTACTCTCACATAATGATCACCTTTTCCTAGTTCTCTACCTTTCTTTAGCCCATGTAACATATTACATATGTGAGATCCTGATCCGGTATCTAATACCGATGACATAGAGTGTATTGAGAAAAAGTTCTCGGTAACGAACACACCCGAAGAAGATGCATCAATATGCTCATTCCTCATTCGGGTCGCGTGGGAATCCGGATATTCCCTTATTTCCTGCTCAGACTTATAACAATTATAAGATAGAGCGGAACCAACGTTCCCCAGCTCAGTATAACAAGCGGGTTCGGTCAATACATCTATATTATTATCTTGATTAAGGTGTGATATGGTCGCTACCTGGAGAGAGGGGGAGAGAGAGAGAAGAAAACACTTAGCGTATGCTCTTGCAAGATTAGATTGGTTATTATCTTATCTAATCATGATGGCTCCCACTGTTTTTATCAAATCTTCTTTCAAATCCTAAATGGTAAGACTAGCCGGGATTAATTACACCCTTTAAGTTTGCCAATCGTTCAGCCAGGCCAGTGTCGGTACTTTGAAGTGGGTTTCCCGTGCTTTCGCACGGACCTAATTAAAATAAACCTCGTTTTCACAGATGCATAACCCCATTGACACCTTTCTAGTCACCTACTTGATCGGCTAATTATAAAGTGCAAAACTCTCTCAGGAGTAACTCTTACTTGCAGCGGGAATCGGGATCTAACTATTTCATAGAAGGTATGCAATCTCATTGCAATTTTCAATACTTGAAATTCCTGATAATATTTTGCCCTTAACAACTTATGACCTTAACATAGTCAACAAATCATAAGCGCTAGCCAAGTTCAACCCGTCATTTCCTGATTGAATTAAACCTACCCGTATGACCCTTAACATAGTCAACAATGCCGTACGATTACCCTAATCCAATCGCATCATATGGTTGCAGATTAGCACTAATTAGCTACCGCACACTACGCCTTAACATAGTCAACAAACGTAGCACGAATACTAAATAGCACTTATCTGAAATGACGGAGGACTACGACAGGTTTTTAAGAAAACCTTTTGCGTAAAGAACTTAATATCGTTGTAGAATCGAGTGATTTTGAAAAGGAGTGGTTTAAGCTCCACTTTTAAAATCGAGTTTTTCAAAATAAACCGAGTAGGTGTAGCATCTGATAGCTTTTGTTAAAGTGGTCACTCCCGGTGAAGGGATCTAGGCTCTTTCCTCATCGAATGAGGTGTTGGATATTCATCAAGAAATACCACTATGCAAAGTAAGAACTAGAGCTACCAGTTTTGAAAATTTGATTCCACAACATCATTGTGTTTCTTTCCCTTTCATTAATCTCATTAATGAAGTCCCATCATTTATGCTTCCTAAACATCACAGATAAAGAAACGAAAATACAACGTACGCTTATATCATCCGCATTTTCCACGGGGTCCAGTCATGCACCGTTAGGTTAGTTAACTAACAGCAGAGCGGGAGCAGGACTAGCGCGGATGCAAAACATAAGCAACGTTTATTATACATCATATATATAATATAAAGCATTCGTTTCAGGCAGTTATATGATCTCATCACAGAATATTGGAATAGAAGTCAACATATGAAATATTGGATATACCAGGAAGTCCGTGTTTTAAATCAAGCCAGTAAAAAACACGGATTCCACGGTCACGATGAATAGCTAAACTCACATCTCTAGACCCCTACGAGAGCGGCAAGCAACCCTACCAATTCTAGAGTTAGGAGACCCGGAATCGACTCCTCGAGATGGTCTCCCACTAAACTCTAGAACCCGGTTACTTATGCTCTCCGCCTTGGGTCTATCCTAATGCAGAAAAGTAAATAATATATGTTCCCCTCCGAACGGCGGCCGAGACGCGGGACGTCTTGCCTGATGTTCTGGGCAGATGCTAATAGGTGCTATCCGTCCACCTCTCCGAAGATGCCAAGTTGATTTATGGCACCGTATATCGAAGGTTTAAACGGATACGCCCGATGTAGCAGACTTCGTCAGATTCCCCCTCGCTTGAGGGGTTTTTGATTGTGGGGAGGCTCTTCCCTGCAGGCGTAAGCCCCTGCAGTTAATTACGCTACCGCATCGCAGTAACCACTTTCTCCTTCTCCAGATGGTCACTTCGTGTCGTGTGTATTTATTTTATGTTTAGTTGCCCGTGGATTGCATACGGAGACTAAGTTGTGTCGTCGCTCGTAGGGCGTGGACTAGTCCAAATCCGTATTATCTTAGATTTGGGTTTGGGGGTTTGAGTTTAAGGATACGTTAGCCTCATTTGAGCCTAAGATCGACTTAAACGTTTGTTAAGGATACGTTAGTCTAGTTTTTAGACTAAGATCGACTTAACGGGATCGTTTAGATCCGACAAGAGAGAAGTAAAAGGGGCTCTGTTGTTTAGTTTAGTGACGTTGCGGTCGGTAGGTAGTTTAAGGACATTGCGGTCCATGGGTAGTTTAGGGACATTGCGGTCCATGGTTAGTTTTAAGACGTTGCGGTCAAGGTTAAGGACGTCATAGTCCATGGGTTTAAGGACCCCACAGTCCGTTGTTAGTTTTAAGACATCTCGGTCAAGGTTAAGGACCTCATAGTCCATGAGTTTAAGGACCCCACAGTCCGTTGTTAGTTTTAAGACATCTCAGTCAAGGTTAAGGACCTCATAGTCCATGAGTTTAAGGACCCCACAGTCCGTGTCAATGTGTGGTCATCGGGACCCGTCACCTCTTTGAAGACGTTGAGGAATTACAATGCCAAGTATCAAAGGAGTGAAGAGATGTACCCTTGAACCGGGGTGGATTAAACAGTCTTTGGCCCAATTTGGGATCAAGACCAATTAATTGTGTTATGAGCCCATTAGCCCAGTTAAGTTTGAATTGAGGAATTATGGCCATCTTGGGCTAAGTCCCATCATGTTTAAAATACTGGCTTTCTGTTGGTCCATTGAAGGAGAGGCTCTACCTTTAGCCATTTAACCAATTGGGCTGAAGTTAGTGTTAAACACTAAAGATCAGCAGTGTTGAACACTGGGAACAAGTTAGTGTTTTAACACTGAAAGACAGTTGGTGTTAAACACCAGCAACAGGGGGTTCAAATTAGTGTTTATGTTAAACACTAGAGCAAATCAATGTCAAACTAGCATCAGAGATTTCAGATTAGTGTAAAACACTAAGAATAATCAGTGTTAAACACTGGTGACGGAGATTTTAATTTAGTGTTGAACACTAAGGGAGTTAATCTTAAGCTCTGTTAACAGGGGTTTAATTTAGCGTTAAACACTAAGAAATTCAGTGTTAAACACTGCAAATAAAGTTCTTTGATTAGTGTTGAACACTAAGGCCAAACAGTGTTTAACACTGGGTTCCGGGATTCCAATTTAGTGTTAAACACTAAGGCAAGAGGGGTCACGTGGTAGCACGTGAGGGCGCCCTCCCTTCATTTGTTCTGCTGAGAATATCGTATCTTTTGGAGTATCACGTGCCATCACGTGACGGGCATTGAAATGCTTGTATGTTAAAGCTTCTGCCACGGGTCACGTGGGTCACATGAGGCACTGCCTCAAAGGGCCTTTTCTGCGGATCTTTTCGGGGGTCACGTGGTGGCACGCGACCCTGCCTCTATGTATGTTTTCTTTAGAAGATCTGTTAATCCCTTTTAAGAATTAAGCTCTTCATAGGGTTGAACCCTAACAATAATTAAATTCCTATTTCCTTCTGAAGATTTATATTCTGGGATAGAGTTGAACTCTGAACGGGGTTAAACCCTAATAACAGTTTTAAGGAATCAAGTTCCCACTCTCTTTTAGAGACTTATTCCGAGGAATGAGATTCTGTCGTAGGGTGAAACCCTAATTTCTTCTTTCTTAAGGGAATTAAATTCCTGTTATTTTAACAGAACTCAGTTCTTAACTAGGGTTGAACCCTGAATCTGTTTATTCTGAAGGAATTAAATTCCCATAATATAGGTTCAAACCCTAATTCTATTTTGAAGGAATTAAATTCCTATAGTTCTGTGAGAATTAAATTCTCGAGCTTCCATTCCCTCTCTATGCTTTGGATCTGCATGGCAGGATCTCAACCCATTGAGAATTAAATTCTCAATTCGAGGGGAGATGTGCACTTTACAGATCCTTCACTAAAGAGAGAACTATGTTCTTCTGTTTTATATCAGAGTTAAACTCTGTTGAGAATTAAATTCTCTTTTTCTTTCAAAAAGCCTTCCCTTTCTTACCTAGGGTTTTCTTTTGCAGAAGATCCAAATTCCTCCAAAGTATCTAGGCTCTCCTCTTTTTTTATGTATCGATTCCTCCTGCATATATGTCCCTCTGTGTGTCTCTTGGCTTCTATTTATAGGAGAAGCAGCCGAATCAATTAGTTTTGGTGAATCTTTTATTGAGAGATTTAATTTGTATTCACCATTCGTTTTGGACCTTTGGATTATTAGGTGAATTTTATTCACCATTGGATTTTAAATCCAGAGATTCTCCTTTGTTATTTCGGTTAGATTTTAAAGGGGAAATCTTTCCAAATTCAGGCTTTTTCCATAGATAGGTGATATTTAAGAATCTTTAAATCTTTAATTCAATCGGTTCCTTTGGAAAGATTTGAGAGGCCTTTTCTCAGAATTTAATTCTGTTGACAGATAGGCTTTGAAAGCCGGTCACGTGTGGCCACGTGACCCTTGGTCACGTGTGGGCACGTGACCCCCCTTGGAATGAGACCTCTTCTTCCTTTTTGCGCTCTGCCTTCTGGCTGCCGCCTAGCCGTCACGTGCCACCACGTGATCCCTGGTCACGTGTGAGCACGTGACCCTCGTCTGGAGCCTTTTTCTTGATTTAATCAGGGAGTTGAGTCCGCTGCTTTTGAGTGTCACGTGCCAACACGTGACCCTGGTCACGTGGGAGCACGTGACCCTTTCTGAAGCCCTTTTCCTTGATTTGATTAAGGAACCGGTTTGCCTTTGAAGCCGCTTTTAAATGTCACGTGCCAACACGTGATCCAGGTCACGTGGGAGCACGCGACCCTTTCTGAACCCCTTTTCTTTGATGTAGTCGGGAAGCTGAATCTGCCTTGCCGATGCTTTTAAATGTCACGTGCCAACACGTGACTGCTGGTCACGTGGGAGCACGTGACCCTTTCTGAAGCCCTTTTCCTTGATTTGATTAGGGAACCGGTTTGCCTTCGAAGCCGCTTTTAAATGTCACGTGCCAACACGTGACCCAGGTCACGTGGGAGCACGTGACCCTTTCTGAAGCCCTTTTCTTTGATGTACACGGGAAGCTGAATCTGCCTTGCCGATGCTTTTAAATGTCACGTGCCAACACGTGACTGCTTGTCACGTGCTAGCACGTGATGCCTCCTCGTAACCTTTCCTGATTTTAAATCAGGAAACAATATACATCAATGGTGATATCATCCTCAACCCAGAAGTTTCCTAATAAGAGAATATAACATACAAGTTTTTACATGAATGAAAATGAAAAAACTCTCATCTCATGCAAAAACCCCCGGCTATTCAAACACGACGATCCAATATAACATATCATAGCAACACATAATATCACATGTCATCAATGTAAGTAAATATGCGTATCCCAATTGTCGTTGACGTATAGCAACGAAACCGGCGATATACCACACATTACACTTACGGTCGCAGAAAAGAAAGTGAAAACTACAATAATTGGAATCCACAACCATCTTAGACATCATAAACCCGAAATATCACATACTTTGGATTTCATGCCTAACCATATAAATTCCTTAGACATCATAAACTCGGAATATCACATATTCCGAATTTCATGCCTAACGTTATAAATCCGGCATTTTAGTCTCAAATTGAAAACACTTTTCAATATCCAGTCGGGTAATTCAACAAGATTCCCAACAAATAATCGAATGCTCATCGCAAACATTAATAGACGACGACACCCCCGATGCCGCCGACGAAGCAAACTTAGGCGGAACACCTCAGCCGCGAGCACCCGTACGGATGCTTTTGGTTACGGGGTCCTCCTACAGTCCCTTGGTCGGGGCTATGGGGCGTAGCTATCTAGTAGTGTTACCCGACGAGCGTTCGCGTACTATACGAGATTGCGACTGAGTTTTGATCAGAATCAAAACCCTGCTGCAACCGATCAAAAAAGACTAAATTGCTAAATTTACAAAATACTAATTAGTTTTCACAAAACTAATTATTGTGGATTCCAAATATTGTATCACAAATCACAGATATTTAGACGATGTTAAACATTTCGATCGATTTATCAAACACCCAAAATTCCCAGAGACCTTAACACTTGAGTCACAGTTAAAAATACCGAGACAGTGCCCCAAGTACCTACGGACCTACAGAAGAAAGCACGCTCCCTGCCTCACTAACGGCGACGCCGGACCGCCGCCATAGGCATGCTTTGGCCACGCTTCCGCGGTCGTTTGGTCGAGTTGGGCCGTCGTTTTTCTTGTGGGTCCATAGAAAACCCTGCACAATTTTATGAATATTTTTAATTAGAAAAATTCCAACTTTTGACAAAATTTCCAGAGAATGGGATTTTTTGGTTTCGAATAGTCGATCAAACACTTTAATTTCGCCTAGACAACTCCTAATACTCTAGCATAGCTCTGATACCACTGCTGGGTTCGCTTAGCACCCCCAACGGTTTTCGGCACGCATCAAGCTCGCTATTTAAAAAAAATTTAGGGTGCCGAGCGAGCCCGACCAAGAATCTAACTAGAGAATTAGGGTTTTTAAAACATGTAAACAACTTTACACTAACTAATATAGGAATACAATCTTTGTAGACCGGTCCTTCGCTTCTAAAGCTCCGTGTAATAGTCCCTTTGCTCCAAGTCGTGGTGTCCCGGACTCTCCTTAGGCTTCACTAGGCAAAAGGAACGAGCTTGCTCAAAGATCTTCGGTGCCGAAAATGATCTATGTCGAAGAATGACTAACTCAAGCCACCTCTTTACTAATTGATGAATTAGTGAAGCAAACAACCTATACTAAATGGCTAGTTTAATATAGATTGATGAAGTAAGAATTTTACCCGCTTTAGAATAATTTTTCTTTTTCACCTCACAAGAAAGCTAGAAAGCAAAATTGGAGATGAAGAAGAAGAAGATGAATGAATGAACCATGGTGAGAAAATATCACAAGTGATATTAGTAGAGACTTAACCATGGCTAAAGATAATGGTTGGGTTAATAAATATTTAGAGTAAAAAAAAATTAGTGGACTAAGTTAAGGTTTCTACATGCATCCACATGCATCTTAAACCATGTCATTTTCCACCTAATTTTGATTTTTCCCTTAATATTTAAACACCCAAATTATCTTCACTTTGGTATGAGTCTCATACACCCAAGTCCAATATATCATCTAGCATGACACATAAACAGATACATTAATATATATCACATATATATTTATATGTATTTAGAGAAAACAATTTCTTAAGTGGGCTAATATTAGTTAATATATATTAATATATCAAATATATAATTATATATTAAATTATTAAATCAACACTTGATTTAATAATCCGGCTATATCACATACAGCCGACCAATATCATATAATAAATTATTGAATCAACACTTGATCCAATAATCCGGTTATATCACATATAACCTATATCGCGAGATTAGAATACTGTATCACATACACGTATCAATCTCGGTCCCGCACATATCACATATGTGCCCTACTTCGTTTCGCTTGAGTCAGAAAACCTCTGTGTAGGACTCTAAAGACTCGTCAATACGTTAGCAGTAGGTGATGATCATATCAGTCATCCAAAAGCCGTCAGCGGTGCTAGTTGGACGTAACGACTACCCGGGTATTGAGCGATCAGAAGATCAACAAGCAAGCTTGTTCATACTCCCGTGAATTCAGTAAATAACACTACCGTACAGTCCGGTCTTTTCGTCTGATATTTAGTATATCGAGTATGGGGGTGGTAAACGTCATACCCCAATAACTTGATAAGTCATGCCGACGTGAGGCTCATAACGGGTCGAGAAACTAATAATAACACTTACCAGTAAATCTCAGTATCAGCCCTGGCCAGGGACTTCCTGTTATGGCCAATCGAGTATAGCGCAACATTAATCTCCAATATCGCGAGAGACGAAACCCTTCCTATCGCTCATTGCCTCCATGTGACTCAGGACTGTATCCAAAAACTACCTGTTTGCACGCTCTCTTGAATGTGGTAGGGTGGAAATCAAAGCACAGTAGGAATCACACAAGACACTATGACGATCTCGGGTCTACAGACTAACCTGTACCAGTGTCACCAGAGAACTGCTATCTGACGTTAGGTATAATACCATCTAAGAGTTCTCGGCGAGTCCTGTTCAGTGTACCCAGTCTTCACTGAGCACCCGTATACAATATTTGATGTCAACCACCAATGGATGTGGGATCATCCATCGCCCATCAAATGGGTCAAGAAACGTATACGCTAGTCTACTCTGGAATATCGATGCCCCATCTCGATACACCTACGACTGGGAACAATTAAAGGATGAACTTGTGGACTACCCTAGCCCCACTAGTATGATCTGCATCATAATCCTAGTAGTCAAGTACACATCCTAAGGGCTTTACCATCTTGTGAGAGCAAGACAGTATCACAATACTAGTTTACATTTTAAGATAATGAGTAACCAGATAGCATACTATTATGTCGAGCAAGAAAGTACTCCCTTGTCACTACCCGAATTTTGGCACGTGACGGCCCTTAAACCACGTAACGTCCACAGGCGTAACGCAATTTAAGTAAGCCGAAAACCCAGCAATCTAAACCATCAAAAATAGTAAGTGATAATAACATTGTTAAAACTTTTGAAATCTCAATCAAATTCTTTAAAGTCCAAATTTACTTGCTTTAAAATTTGGCAGCACCTCCTTTGTAAAACAAGCCCCCAAAAAGGGTATAACAAAAGATATAAGTAAAGCATCCCTAAACGGGAGCAAGTCCACGCCCGAAGGCGGAAAACAACCACCACAACAGATATACGACGCTGTGGCGAAGAAAAAGACGATATAAAGTGAACAGCATGAAAATCTCCAAGTCAAAAATAATATACAATATCGTCCTCGCAACTCGTCTCTAAGTCAATACATGAAAATGGTAGATGGAGAGTACTGGATACAACGAATATATAATGAGCAATATCAGATAACCGCAAAACCCACCTATAGCAAAACTGCACCCAGTCAGCCATAGCGGTATCCGCTACAAAAGATGATACGATATGAAGAAGAAAGCCCTACCTCTGACTGCTCTGAGGGACAACCTGTACAACCCTGTGGCATAACTGGGGTGAGTTGCCAACTCGTGAATGATAAATAACATATATAGGTAATCGCAAATATGCACGTACTGCGCTAATCTATCACATGCAATCTGATGGTAATAAATGACAATATGTATATGCAACAGTCATGGAAGGTACTCTATCAGATACTACTAATACATGAAGCAATGCATATCAATTAAATGCGGAGTATGGAATAAAACATGTCATCCTCACAGAATCCTCATATCGGGCGCATAGGCCCCTCACATCGGGCGCATAGGCCCCTCATATCGACCATAATATCGGCCCTCATATCGATCATAATATCGGCCCTCATATCGACCATAATATCGGCCCACATATATAATGAATAAGTATAATTGCATAGATCATTATGATGATATATTATGTAGGTGTATATATATAACAGCGTCACATACCACTGATACACACACACGTATATATACATATGTATATCAGCGTCCCATACCACTGATATATATATATACGCAGGATTAAAACATCCAGAAAATATCATATGAAAACCATATCACAATGCGAAATCCATGAAATATAATATATGCAACATGAAACAGTAATATGAGCATATAAAGGAAAAACCGCTATTTAACCGCAACAAGTTATTAAATATATCATGCGGTTCCTAATTTCTCCGAAACCAAACGCAACATCATATAAAGGTGAACATGTAACTATAACGAGGTGTATGAGCATGTACCTATCAATAATGATGTAATACCATACGGGTGTATGTGTAAGTATGTATGCAAGATGTATATGTAGCTATGTCTCATATGTGTATATACCTGTCACTAATGGTACAATACCATATAGGTATATGGGTAACTAACATGTAGGCATGTCAAGACATATGTGTAAGCATGTAAGTATACATGTATGCTATATGTCATATGCACAATGGAATATGTATCAATATCTCAATGTCCCTAACCATACAATATCACGTATGTATAGATGTTAACTATATCTCGTATGTATATGGGTTGTGCGTGTCATGGCAATTATCGACGGTGTGTGTGGCATACAATCAGTGCTCGTGCAACATGAGCCGTCAATAATAGTGCAGTGTCCAATGGGTACAAGTCCAAGCACAACAAGTAACAATATGCAATGAAGTTTATGCACAAACTCTATATGTGCAATATAAACATACGACTAATATCATATCATATCTAGCCCTGACGCATAACTCCATGCGGGCGATTCCCATGTAGATGTTAAATCTACTCACAGATGATCCTGAGGCTAAGTAAAGCCAACCACTCGCTTTCCCTTCTTCGCAGCGTCCGAAGTCCCCGCCTGCGTCCCTAAAATCATAAAACAACAATAACAAGTGTATATTTGCAATCGACCAATAACACGTACAAACTACGTTTTACCGACGCATCAACTCCAAATAAACTCTCAAGTGTTCGTCTAGTGGCTAATGTGCGTAGAGATACTACGAAACCAACTCAAGAGCAAAAGCTACACAAAGACACGAACCGTGTCGGATAACGTAACGCGCGTAGTCGTAACACTAGAAACTAGCCAAGTGATCCCAGATTTTGTATACAGTAAAAACCCAAAAATCAAATAGGACTAAACACACCAAAACCACTGCAGACAGCTACCCTGAAAAACTCACACCCAAACTCCCTTAGAAATCCGAGGTCGCCAGATTTCCCTTGCCTGTCGCCATCCAAATCCGAGCAGATGGGTCTCATACTTCATGTGAATGCTTAGGGTCTCTAGTACAACACAATTACACTGCTAGATTTTCTAGTACACATACTGGGTCACAGCAGATCATAGATATCACAATATGACACTAAAGATACGATATGTGCACGAAATTTTACTTTACGTGTTCTAAACTGAAACGAACAAGATACACAACACTATAACATCTATTTAACAGTTTAGGGATCATTACATAACCACAAAATCTCAAAGATCCTACCTTTCTAAGCTCCAAGGCATCCAAGAGGTAAAACAAGGGTTAAGAAGTGATTTGGGTGAGGTTTTTGTGAAGTTTGTGAAGGTTTTATGAAGGGATAGTGTAGGGTTCAGTTTGAGGGTTGAGGAAAAGAGGAAATAATGAGAATGAGAAAGAGATAGAGTGAGAATGACAGTGTGTGAGGTGAAAAGAGAGAGAGGTGAGTGTAGGGTGAGATAAGTCCTTATTCTTACTCTTTCCCCTTCACCTCTAATAATACCCATCAATGCCCTCCATGATTTACTTGCCACCTCCTCTCATCCAAACAAATATCTCACACAAATATCTAGGGTTAGGGTTAAGGTTTAGCAACGAAGGATTAGGATTAGGTTAAGTGGTCATGGTCACTAAACTAGATAACACAAACACACCCTCACATTAACATGCACAAGTGTGTGCAAGCCATAAAAAATAACAATAATTTATTAATTAAATGTTATAAAATGTGAGGAAACCGAATTGGTAAACTTTTTACAGAAAACCCGTATTATCTCTTAATTAACACTAAACGAAATCTAAGGTGTTACAATCTCCCCCCTTATAGAAATTCGTCCCCGAATTTAAAATTCTTACCATGCATACCTTCAAAGAGATGAGTGCAAACCATCCACATCTCGCTCGTAGCCTCCCAAGTGATCCCCTCACTAGACGGCTACGCCAAAAAAAATCTCCACAGATGGCAAGACCCTTGACCGAAGTTTCTCCACCTGCCGATCCACTAACATTATCGGCTGTCGGTGAACGAAAAGATCGCGTCCAAGCTAAATAGTCTGATGCTGAATCATGTGAGAAAGGTCACGAAGGTATTTGCAAAGTATCAACACAAGGAATACGGGATGAATACTCAAAAATCTGGGCAGAAGTGCCAACTTATAGGCAACGGTACTAACTCGCTAAAGGATTTCAAAAGGACCTACAATCTGGGACTAAGCTTCCCAAAACTCAACACGCCATTTCATCAGAAAAATCCATAGGAATACATGATCTCCCACTGCGAACTCAAGTCTGCAACCACCACGGTTGGCATAAGACTTCTGTCGCACTGGGCTGCTCTCATCCTGACCTGAATCAACTAGATCTTCTCCGAAGTCTCTCGACTAGCTGGGGTCCAAAAAATCCTGCTCTCGTGGAGTCAGTAAAACAGACTGGCGATCGACACAACCTACCACACAAGGCCTGAAAGTTGCCATTTGAAACGTCTCCTGATAACCGTTACGTAGGAGAACTTCATCAATGGCAAGTGCCGATCCCAACTGCCAATAAACAATTAGTACGTACACACAAACATACCCTCCAGAGTCTGTATAGTCCGCTCTCAGTAACCATCGGTCTACAGATGGGACGCGGCGCTAAAGATCAACCAGTACCCAAGGCTTTTTGAAGGTTGTTGTTCCCCTCCGAATGGCGGCGACGACGTAGAGACGTCTTGCCTGAAATTCGGGGCAGATGCTATTTGGTTTTATCCATCCACCTCTCCGAAGATGCCAAGTTGATTTATGGCACCGTGTATCGGAGGTTTAGACGGATGCGGCTGATGTAGCAGACTTCGTTAGATTCCCCCTCGCTTGAGGAGTTTTTGATTATGGGGACGCTCTTCCCTGCAGGCGCAAGCCCCTGCAGTTAATTACGCTACCGCATCGCGGTAGCCACTTTCTCCTTCTCCAGATGTTCACTTCGTGTCGTGTGTGTTTGTTTTGTTTGTGGTTGCCCGTGGATTGTATACGGAGACTAAGTGATGCCGTCGCCCGTAGGACGTGGATTAGTCCAAATCCGTGTTTACTTAGATTTGGGTTTGGTGTTTTAGTTTAAGGATACGTTAGCCATATTGAGGCTAAGATCAACTTAAACTTTAGTTAAGGATACGTTAGTCTGATTCGAGACTAAGATCAACTTAACGGGATCGTTTGGATCCGACAAAAGAGCATTTGGGGGGGCTCTATTGTTCCAGTTTAGGGACGTAGTGGTCCATAGGTAGTTTAAGGACATTTCGGTCCATTGCCAGTTTAGGAACATGGTGGTCCATTGGTAGTTTAAGGACGCATAAGTCCATGGGTTTAAGGACCCCGCAGTCCATATGGGTGTGTTTAAGGACGCATTAGTCCGTTAGTTTAAGGACGCATAAGTCCGTGGGTTTAAGAACTCCACAGTCCGTATCTTGGTTTAAGGACGCATAAGTCCGTGGGTTTAAGGACCCCACAGTCCGTGTTGATGTGTGGTTGTCGGGACCCGTCACCTCTCTGACGTCGTTGAAGGATTACAACGATAGGAGTCAGAGGAGTTCGGAGATGTACCCTCGAACTGGATGTAAATTGATTTAGGAGAGCAGCCGTGCTCAGTCAATTTAATTTGAGGACTTACGGCCATGATTGGGCTAAGTCCGGTTGGGAATATTCAACGTTTTTATTTATCTTTGGCCTATTACGCCTGTGCTAGGGCTTTGCCCTTTTTAATAATGCACTGCATTTTGTTTTGGCCTGCAGAGCATCTGTTTTGTTTGGGCTCTTCCCTTTTATAAATGATGCAGAGCATCTGCTTTGTTTGGGCTCTGCCCTTTTAATGCATTGCATTTTATTTGGCCTGTTAGGCCTTTTTTAATTGGGCTTGGCCCTTCAGTAAATAATGCAGTGCATTAATTGTCTGATATTGGCTTGTCAGGCGCTTTGCGCCAATCATTGAGCGCAAGTGCATGTGGAGGTGACACGTGTCACGCTCTGGTGAGCGCAAACGCAACAACGCAGTGCGCTGCGCTGTTGCGCCGCTGGCACGTGGCGCTCTCTGGTGGCTTGCACCAAACCAGGAGCGCAACAGTGCAGTTTTGCAAGTGCAAGGCATTGTTTCAATAACTTGATCCAATTTTGGATTCAAGAAAAGAATTTTTCTGAAATTCCAGAACCAATGGTTCATAAAAAGTGCAAGGCACTGTTATTATTTATTTTTTTATTGAAGATCATTGATCTTGTTCTTAGATCAATGATCTATTCAGAAGAAATTCTTCTATTTTATAAAGATTTTTACCTTTTTCTTGAGTTCTTTTCAAAATTCTTCAGAGTTCTCTCTGTTTTGAAGTTCTTGATCTCTCATGATGTTGATTCTTCTTTTTTTTCGAATTGGGGTCTAGGAGTCTTTATATGGTGCCCATAAATTTGTTAAGTTTGTTAAAGAGATCATTCTCTGATTGATTTGGGGAATTTTCCCCACCGTTGGATCTTTGATCCAAGGGCTTCTGCAGAAGACAATCTTCTTGTTTTAACAAGAACAGAAAGATCTTACTAGAATTTTAATTCTGTTTGGCGCAAGCGCCCCAGCGTTTGACACGTGTCACGCAGTGCACAGCGCAGCGCAACTGCGCAAGCGCAACTGCGCTGACACGTGTCGCATAACGCAACTGCGCTTGCGCAACTGCGCTGACACGTGTCGCGCAGCGCAGCGCTTGCGCAACTGAAGCGTTACCTCAATTAATTTTTGTTTTAAATAGAGCCTTGCTCTGATTGGGCGCGCTGCCTTGGGCGCTGCGCTCCCTGCGCTGGCATGCCTGATTTTGACGCGCGGCGTCCTGCGCGCAGCGCAGAGCATCTGAAGCGTTGCTTCATTTATTAAAGTTTAAATTTTCAAAGTAGATCTTTGCTCTGATTGGGGGGAATCGGAGGTGTTGCTTCATCTCCCGCCTTGAAATTTGAACAGAGCTTTCCTCTGATTGGGGTAAACAAATGCCTCCTCACCGTTGCGCTTACGTGGCTCCAAACGCGAGCGCAACGGTGGCAGAATTCCAACCGTTGCGGCAAATTTTGGAAGTTGAAAGGGCATTTGATGCCTATAAATAGGACCTTTGGTCCTCAACAGATGATTATCATCTTCAACATTTTTTTTACTTTCAGAATCTCAGAGCCTTGCTCTTTGCTCTTAAGAACTCCAAGAGTTAAACTCTTAAACTTTTTTAGGTAAAAACTTTAAATTAAATTAAATTAAATTAAATTAATTTTCATTGACAGAGCCTTGCTTTCTATAGATCCCTGATCTAAAGAAAACCCATCTAGGGTTTCACTTAGCAGAGCTTTGCTCTAAAGGGGTCTAAAGAGGACTAAGGAGAACCCTATTAGGGTTCCATTAATAGAGCTCTGCTCTCTAGAAGATTTTCCCTCGATTTTCTTAATTCATTAATTGGGCTTTGCTCCTTCCAAATCATATAGAAGAACTCTTAAGAATTCTTCATGGATCTTGGAAGTTAAAGATGGCATTTAGTACTATTATTATTATTATATCATCTTTTCAGAGCAAAGCTCTCAATGTTCTTAGGGAATTTTCCTCAAATTCTCCTCATAACTGATTTTGACAGGTGTCACTCTGTCTGCAGAGCATTGCTCTCGAGGAGTTTTAACTCCCTATGCTTTTTCCTCATTGCTAATCTTCCAATGATGTTTCCTTCAGGCATTATGGCGGTGCGTCTATACAGTCTGCACGAATTCATTACCTACGGGGATATCCGTGCACAGGGCCGTCAACAAAACCAAGAGTTTGCAGACGCCCAATGTGCGGAGGTCATGGGTCTTCTGAGCGCACGCGTTAGTTGGCTGCTCTCTCTCCGTTCTGCTCTCTTAAAAGTCGTGCTCGGAGCAATCTGGAGAGCACTCCCGGGGTTCCACGAGTCCCTACCGCTCAATGCGCTGGATGATGCCGAGGACAAGGTGCATTCAGTATACCTGTCGGGGCTGATCTCGAAAAAACGGCGGGATAGCCTCATCGACATCCTGCATCAAATTTTCTAGCAGACGACGATAATCGCTGCTTATCGAAGGCTGGGGGGCCTCGCCGAAGATCTTGACACTCAGGAGCGCGAGAGGCTGCGCACGAGAATAATCAGAAAGGCCAGAAGAACTCTGGATGGCCTTACTTTTGAATTCCTCAATCCGTGCCCTGGATCTGAGGTTATTCCATTGTAATAATGTTTCTCGTTTATTGCTTTTATGATTGTAAGAATTTTTGGCAATATAAATGAATTTTTTTATCCCAGCTTGTCTTATTTCTCGTTCTGAGTCTTTTGCCTATGCATGAATGAGTGTGTCTCGAACACTTGATGAAATGTAAATTGGATGTTCTTCCTGTCACTTTCTTCTTTCTTTTATTGTGCGCACGCTGTCTTAATAAACATGGTTGACAGATAATAGAGTAAGCATATTAATTTTTCTAAGAAATAGCGATGGCTTAGGCCGCAAGTTCAGGTCTGCTTCCTAAGACTTTTCAACTCTATGAGCCGTGAGGGTCTCATAGAGACTTTTCTCCCTACGGATCGAGAGGATCTCGTAGGTGTACTTTCTCCTTAGGAATCGTGGGGATTCTTAAGTACATTTTCTCTTATAAGTCGTAAGGATCCTATAAGAGAATTTTCCCTCTTACGAGTCAAGAGGACCCGTAAGCGGTTGTTTCCCTCCTTGTCAAGATTCGACTTTGGAGAGTGAGACCCATGAATAGTATGCAAGAGACCGTTTTAGACCGACTTGCAGGGTTCCAGTGCTCAGGAAACAAGTTTTTTTTTAAAACCCTGCTGCCTAAAGCTTTATCTTGCAAGTTGAGACGAATCGGGAATTTCTCGCGGAGACACTGGTTTCTCTGCAGGCCGACGCGAATCAGGAGGCTCTCATCAAGGACGCTAGTTTCCCTGAATTGAGGTATTTGCCAGGGACACTGGTTTCCCTGGGGTTGAAACGAGTCGAGGTGTTCCTGCAAAGACGCTAGTTTCTCTGCGGGTCGACGCGAATCAGGATGTTCTCGTCAAGGACACTGGTTTTCCTGAGTAAAAGGATTTTTCCGAAGACACTGGTTTCTTCGGGGTTGAAACGAATCGGGAATTTCTTGCGGAGACACTGGTTTCTCTGCGAGCCGATGCGAATCAGGAGGCTCTCATCAAGGATGCTAGTTTCCCTGAATTGAGGTATTTGCCAAGGACACTGGTTTCCCTGGGATTGAAATGAATCGATGTATTCCTGCAAAGACGCTAGTTTCTCTGCGGGTCGACGCGAATCAGGATTTTCTCATCAAGGACACTGGTTTCCCTGAGTCGAAGGATTTTGCCAAAGACACTGGTTTCTTCGGGGTTGAAACGAATCGGGAATTTCTCGCGGAGACACTGGTTTCTCTGCGGGCCGACGCGAATCAGGAGGCTCTCATCAAGGACGCTAGTTTCCTTGAATTGAGCTATTTGCCAAGGACACTTGTTTCCCTGGGGTTGAGACGAATCGATGTATTCCTGCAAAGACGCTAGTTTCTCTGCGGGTCGACGCGAATCAGGATGTTCTCGTCAAGGACACTGGTTTCCCTGAGTCGAAGGATTTTGCCGAAGACACACTGGTTTCTTCGGGGTTGAAACGAATCGGGAATTTCTCGCGGAGACACTGGTTTCTCTGCGAGCCGACGCGAATCAGGAGGCTCTCATCAAGGGTGCTAGTTTCCCTGAGTTGAAGGATTTGTGGTGGTCTTTCAGGTTTTATATAAGTTACCGTCAAAACCGTGAAGCTAGGAATTTGATCTTCGCTTCGTTTGCTGGCACTGCGTCTGTTGTATCGAGACGAATGTCGTGGTTGTCTCTAGGCTGTTGGTGAACCGTCGAGATTTGGCTTAGCTTTCTGGCGGAGCCTGTTGGGAAGGTGTGGTTCCCTCTTTGTTGTGCCCTTGGATTGTATACAGGGATCGATGTGATCTCAACTGTAGGGCAAAAGTTTCATCATTTTTTTATTGCTTTATTTCCGCGATGCTCTATCATTTCAGCTTTTATATCGCGAAGGTCGCGATTGCCCAATCATTTTGGCTATTTCCCGCGGTGCCCAATCATTTCGGCTATTTATTTTATTTTTACTCGCTGCTTTTTTATTGCGAGTTGCCCAATCATTTCGGCTGTTTTATATGCATACGTTTTTACTTGCTGCTTTTTATTGCAAGTTACCCCATCATTTCGGCTATTTTGTACGCATGTGCGGCTTGCTGGCTTTTCACCGTAAACCTGAAATTAGACACCGTAAACCTGAATTAAACCACTAATGTGAAGAACTCCAAGTCTACATTGCTATTTCGGCATCAGCACCGCTACAACTGGGATATTGCCAGGAGCGAATCATCATTTGCCTCTGTCAATGTCGAACAAAGGTGGCTTAGCGAACAGGGTTAAGGTCCTGTCGACTAAGGCTTTTAACTTCATGAGCCGTAAGGGTCTCACAAAGGTATTTCTCCCTACAAGTCGTGAGGATCTTGTAGGTGTATTTTCTCCTTAGGAATCATGAGGATTCCTAAGTGTATGTTCCTCTGTAAGTCGTAAGGATCCTACAAGAGAGTTTTCTCCTTGTAAGTCAAGAGGACTTATAAGGGTTGTTCATCATGCGCACATATCCCCCGTCACGGATGGGACTTGGTTAAGGAAATGTTTATTCGAGCCCGTGGATTGTATATAAGGGTCAGAATTAAACCACTTGTAGGGCAAAATCGAAGGTTGTGGAGGTTGCTTAAGCACAGGTTTAGGTCTCTGTAAGTTAAGACTTTCAATCTTATGAGCTGTGAGGGTCCCATAAGAGAGTTCTCCTTACGAGTCGTGAGGATCTCGCAAGTGTATTTTCTCCTTAGGAATCGTAGGGATCCCTAAGTGTGTTGCTCCCTTGTGAGTTATAAGGATCTCATACGGGTGGTTTCTCCTTACAAGGTCGAGAGGACCCTGTAAGTGTCCTTTAACGAGGTTGCGCCCTTTCAGGTTTTCACAAACACTCGCCGGTAGTCCTGCTGTTTTTACTCACGGAGCCCTTTCGGGTTTTCATCCGTGCCCATTTTGCTTATGGACATACCGTTTTTTTATTCTTTTTATTCTCTTCTTCTTTTTTTCTTACGAGGTCGCGCCCTTTCGGGTTTTCACGAACACTCGCCGGTAGCCCTGCTGTTTTTACTCACGGAGCCCTTTCGGGTTTTCATCCGTGCCCATTTTGCTTATGGACATACCGTTTATTATATATATATATATATATTTTATTTATCTCGTCAGCCTAAAGATGCTGAGGTAGTAGCTTAAAGACGTTTCGGTCCTTCGTTAGTTTAAGGACGTTTCGGTCCGCCATTAGTTTAAGGACGTTTCGGTCCGTCCAAGAGAAGGCTGGCTACTGCTTATAAAGTTTGAGCTTAGGAAGATAGCGAGAGGACATAGTCTTTGTCATCTATCATTGACCTAGGCAGTAACTCGCTAAGCATAGTATTTCTTTAGGAATCGACCATTTATTGGCCTGTAAGGCCTTTCACCATGCATATCCATGAGTAGATAGGCTCCACTCTGGTAGACCTTGTCTATGATGTACGGGCCTTCATAGTTTGGCTCGAATTTTCCCCGCTTGGCGCGATTGGGGATCATAGGCCTTTTGACCACTAGCACGAGTTCGCCTTGGCAGAATGTCCTCGGCCGGGTCAATCTTTCATATAAGCGCGTCATCTTTGCTTTATAGGCCTCCAGATTTTGTTGCGCTATGAGCCGGGTTTCATCAAGGGCATCATGTTCCTCAAGCCGAAGGTGAGCATTTTCTTCGTCCGTTAGCTCGTAGTGGACTGCCACTCATAGAGAGGGTAACTCTATCTCAAGGGGGAGTACTGCTTCTGTACCGAATACCAACGCATACGGCGTTGTGTTCGTGGCCGTCTTGAACGTGGTTCGATATCCCAGAGAGCTTCTTGCAGTCTCTCGTGCCAGTCCTTCTTATTTCGGGACACCGTCTTTTTCATGATCTTTGTCAAGGTCTTATTGAAGGCCTCAGCTAGACCGTTAGCTCGCGGATTATAAACCGAGGAATATCTCCAGTCTATATTGTGTTGTTGCGCGAAGCGACTGATCTTGTGTCTTCTGTAAGCTGGCCCGTTATCGGAGATGATCCGTCGCAGAGTTCCAAACCGGTGTATGACGTGCGTCTTGAAGAAATGGAGGATATTCTCCGTCTTCACTTCTCTCAATGGTACTGCTTTTGCCCATTTGGAGAAGTAGTCAGTCGTCGCCAGGATGAAACGATGTCCCCTGGACGATGCTGGTTCGATAGGGCCGACTATGTCAGTTCTCCACATTTCGAATGGCCAGCTAGCCACCATTGAATGGAGTGGATTTGGATGCTGGTGGATGAAGTCCCCATGGATTTAGCATGAGTGGCATTGCTTCGCATATTCGAGGCAGTCCTGAATCATCGTGGGCCAGTAGTAGCCCGTCCGTTTAATCTTCAACTTCATCTTTGGGCCTGCTTGGTGAGAACCGCAGAGTCCGTCGTGAACTTCCTGAACGACTCTTTTTGCCTCTTCAGGTCCCAGAAATCTCAACCACAGAGAATCAAACGACCTCTTGTACAGAGTATCATTGACGAAGGCGAAAGACAGAGCTCGTTTCATAAGTTGATGTCTTGAGGACGCATCTTCGGGCGTTCGACGGTATTTGAAGTAATCTATAAAGACTTCTCTCCAATCCTCAGCCTTTTCCCGGTCTTTTATTTGCAGGGTCGTCTGCTCAGTCGCTCCCTTTTCTTCGGATGATTCCGGAGATATTTCTGCTGGGGCAAGCACTCGATGGCTTTGTACCACGATTCTGACGTCATCGAGGTTCTCGTCAGCCAATTCTTTAGCGAGCTTGGCTAATGCGTCTGCCTTGCTATTTTCTGCACGCGGTATGTTTTCTAAAGTGTAGGAAGGGATTTGGGTCAACAATTGTTGCACCTTTTTGCCATACTTCGCCAATTCTGGTTTGCACGTTTGGTAGTCGCCATTTACTTGGCTAACGACCAGTTGAGAATCTCCATATATGAGGAGGTTTTCAATTCCCATGTCGATGGCGATCTCGAGGCCTGCTATCAAAGCTTCGTATTCGGTTTCATTGTTCGTCCTCGGTTCTGTTAAGGAGAAAGCAAAGCGCATTATCCCTCCTTGTGGAGTCACGAAGATAAGGCCTACCCCCGATTTGATTATGGGCGTACTTTGTTTGCGCTTCTTTATAGAGGATGCTCCATCGAAATAAAGCTCCCATCGGGTATCACCACCGTCGATTGCGTCAAACGCATGTTCGTCTGGCAGCTCGCAATTCAGAGGAGAATCGGCAGGTATCGGATGCTCAGCAAGGAAGTCGGCGATGGCCTGGCCTTTCACTGCCTTGAGAGGTTGATATGTTATCGAGAACTCCATCAAGAGCAGGGCCCATTTAGCGAGTCGCCCCGTCAGTATGGCCTTTGACATCAAATATTTAAGAGGGTCCACCTTCGAAATGAGACGGACCTCATGCGCCAACGCATAGTGCCTGAGCTTTGTTATCGCGAAGATCAACGTCAGGCAGTGTTTTTCAATAGGGAAATAGTTGCTTTCTGTCCCCAGTAAAACTCGACTTAAGTAATAGAGAGCTCTCTCCTTCCCTTGATCGTTCTCTTGTGCCCATAATGCACCTAAGGCACTTTCGAGGGCGGTTGAATAAAGAATGAAGGGCTTTCCCTTGACCGGAGCAGCCAATACTGCCGGGTTCTGCAGGTATTGCTTGATCTCGTCTAGCGCGCTTTGGCATTTTTGGTCCCAGACGAACGGGGTTCCCTTCTTCATCAGGTGGCTGTAAGGATGGCACTTGCCTGAAAGGTTGGCTATAAATCGCTGTATATACGCGAGCTTCCCTTGGAGAGACCACAGCTGTTTGAGAGTCCTTGGCAGAGGCATTTCCATGATCGCCTTGATCTTTGACGGATCTATTTCAATGCCTCGGTGTCGGACGATGAATCCTAGGAATTTGCCTGAGGAAACTCCGAATGCGCACTTGAGAGGATTCATCTTCAAGTTGTATTACCGAAGGCGTTGAAATACGGTCTTTAGATGCTCGAGATGTTCCTCATACGATTTGCTTTTCACCACAAGGTCGTCGATATAACATTCGACGATTTCGTGTATAAGGCCATCGAAGATCTTTGTCATGGCCCTCTAATAGGTGGCACCGGCGTTCTTTAGACCGAAGGGCATCACCTTGTAGCAAAATATACCTAAAGGAGTCCTGAAGGCGGTGTGCTTCTGGTCTTCGGGATGCATCTTTATCTGATTATACCCTGATGAGCCGTCCATGAAGGAGAAAACCTCATGAGTGGACGTATTGTCTATCATCAGTTCGGTGACTGGCACTGGAAAATCGTCTTTCGGGCAAGCTTTATTGAGATCCCGGAAATCTACGCATATGCGCACTGTCCCATTTTTCTTCATCACGGGGACGATGTTGGCGATCCACTCGGGATACTGGACCTCCTGGATAAAGCCGGAGTCGATCAGCTTCTTGACCTCAGCATTGATACTCATCTCAAGCTCGAGCCGCATTCTTCTTGGCGCCTGTTTGATTGGTTTAACGTCCGGGGATATCGCCAATTTATGCACAGCAATTTCTGGATCTAGTCCTGGCATTTCGGTATAGTTCCATGCGAAGCAATATTTATGTTGCATAAGCAGGTCTTTTAATGAAGCCACTCTCTCTTCAGACAGCAGCTCACTAATGAATGTCGGTCGCGAGTCATTCGCCGTCCCCAACTCAATTTTCTTGAGGTTATCTGCAGTGGTATGTATTCCATCTTCCAGCTCTTTCGGTGCTGGTGGAAATTCTGAGATCACCTCATCGTTCCTGTTTTCGAAGCACCAGGGAAGGTCATCCATGTTCTCGGGCTCTTCTTTTGATATTGTTATCATGTGACAAGTACGAATTCACTTCCAAGCCCAATGTGGAACTGGTTCTGCTCTCGTGGCTTTGGGTTCGTGCTTCTGTGGCGGCGTTACCCTCCAGTTGTCAGACAGAGCGAACTTGCCGAGCTGATACTGATCTTCGACCCAATTCTTGAAGATGAAGCAATCTTCGAGAGGATGCCCTATTACTCGGTGATAAGAGCAATAGTTTGGGTAAGAAACTTCACCTGCTTGTTCGGGGTATTTAGACTCCGGAAGTGTAAGCATCTGATGTTTTAGAGCGAGGTCAAGTATTTTCTTTGTCTTGTCCCGAGGAAAAGAGTACGCCCGACCTATTTTCCTTATGAGGGATAGATCGGAACCGCTCGACTCCCGATTGCGTGGCTTCTTATTCCCGCTTTGTTGCTGTTGAGCGCCTTTTTCGCCTCTCGACTTATTTCTGCCTCTGCGTCGTGCCTTTTTTATAACAGGTTGACAGGGAGCGGCATATTCATCTTTCACAGCCTGTTGGAGGAGGCGTTGCGTTTTGGCTTTCTTGTAGATGGCCATTTCGCGGTTATGGTCGTCTCGGACTTTTTTGACCAGCTTCCCTTATAAGCTTGTCCATTTGCTCTTCGAACGACGGACTGGGCACTTTTGCATTAGGAACTTTTACTGGTTCAGGATTAGCATCTTCCCATTGAGCATCCGCTTCTTCATCGAAGTCATGCACGACGTAGCAACCATGGAGTAGCTCTCGTTTCTTGGACCGAATGTATCCAAGCCCGATTGTTCCTATTCTCCCATTACGCAACTTGTGTTGAGTCCCGGGAACGTTCCAGACCTTGTCATAGAACTTGGCTTTTCGAGCGGTCTGTTTAAAGGATATCCCCTGGCGTTTTAGCAGCCTCTTCAAGCCTTCTGTATAATATCTGGGGAGACGGATGGGCTAAAACCTGTCAAGCGTAGGATCCGCGTCGTGCCAGATTTCTTTCTCCACTTTGGTTTCTTCAGAGCGGTAGAATAGAATTGCCTTTTTGCCTTCTCGCCTGGGAGGGACATAGAACATCCGCAGCTTATCTACACTGTAGATATCAAGTGCATCCAGTTCTTTATGGTGTTTAAGCGGCACCATGGCGACTTGCAGACTTTAATCTTCGTTCGCGGACGTTTGTATTGAAGGCCGAGTAGAGAATATAGCGTGGACTTCATCTTCCGAATCGCTGCCAAAGATCAACGTGGGAGCGGACGGTCCCGGCTTGTTGTGTTGGGGTGGACCCGAATAAATCATCTCCTCTTCCTCCTCGGTATTACTGCCGAAGACAGGGATGGTGGCATTAGCTTTGTTCTCCGACTTGTGACACCTCTCTGTGTCTTCGAAATCCGGTAAAAAGTATTCGGCATCTTCATATTTGCGGACTTCGTTCATGGAGAACGGGTTCAGTTCTCTCATCACGGTATACTTGAGACCATCCTTGAAATATTTCATACACTGATGCTGTGTAGACGGGATGATATTATACTCGTGTAACCATGGTCGGCCGAGCAGAGCATTGTAGCATGTCTTGGCGTCTATGACGTGGAACTTAATGTCCGTGACGAGTAGCCCAAAGCGTAGCGTTAGTATCACAGACCCAAGAGTTCTTGATGATTGGGAGTCGAACCCGGAAATGGTGATCTTGTCCCGAGCAAGGTGCTGGACGCTCATGCAGATTTCTTTTAACACCCGCACATTGAGAAGATTAACGGAGGATCCATTGTCGATCAGGATTTTGCCTATCTTTATATCGTGGCAGTATCCTGAGACATAGAGGGGGCGATTGTGTTCGCACGTCCCAAGGAGAAGGTCTTCATCACCAAAAGTGACATCGGCCGTGTGCACTTCCTCCAATTCATCCTTCATCTTTTCTTCGGCCAGGAAAACTTGGAATTGTTCTGGCTCCTGTAGTGCCTTGATTAACGAATCTCTCGCCTCTTTTGATAGTAAAAGGGCGTCAAGAATGCTGAGCTGCGAGGGTAGCTTCCTCAGATGTGCTAAGACGTTGTAATCCACCTTATTTCTCTGTGGCGGGTCCTTGGCAGTTAGCTCTTCTATGACTTGGTCATCTAAGATGATATCTTCAGAGACCTTTTCTTTCCCTTTATCTTTGTTGTTTGAGGGTCCGAGATTCTTTTCGGGCAGCGTCCGATTACGCAGTCGGATATTTTCGCAGAACTTCGGCTCTTCTTCTTTTCCCGAGGTGGACTCTTTAAAGAGGGGGCTAAGAGCCATTTCCTCGTCAGAATCGCTCCCGAATGTGAGCACTTGCGATCCCCCAGCGTTAACCATGCGACAATTGCCGGTAGTTCTGTTAAACCCCTCGGTCGTACTTTTCCACTCCCGACGAGTTTTGCGCTTCTCCCGCTTAAAATGTTGTCGGTGAGCAATATATCCTTGCCACCATCTATTGAAAGCCTTGCACTCTTCAGTGGGGTGCGAAATCTTCCGATGATACAAGCAGTAGGAGGGGTGCATTTCCACTTCACCAGTAATGTCTCCTTCAGAGGATGGTAGCTTGATACCCATTGATATGGCCTTAGCAAACCTTTTCCTTGTCTTGAATTTGCTTTTATCCGCAGTTGATGTATTTCGCTCCAGCGGGAGTATCTCAACTCTTTCGTCAAGTCGCTGGCGCTTGGCCCTTTCAAATATAGCCGTCTCGCGTTCCCGATCAGCTTTACTTTTCAACAGAGCTTCGTTGAGGAATGCGTCAATTACTTCATCTGATGGCCCCAGAATTTTTGGTTCAGGATCTGCCCCCATCTTTTCAGTGCAAGGAGTTTCCTCATCATCTGTAAACGAATGGGAGATCATATGACAGCTCGCCATGTATTCCTCAGATTCATCCGACGAACTATCCCCCTCATCTTCCTCTTGAAAAACGTGGTTGAGGAACTCTTGGAGTGTAATGGGAGTCCGTGCTTTCTGGTTTTATTCCTCCAGCGCGTCAATTTGTTTTTGTAAGTCCGTGCGCTTCTCGCTAGGCTTAACGGGCTTTTTGGATCTCTTCTTTTTCTTCTCTGAAGATTTTGATGGCTGGCTGTGAGTGCTTGGGCCACCACCATCGATCTTTAGAGTTGGGCACGGCTTCAACATCCCTTCAATGATCTGAGCTTCTAACGGGTTCTTCCACTTGATCGCTGGGCATGTTTGAAGATCGTTCAGCATCCTCTTTGTCTTGGCTGATAGCACAACCTCCCATGGGGCTTCTTCAACGAGAGAGCACGTTGCCCCCGGCGTATTCATCCTTTTAGGGGTGTGAGGCTGCGGTGGATTCACCTTCTATCTGTCGGACAACGCGAACTTGCCCTGTTGGTACTGGTCTTCAATCCAATTTTTGAAGACGTAGCAATCTTCGATCGGATGACCCAGTACTCGGTGATAGGGACAGTAGTTGGGCTCATTGACATCATTTGGTTGCGACGGACGTTTTGGATCCGGCAGATTTATGAGTCGGTTGCGCAACACCAGCTCGAATAATCTTCTCGTTTTATCTTGGGGAAACGAGTAAGGACGTCCTAGCCTCTCCTCAAGGGGTACGTGCGGACGCATATTATTTTGACGGACGACCGGCTTCGAGTTGCTCTGCTGTTGTTGAGCATTAGCGACAACGATCGCTTTCCCCTTCCCCTTTTCATTTCGGGAGTCCGGCTTTGGAAGGGGAGGTCTATGGCCCATCTGATCCATTTGCGCTAACTTGTCGATCAGGGCCTGGAAGGTAGTCGGCTTGAAGAACATCATAAATTGCGAGATGGTTGCTTGCGGATCAAGGGTTCCCATAAACATACCCACTGCAGGAGCTTCTTCAATGCGTTGCTCGCATTTTGACCATAAGTTCCGCCACCGTATAGCATATTGGACCCATGTCTCGCCTAGCTTCACCCTGGCATTAATCAATGCCGTCATCGGGGTGCGTTCGCTGGCGCTTGCGAAACGCTGAGTAAACAGCAGTTCCATCTCCGCAAATGTCTTGATAGAGTCATTTGGGAGCTCAGAATACCACTCGAATGCTGTATTTGACAAGCTGCCGACGAACTGGCGAAGCAACAGTTTGTCATCACCGCCGGTGTTGCCGCAAAGCGCTCTGAACTGGGAAACATGCTGGTGGGGATTGCCCGTCCCCTTATAGACATGGAATTTCGGTATCGTATAGCCCGGCGGGTACTTGATTTGATCATACCAGCTCGGATATGGTCGTCCTGTTTTTACGACCTGACCGGCTGCCTTAGTCGCATGATGAACCCGTATTTGTTGGGCTACATACTCGTCCAAGTCAGTTTTGGAGATTGTCTCCTCCTTGGCTATTGACAGAGCCGGTGGAGGATTTGACGTTTCTCCCCTATCGTCTTCAAGGACGATCGGGGGATCTTCAGCTGGAGGATCTTGTTGGATCATCATCCGCACCATGTCTTGGAACGGGAGGGCCATATGCTTTATGTTGGCTGCTTGTTCAGCAGCCTCTTTATCCTTCTTCTCCAATATCCGACGAAGGAATTCAGCGTCAGTTTCTTGCTCCTGGCGTTCATCCGAGGACGCTTCGGGGCTTTCTTTTGGCCCAGTGAGTGCGGCCATTGCGTTCATCATCTCCTGGAGCTTTTGCTGTTGCTCCTGAGCTTTGGTCACTGACCGTGTAAGCGGTCGATGACGTGTAGATGCACAGCTGTCCTCTTTACCATACGCCATGTAGACGGTATGAACCACCATGCCCCCAGACTTAGGGCGTTTGGGCTCGCCGTCCTTGGCATTTTTCGCGGGCGTGGGAATTTTCTCCGGCCTCCTTCTCTTATGGGCCGTTGAAGTTGAGGGGGCCGTTGCAGTAGGCACCCTGGTGGTGGTCGTGCTTTGCTGTTTGTCCGGACGGTTCTTTTCTTCTTGCACTTTCGCCCTTTTCTGCTGACGAGAGTGTCCTTGGTCAATTACGGAGTCTTGAACCCTCCGCCAGACTTTATAAATTTTGGAGGACAGCCGCTGAGGGGGCTGCTCCAGCTTCGTTTCCGGAACCCTCTCCGCAGGTGGAGGAGATCTTTTTAGTATAGCAGTTGGAGAGTTCTTACGTACCCTCCTTAGTAGTTCAAAGCTGTTCCCGGTTGGAACAGCAGCATCAACTTCCACCATTGGAGCGGGCGGAGTTAGCCCCGAGGGGGAGTTGCCCCCAGCCTTCCTTACTCGGCGTCAGTGGCGACGTCGAGCATGGCGAGCCGTTGGGACTGGCTCAGCGATAGGGACAGCTTCATCTTGCCCCCTGTCCAAATGAGGCGCTGCTGGTGCCAGCCTCTTAAAGACTGAGGTCGTCCTTTGAGTGGCAATATTCAATCTGTCAAAAACAGATCCCCGAGTAGGGGCAGGAGCTGGAATAGTCAGCCTTGAAAAGACTGACTCCTTGACAGGAGAAGCCACTTTGGCGACTTCGGGAGCAGCCGTCTTCTTTGAGATGGCCTTCTCAGGTATCATGGGCTTTTTGGCGGGCTCTTTGGAGTTCAGGCTCAGTCTGGTGAAGACCGAGGAGTTGGAAGACCCGTTGAGAGGGGTCGTGGGAGTAGCAAGTCGATCGAAGACCGACTTCTTTGAAGCTTCCGGTACGGGTATTGGCAGGGTGAAGCTTGCAGGAGGGATCATGGTCCCGAAAAACAGGCCGGTGGTGGCCTGAGTCACTTTCTCCACAGGAATAGTAAGGACGGAGGCCACTTGAGGCCCATATGCTACACCTCCAGGTGAGGTGGAGCGTCGGTTGCATTGGCACTTCGAGCAGTTCGAGCAATTGGAGGCCATTGATGCTTGATTTCTGCGCCAGGCAAAAGACCAAATCTTAGTAACTTGCAACCCAAAGGAAACCATTAACAAACCGTGATTCGTTCGCGAAGACGACACACGAAGTGTGGAGTGGAAAGAGGAAAAGGTCCCACCGGGCGTGCCGGAATCTGTTTCCCTCCGAATGGCGGCGACGACGTAGAGACGTCTTGCCTGAAATTCGGGGCAGATGCTATTTGGTTTTATCCGTCCACCTCTCCAAAAATGCCAAGTTGATTTATGGCACCGTGTATCGGAGGTTTAGACGGATGCGGCCGATGTAGCAGACTTCGTCAGATTCTCCCTCGCTTGAGGGGTTTTTGATTGTGGGGATGCTCTTCCCTGCAGGCGCAAGCCCCTGCAGTTAATTACGCTACCGTATCGCGGTAGCCACTTTCTCCTTCTCCAGATGTTCACTTCGTGTCGTGTGTGTTTGTTTTGTTTGTGGTTGCCCGTGGATTGTATACGGAGACTAAGTGATGCCGTCGCCCGTAGGACGTGGATTAGTCCAAATCCGTGTTTACTTAGATTTGGGTTTGGTGTTTTAGTTTAAGGATACGTTATCCATATTGAGGCTAAGATCAACTTAAACTTTTGTTAAGAATACGTTAGTTTGATTCGAGACTAAGATCAACTTAACGGGATCGTTTGGATCCGACAAAAGAGCATTTGGGGGGGCTCTATTGTTCCAGTTTAGGGACGTAGTGGTCCATAGGTAGTTTAAGGACGTTTTGGTCCATTGCCAGTTTAGGAACATGGTGGTCCATTGGTAGTTTAAGGACTCATAAGTCCATGGGTTTAAGGACCCCGCAGTCCATATGGATGTGTTTAAGGACGCATTAGTCCGTTAGTTTAAGGACGCATAAGTCCGTGGGTTTAAGGACTCCACAGTCCGTATCTTGGTTTAAGGACGCATAAGTCCCTGGGTTTAAGGACCCCACAGTCTATGTTGATGTGTGGTTGTCGGGACCCGTCACCTCTCTGACGTCGTTGAAGGATTACAACGATAGAAGTCAGAGGAGTTCGGAGATGTACCCTCGAACCGAATGTAAATTGATTTAGGAAAGCAGCCGTGCTCAGTCAATTTAATTTGAGGACTTACGGCCATGATTGGGCTAAGTCCAGTTGGGAATATTCAACGTTTTTATTTATCTTTGGCCTATTAGGCCTGTGCTAGGGCTTTGCCCTTTTTAATAATGCACTGCATTTTGTTTTGGCCTGCAGAGCATCTGTTTTGTTTGGGCTCTGCTCTTTTATAAATGATGCAGAGCATCTGCTTTGTTTGGGCTCTGCCATTTTAATGCATTGCATTTTATTTGGCCTGTTAGGCCTTTTTTAATTAGGCTTGGCCCTTCAGTAAAAAATGCAGTGCAATAATTTTCTGATATTGGCTTGTCAGGCGCTTTGCGCCAATTATTGAGCGCAAGCGCATGTGGAGGTGACACGTGTCACGCTCTGGTGAGCGCGAGCGCAACAACGCAGTGTGCTGCGCTGTTGCGCCGCTGGCACGTGGCGCTCTCTGGTGGCTTGCGCCAAACCAGGAGCGCAACAGTGCAGTTTTGCAAGTGCAAGGCACTGTTTCAATAACTTGATCCAATTTTGGATTCAAGAAAAGAATTTTTCTGAAATTACAGAACCAATGGTTCATAAAAAGTGCAGGGTACTGCTATTATTATTTTTTTATTGAAGATCATTGATCTTGTTCTTAAATCAATGATCTATTCAGAAGAAATTCTTCTATTTTATAAAGGTTTTACCTTTTTCTTGAGTTATTTTCAAAATTCTTCAGAGTTCTCTTTGTTTTGAAGTTCTTGATCTCTCACGATGTTGATTTTCTTTTTTTTCGAATTGGGGTCTAGGGGTCTTTATATAGTGCCCATAAATTTGTTAAGTTTGTTAAAGAGATCATTCTCTGAATGATTTGGGGAATTTCCCCCACCATTGGATTTTTGATCCAAGCGCTTCTGTTTTACAGAAGACAATCTTCTTGTTTTAACAAGAATAGAAAGATCTTACTAGAATTTTAATTCTGTTTGGCGCAAGCGCCCCAGCGTTTGACACGTGTCACGCAGCGCACAGCGCAGCGCAACTGCGCTGACACGTGTCGCACAGCGCAACTGCGCTGACACGTGTCGCGCAGCGCTTGCGCAACTGCGCTGACACATGTCGCGCAGCGCAGCGCTTACGCAACTGAAGCGTTGCCTCAATTAATTTTTGTTTTAAATAGAGCCTTGCTCTGATTGGGCGCGCTGCGCTCCCTGCACTGGCGTGCCTGATTTTGACGCGTGGCGCCCTGCGCGCAGCGCAGAGGATCTGAAGCGTTGCTTCATTTATTAAAGTTTAAATTTTCAAAGTAGAGCTTTGCTCTGATTGGGAGGAATCGGAAGCGTTGCTTCATCTCCCGTCTTGGAATTTGAACAGAGCTTTGCTCTGATTGGGGTAAACAGTTGTGCCAACAACGACTAGCAAACTGGATGCCTCTATTGGATACAACGCATGAAGAAACTCCGTGCAAACGCACAACTTATTGAAGAACCACTGAGCAAACTGAGCATAACCGGACAAAAAACACCCAAATGGAGTCATACCCTGTATAGACCTGGGTAGACACCACAAAGAAATTCATGGAGATCTGCTCCCATTCCCACTCCGGAACGGTTAAAGGTTGCAACTCTCCAGCCAGGCTCAAATGCTCAACCTTAGCTCGCAACAAGACAGACACCACTAAAAGAAATCCGAAATTTCACTCTTCATCCCTTCCCACCCGTAACTAACTCTTAAGTCACGTTACATCTCGGTGGCATTTGGGTGAACACTGAAAGCTTATTGATGTGCCTGCCCTAGGACCTCGCGTCTTTACCCATCAGTATCTGGTACATACAAGCGTGTCCCGCAACGTAGCACACCCTGGTCATAAATCAAGAACTCCGAATCTTTACCCTGCCGAACATGCTCAAAATCTCAATCAAACGAGCATCGGCGGGCTGTGCCTCACGAAAACGATTAAGTAAAAGTGGACGAGCGTGGACATGAGCAAGCTGTCCCCTAGTAGAGGCGAGTTTAAACTATACTCATCTGTCGCACAAGAACTGTAAATCTGCAGAAGACTGTCTCTGAACTGCGCACAACTGGAACAAGCTACCCCCGGGCCAACGACTCAAAGCATCAACTACCACAATCGCTTTGCCATGGGTAATAAAGGATCTCACAATCATAATCCTTCACAAGCTCCATCCAACGGCGCTGTCTCAACAATCAAAAACCGCTGCAGGAAGATGTACACAAAGCTCTGGTGGTCTGTGAAAATCTGACACGACTCTCCGTACAGGTAGTGTCCCCAAATCTCCAACGCAAGACCACTACGGCCATCTCCAGATCATGAGTGGGATAAATCCTGCTCGTACTTCCTCCAACTGTTGGGAAGCATAAGAGATAACTCTATCATGCTATATCAGTACACAATCGAGCCCCACTCGTGAAACATCACAGTAAACAACAATGTCGCCCAATCCAGAAGCAAAGATAGATCTAGTGCAGTCGTCACCCAAGTCTTCAACTGCTGAAAACTCCGCATGCATGTCTCAGTCTAAAGAAAAAGAACTTCCTTCCTGGTCAGCCCGGTCAATGGTGCAGCGATACACAAGCAATCCTACACGAAACGGCGGTAAAAACCGGCTAAGCCCAAAAGCAGCGGACCTCTGTCCCTGGTACAAGTCTGGGCCAAAGCTGTACGGCCTCGATCTCCCTCGGGTCCATACGAATACCGTCTCTCGTAACCCCATGACTTAGGAAGTCAACACTATCAAGCCTGAAGGAACACTTCAAGAATTTAGCAAACAGCTAGCGCTCTTCCAATGTCTGCAAAGCAATCCTCAAGTGTTGCTCATGTTCCTCATGACTCTTGGAAAAGACCAGAATGTCATCTATAACACAATAATACACTGGTCGAGGAACGACCTGAAGAATCTGGTTCATCACATCCACGAATGCTGCTAGGGCACTGGTGAGTCCAACGACACCACCAAAAACTCATAAAGCCCGTAGCGCGCACAAAAGCAATCTTCGGAATGTCATCACTCCGAACCCACAACAATGATGACCTGATCCCAAAACAAACTTAGAAAAATGTCTCGCACTCTGGAGCTGATCGAACAATTCGTCAATGCGAGGTAAAGGATGCCTATGCGCACCATAACTTGGTTCAATTGACGATCAATCAATACACAACCTCAAACTACCATCCTTCTCCTTGACGAACAGAATAGAAGCTCCCCAAAGCGAAACACTCGGACGCACAAGTCCCCCTATCTAGCAACTCTGCAGCAGATCCTTAAACTCCCTAAGCTCCACCGGTTCATATGGAACAACGTCGGAAAATCTCGCCCAAAAGAAACCTGGTCCAATGAGCCCACTGTGGCTCCGGTATCACGAATGAAAGCCAAGAATCCTCGACATCCTCTCCTCAAAAGCCGACTAGCGAAAAAGGCTGAAATCAAGCTGTGAGGGACGACACCATAGTCCCCCCTACACAACAAGAACCGACTCGCCGAAAAAACAAAACCTGACTGTCTTCATGCGGCAGTCCACAGACGCATAGCACGTACCTAACCAGTCCATGCCCAGGAGAACGTCAAAGTCCAACATCTCTAGAAGGATCAAATCGACGGACGAATCTCTATCTCCTACCAAATTGGCACATGAACGAAACACGTGTCGCGCAACCAAAGGATCGCTAACAGGAGTAAACACAACAAACGGCTGATCTAGCAAACGCAACTCTTGGCCCAACTACGGCACGAAGTGTGTAGAAAAAACGAGTGGATAGATCCCGAATTAAACAACACACGCATAGAATACCTGAAAACTCTGCATTGGACGCCCGCGCGTCCCGATGAGTAGAAGCAAACGCCCGTGTCTGCTCTCTACCCGTAACTGGCTGTCTTCCTCCTCTACCATCCTGTACTCTCGGAACAAATCCTCCACGACCACGACCTCTCTGAACATAAGTCTGACGCGGATCAACAACAGGCGCAACAGGCGACTCTCCCTGAGGTGAAGATGGTAAGGTATCATGTGGTACAGCTATCCCGCCCTCGCGTGGCTTAGTACAATCTCGAACACGATGACTTAAACTCCCGCACCGGTAACATCCAGAAGAAAAATGCTGACTCTCCTGGGGATAAGAGCTAAATAGCTGTCCTCGTCCAAAGCCTCTGCTACTCCCGCGACATAAACGAAATCTGTCGCGGCGTCTAAGCCTGTCTCTGGGCTGATACACCTGCACGAGCTCTCCTCGGTCTCAGAATTACCAAAGTCTTGGGAAGACGCTCCTCAGCTAAATGGGCCATATCCATTGCTGCTGTATACGTGACACAATGCTGGGTGCTGATAGTAAGGAATAACTGGGTAACAGGGATGGCAACCTCCTGTCGCTGCGTTCGAATGGTCTCAACCAACGACCTAATCATCTGGCGCAAGTCCTGCATATCTGTCTCAAGCCTAGCGATACAATCTATCGAAGGCGGATCAATTTTCTCATGTGCAACGAGCGTACCGTCCTGGTCAGTCTCATCCCAAACGAGTCAACTCTGACCTCGGCTCTCACAACCTCTCTTTGAGCCCTCAAAGTTATCGGCGGCAAAAGGCTATCAATGGAAATAGGATTTGATAAGAACACGGAAATCGAATCACAAGGATATATATCATCAAGGAAGGAATTTAAGCAATTAGTACTTAGGTCACTTAGGCGGAGTACCGTGTCGTAAGTATGCCGCGGACATACACACACTACGTTACTCTGCTTAAGCTACCTACTCTATCAAACCAAGGTCATCCTATACTCCGAAAGGTAAAACCTAGCGCTCTGATACCAACTTTGTCATGACCCGAAATTTGGCACTTGACGACCCTTAAACCACGTAACGTCCACAGGCGTAACGCAATTTAAGTAAGCCGAAAACCTAGCAATCTAAACCATCAAAAGTAGTAAGTGATAATAATATTGTTAAAACTTTTGAAATCTCAATCAAATTCTTTAAAGTCCAAATTTACTTTCTTTAAAATTTGGCAGCACCTCCTTTGTAAAACAAGCCCCCAAAAAGGGAACAACAAAAGATATAAGTAAAGCATCCCCAAACGGGAGCAAATCCACATCCAAAGGCGGAAAACAACCACCACAACAGATATACGACGCCGTAGCGAAGAAAAAGGCGATATAAAGTGAATAGCATGAAAATCTCCAAGTCACAAATAATATACAATATCGTCCTCACAACTCGTCTCTAAGTCAATACATGAAAATGGTAGATGGAGAGTACTGGATACAACGAATATACAATGAGCAATATCGGATAACCGCAAAACCCACCTATAGCAAAACTGCACCCAGTCAGTCGTAGCGGTATCCGCTACAAAAGATGATACGATGTGAAGAAGAAAGCCCTGCCTCTGGCTGCTCTGAGGGACAATCTGTACAACCCTATGGCACAACGGGGGTGAGATGCCAACTCGTGAATAGTAAATAACATATGCAGGTAATCGCAAGTATGCATGTACTGCGCTAATCTATCACATGCAATCTGATAGTAATAAATGGAAATATGTATATGCAACAGTCATGAAAGGTACTCTATCAGGTACTACTAATACATGAAGCAACGCATATCAATTAAATGCGGAGTATGGAATAAAACATGCCATCCTCATAGAATCCTCACATCGGGCGCATAGGCCCCTCACATCGGGCGCATAGGCCCCTCATATCGGGCAAATAGGCCCCTCATATCGACCATAATATCGGCCCTCATATCGACCATAATATCGGCCCACATATATAATGAATAAGTATAATTGCATAGATCATTATGATGATATATTATGTAGGTGTACATATATAACAGCGTCCCGTACCACTGATATATATATATATATATATATATAAATATATACGTATATATACATATGTATATACGTATATATACATATGTATATCAGCATCCCATATCACTGATATATATACGCAGCATTAAAACATCCAGAAAACATCATATGAAAACCATATCACAATGCGAAATCCATGAAATATAATATATGCAACATAAAACAGTAATATGAGCATATAAAGGAAAAACCGCTATTTAACTGCAACAAGTTATTAAATATATCATGCGGTTCCTAATTTCTCCAAAACCAAACACAACATCATATAAAGGTGAACATTAACTATAACGAGGTGTATGAGCATGTATCTATCAATAATGATGTAATACCATACGGGTGTATATGTAAGTATGTATGCAAGATGTACATATAGCTATGTCTCATATGTGTATATACCTGTCACTAATGGTACAATACTATATAGGTATATGGGTAACTAGCATGTAGGCATGTCAAGGCATATGTGTAAGCATGTAGGTATACAGGTATGCTATATGTCATATGCACAATGGAATATGTATCAATGTCTCAATGTCCCTAACCATACAATATCACGTATGTATAGGTGTCAACTATATCTCGTATGTATATGGGTTGTCCGTGTCATGGCAATTATTGACGGTGTGTGTGGCATACAATCAGTGCTCGTATAACATGAGCCGTCAATAATAGTGCAGTGTCCAATGGGTACAAGTCCAAGCACAACAAGTAACAATATGCAATGAAGTTTATGCACAAACTCTATATGTGCAATATAAACATGCGACTAATATGATCATATCATATCTAGCCCTGACGCATAAAACCATGTGGGCGATTCCCCTATAGATATTAAATCTACTCACAGATGATCCTGGGGCTAAGTAAAGCCAACCACTCGCTTTCCCTTTTTCGCAGCGTCCGAAGTCCTCGCCTGCGTCCCTAAGATCATAAAACAACAATAACAAGTGTATATTAGCAATTGACCAATAACATGTACAAACTATGTTTGACCGACGCATCAACTCCAAACATACTCTTAAGTGTTCGTCTAGTGGCTAACGTGCGTAGCGACACTACGAAACCAACTCAAGAGCAAAAGCTACACAAAGATACGAACCGTGTCGGATAACGTAACGCGCGTAGTCATAACACTAGAAACTAGCCAAGTGATCCCAGATTTTGTATACAGTAAAAACCCAAAAATCAAACAGGACCAAACACACCAAAACCACTGCAGACAGCTATCCTGAAAAACTCACACCCAAACTCCCCTAGAAATCCGAGGTCGCCGGATTTCCCTTGCCTTTTGCCGGCCAAATCCGAGCAGATGGGTCTCGTACTTCAGGTGAATGCTTAGGGTCTCTAATACAACACAACTACACTGCTAGATTTTCTAGTACACATACTGGGTCACAGCAGATCACAGATATCACAATATGACACTAAAAATACGATATGTGCACGAAACTTTACTTTACGTGTTCTAAACTGAAACGAACAAGAAACACAACACTATAACATCTATTTAACAGTTTAAGGATCATTACCCAACCACAAAAGCTCATAGATCCTAGTTTTCCAAGCTCCAAGGCATCTAAGAGGCAAAACAAGGCTTAAGAAGTGATTTGGGGTGAGGTCTTTGTGAAGTTTGTGAAGGTTTTATGAAGGGATAGTGTAGGGTTCAGTTTGAGGGTTGAGGAAAAGAGGAAATAATGAGAATGAGAAAGAGATAGAGTGAGAATGAGAGTGTGTGAGGTGAAAAGAGAGAGGTGAGTGTAGGGTGAAATAAGTCTTTATTCTTACTCTCTCTCCCCCTCACCTCCATTAATGCTCATTAATGCCCTCCATGATTCACCTTGCCACCTCCTCTCATCCAAACAAATATCTCACACAAATATCTAGGGTTAGGGTTAAGGTTTAGCAAGGAAGGATTAGGATTAGGTTAAGTGGTCATGGTCACTAAACTAGATAACACAAACACACCCTCACATTAACATGCACAAGTGTGTGCAAGCCATAACAAATAACAATAATTTATTAATTAAATATTATAAAATGTGAGGAAACCGAATTGGTAAACTTTTTACAGAAAACCCGCATTATCGCTTAATTAACACTAAACGAAATCTAAGGTGTTACATCCCTATATATGTCAAAACATCCATTATAATATACAATCATGTACAATAATGGCATCTAGGGCATACATACAACTAACAATGGCACACCTGGTGGGACTTAACTTTTCTCCCATATTTCGGGTTAAACGTTCATGTGAACTCAATCAACATATATATTGATTGCCTGTACTGAAATTATGCTTCTTTGTGCAGGTTAACAGTTTTCAATTGCAATCTTCGGACGCAGCAAAAATGTCTCCAAGGATAAGCTCAGCTCTCAACATGGCTCTCGTCTCCTACACGATGAAGATGGACGCCAAGACGGTCCTCCCGGCCAGTCTCGAGCGACAGTGGGAGGAGCCACCACTACCATTTGGCTCTATTTTGTTCGTACCAGCTAACGCCATCCCTGCTCCTCAAGCTCCGGTAACAGACAAATCGGCCATGAAAGGCAAGAGGCCAAATGTGGTGGTCTCAAGGGCGCCCCAACCCAAACGCAAGTCGGTGTTTGAATGACTCTCCTTGGCCCGAGCTGGGGGTAAAGCCGTCGGATTAAAAGAAGTCACCAGATGTCACGGGAAAGCTCAGGCGATACCTTCGATGAGTGCGCAAGAGGATGTCTTTTCAAGGCTGCCTATCAGCCGGCCTATGGTGGCTTCCCAAAGAGCAGAAGCCTGCAAAGCGCTCAAAACAGAGAAGCTGAGGCACAAGCGGTGTATTATCCAGTTCCTATGTAATTAGAGTATTTTAACAAATAAGTCTCCAGGTATTTCCCCAAAAATTTACTACAAATTTTCCGTATGTTTATAAGGGTCACTTACAGAATTTACTTATTGATATTTATAATTAGTTTAAGTATTTTTAAAATAAAACCCTAATCGCTTCATTGTATCTTGGTTTCTTTTGTAACCCTAACCATACCTCCTTTTTCCTTTCATTATTTTCCCTTTTACCCCAAAACAAAACCAAAACTATAGATATATGTATCCCCCGGCCCAACAGAATTATTAAGAACTAAATAAATTAATTCCCCTAAATTTTTCCCCGGCCCACACCCATTTCTTTCCTCTGCCAAATGAAAATCAAAGCCCTAAACAAATAATTAAATTAATCTTAATTTTCCCCAAGCACCAGCCCAATTAAAACCCCTGCCCAAGAAAACAAAATAAATTAAAAATCCCCAGCCAAATACATATACAAAGCCAGCCCACAGTGAAACCAAAATTTATTAATCAAACATATATATTTACCCTAAACTCAGCCCAACAGAACAACATTTAAATTAAATTAAAACTCTAAAGCCCATGCACTTCCTCGGCCCAAGCTTCCAAGCCCCATGCCCGCGCCCAACAAACCCGACCCGACCCGACTCTCTTCTCCTTCCCCACTCCGCTCATTTTCCCGCTCGATTCACCTACTGCCCCCACGTTGCCCCCACATCGCCGCCCACCTCGCCAACGCCCCTGCTCCTCAAGGCCACGACCGCGCGCACGCTTCACTCTCTCCTCGTCCCTCTACCCTGCTCCCCCACCTCACTCTCGATCTCTCGTTCTCACTCCTCTCCTCTCTCTCCAAAAAGATACAGCGAACTTCAACCCTCACCCTCGACGACGACGACAACGGCTAAACCACCTCGTCTTTCCTCCCTCGCTCCTCTCTCCAAAACTCAAGCCCCTACACTGCCTCACCCCCTCGCCTGCACACCGAACCCCACCGCCGAGCTCGAAGCCTCCCCTGCACCCTCACGCCGACGAGCTCCCATCGCTCCGCCGGCCACATCGTCGACGCCTCTGCATCCTCTGCATCACCATCACCTCCAAAACCCGAGCCCCCACTACCTCACTCCCTCACTCCAAAACCCACACCAATCTCCTCGCCACGAGCCTCGAACCCTACTGTACCACCGCCGGAGCGACCACCGCCGACCATCGCCGACCTCAGCACACTCCTAAGAGATCCACAACACCCCACTCCGCTTCCAGCGATCACGAGCCATCCCCGGGCAACCCCGACGGCGAACCCGAACTCGAGCCGAGGCCGTGAACCCAAACCGTACCGTTCGTTGCGCGTTCATACCGTTGCCGCTGCCGTGCATCTCCAAAGCGTCTCTAGGCAAGTACCCTACTTGCTACATGCTAGATTATCCTGTTACAAATCAAAATCGTATTAATTCCGTGTTTATGATTCGTGAAACTTTATATGACACAAGTGCTTGATGCAAAACCCGAACGAAAACCTTCCATTAAACCGACGGAACTTGATTATATATGCTGGCCTGTGTGGCAATGAACATTGTGGTGAAATTTTACTGGAAAATATAATCGTTACTGGCTTAAACGATCACCCCCAATTACACCCGTTAAAACTGAATATTTCCCGCGTCTGAAACTTGTTAAAATCATAATTAATCGTGTACACATTGAAATGATGCGTTCGAGGGCTCGAATCGAAGCCGAATCGACGAACCGGATCCCTATAAATTTTTTTAATTGTTTCTGTACTGAAAATATGACGAGAACTGGTTCGGAGAGTGGCTCTGGACTGCAGTCCAGAGCAGCTCTGGCTGTTGATTTCTATCTTGTAAGGCTTACCCCTTTGCTGTTTGAACTTGTACATTGCGGAACCCTATACTTTATTGAATATGAAACTGTTAGCTAAATAACATAAGTGATTTCACCCCTTTTTACCGTCATTTACTATTTAAACGGACAGGACGTATGGCAGTCCCAAATAGAAATAGAACCGATACCCTATCATGGAACGGTGCATAACTTCTGACGTAGAGGCGCAATTGAGAATATGTCTAGTGCGTTGGAAACCCTATTGCAAAACCTAAATTTCATTCAACTGTAGCGTCGCTAAATTCTGATCCCAACAGGGTGATAATTGTGTCGCGAAACGGAAGTTCAGTTCAGAAACTGAATTTCCTGCAATGAACACTTGAAATGAAATGGCCAAATCTAGGGATCCTGAAACCTGATTAATGTGAAACTAATTTTGATCGATAGATAATCAAACCTACTGCTTACCCTCTTTTCATTGTTTTACTAAATTTTGCATGTATGATTTATGATAAATTATGCAAGTGGTAAAACACCGACTGATGATATCTTAATCATGCCTTAATTACTGTATTCTCATCACATTATATATACGTCATTGCATTGGTAACCTAGTGATCACATGCATTACTCAGTTTTAGGTATTAGTATTTGATTGTGGCAAGTACGTTAGTGTTTAAGCATGAATGGATAAGTGAAAGTGACGCGTACTTGTACACAATCAGTGGACCCTATTGATTTATTGCATTGTCGACGTCTGTGGGACGTGTATAAGTGTGACTATAATTGGTATGGGACAATTATGGAAGCACTTGTATGGGTGTCACAGGTAAGGCACCAAACACTGTCAATTTATCTTGGGTATCAGTCGAGACATGCTTGATGAAGACCCTGTCTTCAGTTCTCGCGCAGACTCGTCATGAACTGACTGGTATTTGAGTTTATGGTTGGCGTTTGATGTAGACCACGGGGTGTGGGGTGGTTTGAGTGTGAGTTCAACAGAATCTCGGGAGTCCCATGCCGGCACATACAGCGATTCTGGAGATATATGGGGATATTACTGATTATTAGCGAGCGACTCGGGCCCGTGTTCCCTTGCCCTTGGGTCCTACCCTTGGGTGGGGGATACTCACGAGTGGTTGACTCTCACACTTGAACAGACGATAGGTTTAGCGACCTGTACAGTGAGACTTAGAGACTGATAGGGTTAGTGACATTGACATGTATTGCTTACTAATTTTACATACCTGACATACTATTTACTACCTTACTGTTTACCTGCTCTATTGGATACATGCATTGGCTACTTCATGTTCACGTCTTTATTCTTCTGATTATTGTTACATATTCATTATTATTGCACGAGTTCACATTTGTATCTACGTATATATATTGCTATCGTGTCGCTCTGACGACCTGAGTATGCATGCTCAGTATGAGAAGTGGATCTAACTTGGACCAGGACTTGACGCGCCTCGAGGACATCGCGGACATCTTGATCAGAGACCCAGAGCTATACTTCCTCGATCTCCATCTGGTTAGTTCTTTTGATTTAGTTACTGCATTTCTCATTACCTGTGCATTGATTACTGATTACCACATAGAGCTAGAAGCCGAAGTGTGACTGCGGAGAGATATTTCCTCGACCGTAGGAGCATGACTGGCCTTGTCGACCCCTCGTATTCCGTATTTTGGGAAGCGAAGCGTGACAAGCGGCTCAGATACAGAGCCAACAAAAGGGCTAGAGCTCCGGCCATGTTAAAATTTGTGAAGTTCCAAAGTCCAAACTGCTCCACGACCACAGTCGTGTCAGCCATGAAAATCTGCAATTCTTTCGAACCCTTAAAGTGGGTCCAGAAGAATGCGATGTCTGCCAAAATCAAGAGGACCGCAATTCAAACTACGAAGGGATGTGTCCAAGTCCCAGCAGAAAAGGCATGATACCCTCTCTTCAGAAATCTACCAAGCACTTCATGCCGTGTGAAAGCAGCGGGGTAAGGCCAGAAAAGTTGTACTAGCGCCACCCGAGAACCCGGCCAGGCAGACCGTTTTTAGTCGATTGTCCTTTCCCGAAGCGGAAGGGCTGTGACAACAGTCTGCGAAATCAGCTTCCAGTGATGAAAAAATACCCGAATGTGTTATCCACATAGTCTACATGGTGGGCACGCGTCCCAGTGACAATCTTCACAGCAAAAGAAAGGATGGGGCTACCGCATCTCAAGCCTAATCTGGCTTGAATGTAGCTGCCCCTTTCCAAGACCAGCCTCCTACGCAGGATAAAGAAAACCCCCTCGATGAGGCTGATAAGCAAAAGGACCGCTCAGTCCACGTGGAATATAGTTTGGACAGCGAAGAAGAGTTGACTTTCCATCCTAGGACCGCAGAGCAGGAGCTCCTCCAAGAGCTCTGAAAAAGTAAAGATAGGGAGATGGCCAAACTTTACTCCAAAATTGATGACTTGACGAATGTCGTGATGCAGCTCACGGCCCAAGTTTCCTCTCAGCCGCCCAATCAAGCGCAGGGCTCTTTACTCATGAACCGAGAAACGGTGTCCCAAAGCAGCCGACGCCTATTCCCTCAAATCTAAAGGTGGGCGAGCCGCATGAAAGTCGGCCGCATCCTATCTCGGGAAATGTCTTGACTATCGATGGCAATAACCTGCTAACGCAAGATCAAATCATGAATTTGATTGCCAACAAAGTCAAAACATTGGTAACCGAAACCGGAGCGCAAAAAGATGTCAGCAGTAGTGGGAGACCAAATCCTGCTCGATATGATCTGGTAGAGTTTCCTGGTGGCTATATCATCCCCAAATTCGGAAGATTCGATGGGACGGGAAATCCGAATCAGCACATCACCCACTTTAAAGCCTCATGCGGGAATACTGGGGGTAATGATGCGCTTATTCTCCGCCAGTTCGTTAATAGCTTAACCGATGTCGCTTTCGACTGGTACACGAGCATATCGGATGGCTCCGTTACTATATTGGTCCAAATGGAATCTTTGTTTCAACAAAGGTTCATGAGTATCAGCGATAAGGTCACCATTGCCGACCTCATAAGAACCAAGCCAAAAAACAATGAAAGCAGCATAGATTTTATAACCCAATGGCGCAATCTCTCTGTCAAATGTGAGTTACCATTAGAACAAGACCAATCCGTCAATCTCCTCATCGGAAATCTCGGTACCTGGATGAATCCTTTTCTTTGCACCGCAGGTCTCAAAACATTTCAAGAGCTGACTAGGAAAGTTCAAATGTTGGAGCGCTCAAAATAGGAATCCTGCTCGGATTCCCAAAATAACAATAAATTTTTGAGAAACCGAAAGGACGATAATCGCAAAGACGGAAATTCCGACGATGCTGAATCTTTTAACACTTCGGCTGGCCGAAATAGGCACGGGACAAGCGGGCCCAATGTCAACTAATGTCAAAAACCATTGTTGGGAAGGGGAGGAGAATCGTCTCTGAAAGAGAAGCTTGATAGGGTCTATTCCTTTAGAAGGGACAAAGTCCACAAGATATTCAAGGATGCCCTGAGAAACGGTCAACAATTGCCAGAATCAAAGAGATCGCAAGAAGCGAATATGACTGACGACCCCAAATATTTCCCCCGTCACAGAGTGATAGGTCATGCCATTGAGGACTGCTTTGTTTTCAAAGATTGGGTCGAAAAGCAATACAAGGCAGGAAAGATAAAACTGTCTAAAGGCGTGTTAGCAAACAATCAAGATGCGACTGCCAATTTCATACAAATAGAGACCGAAGCCCTTCGGGAATCTGCTGCTCTCAATCATCTGTCCTTCTTAGAAAGGAGCTGGCCAAAGCAACAAGCCAAAAGCCTAAAGAGCAACATTACCAATGAAGAGGCAGTAGACGAGTACACAATCCATACGATCTACATAGTGGAGCCCAGAAGAACAAGTCCTTCTATGCCTTATACCCATGACGATGACGCGGTTGTTGCTGCCTAACATCGGCTCGGTCTAAATGATGAAGAGCCCGCTCAAGCCATTAAACCAAAGGAGCCCGTAGTTCCTGCGGAATCGAGCTCAGGCAGTAAGGATGACCCGGTTATCATACCCGGAACTATAGAGCAAATATTATTCCAATGGCTTCAAAAGCAGCTTCAGGACAGAGACGAGAACTTGACCAAGGTCCATTCCAAAGTTGACGAGCTGGCAAACGTCATGGCAGATCTTACGACACAAGTCGTCCGATTGCAATTGCAGCAAAATCAAAATTTGGTTAATGAGCCAGGGATTAATATCCTGAAACAGCCAACTGATACTCCTTCCAGCCCAAGAGCGGAACACCTTTGCAAAAAACGGCCGCAATCAGCCTCCAGTCCCTCTGATACGTACACTGAACGTGGTAAGCGGACAGCAGGCGAACCAAAGACTGATCGGCCTCGAGGACCAACATCAGGAAAGTCACATACTCTAATGGAGAGAAAGAAAAAAGTATACCCCTTCAGGAGGGATGAAGTTCACAAAATATTCAAGGACGTCTTGAACAACGGTCTGCAATAGCCTATTCTAAAGAGGCCACATGAAATAAACATGACCGGCAATCCCATATACTGTCCATATCATAGAATAGTGAGTCATACCATTGAAGACTGCTATATTTTCAAAGATTGAGTGGAGAACCAATACAAGGCTGGGAAAACCTACCGTCCTTGGATATACCGAAAAACCACCAAGTTACGGTCATCAACCCGCCCCGCCAAGATCAAAATTCGAGAAGCTCGGATAAACAAACACAATTGACCACCACGTCGTTAAACTGTGAACGATCGACCACCATGTCATTAAACTAGGAATAATTGACCGCCACGTCGTTAAACTGGGAATAGATGACCTCCACAACATTAAACAGGGAACAATTGACCACCATGTCGTTAAACTGGGAACAGATGACCACCACTTCGTTAAACTGGGAACAGTTGACCACCACGTCGTTAAACTGGAAACAGATGACCACCACGCCGTTAAACTGGGAACATTCGACCACCACGCCGTTAAACTGGGAATGGTTGACCACACGTCATTAAACTGGAAACTTTCGACCACCACGCCATTAAACTGGGAACGGTTGACCACCACGTCGTTAAATTAGGAACATTCGACCCCTAAGTCGTTAAACTGGGAGTGTAAAAATAAAAAATTAAAAAAAGCCGAAATGATAGGACAACTCGCAATAAGAATCAGCGAATAGAATAAAAATGAAAATAAAGCCGAAATGATGGGGCAACCATGAATAAATAGCCGAAATGATAGGGCAATCGCGATCTTCGCGATAAGAAAATCTGAAATGATAGAGCAATCGCGGTAAAAAAAAAGGCGAATGATGAGTCGCTCCAGGTACCATATTCCAGTGCAGCAATGCAGACGCCAACCAAAATCCAAATTCCCAAATGGAGAATGATGAGTCGCTCCCGGTACCATATTCCAGTGAAATGATGTAAACGCCAACCAAAATCCAAATCCCCAAATGGCGAATGATAAGTCGCTTTCGGTACCATATTCCAGTGTAGCGATGTAGGCGCCAACCAAAATTTCAAATCCCTAAATATCCCAACTGCGAATTATGAGTCGCTCCCGGTACCATATTCCAGTGCAGCGATGCAGACGCCAACAAAGTTCCAAATTCTCGCAGCCCTACGGCCGGTCCCTAAACAGACCACCATATACAATCCACGGGCTCAAATAATTCTCATCACACTCATACCCAACCACAATCACTAGTCACGCGGCCGGTCTCCGCCATCGGAATTATGCTCCATTTAGGAAGACCCACTCATATGTCCTTACGATACATGAGGAGAACAAAACGTATGAGATCCTCTCGACTCGTAAAAAAACATCTTCGTGGGATCCTTACGACACAAAGGAAAAACACACTTAGGGGTCCCCACAACTCCTAAGGAGAAAATACATTTACGAGATCCTTTCAACTCGTAGGGAAAAAATGCTTTTATGGGACCCTTATGGTTTATAAAATTGAAAAGTTTTAGGTGATAGGGACCTAAACCTGTCTCCTAAGTCATCGCTCCCCAACGAGCAGAGGAAAATGATGAATTGCTCCTGACACCTGTGCTCTAGTGTTAGCAAAGCTGATACCGACCCCTATCCCAAAATTCCAAACATCCGATCCAATAGACCCCCAAGTCTTTAAATTAGGAACAGATGACCTCTAAGACTTTAAACTACGAACAGATGACCCATAAGTCATTAAACTGGGAACGGGGGAAATCCCCTCACGGTAAGTGATGATTCGCTCCTGGTACCATATTCCAGTGTAGTGATGCTGATGTCAACACAAATCCCATATTCTCTACGGCAAATAATGATTCGCTCCTTGTACCATATTCCAGTATAGCGATGCTGAAGCTGAATAAAAACCCAAATTCCAAGTTTCAGGCTCAAAAGCCCCGCTGGACGGATAAGAAACTCCTAAATCAAATCAAATCAACAATCTCTGCGTCGGAATCATGTTTCGTCTCAGAATGTACCCCGTGTCAAAATTATGTTTCACCTCGGAGTATCTGCCTTCCCTATCGGAATTATGCTCCGCCTCGGAATCAAGTCAACCAACGACCTCCCCGTCCGAATTATGCTCCGTCTCGGAATCAAGTCAACCAACGACCTCCCCATCGGAATCAAGTTCCGTCTCGGAATCAAGTCAACCAACGACCTTCCCGTCGGAATCAAGCTCCGCCGCGGAATCAAGTCGACCAACGACCTCCCTGTCGAAATCATGATCCGCCTCAAAATAAAGTTGACCACTGCCTTCCCTACCGGAATTATGCTCCGTCTAGGAATCAAGTTGACCAACTGCCTTCCCTGCAAGAATTATGCTCCGTTTCGGAATCAAGTCAACCAATATCTCTGTGTCGGAATCATGTTTCTTCTCAGAATGTACCTAGTGTCGAAATCATGCTTTGCCTCGGAGTACCTGCCTTTTCTGTCGGAATTATGTTTCGTTTGGGAATCAACCTCTGCATCGGAGCTATACTTCGTTCAGAATGTATGCCTTGTTCAGAATGTCTGCCTTGCACCGAAATTAAGCTTCGTCCCAGGATACACCTGCCCCGTATTTAAATCATGTTTCGCCTCGGAATATCTGCCTTCCCTGTCGGGATTATGCTCAGCACCTCGAAATGATGCTCCGACCCCCGGAATTATGCTCCGCTCTTCGGAATAATGCTCCGACCCCGGAATTATGCTCCTCAAATCGGAATGATGCTCCGACCGTGGAATTATGCTCCGCACATCGGAATGATGCTCTGACCCCTGGAATTATGCTTCGTAAATCGGAATGATGCTTCGACCGTGGAATTATGCTCCGTTCTTCGGAATGTCGCTCCGATCCCCGGAATTATACTCCGCAAATCGGAATGATGCTCCGATCCCCGGAATCATGCTCTGCAAATCGGAATGATGCTCCGACCCCCGGAATCATGCTCCGCAAATCAGAATGATGCTCTGACCTCAGGAATCATGCTCCCGGAAGGATGTTCTGCTCCCGGAATGATGCTCCACCTCAAAATCAAACATCTGCGGAATAAGATACATCAATTTCATGCATACAACTTATATACACGGTGTGCATTTATTGATGGGGGGGCACTTTGTTGGGGTAAAAAATTACATCCCGGTTGATCAAGTCAAAGTCAAAGTTAACCCCAAGTAAACAGGTCCAAGCCCAGGTCAAGTAGGCCCATGCCTGAGTCGAGCCCCGCGGCCATCCTGCACCATGCCAAAATGAAAATTATGTAATAAATAATTTTGATGTAAGTTTTATGAATAAATGTAAGGAAAATGGGCATAAAGCCAAATTTTTGTAAAGCTCATGGCTCATGTGCGAAAATAATAAGCATATGAGGCATGGGATAGGCAAAATGCCATTTTGTAAAACCCAAGAGACTATATGTAAACTTGTAAGCTTATATAAGGCAACGTGATGATGAAATGAAAAAAATAATTGATCACCCTAAAAAATTAGGGTTTCTGTGCCTCCTTCTCCTCTCTCAAGGTTTCAAAGTTTCTTCTTTTTTCTGAATTAAATCAAGAGTTTAACTCTTCTTTTTAAAAAAAAAAAAGTTTTTTACCATAAAACCCTTGAAGGGGAACTCAGATCTTCCATCAAATCCCCAAAAAGGAAGATTTTTAAGTCTCATCACATTTTCTCCAAGATCCAGCCAACAGAGAGGTGGAAGAAGGAGACCCGTCTCCAAAAACCCCACTTCGAAAAGATCCAAGGCACAAAAGAAGATTCAGGGCTAAAAGGGGGAAGAAAGGGGTCCCCTTTGATCATCTCCAAAGATTTATGGGAGTTTAACTCCATTTGTCAAGATCTTTTGGAGTTTAACTCCACAAATAAAACCCTTTTAGGAGTTTAACTCCATTCAAAATCTTTTGGAGTTTAACTTCATAAATAAAAATCCTTTTTAGGAGTTTAACTCCACTCAAAATCTTTTGGAGTTTAATTCCATAGATAAAAGTCATTTTCGGGAGTTCAACTCCTCATTTCGGGGCTAAGCCCCTTCTTTCTGCAGACGCCTAGCGTCCACGTACCGGACACGTGAGGCGCTGGCACCCAGCGCCCATACGTCCTTAGGACGTTACTCACCGTTTTTTTTCTTTTCTTTTTTCTTTCTTTCATACACTCCACACTCAAAACACGTCCCCCGCTAGTAAAAATTTCTAACGGGACGCTGCCTTGCTGCTATCCCCTTTGACCCCCAGCCCGCTATCCGGGTAGCGGGACCCCCATAAACTCTGCGAGGCCTCCGATATACCCAAAACCGCTCAAGACACACACATACGCATACTATACATTGAGTCCGCATGACTAGTTTGACTCGTCAATCGGAGGTTCCTTTGTTTCAAAGACGAAAAGTAATTAACGGCAGCTTAATTCGCGGCTGCCGGAGATTCAAATCTCTACAATCAATAAATCTCAGCCTACCCTTGGCAGGGGGAATCTGTATACGCCCGACAAGCGACGCATATTTCCCATCTCAATGAGGTGACGTTAAACACCCTCAACGAGGATCGGGAATTGTCTGCTCATCGATGGCAAGAACCATCTCCATCTCGTTCATATAACTCTGGAAATGAAATGTAAAAGCCTGTCCAAATGCCAGGACTAAGCACAAACTAAACCAAGCAAGAAATGCGGAAACACCACCTTTGTTCATCGACCAAAACCTTCAAAATATTGAAATTATACTGATCTATTAAACAGCGCAAACAACTTTGGAGTTGACTTAAACAATCATTTAAAATGTTTCAAGGTTGGATTTGAGTGTATTTTCAGGGTTTTGGTCAATAAGCTTAGGGGTGTGTTTGCTTTGATAAACAAATTTAAGAGGGCATAATTGCTAAATCAGATACCATGATATCATGATAGGGCATCATACTTGTGGGTATCCATAGACAATGGGAGCAATATAAACAAGAGGCTGTCCGCAAAATCCGATATCATCGACCGGGCCTGCAACATTGGAGAGGGTGAACGTCGTGTGATGGAGCGCTCTCTGGAATAAAAATGCTGCATCCTGTTGATCAATATATTTTGAGAGAAACTGACATAACCGTTGACCAACTCAAAGGGTCGTCAATTGCTAATTAACCAGTTGAAAAGTGATAACTGATGGACAAGACGAAATGAGGGGTGGTATATGCATTTACTTCACCCTGTTTTTGTCTGATCATATCTTAATTCTCAGAAAAATGACACCCATACGAATAGTCATGTAAGCGATGATGGCCTCCAAAGAGTTCTTCCTTTCGGAAATCTCTATCCCCTTGTGGACATAAACTAAGGGGTCCTCACAAATCATTATAGGGATCGGCACAATCACGTACCCAAAACAATTCCCCTATGTTGTGATTCTATCACCGGCCATCATGTTCGCTACTTCCTATATATATTACGAGTGAGAATTACTTGGTTATTTTCTTGTCGAACATTATAAAGCAGAAAACTAGGAAATATAATAAATAAATATATATATGAGAATAATGGAGAAAAGAGGCCATAGGAGGAAATTTCCTCCTATGGCGTGGAAAAAATACAGCCTCGACTAACTTTTTCGACGATCGGCCCCCGTCATCTTCATCGTTATCATCTAAGATGTGGGCACACCAAATTTTATGTGATTCTACAATTTTTTCACCGTTGATTTAGCAATGTAAAATGTTCTATTGTCGGTAAACCGTTAATTTTGAACCCACTAAATCAACGGTGAAAAAGTTGTGGAATCACATGAAATTTGGTGTACGCACATCTTAGATGATAACGATGATGATGATGGGTGCCGATCGTCGGAAAAAATGACGGAGGTCGTATTTTTTCCACATCATAGGAGGAAATCCCCTCCTATGGCGTCTTTCCTCCATTAATCTCTATATATATATATATATATATATATAGAAAGATTACTTGAATCCCCGGAGTTGGCCTAATATCGACGGCAAGAGTTGTTTTGAGCTGGATATTTGCAGAAAGGTTAATCTCTTTCTTCTCATCGTTAGAAGTTTCGCTATACATCCTATTGAGATAGCGGGAAGTCCCGCTGATGTCATCCCCAGCAACACGTGTTTATCATCTGTTGTTATCTGATATTAGTATGAGCAATACACATAAAATAATGAGCCTGGGGATATAATCGGAATGCAATAGTCTCTTGATTTGAACACGAATCAAGCAAATCATGCATAAATGTTGATTTCAGATTCGATTTGATATGTAGAGGATCATAGACCTCAAGCATCTCAGTTTGAATTTACATTAGGGGGAATAAACTATATTCGGAAATTTACCGTATGATTTTCATTTTTCTGTTCCATGAGAGAAGACGGTTTTCCAACCTCCATAGAGTGATACACGGAGAGTTGAGATTTAAAAACAGAAAAAGAACAATTGGAGTTGATTGTTCTTTAAATATTAGTAGTCTATGTACCACACTAGATATAGAGACGACCGGCTTCTGTGTTAAAATGACAATTGAAGATATTACAGGAGGGGACTAAAGCACCAAGACCAGTATAACTTACACAACTAAAAGCATTCTTAATAAACTTGATGTCGTACAGGCTCAACATGCTATGAACAAGCCGCTTCGGAAGTAACCCGGTCCCCCCGGTGCCCTTTATTGGTGTCTGCGTATCCTTTAGACAAACAAATGTGGCCGCAAAGATCACAACATCAACCACCATATGCCAAACAAGCACCAAACACATCCATACACCAATCATCATTCTCATCGCTCCTTCCCATCTCACAAAACATTCCTCTTCTTTCCGTACCCCAGTTTGAGGGAGAGACGGGATCGAATCTGGATCGGAAAATTTTCGCATGCAAAGGAATGCAGTTCGCTCGACCAATTCCTACCTCCGACCTCCTTCCGACCTCGCTGGGCAACCGTTGGGGTATCTTGGCTAAGTGTTCCACGAAAGTTTCGTGTTTGCCCATTTCTTAGCTTCGGAGTTGATGGTACGCCCCCAAAACTGGGTGCAAAGAACTAACCATATGAGGAGGAGGGAGATGAGCAAGACGCCGTCGCCGAGGGAATGGTGCATGCGGAAAATGGCAGTGGCTTTGGCTCGGGAAGTGCGCGTGTTGAAGATGTGGATGTCCTACAAGGGTCGGGAGAGGGGGGCGGTAGTTGAAAGGGATGATGTGTAGTCCTCGAGGAGTTGGTCCACAATGGCGGTTGATTGTGGTGGGGCGTTTCGGGTTGGGATTATGATGTGATCGTCTAGGACTACTTTCGAACGGACCCATCGAGAGTTCTTGCTTCCGGGGGTGTCCCAAACTGATGGAGGCTGTGATGTCCCTCAGATATTGTCCTCCGTCGATCTGGTAGCGAGCGGTTTTTAGCGGCTGAGATTTATTTTGGGAGTTGTTGAGTGTGTGGATCTCAATGGGTTGTTGGAAGTTGCTGAGACCGAGCTACCTGCAAGGGAAGTCCCGGGGTGGGAGACCACCGTAGGACTCTCCGACGATCAAGTTAGTGTTGGGGAATAAAAGCAGCATAGCAACCTATTGGGTTCAGTTTGAATTACCTGAGTTGTCTGGGAGAGGGGTTTATATAGTAGCAGCGTGGAGCGAGCAGGCGCAAGATTATCGCCGTCAGTTACACCCCTGCATTATCCTCGCATTAATGGCGGGATACGCCCAGTAATGGGGGGATGCGCTAGCGTGGGACGCGGAACGTGGGGAGGCGGATATCTCGCCCTGGCGAGATACGCGGAGCCGTTGTGAGGGCGCTTGGGTTCCATGCTCTCGGTTGATCGGGGAAGCCGAAAAAGCTCGGCCTGTCAGGAGGCTCGGAGTTGAGCAGGGAGGCCGAGGAAGCTCGGCCTGTCAGATGGATTGGAGACGAGTAAGGAGAACGAGGAAGCCCGGCCTATAAAATAGCTCGGAAATGAGCAAGGAGACCGAGGAAGCTCGCTGGACCGCTCGGAGACGAGATGTTGGCAGTTTGTTAGGTGAATATGGAAAGTACTCGGATGTGTCCTCGGAGACGAGGTCCCGGGGAACGCCCATAATGCATCTCATTTATTCTACCTCCGTAGCCTTCGGGACGCATCATCCGCCACGTGTCATAATCTGAGGAGATACCACTTGTGAGCATCATCATTAGCCCCCCACTCTCGTTTTGACCTATTCATGGTTTGGGTCGAGAGTGGCCGCTTGGTTTTTTTCTGCCCAGTTTGGTGTTGAGAATCATAGCGTGGATTGCCCGGGAATGACATGGCGTTTGGTGATTGTGTCATTTCGATCTTTGGGCCCACGTGTCGTCTTGTCGCGCGCCTAAATTTTCACGCGTATCCCTGACGGCGTCAGCGGATTAGTGAAATGATGGCGCTTTAAAGAGAAGGCGCCGTTTCAGTCAATCGTCAGTTGGGGTACGGGCCACGTGTCGCACGTCGGTTGGCGGGCGAGACAAGCTGTCTTTAACTACTGCAATCGAAGAGACGTCCTCAATGGTCGACCGCCACATGGAGCTTCGACTACCGCTAGGCGCGACATTTCCTTTTGGCGGGAATCAATCCGGGCCGTAGGATGTTCTCTTTGAGGTGTATAAATATGAGGGGACTATTCTAGGGCCAACACTTTGCCTTAATTCCCTTCCGTTGCTTGAAAATTGCTCGGAGCTCCTCCGTATAGATCGGATCTTCCGTTGATTTTTCCTCGGCAAGTCCTTTTCTTGAATCAGGTGAGATGTCTTCCTCTGAGGTGACTATAGATGTAGTAGGGGTAGAGTTGGACGATGAGGCCCAAGTTGCTAGGGCCGAGTCCCGTGGGTATTCTTCCTCTTCGGCTTCAGATAGCCGAGAGGGTTCTTCTTCTACAACGTATTCTGTGTCGAGCTTGACCCTTAGAGTCAGGGATGCCCGAGTTACTCGATGTCGGGCGGCAATAAGGGCTCCCAAGGTGCGCATCGGGAATACCCGTGATGCGCCCTCCGTCTTGAATCTCATGGTCGAGCTTTCCGACATTCGGACTCGATTCCATATTCCATCCATTTATTCACTCCATCTGGCTAGAGAGGGTGAACGGGCAGACCAGGTGCAGGGCAAGGAGGTTGCCCTGTATCTGGAAGCATTCCAAGCAGGAATGCGTCTGCCCTTCTCACCAGAGGTTTGTGCGGTGCTTCATTGCTTCCATCGTACCCCGGGCCAGCTAGCGCTAAACTCAAGGAGGATCCTCCTTGGGTTTCTAGTCCGGTTAAAACTTGAACAGATCCCCTTTAGTTTGACCCTCCTCTTGTTTTTTCTTTGCTATAAAAATCATCCCGGTACCAGTAAGGAGGAGCCGAACGGGGTGTATTTTTCGTTTAAAAAACGTAAGGGAGGGGGCGGCCGGGTCGGGAGTAGTGGTTGTCCCTTCTTCCATCCATGAATGGAAGGAGAAGTACGTATTCATCGGGCCACCGGAAGGCGGGGATTGGCCTATGACCACACAGTGGCACAGGGCCGACTGCCCGAAGTCATAGCAATCGACCTCCCCCGAGGCGAGGTGATGTCCCAGTGGGAACCGATCCAGCGGGCCGACGTCCTGCTTTTCGAGTAGGTACTGAGTTGGGCTGATCTCAGTCCTGTGCGTTTCCTGGGTAAGTTAGGATTTTTGATGATCTGTTTAGACTTTGCTTAAGTTTCTTTTGCCTTTTCAATGTCGCTGACCTTTTTCTCTTGCGTGTTCTTTTTTTGCAGAGCCCATGGACCAATCAAAAATCATGGCTGTCATGGCCGTGAAGGCCCAAGGAAAAAAGGCCGACGGCACCAGCTCGTCCCGACCCTGTTCAAGCGCGGCCCTAAGGCAAACTCCTCCGGCCAGGCCTTCTGCAGCACCCTCAGTCCCGAAGGAGCGCCGTGTGGGGTTGGGGGCAGAAGCATGTGCAGGACCCGGCACCCCGGGTGAAGGAGGAGGAATCTCCCCTCGCCGAGGAAATCCGCCTCAAGAGACTGAAGCGGGTGGTCTCTCAGTTGCCCCTTACTGAGATCCAAGTGCAGGACAGCGACTTTTGCATTGAGGTGCCCTCGGGGTTATCCGTGTCCGACAGCTTGCTAGCGGACATGGAGAAGGTGGCGGGGACCAAGATTCCTCGGGGCACCATGAAGGCCTAAGTGGCCGCGATTGCCTAGGAGGCAGTTCAGGTCGATAGTTTCTTTCTTAAGGAATCACTCAAGTTTTATTTCCTCTGTTTTAGTTTTCTAACATGTTTGTTGTTTTTCCTCACGTCCGCCAGCACTGTGCTCTCCTCGTCCATATGGAGTCCAAGAAGATAGCCCCAGCAATGAAGAAGGCGGGTGGATCCTCGTGGGAGGAAGAGCTTCGCCTTCAATTGCAGTAAGCGGAGGAGAAGGCGGCCATTCTTGACTCAAGATTGGTCACCGAGGGGCTGACAAACTCCAAGCTGAATGAGTCCCATCGTCTTCTAACCGAATCCAACTGGGCTATTCAAGCCAAGATGGAGGAGACGAACAGCCTTTACAACTCCATGAAAAGGTTGAAGGACGTCTTCAAGAAGGATGCTCATGCGGCTTTGGACGCGGCTAAGCTTGCCAAGAGCCGGGTGGCGAAGGCCATGGAGGATTACAAGGCGTCCGATCAGTTTTACCTTGATCTCGCCGAATCCGTGGCCGTCGGGTGGCACAAGGCTCTCGACGCCGTCAAGGAGTCTATGCCGGAGTTTGTCGATAGCGAGCTCCGTGCTAAGTTCCCTCTCACCGAGGAGGAGCCGCAGGGGGAGGCGCCGAGCTGGCTGCAGGAGGCGAGGCTGTTGGCGGAAGCGTCGAACCTGAGGTCGCCGTTTTGGCCCTTGATGGTGGCGTCGAGCAGGAAGAGATCCCGGTCGAGCGGGCGGTCTGAGCTATCCTCCCTCTGCGATTTTCTTGTATCTATTTTTGTTTTAGATTTTTGTAAGCCTCCGGGTATTTTTGTAAGGCTGAGGAGCCCACAATACCTTTGTACATAATTTTGATCATGAATAAAGTGTACTTTTTCTTCGCTCGGATATCTGATCGATCTGCAAGTACTTTAGCTCATATACTTTTCATTATTCGAATCTTTATTCTGCAAGTATTTTTAGCTCGTAAGTCTCTTTATCTTGCTAACGTAAAGTCGGTGTCCTCCCTTTCCCTGGAGTCGAGGTGGTGATCGCGCATCGAGTATGAATCAATTGATAGCCAAATGTAGGAAGGTCGGTATCCTCCCTTTCTACGGAGTCGAGGTGGAGATCGTGCATCGAGTATGAATCGATTGATAGCCAAGTGTAGGAAGGTCGGCGCCACTCGATTCTACCCGGCTGCCTCATGGTGAAGGCTTTAGATCAACTTCTTTGTAGGGCAGGAATCTACCCCTTTGCGGATGAGCCAAGCAGGAAGCTACCCGGCCGCCTCATGAGGAGGGCTTTTGATCGGGCCGAGCAGGAATCTGCCCGGCCGCCTCATGATAAGGGCTTTAGATCCACAACGTTTTTTGGGCAAGAACCTACCCGCCGCGGATGGGCCGAGCAGGAAGCTGTATAGAGGCCTCATGATGAGGGCTTTAGATCCACATCGTTTGTTGGGAAGGAATCTACCCGCCGTGGATGGGCCTAGCAGGAATCTTCCAAGCCGCCTCGTGATGAGGGCTTTAGATCCACAATGTTTTTTGGGCAGGAAGTTACCCGCTGTGGATGGGCCGAGCAGGAAGCTGCATGGCGGCCTCATGATGAGGGCTTTAGATTCACAGCGTTTGTTGGGCAGGAATCTACCCGCTGCGGATGGGCCGAGCAGGAATCTGCCCGGCTGCCTCGTGATGAGGGCTTTAGATCCACAGTATTTGTTGGGCAGGAAGTTACCCGCTGCGGATGGGCCGAGCAGGAAGCTGCACGACGGCCTCATGATGAGGGCTTTAAATCCACAGTGTTTGTTGGACAGGAAGCTACCCGGTGCGGATGGGCCGAGCAGGAATCTTCCCAGCCACCTCATGATGAGGGCTTTAGATCTACAGCATTTGTTGGGTAGGAAGCTGTCCGCTGCGGATGGGCCGAGCAGAAATTTTCTCAGCAACCTCATAGCGAGGGCTTTGTTAACTATCTAGTATCTTCTTGGGGCATCGTTCAACCTCCCTTGACCCGTCAAGCACGGGAAGGGTGAATGTCATGGGTGACACGTAGCCATTCCCTATTAGGAAAGTGCGATATTTCGTGATTCGCGTCGTTTGCGTGAGTAAATCTCGGCCGTTGGAAGATTCTTGTTGAAGCTATAAATACCGTAGGCATGTTGGTTTCTTCCTAGTCTTGCCTCCTCTGATGATGACCGTTCATGTATACCATCAGGGAGATCGTTTCTCATGATGATGTATACTCTTACAACTTTGATCGTTCCGAGGAGACGCACGAGGCGGTGGTAGGCCGTCTAGAGGGCCCTTGTGGGCGCCTGCTTCCCTGGTGATCTCTTCTCCTTCAGGTGCTAATTTATGCGATATGGAGGACTTTCCCGGGTCTGTACAACACGCTGTCTCCACAGTTAATGGACGAGGCGTTTGAAAAAATGCACACTGTCCACGGGCTTGGTCCGATCTCAAAGAGTAGGCGGGATCGCTTGGTGGACCTCCTTCTTGAGAGTTTCCAGCAAAAGTTGGTCGTCGCATCTTGCTCGGCAGACGGGGATCCCGGGGAGTCCGTGGCTTCTAGGATCTGAGAGTACCGTCAGAAGGAGCGTGTCTAGGCTGCATGGGCTCGGCTGGAGGAGCTTTCTTCGGTATACCATCGACAATATTTCCTTATTCCTTACCCTCCTTTGTTGTAATTGTTGTAAGGCTCGGGAGCCTATAATACCTCTTAATAAATAAATTTCTCTTTTGTTGAAGTGCATTGTCTCTTTTTACCCCTTCGGTATATTTTATACTCTTTCTTAAAAAAAATTTAGGAGTCTCGGAACCGAGAAAAGGAACAAAACAGGTCTCTTCTGCGAGAGGACCTAGATTATGAGACTTAATTAAATGCCAATAGGAATTACATTATTTCAAAAGAGGGTACATGTTTATTTATACAACTTAAGTTTCTCGGCGTTATAAGGTTGAAGAAAATTACACCCCCCGGCATCCTGCAGGCGGTACGCTCCACCGGGCAAAACCTCTGTTATGAGGAATGGTTCGTCCCACTTCAGGGAGAATTTATGTAGTCTCCCTTGGTCCATGAACTCGTTTCTTCGCAAGACCAGATCTCCCGTCTTGAAGGCTCAATGTTTAATTCGGGTATTGTAGTAGCGTGCGGTTTACTGCTGATAGGCGGCTGCCCTGATTTGCGCTCGATCCCGCTTTTTCAGTAGGACGTCCAAGTTGCTTCGGAGTGCCGAGATGTTAACTTCATCGTCGAAGTGTTCGACCCTATAACTTGGCAGTCCGATCTCCGCGGGGTCCTTCGCCTCGGAACCGTAGCAGAGGCTGAATTGGGTTTCTCCCGTAGGTGTTTTCTTCGATATTCGCAATGCCCATAACAATCGTGGCAGTTCTTCGACTCAGCCGCCCTGCCTTCATTCCAAGCAGGCTCTGAGACCGCGGATGACACCTCGGTTGGCTATCTCGGCTTGCCCATTGCATTGAGGATGTGCGACTGCGGTAAACTTCATCAATATGTGGTAATCTCTGCAAAACTCCTTGACTTTATCATTTTCGAAGTTGGTCACATGGCCGCTAACTATGCATCTTGGGATCTCAAATCGAGAAATTATGTTGTTCTGCAGGAACTTTATCATAGAGCTCGCATCCGGTTTCCTGATGGGTACAAGCTCTATCCATTTCGTGAAATAGTCCACAGCAACAAGGATGTATCTGTGCCCGCCCGTGCCGGTGGGGAGTTGGCCCACCATATCCATCCCCCATTGTGAAAACGGCCAAGGGGAACTGAGTGGAGTTAGCTCGGTGGCGGGGAGACGAGGTATGCTGCCGAAGAGTTGGCAATTCTTGCATCTTTTGACCAGCTTCTCGGCATCCCGATGTAATCTCGGCCAATAGTACCCTTGCAGTAGTGCCTCTTGGACCAGGGTTCGGGCCCCCTGATGTGCTCCGCCGATCCGTTCATGTATCTCTCACAGAACGTAGCCAGTCTCATGGGGGTCGATGCACCGGAGCAATGGCTTAGTGTATGATTTCTTCTACAGGTTTTTGTTGCTCCATACGAAATGTCGTGCTTTGGCCCGAAGCCGGCGAGCTTCTCCTCGGTCTTCGGGAAGTACATCGTCCTTTATAAACTCCACGAGGGGCTTTCTCCAATCTCAGCCTTCTTACCGGGTTGTGTAGATCTGGAGCGTTACCTCTCCGTTTTTTACGCTGGGCCATGGTAAGACTTCGAAGAGGATATTCCTTTTATGGTTGGCCGAATAGGAAGAAGCGAGCTTGCTCAAGGCGTCGGCTTGGGTGTTCAAGTTCCTGGGAATCTGTTCCATTTGAACTTCGTCAAAATTTTTTCGAAGCCTTTTTACTTTGGCCAGGTATTTTATCATGAGTGGCTCCCGGGCTTCGAAACGCCCGGTTACTTGGTCGACGACCAGTGCGGAGTCGCTGCGAACTCTGATGGTCTTCATCCCTACCCCGGAGGCGATTCGAAGTCCTGCCAACAAAGCCTCGTATTCCGCGGCGTTGTTCGACGCTCTGAACCCGAGCTTTAAAGAGTATTCCATTTCCATTTCGTCCGGGCCGTGGATGATCAAGCCAGCCCCGCTCCCCTCCTCGGTAGAGGATCCGTCCACATAGAGCACCCAGTCCAGGATGTGTTAGATGTAATGCCCTCAAAGTCAATTATTGGATCGCAGGCACATGATTGCAATGATTGAGGAGGACCTATACCGGTAGGACAGTCTTACTCGAGATGATAGTATGCTATCTGGTTTGTTTTTATCATCGTGTACAGTTTTAGGTGACATGATCACTATTACACGTTGATAGAGCCCTTAGAATTCTTGCTTGACTACCAGCAATATGATGGCGATCATATACGTGAGAGTTGGGTAGTCTATAAGCACATCCTTAAAAGTGGTCCCTAGTCCTGGGAGTTTCGAGACAGGGCATCGATACTCCGAAGTAGACTAGTGTATACAGTCGAGACCCCGACGAGGGGCGGTGGCCGGTCTCACAAACCATTGGTGTCAGTTGGTTCACCTAAAATGTATACAGGTGCTCATTGGGTTATGAGTGCACCGGACAGGACTCGCCGGGAACCTGCTAGTTGGTATTATACCTAGCGTCAGATAGCAGTTCCCTGGTGACATGTGTACAGGTTAGTTCATCGACCTGAGGTCGTCATTTGACTTGTGTGAGTTCCCACTGTGCTTAGATTACTACCCTATCACGGCTCAAAGGAGTCGTGCAAACAGGTTTTAGTTGGGTACAGTCCCGAGCCACATAGAGGTAGTGAGCGGATCGGCAGGGGATTCGTCTCTCCGGGTATCGGGGGTGAGATCGCGCTATGTCTAGAAGAGCCATTACACCAAGTCCTTAGCCAAGGCAGGTGAGAATTACCGGTAGGTATTCCAGTAGTTTCTCAGGGTGTTCAGGGCTACCCTCCGACATGACTTATACCGCTTTTGGGGGTCTGACGCTACCAGCCCCCTAAGCCCGATATGCGATGCTCATAGACGAACGGACCGGATTGTATGGATATTGTCACTGATAGGCTCTGTAGGGTTCCAGGATGAGTTCGCTCATCGGCTTCCCTTTCGGTCAGAACATGGGCAGCCGTTACGCACAGCTAATGCCGATGACGTGCTTGTGGTTAAACCCACTGCCAGAGTATTGACGTGTGTTTAGAGTCCCCCACAGATAGTTTCCCAAGTTCGGGCGAAACGTTGTAGAGGCCGTATGGTTTTATGGCAGGGTTCGAACATGCGTGTGCACTTGTGCACGTGTCATGGTTCGGACAGATAATACTAGTGGGTTTTGGTTTAAGCCGGATTCTAGTATTATATTGTGTAGGAGTATTTTTTTGTCTCATTGCATTTTGTATTCGGTCGGAATACAAATGCGGGTATGTATATACAGTTGTGGGGTAATCCTGTAATTTGTTACGGGATTGCTTTTTGAAGTTGCCAGTTTTTCTCCGTTCGATTAAACATTAGTTTTAATGTTTAATTATTGGTTGATGTTGATATATCATTTTTGGCCAAAAATCCATTCACCATTTGTTGTGGCCGAAATCATTATCAAGTGAGGATTGGGATTTATTTTTGTGGGTGAGTCATTGGGTGTGTTATGGAATTGTTTCTAGATTGAGGCAAGGTGGCTTCAATGGATAAGCTTTCATTTAATTCCTTTTGTCTTAAGCTTTGGATATTTGTAGTTGTGATAAGGTTTATGATTATGGTCACCTCTTTTCTTTATGCTCACCTCCCCCACTCAATGGCCGACCCCACCAATTTCAGCCCCCCCAATTGGCCGAGCACTTCTTTGAGTGAAAAATGATTCATTCGCTAAAAGCTTAAGCTCATTCCTTCACCCAAAAAGGCAACTTCAATTTACCTTCACCCAATGGCTTGGGTTCCTTGAGACAAACTATTCTACACACTCTCTACGTCAATCTTGGACATGTCGGCTAGCAAACTTCATGTCCGAGATGCCTCGGTTTAGAGGCGGAATCTCGTATAAAGATCCGTTGACGTGAAGCTACCTCGACGAGGAGACCGTAGATCGAGTGAGATTGCAGATGCCGCGAGGAGCGTGGAATGATGGCTAAAGACCGAAGGGCACGGATTGATCGGTATAGCAATTCTATCATTTTGTAGATTGCTAGTTTAGTGTTAATGGCACGATCCGGGTTACAGTCTATGTTAGCGCCAGTTTATGAAAAAGTTTTTATTGCGCGTTTGGCCTCAGATTATTGGCCGGGGCGCTACCGTAGACTTACATGGTATCAGAGCCACGCCATTAACCTTTACTAGCTTGTTCTAACATGTTTAAAATATCGATCGAACGAAATTTCCAAAATTGCAATTCCAAATTTAAAGTTTCTGTCAAAATTTTTTTTGTCGTCTAAAAATTATTTTGAGTATGTCAGAAAATCGAGCAGGCTTTTCTAAGACTGCAGAAGAAATTTGGTAGACTGAGCCCACCAAACCACCGTGGAACCGCCGCAGAACCCATAGGTTTGCCGCGGTCCCACCGCCGTTTTGGGGCTTCAGTGCACCATTTTTCTTCTGGGTGTCTTTCATGTGGAATTGTAGTTTCTGGAATATTTTGTTTGGGCCCAGATTTGTTTGAGTACTAGATTTGTACTTGAGGCCCACTTTGAGAAGTTTTGTCGATCGGAATTTTAAATGTGTTAGTTTACAGTGCTTACATTATATCTGTGAGCGTGAATGTCATTCGATCGGTAAATCTTGTCTAATTGCTATAGTTCTTTTAGACGGGTTTGCGAACGTGACATTCACGTTGACGTTCTGTGTTGTGCTGTGATGTTGCGGATTGGTCGTGGTAGATAGCTTGCGTGCAATGGTAGTGCAGTTTGGATTTATTTATGCATTTGATATTGCGGGGCGAGCGTCCAACATGTGGACTGCTATTGCTGCCTGTTTGTATATTATTCTTTTGGGACACGACCAGGTTGAGGTCGATATACCCGTTGTACATATTTTCATTTCTGTACTAGGCTTACCCCGCGACGGAGTGCACGGATAGTCGGGTTCTGGAGGGCAACGGGTCCGCATCTCATGGCTTTGAGAGGGAGGTGGCCTCACTCTAGGATTGGCAGGCTATTCGCTGCACTCGTAGGGGGTATAGGTTGACCCAAGGAGGGGTGCTCAAGTTACCGGATTCCATGAAGTGCCGGGTGGTCCATTCACTTTGCTGAAGGGGGTTGCCTCACTTCAGGTTTTGGCGGGTAACTTGCCGCACCCGTAGGGATCTAGGATTTCATTGCACAGGCTATCCACACGACAGGAGAACGTCGGGTTTCAGTTGCGGCTCTGTGAAACCCGGGGCTCCCAGATTATCTGTATTGTTCCGTGATGCTTATTACTTTTCTGTAATGTTGCATTTATCATGCCTGGATCGATTATTGTATATTGGTATATATACTAGTAGATGTTGTATATGTTTTACACCCGCGCTAGTCCAGTCCCTGCTCTGTCGTTAGTTAAGTAACCTAACGGGTGATGACGGGACCTAGTGACGAATGCGGATAGCATATACGTACATTTTATTTTTATTCTTTTCTGGTGTGATTAATTGATGGGACTGCGTTGATTTTGATCAATGCAAGGAAAACAAACCTGTTTGACGTTGTTGGAACAGTTTTCAAAAGGTGTTATTACAAGGACGTTTTCTTTTGTTTTGCACAGTGGTATTCAGTTGGAATATTCTGCACCTTATTTGACGAGGCAAGGGCCGAGATCCCTTCACCGGGAGTGACCCCTTGGGCAGAAGTTTGCCTCAGGGTAATAACTTCACTATAGTCGATTACTTGTTGCTTTGCATCGCGGTATTCAGTTGGAATATCCCGCACCTCATTCCATAAGGAAAGAGCCGAGATCCCTTCACCGGGAGTGACCTCTTTAGCAAAGGTTTTCGCCACTATATTTTTGTAAAAAGCTATCAGGTCCTTCAACGAGATCAAGTTCATTACGTTAAAGGTTTTTCGCCAAAAACCAGCCGTAGCCCTCCGTCATTTCAGACGGGTAGCACTTAGTATTCATGCTATGTTTGTTGGCCCTTAGTCAAGGCATAGTAGATGGTAGCTGCTTGTTACCTTTCTGTTGTATAGGTAGATGCGTTGGTTTGGGACAGCCATACAGCCTTGTTGGCCCTTAGTCAAGGGCGAGTACGGGTAGGTTCAAATTAACCTGGACAATAAAGGGTAGAACTTGACACGTGACTTATGATTTGTTGGCCCTTAGTCAAGGTCATAAGAGCATGGGGCAAAAATCTACATCGGGAGTTTCTAAAGAAACTGAAACTTGCCAGGCATGCGCATACCTTCTGGAGTATGATAACGTGAGTGGATTCCTTCACGTTATCATGCGATGATAGTTGGATCCCGATTCCCACTGATGTGTTGGTTTACTCTTCGGGTGATCCCGACTAATTCTTCTTTCAGATTTGGAGGAGAATTTGACGATACAGTGGAAAGTCTCCTGATTAGATAAAGTGATAACCATTCTGATATAAGTTAGAGTACACGCATAGTGTTTCTTTTCTCTCTTTCTGGCAGCAACCATTGACCGACCTTAGACTATGACTCAGTGACCAAGTTGACCGAACCTTCTTAAAATACTGGCTTTTGGATTGTCTGAGTTGCATACATCATTGCCGCTTCTTCTTTTACCCTTTGCATTTCTTCAGAACACCTCGTATCACTACGAACATCCACTTCCATTGGATAAATCCATCGTATGGTTATATACGAACTCGAAGGGACTTCTTCGAGGATGGATTCAGGTTCAGGAAAAATTGAATTGGTTTATTCAGTTGTCTTTTATCATCACCTTCTCTCAGGTTAAGAGTACTCCTTAGTTTAGGAGATGGAACACCAATTACGCTTATTAGATAGTCTTCTTCTAAACCATAGGCAGATGCCGAAAGGTAGAGAATGAAGAAAACCAATTAGCCTAAGTAGGATGTACAGAAGGTAATAAGTAAAGACAAAATAAAGGGATTAGAAAGAGGGCAAAATAAATTGCGACTTCTATCATTCACGACCAAACCGCGTAGTTCATCGCCACTCCTACTTCACCTTTGTTTTTTCTCTAGTTCAGAAGAAATAGAATAAGGTTTTATTCAGTTGTCTTTTATCATCACCTTCTCTCAGGTTGCGAGTACTCCTAGGATTAGGAGAGTACACCTATTATACTTACTGGATAGTCTTCTTCTAAACCATAGGCTGGTGTCGAATGGTAGGGAAGGAAGAAAACCATTTAGCTTAACGATGGTGTACAGAAGGTAACGACTAAAGACAAATAAAGGGATTTGGAGAGATGACAACGAAATATACGGTTATAGTCATGAATCTGATTATGGAAGAGGCATTACTACGAATACCCGGATACCCCTTCGAAACATTTTCATGTTTCAGTTTCACTGTGTATTGTTAATAGAAAACTGATTTCCCAATTAGACACTTGCTCCAGGGTATGTATTTACCATGTATGATTCTCACATCTGGATGGTTTTACAGATGATGAGTGGGAGTAAGTTATTGGGAATTAGGTGATCATCCCCATTATATCGGAATTCGTTGTAATTGGTGATATTTGAGGAAATCGCCTGGGTTTTTGCTTGACAGCAAGTATTTGGTTTTGAATATCCGTTGTTATGCACCAATTTCAAATTGATATATCTGTACGTTTATTTTCATAAAGTGAGATATAACTTTTGAAATTATGTCTGTGACATTTACCTATATCAGTTGACGATTGAGTAAGGAGCATTGAACAGCAGAGTAGTTCTTAACCATAAGTACAGTTTTCAACCTACGATGCACAGATTTTGAGTTATTCAACTCAGCGGACTTATACAGAGTATTGTATGTTGTCCAGTATTCATTAGGACAAAGGGGTTGGTCCTCGTACTATGTTCTGTTTACTTGTGACTTCTCTAGTTTTTAGACAAGTGTTTCGTAGAAATACAAGGTCTAAGTTTTGAGAAGTTGTGGGTACAGGAATAAAGTAGAGAACCAGGTGTTGCAAGTATCGGGATTCTTCAAGATGATCGAATATGTAGATTCTTGTGTATGGTATTCAGTTGATAGTAATGGTTTTGAGAAACTTATTTCTCTTTCGGGTTACTCATAATTGGATGCATTCCTAAGTTGAGTAATGCTGATCGGCATCTCTCTATTTTGTTGACATGCACTGGAGACAGCTGCATGATTTGAATCTGGTTCTAATTAAATCTGTGCCTCGGATTCTATATTGGATATATAATGGTTCGTATCTTAACGATGTTAAGGTATGGGGAGTTGTCCGGCTTATGCTTAAAACCAGACTCTGGATAACTCAAGGCACGTTTCTGTAATGGCAGTTTGTGGGTTGACCCGGGCTATGACGAGAGTTAATTTTCTACCATTTGGAAGATCAATAGTGACATTGTTCTTGACTCGCCACAGTTTTAGTAAAATGGATTTTTTCAGAAAACAGTAGTGGGAGTATGGTAGAACTGGAAGTGATCCCAGAACCGCAAACGATTACTGAAAATTTAATAGGACCTAAATATTCAATCAGGTTTGACATTCTATTAGCCACTCCGCAGATATGGTGGGTAACCTCAGGCACTCGAGAGGTACTCCGGTAGCCTCAAGGACGGTGACAGGGAGGTTCTTGTTTACTCAGACTTGCCATTACTGCTGCTCCAGACTATGAGACCCGGCATGAGGATGAGTATAACGTCGTTCTAAACTAGCTTTAGAAGTGCACGTGTATATGCCTCTGCCAGAGGGTTGGTGTGGTCATTGGGAGCAGCGAAAGTATAGTGGACAAATAGCTTATGTCTATTTATAGACTAAAGCAGATATAGCGGAGATAGATCATCTATTTTTGATGTGACAGTCATGGCTTTGACTTCATCAGAATATGTGATGGATCTGTTAAGAAGGTAGTAGGGTGTGATGTCCTGGTGTTTGGATGACATACACAGAGTAGGAAGTGAAATTCCTATACTACGATCGGTTATACTGTGGTTGTTACACAGTAGGTTCTCCACAAAGGATATGGATATAATATCTGACATTCTGGTTACTTGATCTATGGTTTTAGATCTAGATTTGGGTAGTTTCCTAATCTGGGTACTTAGACAGTATTCTAAAAGGTATTTTAGAATAGACGACTCCTGGTATGGTGGTGTACCTGCGGGTGATGGAGTCTCCCTCTCTAAAGGTGTCTTACAGACTAAAGGGGAGAGGGATGTGCATGATTGGCATATCACTTGCTTAGGCAATTGAGTCAATCATGAGATGTCAAGTACCACACCAGATGTTGTTTTTGCACTAGATGCAATAAGTTTATATTAATCCAATCCTGGAGAAACATTCGGAAGCAGTTTTAGAACATAAGTGGATGTTTTAGAGATTTGATAACGGCAGCCTCCTTCTGGAGACAGTTATCATTTCAGGCTTCCAAGGTGACACAGATGACAGAGTGACTGTCAGAGTTATAGTTTTCCCTCTGACGAAGAGGGCAGTAGTTTGGACAGGTGGTCCAAAAGGATACTGAGGGAGGCATGGTGCAGGATACTGATTAGGTTCAGTTAACGATACGGTCTAATAAGTTTGGATTTGGAGTTCATTTATGAATTAGGTCCCATCAGATATCCAGACATATTCTAAAATAGGTATTACTCAATTCGGGAGATGGCTTTCTCCGCGAACTGGAGATTAAGAGAGACATAGAAAGAAACATCAGGGCGGATCCACTCGCTGAGGGTATTTCTCGAACACAAGAGTTTTACAAACGAGCTTTTTGAAACTGATTAGTAGAGGAGTTGGGTGTTCGGTATTACACGGGCTGTGAGTATGCGACATCGCAATAATTAGCCTTAAGTGCAAGTGGGAGATTGTTGGATGTAGTGCCCTCAAAGTCAATTATTGGATCACAGGCACGTGATTGCAATGATTGAGGAGGACCTATACCGGTAGGAAAGTCTTACACGAGATGATAATATGCTATCTGGTTTGTCTTTATCATCGTGTACAGTTTTAGGTAATATGATCACTATTACACGTTGATAGAGCCCTTAGGATTCTTGCTTGACTACCAGCAGTATGATGGTGATTATATATGTGAGAGTTGGATAGTCCATAAGCACATACTTAAAAGTGGGCCCTAGTCGTGGGAGTTTCGAGACAGGGCATCGATACTCCGGAGTAGACTAGTGTATACAGTCGAGACCCCGACGAGGGGCGGTGGCCGGTCTCACAAGCCATTGGTATCGGTTGGTTCGCCTAAGATGTATACAGGTGCTCATTGGGTTATGAGTGCACCGGACATGACTCGCCGGGAACCTGCTAGTTGGTATTATACCTAGCATCAGATAGCAGTTCCCTGGTGACATGTGTACAGGTTAGTTCATCGACCCGAGGTCGTCATTTGTCTCGTGTGAGTTCCCACTGTGCTTAGATTACTACCCTACCACGGCTCAAAGGAGTCATGCAAACAGGTTTTAGTTGGGTACAGTCCCGAGCCACATAGAGGCAGTGGGCGGATCGGCAGGGGATTCGTCTCTCCCGGTATCGGAAGTGAGATCGTGCTGTGTCTAGGAGAGCCATTACACCAAGTCCTTAGCCAAGGCAGGTGAGAATTACTGGTAGGTATTCCAGTAGTTTCTCAGGGTGTTCAGGGCTACCCTTCGACACGATTTATACCGCTTTTGGGGGTCTGACGTTACCAGCCCCCTAGGCCCGATATGCGATGCTCATAGACGAACGGACTAGATTATACGGATATTGTCACTGATAGGCTCTGTAGGATTCCAGGATGAGTTCGCTCATCGGCTTCCCTTTCGGTCAGTACATGGGCAGCTGTTACGCATAGCTAGTGCCACTGACGTGCTTATAGTTAAACCCACTGCCAGAGTATTGACGAGTCTTCAGAGTCCCCCACAGATAGTTTCCCAAGTTCGGGCGAAACGTTGTAGAGGCCGTATAGTTTTATGGCAGGGATCGAACATGCGCGTGCACTTGTGCACATGTCATGGTTCGGACAGATAATACAAGTGGGCTTTGGTTTAAGCCGGATTCTAGTATTATATTGTGTAGGAGTATTTTTTGTCTCATTGCATTTTGTATTCGGTCGGAATACAAATGCGAGTATGTATATACAGTTGTGCGGTAATCCTGTAATTTGTTACGGGATTGCTTTTTGAAATTGCCAGTTTTTCTCCGTTCGATTAAATATTAGTTTTAATGTATAATTATTGGTTGATGTTGATATATCATTTTTGGCCAAAAATCCATTCACCATTTGTTGTGGCCGAAATCATTATTTAGTGAGGATTGGGATTTTGTTTTATGGGTGAATCATAGGGTGTGTCATGGAATTGTTTCTAGATTGGGGCAAGGTGGCTTCAATGGATAAGCTTTCATTTAATTCCTTTTGTCTTAAGCTTTGGATATTTGTAGTTGTAATAAGGTTTATGATTGTGATCACCTCTTTTCTTTATTCTCACCCCCACTCAATGGTCGACCCCACCTATTTCAGCCCCCCTAAATTGGCCGAGCACTTCTTTGAGTGAAAAATGATTCATTTGCTAAAACCTTAAGCTCATTCCTTCACCCAAAAAGGCAACTTCAATTTACCTTCACCCAATGGTTTGGGTTTTTTGAGACAAACTATTCTACACACTCTCTACATCAATCTTGGACATGTCGGCTAGCAAACTTCATGTCCGAGTTGCCTCGGTTTAGAGACGGGAGCTCGTATAAAGATCCGTTGACGTGGAGCCACCTCGACGAGGAGACCGAAGATCGAGCGAGATCGCAAATGCCGCGAGGAGCGTGGAATGATGGCTAAAGACCGAAAGACACGGATCGATCGGTATAGCCATTCTATCATTTTGTAGATTGCTAGTTTAGTGTTAATGGCATGATCCGGGTTATAGTTTATGTTAGCGCCAGTTTATGAAAAAGTTTTTATTCCGTGTTTGGCCTCAGATTATTGGCTGGGGCACTACCGTAGACTTACAGGATGGGCTCAGGTACCTCTTCGATCGAGAGACGTGGTTTAGGGCTCTGCGCTGCCGTTCCTTCTTTAGCGGGAATAGTGCATTCGACGACAAAATCTACTAAGACCTACGCTTTGATGGCTTATCGGGGGCGGTACTTGATATCGAATTAGGACAATTCCCACCTCCATTTCTTCAGACGACCCGACGACTCGGGGGAGGCGAGAATAGACCCTAAAGGCCGTTTGATGAGGACAAGGATTGTGTGTACTTGGAAATAATGTCGAAGTTTTCTGGAGGCGACGACAAGTGCCAGGACTATTTTCTCTATGGCCTGGTATCTCGTTTCCGCGTCCTTGAAAACATGGCTCACGTAATAGACTGTCCTCTGTATTCTTTCAAATTCTCTGACAAGTACTGAGCCTGCAGCCTGGTCGGAGATGGCTAGATACAATAATAGCTCGTCGCCCTCGACTGGTCGGATGAGTAGCGGAGGAGTTGCTAGGTGCGCCTTGAGTTGCTCGAAAGAGTTCTGGAATTTCTCAGACCATTCGAACTTAGGAATTTTCCTTAAGGCCCTGAATAACGGGAGCCACTTCTCTTCAGATCTGGACATAAAGCGACTTAGGGCATCCACCCTTCTTATGAGGCACATGATGTTGACATTTCTCTTGGGCGTTGCCATATTGAGGATGGCGCTGATCTTTTCTAGGTTTGCTTTGATTCCTCGATGGGTAACCATGAACCCGGGAAATTTCCCACTGGTGACTCCGAACGCACACTTAGCTGGATTCAGCTTCATTTTGTACTTGTGTAGGACGTCGAATGTCTTGCCGAGGTCTTTAGTGTGCCCGGCTGAGGAGACGGATTTTACGAGCATGTCGTTGACGTAGACTTCCATGTTTCTCCCAATCTGTGGTTTGAACAGCTTATTGACCTGGCGTTGATATGTGGCCCCTGCGTTCTTGAGCCCGAAGGGCATCACTTTGTAGCGGTATACCCCCTGATCCGTGGTGAAAGCGGTAAGCTCTTCGTCGGCCGGGTTCATCCGGATCTGATTGTAACCGGAGAAAGCGTCCATGAAGCTTAATAATTCGTGGCCGGCCGAACTTTCCACTAGCTGATTTATCCGAGGCAGTGGATAGTTGTCTTTGGGGTAAGCTTTGTTCAAGTCTGTGAAATCGACGCACATGCACCATTTCCCGTTTGCCTTTTTGACCATGACCATATTCACTAGCCAATCTGAGTAGTCCAGTTTCCTGATGAAGTTGGCTGCTATCAATCGATCTACCTCGTCTTCTATCGCCTTTTGTTTAACTGGCGCAAAACTTCTCTTCTTTTGTCGGCCGGGACGGGCATGCGGGTCGACCCCGAGCTTGTGGGAGATCACTTTGGGGTCGATCCCGGGCATGTCCGCGGCGTCCAAGCGAATACGTCTGAGTTTTCCCGGACGAAACGAATTAATTCTTCGCGGTGGTCCCCGGTCAAGAGAGAACCGATCTGAACTGTGCGGCCATCGACTCCTTCTTCGAGGGGGACTTCCGTCAATGCTTCCACCGGGGCGCCTCGAATTTCTCTTTGATCGTCGCGTGTATCTAAGGACCCCTGGAACTCATGTGCGTCCTCAAATCGTCGCCCTGCTCTTCGGCGGTGGACGTCGAGGCGAGGCAAATCTTAGCGGTTTGCTGGTCTCCATAGGCCCGACCTATTCCTCTTGATCCAAAGGAAAGTTGATCGCAAGGTGATAAGTTGAGATCTGGGCCCGATGGGCATTCAAGGTAGGATGTCCCAGGAGAATGTTATAGGATGAAGGGACCTTGGCGATGAGGAAGTCTATTGGTATGGTTCGCGTATTGCCCGCTTCCCCAACGTTGAGGATGAGGGTGACCAATCTCTCGGCCGGGATGGAATGATTGGTGAACCCAGAGAGGACATGAGAAGTGGGTCGAAGGTCGGATGGTCCTAGCCCCATATGCTGGAAACAGTCGTGGAACATGATATCCGCCGAGCTCCTTAAGTCGGCCAATATTCTCTGGACCCCGTCATGGTGGACTCTGGCCGTTATCACGAGAGGGTCACTGTGAGGAAGCGATATGCCGTGGAGGTCTTCATTGGTGAAGATGATCAGTTCGTCCGTCATGCACCTTTTGTGTGGTATATCGCTTACACCCTCGACAGGGAGGATGTAGTGGTCCCCCCCGCTTTCCCGAGCTAGATCCGAGGTAACGACCATGATTTTCCCGATCGTTAATTCTCCGGGAGGGGTTTGGTCCTTTTGTTCCCACTCCGCCTGCCGCTCGTCCCGCAGATATTTCTCCAGGTGGCCAGAGCGAATCAATTTCTCGATGTTGTCACGGAGTTGTTTGCAGTTCTCAGTCGGGTGACCCTGCGACCTGTGGAAGGCACAGTATGGCCGCGGAGACGCTTGCCCGCTCTTTGGGTGACTGGCGGGAGCTTAAAGAACCTCTCGCCCTTAACTTTCTCCAGTAGCTCGGTCTGGGAAATGTTTAGAGGAGTGTACTCTTGAAATCTCGGGGAGTAAGGTTTCGGACGATCGACTTTATTTTTCTCCTCCTTGTCCCTTTTCTTTTTGTCCACCTGGTCGGCTCGGGGCAGGTTTGAGTTCACCTCCGACTCGAGTTGGATTTCTCGCTCGGTCCAGGCTTTCACTTCGGCCATAGTCTTAGGTTGCGCTAATGCAAAAGAGCGGAGCCACTCCTTGTGCCTAAGACCCGACCTCAGCGCGGTGATAACTGTTTTATCACGGTACTCGGGAACCTCCAGGAGGGCATTGTAGAAGCGGGTGACATACCTTTTGAAGGATTCCTTGTCTCCGCTCTTGACAGTGAACATGTAGTCGACCGTCCTTTTCTGTCGTCGGTTCCCGACGAAATGACCGAGGAATTGGGTAGCCAGCTCGTCGAAGGTCGAGATGAAGTGTGGCGTAAGCCCTCAGAACCAGTTCCGGCCAGCCCGGATCAGGGTGGTAGGGAAAAATGCTACGCCTGTAGTTTTCTGAAAAATGCTCGTGGTTAAGGGTAGTATTATATATAGTGAGATTTAGCCAGAATAAAACTCTTAGCTTTGACAAAGGTTTAATCATATCAATGTTAAGGGTAGTATTATATATAGTGAGGTTTAGCCAGAATAAAACTCTTAGCTTTGACAAAGGTTTAATTATATCGATGCTTTAGAATTAAGAATATCAACTAAAATGTCTCTTGACCACAGTGACCAAAGAAGAGCAGCAAATGAATTCATATTCTAAATCAATAAGCGCATGTAATGTGAGGAAAAATAGCAGGTAATTAAGAACCAAAAATGTTAATGTTGAAAGATTAAAATCACTCAACAATATATGGAGAGAGATATTTGGCATCGTTGCGGTTACATCGGAGTAAATCATGCCAACATCAACCACCCCAAAGCAGAGTTAAACCGAATAGTTCATCATTATGTATATATACCTTCATTCCCAGGAGTTTGACAATGAGAGTACCGCTCGTATTTGTAAGACGGCTTCTAACGAGTTCTTCTTCCTCTCGGCAATCTTCGTTCCTTTCCGAACATAATCTAAAGGGTCCTCATATATCGCTATGGGAAACTTTAAGATCATGTAGCCGAGACAATTCCCCCACCTGGTGCCCTTGCCACCTTCCATCATCTCGGCCATGCCGACTTATCACAACAGTCACAATGTTAATTAGTTTTAAGTTCCCGAAAATGATCTAAGGATGAAAACAGAAGTTATTTTTTTCTTTAAATTTTTTTTATGAAACCAAAAGTAATTGAAACGCTAAATTGCAGGAAACCTGCCTGGCCTTTCCATTGATGGCATGAATCATGATACCTCTCTGCATTACGGAAAGTTGTAGTTTGCCCCTTTACGGCCTGTTTGGCTTCGGAGTTAAATCAGGATATCCAAAGTGTTACAGAGTTATCTAAACTTAATTCCAAATTCCTGCTTATGCCCCCGTTTGGCTTTCGTTTTGGATTTTAGTTAATTGAATAGTCATTATGTGAAAGTTGAGATGATTGGAGTGATCTAAACTCCGGTCCAACTTGTTTTCTTTGGACTCCTAACAAAATGAGTAGAAAACATTCTTTTTGGAGTCTAGTTAACTTCAAAACAAAACTTTTGGTATATAGATAACTCCAAAGTCAAAGAGAGCACGCCGTTAATTTTTAAGTGGGCGTAGGATTTTACAAATTAAAGTTTAAAGGAGGATCTTCTATTTCCATAATCCTTGGAGTAATTGCCTTCTTACACATGGCTTAATTGCAAAATCTAGATTAGCCTGATTGTAGGATCTAGATTACTTGTAATATGTATAAAGGCATGGCAATAGACACAAAAAGTACATAGCCTACATTTTCAAAACAATTTATATGTTCATGGTATCAGAGCTTTGGCTCCTATCATATTTTTTTTCTTTAACCTCTTCTACTTTCTGCCATGGTAAGTAATAATCAAGAGGGTTTGGTGACCGTTACGAATGCACAAAACATCGCAATCAATATCAAATCACATTTCTACTTGCACCCGTCGGATCATCCTGGCTTGATTTTTGTTACACAACCACTAAGTGAAACCGGAGACAATTATTTCACTTGGAGGAATAGTAGCTTCTTAAATGCGCTCCAATCCAAGAACAAGGCAGGATTCGTGGATGGATCAATAAAGAAACCCGATGTTAATTCCGGGGATTTCCAATCTTGGATCCAGTGCAACGCCGTGGTCAAATCATGGCTGATCAACTCGCTCTCTACGGAACTGCAAACAGATGCTGCTCATGTGGACACTGCAAGCGAAATATGGTGCTATTTTGAGGAGCGATTCACTCAGGGAATTGCGCCTCGGGTGTATGAGTTGAAGCGGACCATTGCACTACTACAGCAAGAAAAATCAGCCATCTCCACATATTATGGCAAATTAAGAGTGTGTGGAATGAATTACAGAGTCTCAGACCAGTACCCATGTGTACTTGTGGTGCCGGAAAGAAGATGCAAGAGATGCATGAGGAAGAGAAGGTTTTCGACTTTCTTATGGGATTAGACAATGCTTTCAAGACGGCTCGATCTCAAATCCTGAGCATAGAGCCATTGCTGGGACTCGGAAGAGCATATGCTATGGCTGCCCAAGATGAAAAGCAACGCACTGTGGCTGCTACTCGTCTACCCACCATTGATGCCAAAACCTTGTTAGCCAAAGCACCGACGGGGTGGCAAGGTAGTGACCAAAGGATTGATCGGCGAAGCGAGCATAGAGGTGAAAAACGAGATGGTCAATTTCAGTGCACTCATTGCAGTCGAAGCAATCATTCCCAAGAGAATTGCTATGATATCTTCGGATATCCATCCGGTTGGAGAAAGCCTAGGCCAAGGGGAGATCAACAGCGACCACGTGCTGCCGGAGCGTCGTCGGTGGTAACAAACCAGTCATTCGCAGCCACTACCGACGCTTCAGCTTCTAATCTAACTGCAATCCCTGCGTACCCAAATCTCACGCCAACACAAATCCAGCAGCTGGTTGATTTTTTTGGCCGACGCTCCGGATCAACTATTGGGACTTTTGCAAACATGGCCTCATAAAATTTTTCTGGTAAGACAGACTCATGGATTATTGTTACAGGGGTCACAGACCATATAGCATGTAAAATTGATTCTATGAAAGATGTTCGTTTGAATCCTGATATTCCTCCTGTCCAAATTCCCAATGGAGATAACGTTTCGATTCATGCTCTGGGTCGAGTAACTCTTGGCCAAAATTTGAATCTAGAACAAGTCTTGGGCGTGTCTAATTTTCGTTTTAATTTATTATCAGTCAATAAATTAACTCGGGATCTCAACTATGTTCTAATATTTGGATCTGATTTTTGTATGATACAGGACTTACTCTTGATGAAGCCGATTGGAGTGGGTAGAGTGCGAAATGGTTTGTACTATTTGGAACCAACGAGGGCGGGGAAGGTGCTTCTGGCAAATGGACACAACACTGCATATTTGTGGCACCGTAGTCTAGGGCATCTACCAATGAACCGACTCTCACTGGTTTCAAATTTCTCTATCATGTTTGATTCATCAAAGTCTTTCTTTTGTGATGCATGTTGTAGGGCAAAACAAACTAGATTGCTTTTTCCAACTCATATGAATAAATCCATGCATAATTTTGATTTAGTACATTGTGATATATGGGGTTCATATCGCACTCAATCTCACTCTATATCACATTATTTCCTTACCATTGTCGATGATCACAGCCGTGCAACATGGGTCTTTCTTATGAAGCACAAATCCGAAACCAAACATTATCTTTTGCTATTCTTTAACTGGGTTCAAACACAATTCAACACTAAAATCAAGGTTTTCAGAACAGATAGTGGTCTCGAATTTAATCTTGGGGACTTGCTAAATCACTACTTTGAGAATGGAATGGACAGGCACACAAGCTGCACAGACACACCACAACAGAATGGAGTGGTGGAGCGAAAGCATCGGCATCTCTTAGAAGTGGCTAGAGCTTTGCGATTTCAGGTAAATCTACCAGTCCGTTTTTGGGGTGAATGTGTACTTACTGCTGCTTATTTGATCAACCACATGCCACTCTCTGTATTAAACAACCGAACAACTTACGACATTTTATTCGGTAAAGTACCCAATTATGATCATTTACGAAATTTTGGATGCCTCTGTTATGGACATGTTAATAGTAAGCCTCGTGATAAGTTCGCTCCCAGAAGCAAGCCTGGCATTTTCGTTGGTTATCTCTATGGACAGAAAGGTTATCGAATTTATGATTTAGACAGCAAAGTGATTTAATCCTCGCGAGACGTTCAGTTTTTTGAAGATATTTATCCTTTTAGTAGCACCAATGATAGCGTTATAGATTTACAAGCTCGCACCATTTGTTTTGGGCCAGCAGATTGCAGTCCCATTGATTATGAGAGTCCAACTGACGGCCATGTGCTCACTGAACCAGCCCAGAATGATTAGCCCAGCCCAACTATGTACGATCCCCTGACTCAATGCAAGCTAGGTTTGCTCCACTCGGGCCTTCATCTGCACCGTCTGATTCCTTGCCACAATCATCGGATGCGAATATTGGGCCTTCACCTCATAATCAACCCGTTCTTCCTACTATTGAGTACTCTGATGCAACCATTAAACGTATAAGACAAGTGTCCAAGAATCTCTCTGAGTACAACTACACCTTGCCGCCATCCCTTCTCCCGCCTTCCTCTGCTTAGCACTCTTCCTCTCCTTCGGCCAACTCAACGGTATATCCTCTTTCTCATAATATTTCTTACTCCCAATTTTCTAGAAATCATATTGCTTTCTTAGCGGCCATCTCTTCAGTCGATGAGCCTACATCATTTTCTCAGACAGTAAAACATGATCGTTGGTGGGATGCCATGGCCAAGGAGATTTCCGCTTTAGAAGCCAATCATACTTGGACACTTGTGCCCTTACCACCTGAGAAACATGCTATTGATTCTAAATGGGTATACAAAGTCAAATTCAACCCTAACGGTACCGTGGAAAGATACAAAGTGCGGCTTGTGGGTAAAGGATATACTCAAATTGAAGGTGTTGATTTTCATGAAACGTTTGCTCTGGTAGCTAAATTGGTTACCGTCCGATGTCTCCTTGCTATTTCTTCAGTATGCAATTAGGAACTTTATCAGTGAGATGTCAACAACGCCTTTTTACATGGCGATCTTGAAGAGGAAGTCTATATGAAAATTCCTCAGGGTTTTGCCAGAAAGGGGGAGCATCGCGTTTGCCGTCTTCAGAAGTCTCTTTATGGACTCCGACGGGCTTCTCACAACTGGTATAAAAAATTCACTCAATCCCTACTTGCAGTTGGTTTTATTCAATCTTCCTCTGATCACTCTTTATTCATATTTACCCAAGGAGGATCTTCCATTTTTGTGCTCATCTATGTTGATGACGTGATAATTACAGGGACTGATTCAATTAAGATTTCTTGGCTGAAATAATATTTGAATACCAAGTTCCACATTAAAGACCTTGGTAAACTCAAATATTTTCTGGGTATTGAAGTGGCACGTTCATCCGCTGGTATCGCGTTAAGCCAATGCAAATATGTTCTTGACATCTTAGCGGAGTGCGGTCTCACAGGTTGCAAGCCATCTTCTTCACCTATGGATCAACAACACAAACTTGAACCTGATTCCGGACAACTCCATGATGATCCTGGACAATATAGGCGTCTAGTTGGCCGATTACTTTATCTTACGATCACACGTCCAGATATCAGCTATGCGGTACACATCCTGAGTCAGTTTATGCACAAGCCAAGACAACCACACTTTGATGCTGCATTACAGATTCTTCGATATCTCAAGAATGTGCCTGGACAAGGCATTTTGCTCCCCTCCAATAGTTTATTGTCATTGAGGGCGTATTGCAATGCAGATTGGACTGGGTGTCCTATGACTCGGAGATCCACAACTGGCTATATAGTATTTCTGGGGTCTTCACCTATTTCATGGCGATCAAAGAAACAGTCTGTAGTTTCTCGTTCCACAGCTGAGGCAGAGTACAGGGCGATGGCCACTACCGCAAGTGAAGTTGTTTGGCTTCTCCGACTGCTCTCAGATTTGGGAGTATCTCATTCAGACCTAGTTTCCTTATTCCGTGACAATCAGGCTGCCTTACATATTGCAGCCAATCCTGTATTCCATGAGCGTATCAAGCATATCGAAATCGATTGTCATTTCATTCAGTAGCATATTCAGTCCAAGCTCTTGCTTCCCCAACCGATTTCATCTCAGCATCAACTAGCAGACATATTTACCAAGACACTTGGTCGAGACCGGTTTCAAACTTTGTTAGGCAAGTTGAGCATTTCCAATCTCCATGCTCCAATTTGAGGGGGAGTAAAGGAGGATCTTCCATTTCCTTAATTCTTGGAGTAATTGTCTTCTTACACATGGCTTAATTGCAGGATCTAGATTATCCTGATTGTAGGATCTTGATTAGCTTGATTGTAGGATCTAGATCACTTGTAATATGTATAAAGGCACGGCAATAGACACAAGAAGTACATAACCTACATTTTCAAAACAATTTATATTTTCAAAGTTTGCATAGCCTACACCTCCACTCAAAAAAATAACTCCTGTTATCCTAACTCCAAAGCCAAGCCGGTCGTCAAATGGCAGGCGCAGACATTTTGCATCGTTTACAGCTTTTCAGTCGTAAAACACCCATCGGTGAAAACTTGGCAGTAAAATACGAGAAAAAATTTAGGGTAATTTGGGAACAACAACTTGAAACAAAAGGAAAATAAACAGACGTGTCTGTTGCATATACTGCGATACATGCTGAAGTGAGGGAGGTTTCAATATGGCCTAAAGTGAGAAATGCTTCCATGAATCCCTGGTGTTGCTCTGATGTTGACAAGACAAGTTGCTCGGAGTCGCATATTGCGGGGAGGGTTCTTGCCATAACTTCTGTCCAGATATCGTGAGAGGGCCGCGGATGTCACCCCAATTAAAACATAGTTGATGGTCTGTGATATTTGTACTAGGGTTAATGATAAGAATTGGAAAATGAAAGTGCTTCTACTTGAATCATGCTTAAAACTTGGTTTCAATTTCGACTTATTTTCTTCATCTAGTCACCAATATAGAGTGTTTACCTTTCCTAATGATACCTTAATTTTTTTAAACTGATGTCCAAACATTCCAGCAGCATCAACCTAAAATCTCTTAGAAGGGAATGCAATTAACACAATCAACAGTGCACATCAAACTAATCTTACCTTATTTCACAAGAATTACCTAATGATGATGTTTTTTATGCCCTGAAAATAATGTAAGAAGTCTTAGACTGAGATAGCGACATGTTTACATGCATAACTATGAATTAAAATAAAAGCTTATTCTCAAAAACTACCAAGAACTTTGTGGATTAGAATTAACTATCGAAAGTTCAATACCCGTTTATCTGTGAATTGTACCTGCATTTTACAAAATTAATATAATTAATGGAGTCAATAAAATTTGTATAACATTGTTATGATAGTTTGGTGAAAAACAGGTAATACTAATATGAAGATGTTTTGTAGTAACTTGTAATGTATATAGATATATAGCCATTGGGCCCAAACCGGTCCAATACCCGTCCATATGAGTGGGTACCGTATATATTCATATAAGAGAGCTAAGGTTTCATACGAGATACGAGATATATGAGATACATGATGCAACATATAGAGAGAAAAACAAAAGAGAGTCGTCATCTCCTTTTCTCATCCTCTTCTACTTTAAATTGGCTTGCGGGATGATGAAGAGAGAGATTCTCGCTTTCTACCAAACTATGGTTTCCCTCCGGCCATTACTTGGAGGCGATAAAGAGCCGATCTTCTACATAACGTGGACGAGAAACAATCCAACCAATCGGATTAGGTATATCGTAAACGTTTAGGGTAGATACATGGACTTTCCGCAGCGCTTGGTTACATATTTTGTATCTAGGTTAGCTAAAGTGTACATTAGTATCAAGAGACATTCATCCTACGTTCGTAGAATTATAGATCTGTGATGTTTAAAATATTTGCAACTAAAAAAATGCGTTTTTTTATTCTTAACCTTGATCGATTTTTTAAAAAAAATTTTAAGGACAGATCTATGATATTATGGTTATCGTTTGATGGATCTTTTAAGATCTGTTTATTTTGCATCATTATGTGTCACCATAAATCAGATCTATTTTATTTATGACGTTTTTAGTAGTTTTCTTAGTTCGTTGATATGAAATAACCTATGGAACAAAGGTGAAATAATTTTTTGTAAAGATTTGATCTTTTGTGTGAAAAGAAAATTTTAATTTTTTTCTCTTTTGGTGAGCATTAATGGTAGTTGGGTCCTAATTTTTTCTTAAAACCTTAACCTTATTTTTTTGGATGAAAGAAACTTGTGGAATATTTTTTTTGGGGAGCTTGGTTGGACCAAATATTTTTTTGGGTTTTTGGTCGGACGAAAGAGATTTTTCGGATTTTGGTTTGGAACCGAATATTTTTTAGGATTTTATTTTGGAACCAAATATTTTTTGGGATTTTTGGTTGAGAACCAAATATTTTTTTTGGATTTTTTGTTTGGAACCAAAAATATTTTTCTTATGATTTTGGTTGGGAACCAAATATTTATTTTGATTGTGGTAGTAGGCCAAATATTTTTTTAACCCAAAAAATAATTTCTGGAAATTTTATTTTTTCAGGTTTTTTAAAAAAAAAAGAAAAATTCGAATTTTTTAAAAAAAAATTCGGGGGTCCAGCCACCTGGCCCGAGCTGGGCTCGGGCCGGGCCAGGAGCCGGGTCTATTTTTTTAAACGGAAAAAAATTTCCAGAATAATCTCATAAAAATCCTAGAAAATAAAGAAAAATTGTACAAGATTCAGAAAAATTCTAGAAAATTAAAAATGTTATTTTTTTAGTTTTCTTATTTTTGGGGAGTTTTGCACTCAAGTTTTGGGTTAGTTAAGAGTTTTGCTGTTAACTCTGAAAATTATATTTTTTTGAAGATTTTGTTTGCTCACCAAAAGTTTCAATTTTTTATTCTCATATAAAATCTTGGAGATTTACTGGGTAGTTCTTCCAATGGGAACGCCTGGGGTGCGTATTAATTTCACGAATAAAATGAAACCCCTAATAAAACGGACATGGATATGATAGTTTAAATGAAAATGAAATTTGTTAGATTGATTGTTGCATTTTATGTTGTGCATGTCATATTATATAAACAAAGACGCATACTGCATTAATCTGACAATTTTCAAGTAGGAGATTTCGAGAGGAGACGGGAGTTTAGATTTAACTACCCAATTTACTCCGTTTTTAGGAAATCTATGATCCAATTTTCACTCATTTTAACAAAATTTTATATTTTATATTTTTGAAGAATGTGGTTTGGGTCATAGACCTTCTTCTCTTTCTTTGGAGTGTAGGTTTATTATTGTTGTTAAGATGGGTTAAAAACGAAGCGTTCTTTGAGAAAGAACGGTACTCCATTATATGCCATAATCTTAACGCATCCATAATAAAGTCAGTCTCATCAGAGGTGAAATGATAGATGACGATAACATAATAAAATAGAAACATTAGTTTAATATTACATAAACAAGCTGAAGGACTTAGACGCAAATGACGAGATGGCAGCGATGTAGCAGGGTTACATGACACGGCACCATTGAGGTGGAAGCAATATAGCGAGGCTATACGACGCAGCACCATCGAGATGCAGCGATCTTTGGAGGATTGGTGCATCTAGAACCGCTTTACGCGTTGGACGTGATGAAGAGCAATGTCATTAGTCGTCATATATTTTATTGTCGAGCACTCGCAGTTTATATTGAGCGGTAATTACAGGATATCTGCGCGCCAAGAGATAAGTTGTGCGATGATTATGGGGTAGTCTATACGACGTGGCAATGTCACATTATTTATTGGTTTGGCCTTATTTTCATATAAGGAGTTGAATCACGTAATGTGGATATACTTACGAGGTATATCTTCATTGATTCGGGATCTGAAGAGTGCTGCTCCAGTTAGACTGTAGGGTGACAACAGTAGATAGTTACATGTTTTCTATTCGATATATGAAGCAATTAGTTATGCGGAAAGCAAATGTGTTGACGTTTTCTAGTACGTTTGAGTAATCGAGGTTTGAGGTTTAATCGCTAAGGGCGATGAACCAAGAGCGCTGCTGATATGTTGATGAGGTCAACAGTCCGTAAGGGCAGGTGTCCTAATGCAAAAAGTGTTCAATCGAGCTATGAAAACATGAATAACGCATCAACAACTTAAGTGATATGACATGGAGAAATGTGCTGGCAATAATTGATATAATAAGTCCAACGTTTGACTGTGGGAATTTGAACTGCTCCATTCGTCAAGGTACTGAGTGGAAATAGGCCTCTGCTTGGAGCAAAAAAGTTTGTGGAAGAAAATCATATGTCGATGACATATGAATCTATTCTACATCAGTGATGTAAATAGCTATTCATAAATAATCTTCGTGTCAGGGTACTGAGTAGAAGAAGGCCTTTTGCTGGGAGCAGAAAGTTTGTGGAAGCAAATCATGTGTCGAAAACATATGAGTCAATTCTGCATCGGTGATGTAGATAGCTATTCACAAATCATCTTCTCGTCGGTAACAGTTTCAGTCTCGACTTAAGATATTTGGATAGCTTAATGGGACAATCTGTCTTACGAGTTCCTTGTGGTTTTGAGGATTGACCTTTCTGTAAATGTCATCAGTGGTATGGTAGATTAGGTTAATAAATAGATGGGATGACTTAACCACCTGGGATCGATGAGTTGGCATTTGAGCCAAAATCAAATCATCTACTTGTGAGAGTTGCCTTGGAAGAAAAACTACCAGAGTAAAACAATTTAGATATCCATTACAGATAATTCATTTCGATAGATACAGACCAATAAACGTGGAGACACGTAGTGGAGTTTCCTAATTTAACACCTTTATTAATAATTACCCGATATGGCTATTGATCTCATACGGAACTAAAGCGTTGATTTGTATCAAACGTAGTATTAGTGAAGTGAAGAGTCAGTTCACGCAAACAGGGTTGTGTGTGTTTCACGGAACAGTTCTGGGAACTGTAGGCAAGCCATGGGTATTTATTTTAGCAGTTCAGAGAACTGAATGAAGGAAATAGAGTCGTCAGATAGTTGATGATACCATAAACTCTACAATAAAATGGTATTGTAGAGAAGAGAATTAGGAAACTCTAGATATGATAAAGAACATGATGGTAAGGGCCAATCTTATATATTGTTTGGAAGATGCGTTGTCACGCACCGCTCCCCAAAATACGGAATACGAGGAGTTGACAAGGCCAGCCATGCTCTTACGGTCGAGGAAATATCCCTCCTTAGTCACACTTCGGCTTCTAGCACTACGTGGTAATCAGTAATCAATGCACATGTAATGAGGAATGCAGTCACTAAATCAAATCAAATACAAAGAACTAACCAGATAGAGATCAAGAAAGTATAGCTCTGGGTCGCTGATCAAGATGTCCACAGTGTCCTCGAGATACGTCAGGTCCTGGTCCAAGCTAGGTCCACTTCTCACTCTGAGCATGCATACTCAGGTCGTCAGAGCGACACGATAGCAATACACACACACACACACAAATGTGAACACGTGCAATAATGATGAATATGCAATAGTAATCATGGAATAATGACGTGAACATGAAGTAGCCAATGCAGGTAGCTAATAGAGCAGGTAAACAGTAAAGCAGTAAACAGTATGGCAAGTATGTTGAATCAGTAAGCAATGCATATCAATGTCACTAACCCTATCAGTCTCTAAGTCTCACTGTACAGGTCGCTAAGCCTATCGCCAGTCCAAGTGTGAGAGTCAACCACTTGTGAGTATCCCCACTCAAGGGTAGGACCCAAGGACAAGGGAACATGGGCCCGAGTCGCTCGCTAATAATCAGTAATATCCCCATATATCTCCAGAGTCGCTGTATGTGCCGGCAATGGGACTCCCGAGATTCTGTTGAACTCATACTCAAACTACCACACACCCCGTGTTCTACATCAAACGCCAACCATAAACTCAAATACCAGTCGGTCCATGACAAGTCTACACGAGAACTGGACACAGGATCTCCATCAAGCATGTCTCGACTGATACCCAAGATAAATGGACAGTGTTTGGTGCATTACCTATGACACCCATATAAGTGCTTCCATAATCGTCCCATACCAATTATAGTCACACTTATACACGTCCCATAGACGTCGACAATGCAATATGTCAATAGGGTCCGCTGATTGTGTACAAGTACGTGTCACTTCCACTTATTCATTCATGCTTAAACACTAACGTACTTGCCACAATCAGACCACTAATACCTAACACTGGTTAATGCACATGATCACTAGGTTACCAATGCAGTGACATCTATATGATGTGATCAGAATACAACAATTACGATATGAATAGAATACCATCAGTCAGTGTCCTACCACTTGCATAATTTACTATAACTCATGTGTGCAGAATTAAGCGAAACAATGAAAAGGGGTAAACAGTATATTGAATTATCTATCCATCAAAATTGGTTTCGCGCCAATCGGTTTTCAGGTTGGCTAGATATGGCCATTTCAATTTAAGTGTTCGCTGCTGGAAATCTGGTTTCAGAATTAGAAGTCCGTTTCGTAACACATTTTAATCCCAGTTGGGATCGTAATTAGGCGACGCTATAGTTTAACAATGTATAGGGTTATCAGTTAGGTTTCCACCAAAATTGGCGGATCAGTAATATACTATCTCAACAGGGAGTTATGATCAGGTTACGGTTGATGTGTAAAAATCTGTCGCTGCAGAATTCAGCAAAACATATCGACATTATAAAATGGGTTTAAAATATCAAAAAGTTGAGGAATCCAGTGAGACCAGTGGAGTAAGAAAGCTAACTCAATTTTCTATGTAACGATATAGGGTTCCGTGCATTCTCATATTTGAACAGAGAAATACAGGAATCTAAAAATAGGGTTAACTGGGATTTCCGTTCTGGACTGCAGTCCAGAATTGTAATCCTCCGCAATTAACTCTATCATACTTTGTTAAAATTCAGTGATCAACTATAGAATACTATAGGTTAAACAGTTATCTTCGATATGAGCCATCGAACACTAAAATCCGATTCATACATAATTTAATATAAATTTTACGGTTCAGCATATACGGAAGTTTTCAGGTTTTACGACAGAAATCGGGACACCATTTTACGTGAGCAAACGACATTGTTTTGTAACCAAAATCTTAAGGGATATTCATTATAACTCGGGCCATCACATGTTATTTGTTTCCGTCAATTTAATGGGGTTTGTAGGTCATGGTTTACATCGAACACTTATAATAGTATCAGATCGCAATCGAAATGAATATATGTAGCATGAAGCAAGTATTAAAACTTGCCTGAAGACGTGTCGACGACGGTACAGCAGCGGCAACGACACGATCACTTCACGAACACGGCACAGGTTTATCCTTGTCGGATCTTGATTCTTGGACTCGATGGCTCGGTGGGTGTGACGGGCGTGCGCTGGCGTTGCGATGGATAGCGTGTTGATGACGATGACGGCTTAAGGGATCGAGGCCACAGATAGTATGGCGACGACGGTGACCAGAAAAGTGGGAACTGCGATAGATTAAGTGTTCGACGAAATGCCGGGGGCTCTACTGTGGCGGCTAAGGATGCAGTGAGGGGGTGCTGCGCTCGGGGCCTGTAGCTTGGAGGGGGCACGGACGAGGGCTCGGTGTTGGGGTGGTCGAGGAAGTGGTGGGTGCTCGGGAAAAGTGGTCGGGGGAGGATCGACAACGCAGCGGTGAGGTGAAGGTTGAAGACGAGGTTGGGGGGTGGTCTCGGGGGAGTTGGAAGAGATGGGGGGCATTGTGAGGAGAGAGCGAGTCGTAAGGGAAGACGTTGGGCGAAGGTGTGGTCGCGGGTCGTGGGCGCGAGGGAGGCGGGAGCGTGGGAACGACCGCGTCGTGAGGGGGGAGAGAAGAGCGGGAACGCGCGAGGAAGAAGATGTGGGGAGAGAGGTGGGTGAAGCGGGTCGAGTATTGGGGAAAGGGCCGGGTTTGGGCGGGAAGGAAAAATGGAGGAGAAATAGAGGTAGTGTGCTTGGGCTGAGTTAAGGGAAAATAAGAGAAAGAAAAATGGGAGTATGGTTAGGGTTTGGGGAAAAGAATTAAGCCGGGCAAAATAGGATTTAGTGAGTAATAGTTTTTAAGATTTTAGGTTTAGATTAGTAGTTTAAGAAATTATTTTAAATAAAATTATATATATATATATATATATATTGAAATAAATCTGGATTAAATTCTGGAAAATTACGGAAAATCTGTATAAAATTTGGGAAAATATCTGAAGACATTATTTATTAAAATACGCTAATTATTTATAGAGACTGGGTATTACATCATACCACCCTTACAAAAATTTCGTTCTCGAAATTTAAAATAACGATAAGCTATATAAAATAATATGCGAAAAACTACAACATCGAATGCTAACATATAGTGATTTACTTAAAAACAGCTAGATAAAAATCGAAGGTCTTTATATGTATAAGAATAACGCAGCTAAAAGGTTAGGTCTAAGTAGGTACAGGGCAGAACTATCTATAAGGATAACTACATGTACAAGAGGATAAAATAGTAATAACAACCAATAGTGAATGGTTTGCCGATAGGCCAAAGTATTTTAGAATAAATATATCGATCAAACAATTTTAAAATAACTTGAGAAACCACATGGTAAAAATAAGAAACATAGAACAAAATAATATGCGTGATATACGTTTGCGCTATTGAAGATGTGAAGAATAGTAAAGCATTTAAAATGGGTAAAACGGAAGTAATTAAAACACGCAATTTTTTTTTGTAAAAACAAAGTAGTGAAAGCTAAATTTTGAATACAATGTCACTGAATGTAATTATGGTAATAGGAGATGGCACAAAAATGTATAGGGGCTAGCCAGGATAGGGATTACAATGGAGTATGGCCCACTCAAAAGGTCGGACTGTAATACTTCAAACTGAATGTCGAAGAGACTGGGGTCGGGTCGGCAAAGGGTGCAAGGGTGAACAGTCATGAATCTCACTAGGGAAGAAATTTATTGGGAAAGGAAAACAATCAATACATTATGCCAACAAAAAATCATAAGATTAGCGAACTCAGAAATTTTATTATCATTCCAGAAAATCCCAAACAAGGCATTCTCGAAAGATAAAAGATGACCCTAAACTATACATAGATTTATTTGGTCAGAGGAGACAAAAGCTAAATCACGTCAATTGCGGTTGTGGAAGTTCAGCAGGTTACGGTAGGCTCGCGCGCTCAGATAGGGGCGTCCATTTCCATAACGCCTCGCAGGGATCGCCACTGGAGGTTCTTCCGCCGCGGGGTCTTCTTCTTCTGGTCCTTCTGCCTCGACTAGAGCTTCTTCATCATGGTATACTTCTACGTGATTCTCTTCTTCTGGATCTTCTTCTATAGGAGTTTCTTCCACTGGATTCTCCCCAAGGTCTTCCTCCCCTAGATTTTCTTCTATCGGGTCCTCCTCGGGATCTTCCTCTATCGGGTCCTCTTCGAGGTCTTCTTCTTCGTTGTCAAAGTCGCTGATCATGTCGACTCCTGGGGCTATGACTCCCTTGTCCTCGGAATCGTTGTTTCCGAAAATAACCTGTGGGTCGTTGATCTCGTCATCTGAACTCACCAGCATGCAGTCCAAGGAACGCAAGATCGAGGGTCCTCATCGATAGGCAGCACTGCTCCAGGATTGGCCATGGCCTGGAAAGAAGGAGTCATGATCAGACAGTGGATCACCAAGAAAATAACCAGGGATATGGAGCACGGGGAAAATATAAGGTGGGTAAGGACTGAAAAATCAAAATTTAGAATACTGATGCAATAGGCAGTATAAGGAAAAATGAGTGGCAAGAGAACAATATATACATCACACTCAGAATTTTATTACATTCAACTAAAAGTTCAATGGATACAAGGTTTCAAACGAAAGGAAATATTTACAAAAGAGTGATAACACATTTTTTTTATTGGAAGCAGAAAGGTGATAATTCTTCTTTGATATCTAGACCGCTGCATTCTCGTCACGCGAGTTGAATCCTGCGCTGGGTCTGTACTATCCTCGAAGCTCGAACTACGAAATAACCATCACTTAGCAGGAGCGGAGAGTGCGGACGAATCTCCTCCTTGTAGGGCAACCATTGACAAGATGTTCGCTGGATCCGCAAATTAGGCACTGTCCTTTGGCGCTGCGACAGTCTCTCTGAAAGTGTCCTGGCTTCTTGCAGTATCCACAACTTTGAGTCTTCCGTTGCTTCCGTTGCTTGGGAACAAGTGGGCGCTTCATCTTCACCTCTTTTCCTTGTTTAACGGGGATTCCCTTACGAGTGGAGGCTTCCGCTAGCACCTGAGTCATCTGCCTTCTAAATCTTTCAGCTAACAGGTCATTCGTTCGCTCCTGGGCTTCCTTCAAACCTTGCAGTACATTCAAAATCTCGACGATCTGATTTTGGGGAGTGGAGATTGAAGAAGAGTCGTTGGAAGACATGATCCTGAAATGACAATTTTGAGGACGATATAAGGCACAGGAATTAGAGTCAAAATACGAACGAAACAAGAGTATCGGGTGAGGTGAAACTTAAACGAGTGGAAATCAAATGTAGAACTCCAAGTCACTCAACAAAGTATAGTATTGTAACCATGCTGCAGTGAGTAATTACAATCACGTAACTCTACTAAGTCACCCAAAACTCTAGCGGATGGAGTCAAAATATGGCATGACGAATAATAAAGATTCAAGTCAAAGATAACAGCTCACAATCTGGACCGAAAGAGCGACTTAAATTGTCAAGCTTTACTCGGAAACTGCAATCCCAATCATAGCAAAACCTGGCTCTGATACCAACAAAACTATGTCACCCCCCGCTTCCCAAAATACGGAATACGAGGATTTGACAAGGCCAGCCATGCTCCTACGGTCGAGAAAATATCCCTCCGTAGTCACACTTCGGCTTCTAGCACTATGTGGTAATCAGTAATCAATGCATAGGTAATGAGGAATGCAGTCACTAAATCAAATCAAATACAAAGAACTAACCGGATAGAGATCAAGGAAGTATAGCTCTGGGTCGCTGATCAAGATGTCCACAGTGTCCTCGAGATACGTCAGGTCCTGATCCAAACTAGGTCCACTTCTCACTCTGAGCATGCATACTCAGGTCGTCAGAGCGACACGATAGCAATATAAATATATAAATATATATATATATATATATATATATATATATATACACACACACACAAATGTGAACACGTGCAATAATGATGAATATGCAACAGTAATCATGGAATAATGATGTGAACATGAAGTAGCCAATGCAGGTAGCTAAGAGAGCATGTAAACAGTAAAGCAGTAAACAGTATGGCAAGTATGTTGAATCAGTAAGCAATGCATGTAACACCCGAGCCCGATGCTACTATTTTCAGTTACTGTTTGAGCATAATATGGTACTCATTGCATTTAGCCCACTTGATTGTTACTTACTGTAAAATTTTTACCCGGTAAATTCATTTCTGCATATAACAAATTTTAGCATCTAAAATAAAATTAAAAATATTCATCTTGGCCTACTCGACACCCCTAGCCTTGTGGTAGTGTCCGTGCATCGTGTTCTCGTCCCGTTCAGTGAAATGGGCGAGTTTGGACGGCTACGCGCGCGTACGTGTGTCCGTTTTGGGGGTATGTTTTTTAATCATAAGACACTTAATTTTAAAATTTGGATCCCGCTTAAAATCCTATTATTTCAATTTCAAATTTTTGGACCCGACCCGGGCGCGATTTGGAAATGTTTTATTTTGCGCCAAAATCCCAAATTTTAATATATAATTAACCATTCGTATATTTCCTTGTTTTAACAATCCTATATATATTTCAACTGTTTAAGATTTTTCTAAAACTTTTAAATCTTTTAAAATTAAACCCAGCCAATCAAATCCCTCTGTTTCCCGTGGGCCCGTCTCGATTTCTCTCTATCTCTCTATCTCTTTCTCTATCTCTCTCTCTCTCTCTTTCTCTATCTCTTTCCCTATCTCTCTCTCTCTATCTCCAGTATATATATCTCTCTCTCTTTATATATATTTCAAAATCTTTCTTCCCTCTCTCATTTCTTTTGCAGCGAACCATCACGAGCCCTCGCAAACCCATCGCCGTTCCCTACCGCCGCCGTCTCCTTCGCCGCCGCAGCCCCGACGCCGGCGCCAGCATTACCTCCTCTGCCTCACCTCGCCCACACCTTCTTTCATCCACCCCCGCGCACCCTGCACAGCCGCGGCCGCCTGCAGTCTTCCCTGCACGCATCTGCGTCGCCTGAGACGCCGCCGGTGACCACCGTCCTCTTGTCCCCAACCTCGCACACCTCTCGGTGAGTTCCACCTCCCCTCCTCTCTTCCTTCTTCTTCCCTTCTCTTCTAACCCGATTCTTGATCGGCAGGATCTCCCCGCGGTCACTGTAGGCCACCACCGAAGCCGTCGACCTCGTCGTCGTTCTCACGTCTCCTCTCTGTGATTACAGAACCTTTGTAAGCCTTTGCTCCTTCCTTGTTTCTTTTCTTTTCTTTGATTGCAAGTCTTGACAGTTCACTGTTCACTTTTCGGCCGGAATCCGGCGATGCCGACGACGTGATCCGACATTCCAGCGAGGTTTTCCATTGTTCGTTGTTTGTGTTCAATCCGTGAACCGTGCGCACATCGCGAGTTTCCCCGCCGACATTTACGTTCCGTTTTTCCCGATTCGCGACTCGTCGAGGCAAGTACCCCTTGCTACATGCTATACAATATTTACATATATATTATGACACCCTAAACCTGTAAATTTAACTTGATACGATCATTTCTCATTTTCGGTACAATATTGCATTATATCATTTTACCGTTAAACTTGGAAGCTACCGTTGCAAATTGAACCTAATAACCATATTTACCCGTTTAATCACATTTTTAATGTTAACGTAGCTTATGGCATTTATCCTTGTAGTTCTGTTCCATTCGGACACTCGTATGCTTTTAACCTGAAATGGCTGTACTGAACCGTTACATAGATCATTGCACCTCTAAGGGTTCTTAAACCTGTTAACATGACTAAACGGCTATACTTGTCTTACTGCACTCTTGTAATCATCTCTGTAACAAATTTGATAACTGTATTGAAAATTGAATGAAACTGCCTATTACTTAATTCATTGCTTATCTCATGTTGTTGATACCCATGCTAGATTATATAACTGATTGTGAGCACACCCACGATATTGTTTACATCTTGACCTGACTTGCTACACACATTTATATATTGATATACCTGATATGGTACCGTTTACTGTTGACTTGACCTGATGTACCATGACCTGACCCGTTACCTGATCTTGTGTCTAATGTCAACAAACCTGACATGTAGTCCTCATGGACCGTTCCTGTTGTCTATCCAGACAAACCTGCTTTTACCTGATCCTGTGTTGGCATTAGTTCTTGATTACTGAATACCTGACTTGACATAGATAACTTGGGGGTATTGGGAAATCAAAGGTGAAACATGACTTGTAACTCAACAATTCGATACCTGTTCTGATCAGTCTTACGGGTTAGGCCAGTCCCGGAGTGATGATGCTGACATCACTCGCCCATCCTGCTACCTGTTACTGCCTAGCGGCACGTCTCGGTTTCAGCCCGAGAGTCCTTGACCGTGGTCCCGGGCATGCACGGGATACTATTGAGTTACACCGACGATTCATCAATTGATTTCAAAGACTTTAGAATAGAAAACCTGATAGAACGGTTTAGTCTACCCACTGTACACTACCCTGACTGATCTGATTCATATTATTGTTATTCTGCTGTATTCATGTTTATATTGCATTGCCTGTTACCCTGTTCATATTATATTACTTGATGACATGGCGTGCTGACGTCTGGGTTTTGCATGGCCCAGATTCTGTACCGCTGTTGCAGTCCGAGCAGGAGTACTTCAGCCAGCAGGCTGAGCTGCGAGTTCAGTAGTAGTTAGTTTTATTTCCCGCATTTATTTCCTGATGTGAGCCCGCATTATGGGACATACATTCCAGTTATTTGTATTGGATCATTTGCTTCCGCATTTATTTATTATTGACTCCCGTTATTCTGGATTATGGACATGTTTTAGATAGTTTTATTGTGTTCTTGATATCTCTACAGCCGTAATGTGACTGTGGATGGATGCTTCCTACCCACAGGTAGCATGGTTGGCTATGTCACGTGCCCAATCTAGCGTACTCTGGGAAGCGGGGCGTGACAATGCATGTCAATGTCACTAACCCTATCAGTCTCTAAGTCTCACTGTACATGTCGCTAAGCCTATCGCTAGTCCAAGTGTGAGAGTCAACCACTCGTGAGTATCTCCCACCCAAGGGTAGGACCCAAGGACAAGGGAACACGGGCCCGAGTTGCTCGCTAATAATTAGTAATATCCCCATACATCTCCAGAGTCGATGTATGTGCCGGCAATGGGACTCCTTAGATTCTGTTGAACTCACACTCAAACTATCCCACACCCCGTGTTCTACATCAAACGCCAACCATAAACTCAAATACCAGTCGGTTCATGACAAGTCTACGCGAGAACTGGAGACAGGATCTCCATCAAGCATGTCTCGACTGATACCCAAGATAAATGGACAGTGTTTGGTGCATTACCTATGACACCTATATAAGTGCTTCCATAATCGTCCCATACCAATTATAGTTACACTTCTACACGTCCCATAGACGTCGACAATGCAATATGTCAATAGGGTCCGCTTATTGTGTACAAGTACGTGTCACTTCCACTTATTCATTCATACTTAAACACTAATGTACTTGCCACAATCAGACCACTAATACCTAACACTGGTTAATGCACATGATCACTAGGTTACCAATACAGTGACATCTATATGATGTGATCAGAATACAACAATTACGATATGAATAGAATACCATCGGTCAGTGTCCTACCACTTGCATAATTTACTATAAGTCATGCATGTAGAATTAAGCGAAACAATGAAAAGGGGTAAACAGTGTATTGAATTATCTATCCATCAAAATTTGTTTCGCGCCAATCGGGTTTCAGGTTTGCTAGATATGGCCATTTCAATTTAAGTGTTCGCTGCTGGAAATCCGGTTTCAGAATTGGAAGTCCGTTTCGTAACACATTTTAATCCCAGTTGGGATCGTAATTAGGCGACTCTATAGTTTAACAATGTGTAGTGTTATCAGTTAGGTTTCCACCGCAATTGACGGATCAGTAATATACTATCTCAACAGGGAGTTATGATCAGGTTACGGTTGATGTGTAAAAATCTGTCGCTGCAGAATTCAGCGAAACATATCGACATTATAAAATGGGTTTAAAATATCAAACAGTTGAGGAATCTAGCAAGACCAGTGGAGTAAGAAATCTAAATCAATTTTATACGTAACGATATAGGGTTCCGCGCATTCTCATATTTGAACAGGAATATACAGGAATCTAAAAACAGGGGTTAACTGGGATTTCCGTTCTGGACTGCAGTCCAGAATCGTAATCCTCCGCAATTAACTCTATCATACTTTGTTAAAATTCAGTGATCAATTATAGAATACTGTAGGTTAAATAGTTAGCTTCAATATGAGCCATCGAACGCTAAAATCTGATTCATACATAATTTAATATAAATTTTACGGTTCAGCATGTACGGAAGTTTTCAGGTTTTACGACAGAAATCGGGACACCATTTTACGTGAGCAAACGGCATTGTTTTGTAACCAAAATCTTAAGAGATATTCATTATAACTCGGGCCATCATATGTTATTTGTTGCCGTCAATTTAACGGGGTTTGTAGGTCATGGTTTACATCGAACACTTATAATAGTATTAGATCGCAATCGAAATGAATATATGTAGCATGAAGCAAGTATTAAAACTTGCCTGAAGACATATCGACGACAGTACAGCAGCGGCAATGGCACGATCGCTTCACGAACACGGCACAGGTTTACCCTTGTCGGATCTTGATTCTTGGACTCGATGGCTCGGTAGGTGTGACGGGCGTGCGCTGGCGTTGCGATGGATAGCGTGTTGATGACGATGACGGCTTAAGGGATCGAGACCACAGATAGTATGGCGACGATGGTGACCAGAAAAGTGGGAACTGCGATAGATGTAAGTGTTCGACGAAATGCCGGAGGCTCGACTGTGGCGGCTAGGGATGCAATGAGGGGGTGCTGCGCTCGGAGCCTGTAGCTTGGAGGGGAAGCAGACAAGGGCTCAGTGTCGGGGTGTGGTTGAGGAAGTGGTGGGTGCTCGGGAAAAGTGGTCGGGGAAGGATCGACGACGCAGCGGTGAGGTGAAGGTTGAAGACAAGGTCGGGGGGTGGTCTCGGGGGAGTTGGAGGAGATGGGGGTGGGGACGTTGTGAGGAGAGAGCGAGTCGTGAAGGAGGATGTTGGGCGAAGGTGTGGTCGCGGGTCGTGGGCGTGAGGGAGGCGGGAGCGTGGGAATGACCGCGTTGTGAGGGGGGAGAGAAGAGCGGGAACGCGCGAGGAAGAAGACGTGGGGAGAGAGGTGGGTGAAGCGGGTCGGGTATTGGGGAAAAGGCCGGGTTTGGGCGGGAAGGAAAAATAGAGGAGAAATAGAGGGAGTGGGCTTGGGCTGAGTTAAGGGAAAATAAGAGAAAGAAAAATGGGAGTATGGTTAAGGTTTGGGGAAAAGAATTGGGCCGAGCAAAATAGGATTTAGTGAGAAAAAGTTTTTAGGATTTTAGGTTTAGATTAGTAGTTTAAGAAATTATTTTAAATAAAATTACATATATATTTATAAAAATTGAAATAAATATGGATTAAATTCTGGAAAATTACGGAAAATATGTATAAAATTTGGGAAAATATCTGGAGACATTATTTATTAAAATACGCTAATTATTTATAGGGTCTGGGTATTACATGCGTTGTTGGCAGCGACTTATATTCTTGGTCATGTGTTTGCAAAATCAGTGTAGTAAACACTCTATATATAGTGGACGAACGAAAGACTTGGAAGGTCACTTGTGTCCATGAGTTTGTGATAAGATTGTGACTGACATTTGGTTGTGCGGCATTGATTTTCTCGGGAAGGAAACAACGAACGATTTCCACGGGGAGGAAACTTCACAAAAGGCAGAAGTAGGTCAGAATTTGGGATTTTACCAGATTGAAGAGTCTTCTAGTCGGTGAGCAGTGCAGCAGGAATTATTTCCTTTCAGCGGCTGGCGACAGTTGGAGCGATATTTTAGTTGATGGCTCATAGCCAATTACGGATCCTTAAGAGACTTGTAGATAGTGTTGTGGATTGACACCCCGACGATGATTCGATATCAAAGGGGAGACGTCTATGGTAACTCCGCATTGGTTGCGAAACCTAAGTCATTTGTGGACGCTATTTCTGAGCCTACTGCGAAGTAGTGAATAACGATAATGGAAGAGGTATAAGAGTCAACGATAAAGGATCAAGTTTGGGATTTGATCGATTATACTACCGGACGCAAGACTGTTAATAAAAACTGGGTTCTTTTAGATCTTGCGAAGAGAGGACGATACTGTAGAAAGATACAAAGCACACTTGCTGGCGAAGGGATTCACCCAGCGTAGGTAGAAAATGAAGAGACACTTTTCACCTGGGGTGATGATTGTGTCTATTTCACATTCTCTAACAAATCGTTGCACATAAAGATTTTAAACTAATTCTAGGGACTTAAAAATCATATTGTCGATGGGGATTTGGATAAGGAGATCTAGTAGATCTGCCTACGGGTTTCAAAGCCAAGGGGATTCGAGTTGACTCAGAGAGTCCATTTATGACTTGAAACACTTATTCAAGCAGTTGTTGGTTCGATATCATCGATCTATATTGGAAATGGACGGACGATGATTGAATGCAACAACTGTAAGTTTAGAGGTCTTGTTGTGAACGATATTGTAATGACCAAAAGTGACTTGGAGACAATGAATGCTATTTGGAGTGGTTGTTCTCGCTATAGAGGACACATGAGATGTTGAGTTTATGCTTGAGAATTGGATTCAAGAGGAGTCGTTTCAAGAGCATCTTATGTTTGTCTTCGGAGACTCGCATGAGGTATGTCTTAAAACGGTTCCGCCCGCACAGTCACTCTCCAGTTTATTACTCCAGTCACTAATGGACATGTTTTTAGCCTTAATCTTTGCTATAAGACTTTTGACACAGAGAGACGGATTTTGTAGGTTCCATTTTGCATATTCAGTAGTCAAATGTATGCATGGTGTGTACTTGGCCAGACATATAATCCTTACCGATTGGACTTGGTATTAGGGTCTGCTTGTTGGGATGAAGTGACGAGAATTTTTAGGTATTTATGTGGGACGACCCACTATACCTTATGTAAGGAATCAGGCTTGTGGTTACGTGGACATACAAGTGCCGACTGGGCCGGCAATCTGGGTATACGAACATTCACATCCACACGTATTTTCTTGCATAATGCAGGGCTATCACTCGGAGTAGCAAGAAACAGGAAGTGTAGACTTTTCAACATGCGGGTGGAATATGCGGCTACCTCAGTAGCGCCAAAAGGGCGCTAGGCTGAGGTGATTCTTCGGGAGTTTGCTCGTGATTTCGCACGCAAGAGAAACATGGTTTCTCTTTATCTTGACATTAGGTCAACGATATCATACTTAAACAATCTCATATATATGGAAAGTTGAAGCACTTACAGGTTTAACGACACTTCATGAAGAAGCAAGTGGCATGAGAAGGTGGTCTAAGCTATAGGATTTTTTCTTCAGGTCAGATGATCGGGGATCCGATGATGAAGAAAATAGCTGAGTAACGTTATGTGCTTTTGGGTTTTGTCTTGGATGACGTATTGCATTTTAGATAACTTGATAGACCTTACTCTTATATTTGACATTATTATTATGGGTGGCGACTTTATAAATATATATTTTAAGATTGATGGTATATAGCTTTCTTTCATGGATATTTCTATATTTTGTTTGACTATTTTAGGTATGGAGTACAAGTGTACAGGGTACATGAAATGTACGGGGTACACGATGTGTGCAAGGCACAAGTTTAATAAGGATACGTTAGCAGGTAGGAACTCTCCCTCACGTGAGAGATTCCATTTATGCTAGGGAAGCATACGAAGGTGATACTAAGTGCTAGACATCAGCTACTCGGAGCAGTCACGGTGGTGTTGCATACTGGGTATGGCAACAGTGCGAGCACTTAATAGAGTCGTCCTGACCGGGTCAGGATGAGGTTGCCATGTTCTATAGGCCGAGCGACCGAATTGGTTATCCATGGCCACTTTTACCTGTTTACATATAGTCGGACTAGAGGACTAACTCGTCATACGGGATACAAACTTGTCGGGAGATTTCAGGCATATCGCAGAGCAATATAGCCTGGAAGGTCAATCACAGGATGATTGGACTTGGATCCATACGGTATAACCTTAATGGCGTACGCTCTCAGAGAGAGAATTTTATACCTTAGCAAGTTTCCATACGACGTGCGCTTGGATTGTGCACATAAGGAGGTTGAGGGATAGATCCCATCTCCCTTACCGTGTGAGCTTTTATGACGGCCTCCTTCAGGAAGGATGGGCAGTCTATACCCTTAGCGACACTGGGCTGTCTGGGTAGGCATGTTATAAGCGTCTGCTACTTTGGCTACAGTTTCCTATTGCGACGACAATATACCACACACAACGGGAAGTGTCAGGAAAGTGGGTGAATAGCAGACCTAACTATTCAGAGCCGGAGGAAGATCGATTGGAATGTCTCCTGATTGCATCACATGGACAATTCTTATTGACGCCACAGTGGCGAAGTTTAAGAATGCGATAAATCGAGAGGTACACCTAGGTGTTCAAGTACGCTTCTGAGAGAGATCGAAGGTACTTGAGCAAACATGTCTGATCGGATCAAGGGTATGAGATCTCGCAAGTCTAACATATTTTTGGTTTATGTTGTTTTCTTTTAGGAAGATCCTTGTGTCGGTCCTAACAGATTTGGCTGAAAATCTACTCGCTTGCAGATTCTCAACGGTTCACGCCGCACCCATATATATATATATATATATAAATATATATATATATATATATATATATATATATAGATATGGGTATGAATGAGGAAAAGAAAGAGGAGATTCTCAGGGAGACAATTAATCAGGGAATCAATGTTTCAGGAAACCAGCTCAGGGAACTATAAACGGCGCCCACTCAAATGTGCGAGTGGGAGTATGTTAGCCATTGGGTCCGAACCGGCCCAATACCTATCCATATGAGTTGGTACCCTATATATTCATATAAGAGGGCTAGGGTTTCATACGAGATATGAGACATATCAGATATATGATGCAACTTATAAGGTTTTTCTAGAAAGAAAAACAAGAGAGAGTCGTTATCTTATTTTCTCATTCTTTTCTATTTTGGGTTGGCTTGCGGGATGATCAAGAGAGAAATTCTCACTTTCTACCAAAGTGTAGTTTCCCTCCGGCCGTTGCTTAGAGACGATAAAGATCAGATCTTCTACATGACGTGGACGAGAAACGATCCAACCAATTGGATCAGATATATCATAAACTTTTATGGTAGATACATAGACTTTCTGCTGCGCTAGATTGCATATTTTGTATCTAGCTTACCTAAAGCGTATATATATATATATATAGAATAATGTAGAAAAGAGGCCATAGGAGGGGATTTCCTCCTATGGCGTCAAAGAAATACAACCTCCACCATTTTCCATGGCAATCGGCACCCATCATCTTCATCTTTATCATATATGATGTACATACATCAAATTTCATGTGATTTTACAACTTTTTTCACCATTGATTTAGTGAGTGCAAAATTAGAGGTTTACCGACAATATAACTTTTTACATTGCAAATTCAACGGTGAAAAAGTGATGGAATAACATGAGATTTGGTATATCCATATCTTAAATGATAAAGATGATGGTGATGGGCATCGATCGTCGAAAAAAGTCATAGATGGTGTATTTTTTGACACCATAGGAGGAAATTCTCTCCTATGGCATATTTTCCTCCATTATATATATATATATATATATATATATATATATATATATATATATATATATATATATATGATCCATTTCAAACCGGTCCGCGTTTTTTAAAAACAGGAACTCCCTGTCTACGATATATTTTAAAGATCTGATCCGTTCAAGTTGATCATCCTACCCTCAAATATACGTGTGTGAAAAATTAAAGGATTTAAAGACCTCTAGCTTATGCATCAAATGACGTTTATATTGCATTATCGAAAGATGACGTTTATGTTGCATTATCGAAAGACGTTCATTTTTGCACCCATCGATGAATAGGATAGAGGTCTTTAAATTTTTTGATTTTTCTTACATATATATTTGAGGATAGGGTGATCAACTTGAACGGATCGGATCTTTAAAATATGTCGTAGATCGAGAGTTCCCGTTTTTTTAAAAACGCAGACCGGTTTGCAATGGATCACTCCTCTGCACACACCTCAATGTCTCATCATTTTTGCATTTTAATACCTTATAGAAGAATTTTCTTCTCAACGATTTAATACTCTAAAATATTTCGCCGTTAGCATTTTGTTGCCTCCAGCATCACCGTCGTGTCTATTTTGTGCTGGTTTATTTATTGTGAACCATTTTTCCATAATTTTATGTCTGCATGATTGTAGGAAGCAGAAGGTAACAAAGTGCTTACGGTGAAATATATTAGATTATTAAAGTGTTGAGAAGAAAATTATTCTTTAAGGTATTAAAATGTAAAAATGGTGAAACATTAAGATACTATTAAGAAAATTACCTATATATACATTGAAATTAAGCCTTAAATAGACGAGGGAAACATGCATCAAAGATTAGAACTTACACCACCAACGGCATGCTTCACAATCTTCACATCATGATCTAAACTGATCGTTCGATGCACATGTTGGGTTGTTGTGACTCGCATCTTCAATCTCACATCGGGAGTTGATAGGAAGGTGATGTGATATATAAATACAACTTGGACCTCTACCTATTAGTTCGGGTTTTTGGGTTAGAATAGGCCCCCAAGTTGTGTTATGTATCCGTCACGTGTGGGCTCCACCCCAACAGCACAAACTTCTTTTGGCGAAACTCAACACCATCCCCTCCTTTTATCACCGTCTCACTATCCCTCAAGAAAGCCACCATAGCAACAAAAATAACCACGTCTACAATCATATTCCACGCAAGCACCAACACCGACCACAACCAAACCATAAACCCCCATGACTTGTTTTTGCTACTAGAAGACTTTAACTCTAACTGTGATGCCTTGTGGGGCCCAGGGAGAGACGGGACCGAGTCCGGGTCGGATGTTTTTCGCATGCAAGCTAATAAAAGTGACATGAAAAGGCACCATTATTGAGGGAGTGATGAATGCGGAGTATACCAACAACTTCAGCTTCTGAAGTATGAATATTGATTATGTGCAGGTCCCATAGAGGCTGAAGTTGTTTAAAGGGGTCGTAGAGAGTGAAGATACGTAGTCTTCGACTAGTTTTTCGGCTGAGCTTATAGATCCCTGAGGGGTTAAGTTTGGGATTACGATGTGGTTGTCTATGATTACTTTCGTTGGCACCACTACAGGAAAATGTGCCCAATTTCGACGGCGAATTTGTCGAGATTTATTTCGACGGAATATTTCTGTCGAAATAGACCACATCCCGTCGGAAAAAAAATGAAATTTTGTTGATTTCGGTCAACGGTTATTTTGACGGCTAATTCCCAGCGAAAAAATTGTTGACCAAAGTCAACAATTTCCCGTGACCCCCCTTTTTTCCCCTTAGTAAATTCTTAATAATTCCCTCTCCCCTTCTCCTCTATCCCTCCACCGGCCGGCCACCAAAAAAAGTTTTTTGGCTGCCTAAAAATACTCCGCCGGCCTCCGATCTCAGCCTTCCACCTGCCTCCTTCCCTTTTCCCTTTCTCTTCCACCCGATATAAACCTCTTCCCGAGACTACACCCGACACCGCCCGCCTCCATCGCCTCAAGCTGCCTCCTGGCCAGTTCCCCCGGCTCCGAACCCCTCCGATCCCCCGGATCCGGCCTCCGCCTCCGATGCCAATCGGTGAGTTGGTTCATTAATTTATTTAGGTTGTTCGAAATTTTGTTAAATTTAAGTAATTTTTTGGTTAGTGCTAAGACTAATTTTAGGATTAGGATTAATTTTAAGAATAATTTTAGTATTAGGTTTATTAATTTTAGGTTTGGAGTTAGGGCTAATTTTATGGTTAGTGTTAGGGCTAATTTTGGGGTTAGTGTTAGGGTTAATAATTTTGGGGTTAGGGTTAATTTTGGGGTTAGTGTTAGGGTTAGTGTTATGGTTAATTTTGGGGTTAGGGTTTAGTTGGTTTATTTGTGGAAAACATTAGGTTTAGAGCTTGGGTTAGGTTGTTAATTTTAGTTAGGAGTGTGTGTGTGTTTATTGTTGTTGTTGTTGTTATTGATAGAGAATGGAAATATATGTAACTAAAAATTTGTGTGTTTGTAGGGTTGACGTGGGCGCAATTGTTCTTGTTGCTTTGCTTTCTATATACGTCAGTCTCCGGTACACAACTTTATCGCTTTTAATTCTCAAGTACTACAGTTAGCCTAAGTCACTATACCTAGATTAAGTTACCAATTAAATATTAATTAAACCAAAAATATAGATACTTGACATGATATAAACCAATTAGCTATATACATGCTTTCTTTCACGAGTTTAAAATCAATTAATCATCATTCCTTAAACAAATAGTCAATGTCGGGATCTAATATGGATGTGTGTGTAATATATTGTTTATGAAAATATGGTTGTGTGAGAGAGAGTGCGTGAGACTCACCTTTATGTAATTTTCATTGTATGGATGCGTGTTTATTTTAATGAATGCAGATGCTTCATTACTAATATCGATTGTTTGAGAACTTACCATTCAAACTGAAAATTCCAAACCATAAATAGAATAGTTAAATAACCGACGATACTGAAACGATAACCATCAAAACCAATCTAATTAAGTGCATGATACTCAATGATGAAAAAAAGTAAACCGATACATATCGTCATCGAGTATCTCACATTGAAAAAATATCGCGATTTATAACCCGTCTATCAGTTATATGCATACGGTTATTTTCGTGACATAAAACTATGTGTGCGTTGTCAACCTCGAACGTTAATCGTTTTTCATTGATAACCATCTCGTAATTTATGCGACGAAAATACTAGTCGTACTATAACCGATAGATTTGTCCCATTTTGGACAAGTTAAGAATCTATAACGTATACACTTCTCTGCATACTTATGTTTTTCATTCATTTCGAGATGAATTGCGTCAGTACCTTTCCGCTTGTTCTTCGTGTACAAATATAGTTGAGATGATCATCTCAATACTGATAGTATTGAAATGTTTATCTTTTCTATTGCAGTGTACTCGGAGAACAGCGGGGAGGTACTGCCGAAATTTTCTCGAAGCGAATGAAAACAAGTCCAGATGGTGTATGCGTTATACATTCTTAATATGATAGAAACCTTACCCCCGACAGCCGTTACCCATTGACATCCAAGATAAAAGCGTTAATATTATTTTCAGCTATGATAAATCACTCAAATATATTTCCGAGACACTGTTTTCATTATCTTCTTTGTATATAACCATCTCGTTCTTAGCTTTTTCACTGCAGGTTAGAATTGTTAATATCGTGTATGATTTTAAAATGCTTGTTATGATATAATAATTAATCGTGAACTGTGTTAGGTTTTACGTATCAGACAAAAATGGATAAGACTTGGATAAATAAGAATAAGTTTGGCTCTAAATTTAAAATCGGTGTAGAAGAGTTTATGAAATTATTATCAAGAGTGGATGGTAGTCGGATACCCTGTCCCTGTAGGAAATGTTGTAATGGTAGAAGTGATAGTCGAGAGGCGGTTCGACTGCATATACTTGCTAACGGATTTTGTGAAGGTTACACTATCTTGCACTTGCATGGAGAGGTCATGGACTATTGAATCGGTGCACATCGTCTGTTACCGCCACCTATGAGAACCCCATCAACCACCAGTTTAAATGATATGATGGACGAGTTATATGATGGCATGAACGATGATACCCTTACGGATGATGCGGTTCCAGATTTCGAATCTACTAGTTTTTTTTAAATATATGGAGGATGCTAAGAAATCTCTTTACGAGGGTGCGACAACGACGAAATTGGATTGGATAGTTTATATGTTTCATCTTAAATGTAAACATTTATGGAGCAACAAGTCGGTCGATGACTTTTAAAGATAGAGAAGGAGGCTTACCCGAATTCCGATCTTCCTGCAAATTTTCAAGAGATGAAGAAGATTATTGCCGACATCGGTTTCAGTTATCAAAAAATAGATGCATGTCCAAATGACTGCATGTTATTTACGACAGATGATGAAAGGAACTTAATAAGTGTAGAACTTGTGGGGAATCGAGGTGGATATTACTTAAAAGGCCGCCGAGGGATGAGAAATCAATTCTGAAAATTTCTGTGAAGGTGTTGCACTTTTTTTCTATTAAGAAAAGACTACAGAGATTATTTTTGTTGCCTAAAACCGCCGAACATATAACATGGCATGCAGATGGTCGCAGGAATGATGGAATCTTATAGCATCTCGCTGATGGTAAAGAGTGGCAAAGATTTGATGCTCAATTTCCCGCGTTCGCTGCGGAAGCTCATAATGTGAGACTTGGATTATCGGCTGATGGATTGGAACCGTTTAAAGGAGGTGCATCTCACAGTGTATGGCCCGTTACACTAGTAGTTTATAACCTCCTGCCGGGGATAAGTATGAAATAATCTTACATCCAAATGCCTCTGTTGATCCCTAGAAGAAACTATCCTGGTATTGATATCGATGTTTATTTGAAGCCATTGATCGATGAGTTGAATGAGCTGTGGGAGACCGGCATCGTTGCTTATGATGTCCACAGAAATGAGAGATTCACACTATGCGCGGTGTTACTTTAGACAATAAACGATTTTCCGGTATATGTCATGTTGTCGGGATGGAGTACGAAAGGTTATCGTACTTGACTCTGTTGTCAAGAGAATACCATCTGTAAAACGCCAGTAAATTGGATTTTCTGTTACACTGGACATCGTCGTTGGCTAGATGTTGATCATCCTTATCGACGCAATGAAATCAAGTTCAATGGTGAGCAGGAGAATCGGCCCCCTCCTCCTGAGCCAAATGGGATAAAGGCGTTTATGGATGTAGAGCACATCCATGTTATTTTTTGTAAGAAATATAAGCATACTATTCCGAATGAGAATCAAATAACTGGAGAAAGAGATCGATATTTTATGATTTGCCGTATTGGCGTTTTCTTAATCTTTGCCATAACTTGGACGTCATACACATTGAGAAGAATGTCTGTGAGCTCTTGCTGGGTACCGTGTCGAATACAAAATTCAAGAACATAAACACATTAGCGATACGACAATGGTTTGCTACAAAGAATTTGTGGCCAGAATTGCATCCAACTCCGAAAGAGAATGGTAAATGGGCTATTCCACTTAAACAAGTAAGGATACCAGATGCATATTCTGCAAACATTAGTAAATGCATAAACTTGAAAAAGAAAACTCTCGTCGGCCTGAAAAGTCACGACTGCCATGTGATCATGCAGTAATTGCTTCCCATTACTGTTAGGGCGTTACCAGATAATGACGTTGTATCAGTTATGACTGATTCGTGTCATTTCTTCATAGAGTTATGCTCCAAAGATTACTCAGCAAACGATTTTAGAACTCTGGAGAATAAAATACCCCGCATATTTTCTAGAATGGATATATTGTTTCCGCCTTCTATTTTCACCGTAATGTTGCATCTCATGGTTCACCTTGCTCAAGAGGCACGTTTAGGAGGTTCCGTGAATTATCGGTGGATGCATCCATTCGAGAGGTAAAACTTATATAATAACTCTTTACTGTTCATAATAAATTGAATATTTATAATAAAACGAATTAAATTTGTTCGCTTCCGTCAGGTTCATGTATAAAATAAAACGGTACATCCGTTACAGGAGTTGGCCTGAAGGGTCGATCGTTGAAGGGTTTCTCGCAGAGGAATGTATGGCATCTGTTCTATATATCTAGAGGGTGTGGAGACTGCATTTAATAGGTCAAGACGTAATGAGGATATGGTTGACAATAAACCTGTAGTATCTGTCTTCCGGGCCCAAGGAAAGGAACTGGGTAAAATGAAATCGGGTCACACTACATCTGAGCAGCTCGACATGATTCACCGTTATGTTTTATTTAACTGTTCAGATGTGAACAGTTTTATCGGGTAAGTATTTGTTATTTTTTTCTTAACATAATTATAGAATATCTTCAAGTCAAAATTAAATGTTTATTTGTGATATATACAACGTTTGGAATCCTCAATACCGTCCACCTACTAAACAAACTCGGCAATGGGATATCGATAAGGAGCGACATAAACACTTTCCCGCTTGGTTGAAAGCACGTGTAAGTTATAAACTATAAAAACTAAACTAAAACTCATGTTGATATATATATATGTGTGTGTGTGCGCGCGCGCGCGTGTATACATATAACTTAATCCGTTTTACCCTAATAAGTTGAAAGAAATCCCAATGATAGACATGTTTCAGAAGATATAAAAGCTCTAGCGTATGGTCCAGATGAACAAGCAGAGTACCTCTCCGGTTACATTGTTAACGGGTTTAGATTTCACACCAGAAAAAGAGATCAAAATAAAAAGTTTCAAAATTGCAGCATCTTTGTCACATCCACCATTACTGAATATTCATCTTCTAGAGATTCAAATCCAACAACGGGAAAATTAAACTATTACGGGGTGCTTAAAAAAATAATTCGGGTGCGTTATCATGAACAGACGGTTGTTATGTTCAAGTGTCTGTGGTACGATATCCATCATGAACATACTGGGTTCAAAGTGAAAATGACATACTTTTACTCAATTCATCGAAACTCGTTTTTGGTGAAGAGCGTTATATTCTCGCCAGGCAAGCCCGTCAATACTTTTATGTCGCAGACCTTAGAGATGCTCAGTGGGATGTTGCTGTTGTGACGAATCCATGGGACTATTACAACATGAGTGAAAGTGATGTAAGCGAGATTAGTTGTCCTACAATCCCGGTTATATAAGATGATGCTATTCCTATCGAATTCAACAGCGGTTTATCAAGAACAGACATAAAGCCGGAAATAGTCTATGATGTGCCATCGGCGGTTGTAGAATCAAAAATCTAATTAAGACTTTAAATATCTTGATATATTAACTCTCTCTTGTATGATACTCATAAATTAAGTAATGTGAAACTTACAATTTATTGCATCTTTCTTTCCGCATATTATTTCATACATTTTATCATTTTCTGTATATTATTTCCGCATATTATCTCCTACAGTTTCGAATTCTAATGTACAGGGATCAAGTTAATTTATATTATTTTCGCATTTCATTTTTTCCCCTGCATATTATTTCCACCATTTATTGCTCATGTATGATATTCTTTTCAGCAATAATTTTCACTATTATTTTTTTATCTAACATATTAAACTATATTCCGTGAAGTTGTTTTAGATATGCCAGGTTCAGATAGCAGTACCGATCATTTTACCGGGGACGAGGGGCAGTCCTCAACAGGTTGCCATCGAACACGTAAGTATCGTATTTGATATCAATACGTTAAAATTATCGTAGAAATTTATGTATGAACTTTCTAAATGTTATATGCTGGAAGAAATTCATGGTGGAGAGTCCCATAATCGTATCGAAATCTATCGGGCTCAATTTGTACGGGACGACGGCGCGCCTGCAACGATTAAGGCACATGAGATATATGTAAGACTCTACATATGCCGAGCTTCTTAATTATTTCAGAATAATTATTGTGTAGCTTTTAGAATGGCAGTAATACATTTTTTCTACAAACAGACGGCGATGGCGGCTGAGAGAGATCGGTTGATCCAGGCGATAGTGACGGAGCAGGGACACCCGGTTGATGGCGCGAAGAGAACATTCATCGTAAATAGGGTTTTCATGGCGTTTAGGCCGGATCGTCATGGGAGAGTACAATGTGTGTCTTCTAAGATCACTCCGCGTCAGTATAACACTCCTTTTCCAGCCGACCGGGCATCCACCTCCTAAGTTTCAGCCGGCTGACGAATTGCCTTCAGAGATGCCGATACAGGAAAGGGCCTCTAGGAGCAGGAACCCTGTATTTTATAGATCGCCCCAGGGCCAGACACCGGAATCCGTCGGTTCCTCACGCCGATCGACTCCCGCTCCCGCTCCCGCTGCCGATCTATTTGCTGGCAGGACTATCGAGCAGAGACTTAATCTTATCGACGCGTACGTCCAAGATGGAAGGCCCGTACCTTCGGTAAGTTTGATAACCCTTACATATATACACACATACACATATATCACAAACACACACAATCTGTAAGTCGATGTTGCGCACCCCGCGGTTCGTGGGAAGGTGGAATTTTAAAAAACGATTTATACAAAGCTCGCAACATCGACTAAACTTCAGGATCTATACGAAAACCTTAACTAACAATTAATTATGGAGGTTTAACTACTATGATAGATGGTTATACCTCTAAGAACCAGTCCTTCAGGTCTTGATCTCCTCCTTTCCTTGAGCTCCTCGGAGAGCGGATGGAGGTTGCAACGTCGGTCTCCTCGTGTCAAAGACGATCCACCCGAGAGTATGTGCTTCAAGCTTCAACTTCAAAACTGAAGTAACTAGGATACTTAGATCGCTAATCCAAGTAGCCTAGATAATGTAGAGAGTCTAATAGATTATTTTATCTCACTTGATCCTTTGTTTCACAACACATGTGAGGGTAAGGATCACTTGAGGAAGGAGAGAAAATCAAGAGAGAGAATGAGATGAACCAAATGAATAAGTGTAACCTTGTATGGAGAATGATTCATATCTTTCAATAATGAAGCATGTATTATTTTCACATAGAAAATAACTCACCATGCTTCAATAGTGTAGCCAAACAAATAAACAAATCAATGAACCATGCTTCATACCCATACCACAAATATCTCACCAATTCCACCTCATTAATCCATTTTGGAAAATAGATAAATCAATAATGAGGTGTCCCCTTCCAGAGGCATGTCTTGTCAAATTACAAGAATGCCCTCACCGTATATACATACCCGTATTCGTATTCCGAAAAATACGAATACAATGAGATGACAACAATCCGATAATACAATACTAGGATCCGGCTTAAACCAATGCCCACTAGTATTATACGCTTGAACATTATCTGTGCACAAGTACACGTATGTGATCGAACCCTGCCGTAAAACCATACAGCCTCTACATCGTTTGCCTGAAGCAGGGAAACTCTCTGTGTGGGACTCTAAAGACTCGACAGTACGCTGGCAGTGGGTTTAACCACAAGCACGTCAGCGGTACTAGCTGCACGTAACGGCTACCCAGGTATTCGTCGATAAGAAGGTCGATAAGCAAACTCACCCAAACTCCTACTGAGCCTGTCTGTGACAATCTCCGTATCGTCCGGTCTGTTCGTCTAAGATACTCGCATATTGGGCCTAGGGAGATGATAAACGTCAGACCCCTAACAGCTCAATAGGTCATGCGGGAGCAGAGCCCAATACACCCTGAGAAACTACTGGAGTACCTACCAGTATATCTCGACTGCCCTGGCCAGGGACTTTTTGTAATGGCTTTCCGAACACAGCGCGATATCAATCCCCAATACCGGGAGAGACGAATCCTATCTGACCGTTACTGCCTCCAAGTGCTTCGGGACTACACCCAACTACTACCTATTTGCACGACTCCTTTGAACCGTGGTAGGGTAGTAATCTAAGTGCAGTGGGAATACACTCGAGACTAAGTAGCGATGGTAAGTCAATGGAATAACATGTACTCATGTCATCTGGGAACTGCTACCTGACGATAGGTATAATACTAACCAGCAGTTCCCGACGAATCCTGTCCAGTGAAACTCATAACCTAATAAGCACCTGCATACTATCTCCAGTACGATGTACTAATGGCTGTGGGACAGACCATCTCCCCTGCTGGGATGAGAAGCATATACACTAGTCTACTCTGGAGTATCGATACCCCGTCTCGATAATTCTACAACTAGGGACCTATATAAGGATGTGCTTATAGACTATCCAGCCCCCACTAGTGTGACTGCCATCACAACGCTCGCAGTCAAGCAAAGATCCTAAGGTCTCTACCAATATGTATAAGCGATATGCTAAAAGAAACACATGCACATATTGAGGTAGAATCAAACCAAGTAGCATACTACTATATCGAGCAAGACTGTTATTATAACTGTGAATATCCCAAGCATCAATATGTAATATACAATCCAGTATGATACAATAATGACCTCTAGGGCATATCTCACTAACAATCTCCCACTTTCACTGAGGCCATGTATTGGTATATCGCAGACCTATCATCTCGATCAGCCTCTCGAACTGCGTCTGAGGGATGGCCTTTTTGAGTGGATTTACAGTGTTGTTCTCTGAGTCTACTCTTTTCACATCGATCTCCCGGCGATCTACGATCCTCCTGATCAGGTGGTACCGTTTCAAGATGTGTTTGGACTTATGATGGGACCTTGGTTCCTTCGCCAAAACTATAGCGCTGTTGTTGTCACAATACAGTGGTATCGGATCAACAATGGATGGAACCACCTGAAGTTCTGTCATGAACTTCCTGATCCAAACTGCTTCCTTCGCGGCGTCACATGCATCGATATACTCCGCTTCCATCATCGAGTCAGCAACGGTATCCTGTTTGGAGCTCTTCCAACAGACCCGTCCCTCCATTGAGGGTAAAGACATAACCCAACAAGGACTTGGAGTCATCCTTGTCACTCTAGAAGCTGGAGTCGGCGAAGGCCTCAATCTGGAGGTCTTATCTGCCGTACATCAATAACATCTCCTTAGTCCTTCTCAGATACTTGAGAATGTTCTTTAATGCTGTCCAGTGCTTCTCTCCTGAGTTCGACTGATTCCTGCTTACAACGCTTAGTGCGTAAGTTATATCAGGTCTGATACATAACATCACATACATTATAGAGCCTACCGCAGAAGTGTAAGGTATAGTAGATATGCGATCCCTTTCCAAATCAGTCTTGGGAAACATCTCTTTGGAAAGGGTGATTCCGTGACAACCCGGTAGATTACCGTGCTTTGAATCTTCTATACTAAATCTTTTCAGTATGGTGTCGATGTAACTTGACTTTGAAAGTCCCAACATCCGTTTAGATCTATCACGATAGATCTGGATCCTCAGAATATAGGAGGCATCACCCAGGTCCATCATGGAGAACCTTTGTGACAAGAATCCTTTGGCTGATTGTAGTATAGGAATGTTACTTCCTATCAAGAGAATATCATCCACATACAAGACGAGGAATACCACACTTCTTGCTACAATTTTACTATAGATGCATGGTTCATCTGGATTTTTGATAAAGTCGAATTCCTTGACCGTCTCATCAAAACAGATGTTCCAACTCCGCGATACCTGCTTTAATCCATAAATGTATTTAAGTAACTTGCATATTTTTCCGCTGCTCCCACTCTCTATGAAACCCTCCGGATGATCCATATAGACACTCTTCCAAATTTTCATTTAGAAAAGCGGTCTTTACATCCATCTGCCAAATTTCATAATCATGGAAGGCAGCAATGGCAAGAAGGATCTGAATGGATTTGAGCATAGCCAGTGGAGAAAAGGTTTCATCATAGTCCAAACCAGGTCTTTGACGAAAACCTTTTGCAACAAGTCTAGCCTTATAAGTTTCAACTTGCCCATCTACACCAATCTTCTTTCTAAGATCCACTTGCAGCCTACGGGTTTTACCTCTTCTGAAGCAATGTCCAAAGCCTATACTTTGTTGGTGTACATGGACTCCATTTCGTTCCGCATTGCATCCAGCCATTTTACTGAGTCTCTGTTTTGAATGGCTTGCTGGAAGCTAGTTGGCTCATCATCGTCGATAATGCAATCCTCTCTATCTCCGTCTATGAGAAAACCGTAGTATCTCTCGGGTGGATGAGACTGCCTACTAGTTCTGTGGAGTGGCGCGGGGATATCCGGTTCTTTCAAAACTTCTAGTTCCACCATGCTTTCAGTAATAGCTTGTGGTTCTGGAATTTCTTCCAGTTCTATTGTGCTCCCACTCATCTCTTTTTCCAAAAATTGAGTTTCCAAAAAGTGGGCATGCCGAGAAACAAAGACCTTTTGTTCCTCTGCGTAATAGAAAAGATACCCCTTGGAGTTCTTTGGGTATCCCACAAACTTACACAGTACTGAGCGTGCCTCGAGCTTGTCCGCATGCTTCTTTTTTACAAAAGCCAGACATCTCCATATTTTCTGATACTGAAGATAGGGTTTCTTCCCACTCCACATCTGATATGCTGTGGTAGGCACAATTTTGGTAGGAATCTTGTTTAAAAGATATGTAGCTGATTCTAGTGCATACCCCCAGAAGGATCGCGGCAACTCAGCGTTACTCATCATGGAACGTACCATATCTAACAAAGTTCGATTCTGCCTTTCCGATACACCGTTGTGTTGAGGTGTGTATGGAGGAGTAAGTTGAGAGAGAATTCTATTATCTTTTAAGTAATCCGGGAACTCGGCACTTAAGTATTCACCACCTCGATCAGATCTAAGTGTCTTGATACTTTTGTCGGTTTGTTTTTCCACTTCATTCTTATATTCTCGGAATTTCTCAAAGGCCTCGAATTTATGTTTCATCAAGAATACATATCCATACCTTGAGAAATCATTCCTAAAAGTAATGAAATAGAAATAACCACTTCTTGCATGTATAGACATTGGACCACACACGTCGCTGTGTATGAGTCCCAATAGCTCGCTCGCTCTTACTCCGTGTTCAATGAACGGAGTCTTTGTCATCTTTCTTTTGAGACATGATTGACAGGTTGTATAGGACTGATATTCGAACGGATCCAAATATCCCTTTTATGTAACTTCGTCAATCGTGTTTCATTGATGTGATCCAGTCTACAATACCATAAGAAAGCCCGATTTACTTTCGGAGACTTTTTTTTAAGTGTGTTCTGGATGTTGAAAACCTGAGCTTGATTTAATACATATATGTCGTTATTTAATATACCTGACCGAATCAAATTTTGATTAAGGTGGATGTGTACTACATCGCTTAAAAATGTAAAATCATAAATTTCTTTAGAAAGTAAAGATACAGATATGATATTACAAGCCAGATATACAAACAGTTACGTAAAATCAAAATCTGCCCACTTGTCAATCCTAGGTGAATTCCCCTATGGATACAGCGTCTCCGCACATTCCGTTAGCAATTCTGAGAGTCATATCACTTGCCTTGATAACTCTATGGTTTCTCAAAGCCTGTAATAAATTACAGATATGAGATCCTGATCTGGTATCTAGTACCCAGGAAGTAGAGTTAATTGACATACAGTTTTCAATCATAAACACACCCGAAGCCGAAGCCACAATGTGCTGCGAATCCTGGTTTCTGGCTTTCTAAGCCCTGTAGTCCTTCTGACAGTGCGCTTTCCCTTGACAATAGAAACATCCTTCATTTCCTACTGTTGGCCCCGAATCTTTTGCCCTGCCCTTTCTCTCTACCTTACTGACACCGTTTATCGGCTTGGTGAATGCCTTCTTCTTCTCTCCCTTGGTTTTCACCTTGGATCTAGAAAAGGAAGATTCCCCAATAAGAAGAGTGGGTGTCTCCCTGGATTCCTGCAGGGTGCCCTCAGCGCTCCTCAATTTATTAAGGAGTTCTGGAAGTGTAACTTTTTCTCTTGAATTTTGAAATTCAAGATAAACTGGGCGTAGGTGGAGGGGAGGGACTGTAGAATCAAGTCAATACATAACTCGTTCTCCAACGTGGTCCCATGGTCCGTGAGATATTCAACATAGCTAATCATAGTAAGGACGTGGTCTTCTACAGATGACCCGACAGCCAACCTCGCCTGAAGCAATATCTTCGAGGTCTTATAACTTGCGATACGAGATTGCTCTCCATATAAAACTTTGGTATGGAGGAAGATGGAAGATAATTCCATCTTCCCGTGCTGCCTCTGGTGTTCACTATCTATTGAGGCTAACACGAGACACTTGGCTCTCGCACAATCCTTTTCCCATATCTTACGGATATCAACATCCGTGATGGTAGAATCTGGACCTGGACGGTGGGGGGTTTTGTAGTAAGGAGGTAGTCCAGCTTGTCATAGGTAAGTGCCATCTGGACATTCCTTAGCCAATCATTATAGTTTGGCCCAGTCAATTTATTATTGTCTAGTAACCTAAGTCCGGTCATTGTGGTCGATGCAATTAGGAGAGAGAGAAGAAACACTCAGTATGATACTCTTACAAGTTTAGATTGGTTATTAGTTTATCTAAACAGGATGGCTCCCACTATTCCTCGAATCTTTCCTCAAACCATAAAAGAAGAATTAGTCAGGATTAATCTCACTCTTACAATTCTTGCTTAACCTTTCAGCCAGCTAGTGTTGGTACTTCGAGGGAGGTTTTCCAACGCTTTCATGAAGTTCCTTAATTACAGAACTTCTTTTCCCTAGAGGCGTAGCCCCGCTAACACCGTTCTAGACACCTACTTGGTTTATAGCATTGATTGTTTAGTGAAAAATCTCCCGAAGAGTAGCGGATACTCACAGTAGGATCGGAATCTAAATATCATCGTGTGACAATTTTGAAAGAATCATACCAAAATCATCACACTCCAAATGGTATGCAACACTAGCAAGTTTCAATTTCCTTAGAAACTCCTGATGTGGATTTTTGCCCCATGCTCTTATGATCTTGACGAATGCCAACATATCATAAGTCGCAAGTCAAGTTCTACCCATCATTGTCCAAGTTGATCTGAACCCACCCGTACATACCCTTGACGAATGACAACATAGTAGTACGACTGTCCCAAATCAATGCATCTATTTATGCTACATATGAATATCTAACAGCTACCAATCACTATGACTTGGCAAAGGTCAAAATATATAGCTTGAATACTACTGAATACCTATATGAAATGACGGAGGGCTACGAATGGTTTTGGAGAAACCGTGAAGGTAATGAACTTGATATAGTCGAAGAAACCATGATAGCTTTTTAAAAGGAGTGGTTTAGGCTCCGCATTTAAAATTTGCTTTTTGAAGAAAACCGAGTGGTTTTGAAATTGTTCCAACGATTAAGCTTTGGTTTGTTTTTTCTTGCATTAATCAATGTTAATGCGGTCCCATCATTTAACCCTATCATTGCAGAAAAAGAAACGAAAATAGAACGTACGCTTATACCATCTGCATTCGCCACGGGCCCCGTCATGCACCGTTAGGTTACTTAACTAACGGCAGAGCGGGGGCTGGACTAGCGCGGGTGCAAAACATAAGCAACGTTTATTATATATCATTCATATATATATATATATATATATATATATCCATTCGTCTCATGCAATAATAGGCATTCCAGATCACAGATGAATATATTGGATATACTAGGAATTCCGCATTTCATTTAAGCCTATAACGAAAAACAGATTTCACGGTCGTGATGAATAACTAAAACCCCACCCTAGAACCTTACGGGTGCGGAAAACTAATCGCCAAATTCCCGAAGTGAAGCAACCTCTCTTAATAAAATGAGTAAGCCACTCGGCACATCAAGAACCCGGTAGTATGTGCACCCCACCTTGGGTCTTTTCTAGGAGCAGAAAACAGTAAAAGAAATAATACAGTGGTGGCTACAATCTCAACCCGGATGTGCCCCGCAAAATAATATTACATCACTTTTACAAATTACATGAATGAAAGAAAAGAAAACACTTTTCTCACATCCCCCGACTATTTATCCACGACGATCCAATACTCTATATACACAAACCATCATAGCATCACAGATATGTGCAACCCCCACTAATCGACGTATAGAGATTAGCAGACGTTTTGAAACACATATATCAACAGAAAACAAGTAAACGCCACTAAAACCGCGACTTCGAAACATTCCGAAATTGCCCAAACAGAAAGATAACTAAATATTCAACCTGGGCAAAATCAAACATATCCTGAAACCCTAAATCCAAGTGACTGGAACACCAAATGAAATACGACACCAAACTCACTCCTTTGGCCGGCCAGGTCGGGAAAAACATGAATGTGGCCGGCCAAAAGTTGTTCATTTAGACTCGTCTTTCTATGGTGTTCATCTCATAACTAAAGGAGCACTCTGCAATTGTTTAAAAAAATTTTAGAGGCTCTGAAAATTTTGACAGAAACTTGGATTCTTGGTTTTGTGTTTCGAAGTTATTTCGGTTTCATAGTTCTACTTATCATCTAATCTGTTAGTTAAGGTTTACTAGACTCTGATACTACTATATGTCGATGTCGCGCACCCCGCGGGTTCGTGGGGAGGCGGAATTTTCAAAAACGATTTATACAAAGCTCGCAACATCGACTAAACTTCAGGATCTATACGAAAACCTTAACTAACAATTAACTATGAAGGTTTAACTCCTATGATAGATGGTATACCTCCAAGAACCAGTCTTTCAGGTCTTGATCTGCTCCTTGCCTTGAGCTCTTCGGAGAGTGGATGGAGGTTGCAACATCGGCCTCCTCGCGTCAAAGATGATCCACCCGAGAGTATGTGCTTCAAGCTTCAACTTCAAAACTGAAGTAACTAGGATACTTAGATCGCTAATCCAAGTAGCCTAGATAATGTAGAGAGTCTAATAGATTGTTTTATCTCACTTGATCCTTTGTGTCATAACACATGTGAGGGTAAGGATCACTTGAGGAAGAAGGAGAGAAAATCAAGAGAGAGAATGGGATGAAGCAAATGAATAAGTATAGTCTTGTGTGGAGAATGATTCATATCTTTCAATAATGAAGCATGTATTATTTTCACATAGAAAATAACTCACCATGCTTCAATAGTGTAGCTAAACAAATAAACAAATCAATGAACCGTGCTTCACACCTATACCACAAATATCTCTTCAATTCCACCTCATTAATCCATTTTGGAAAATAGATAAATCAATAATGAGGTGTCCCCTTCTAGAAGCATGTCTTGCCAAATTACAAGAATGCCCTCACCGTATATACATACCCGTATTCGTATTCTAAAAATACGAATACAATGAGATTATAACAATCCAATAATACAATACTAGGATCCGGGTTAAACCAAATCCCACTAGTATTATCCGCCCGAATATCATCCATGCATAAGTACACGTATGTGATCGAACCCTGTCGTAAAACCATACAGCCTCTACATCGTTTGTCCAAAGCAGGAAAACCCTCTGTGTGGGACTCTAAAGACTCGACAGGACACTGGCAGTTGATTTAACCACAAGCACGTCAGCGATACTAGCTGCACGTAACAGCTACCCAGGTATCTGTCGATAAGAAGGTCGATGAGCAAATTCATCCGAACTCCTACTGAGCCTGTCTGTGACAATCTCCATACAGTCCGGTCTGTTCGTCTAAGAAACTCGCATATCGGGCTTAGGGGATAGTAAACGTCAGATCCCTAATAGCTCAATAGGTCGTGCCGGAGTAAAGCCTAATACACCCTGAGAAACTATTAGAGTACCTACCAGTATATTTCGACTGCCCTGCCAGGGACTTTGTATAATGGCTTTCCGAACACAGCGCGATATCAACCCCCAATACCGGGAGAGACGAATCCTATCTAACCACTACTGCCTCCAAGTATTTCGGGACTACACCCAACTACTATCTGTTTGCACAACTCTTTTGAGCCGTGGTAGGATAGTAATCTAAGTGTAGTGGGAATACACTCGAGACGAAATAGCGATGGCAAGTCAACGGACTAACCTGTACTCATGTCACCTGGGAACTGCTACCCGACGATAGGTATAATACCAACTAGCAGTTCTCGACGAGTCCTGTTCAGTGTAACTCATAACCTAATGAGCACATGCATACTATCTCCAGTGCGACATACTAATGGCTGTGGGACAGACCATCTCCCCTGCCGGGATGAGAAGAGTATACACTAGTCTACTCTGGAGTATCGATGCTCCGTCTCGATAATCCTACGACTAGGAACATGTATAAGGATGTGCTTATAGACTACCCAGCCCCCACTAGTGTGAATGCCATCACAACGCTGGCGGTCAAGCAAAGATCCTAAGGGCTCTACCAATATGTATAAGTGATATGCTAAAAAAAACACATGCACATATTGAGGTAGAATCAAACCAAGTAGCATACTACTATATCGAGCAAGCCTATTATTATAATTGTCAATATCCCAAGCTTCCAATATATAATATACAATCCAATATGATACAATAATGGCCTCTAGGGTATATCTCACTAACAAAATCATACACACACATAATCGCACAAGCATACACACACATGCAAGCATGCGCACACATCACATGTCACATACACACAATCATACACACACACATGCATACACACATATTACATCTCACATACACACAATCATACACACACATGAATACATACGCACATATCACATACACACACGCATACACACACACATGCATGCATACATACACGCACAATCATACATTCATACACACTCACATGCATACATACGCACACATCACATACTCACATGCATACATACGCACACATCACATACACACAATTATACACACACATGCATACATACGCACATGTCACATACATACATACATGCATACATACACGCACGCGCGTACACACAAGCACACACACAGACACAAACAGGCGCGCGCGCGCGCACAAGCATACACAAAAACAAACAAACACGTGCGTGCGCGCACAAGCATAGATACACACACACACAAACAAGCGCGCGCGCACACACATTTGATTAATATATAATATCTATACTAATTCATGTATTTTAAACTTTTAATCACAGGGGCTTTACTTAGGAAATCCATGAACGCCTCCTTCGTAATCGACTCTCCCACCTTTCGTCCTCCGTTGATTTTTCAATTCCTACTTTTGTAAATTTATAATGTTAAGATTGTAAAGGAACATGTAATATGTATTGTAATCGTATTTGGATAATGGATATTTGAATGGAATGGAATTTGTATTAGAATCATTATTTAACTAAAATGGAATTGATATTAAATTGAAATAGATTGGATTGGAGATTTTCGTGGCTGTTTTAAATTTTTTTTACTGTAATCCACTCTATTTCGACGGGAAATTTCTGTCGAAATAGACTATTTCGACGGAACTGGTCCGTCGAAATATAGAAAAGGATTTTTAAATGATTCTTGAAACAATTTTTTTAACTTAAAAAACTTATATATTTCGACAGAAATTACCCGTCGAGAAAAAAATTATTTCGATAGGAATTAGCCGTTGATATAGTTTAGATTATTGCGACGAACTTTAGCCGTCGAAATATCCTATTGCGACACAACCTATTGCGTCGGCGTTCCTTCGTGGCTATTTGGTGTCACCCGACGAAAATTACCTATTTCGACAGTATATTGCCGTCGAAATAGGTGTCTATTTACTGTAGTGCACCCATCGTGGGTTCTTGCTTCCTGGCTCATCTGATACCTGTCATGAACAAATAAAAAAGAAGACGAAAATTTCTTTTCAATGACATTTTTCTTTTTAGTATATATAGACTATCAAGCAATTCGAAGGGTAAATTTTATAAAGGAACATTGTTTTGTAGGTTTTGTGGTAGCACCATTGAAGTTTAAGTATGCTGTGAATCCCTACAGAAATGGCGATGTTATACGATAGTGCTTTGTTCCGTTAACTTCTTGAAGGTATGAATGGAGTCAATAAACCCCACAATAAGGTTGTACATATGGACAAAATAGCCCCGAAACAAACTGAATATGGTGCATTTTGACAAAAATACACTGCATCGTTTAGATGAAATTACGGGTTCATGGCATTTGAAAAGTTCAATGGTGCTACCTAAAAAGCATGAGAATCCAGTGGTGCTTTATAAAATTAACTCGACTACTGCGTGAAATGCAGGAATACAACTAACTTTGAGCTATATGAATGCATTTCGCTAAACAAATGGTCAGAAAAATAAATGACAAAGTTCCCCGTGATTTGATTTTTGTTGGGTTTGGTTATATTGCTGCACTTTATGGTTTTGAGTCGCCCCATTTTATGCCAATAAAAATTTAAGCCTAAATACTTGGCAGTTAACCCCAAAAATGGCCTTAAAGATGCCTCCAACTTGGGTTTGACAATATATCAAAAACATTGTATTTGACAATATATCAAAAACATTGTATGCAGAATATAAATGATTACTGTTTAAAGAATACATGGCACAAAATAGCCAAGATGACAAACAAGAACCACCAACAACATAAATCATAAAATTCATAAAATTTACGTGGATTGACCGATATACTTCATGCACGGTGACCAAAAAGATGAATCGATATGAGAAAAAAGAATGTAACGGAAGCATGCAACATAGATTTATTTCATCAAAACCATCTTGTGGTTAAAACCCATAAATAGAAGCCCCCAACGTCACACTCAGTTAAACAGCACCCCTAACTGTTAGGGTTACATAAATGGACTCAGCTACCCCTTTTTCTTCCTTTAATAAAAAAACAGCAAACCCAATACTCATTTAAGCCTAACCCTAGATTCCCGATTCTAAACCCAACCCCAATCCCAACCCCAACCCCTTCTCTCCCACGAGTCAAGATGCGGTCACGTGGTGTCATGTGATCCTAGAAGTAGATGAAGAGTGGAGATAGTTAACATGAGGGTTCTATATAACCGAGCATATCATTAGGGTATCTTAGCTGATGAGTTTTAACCCCACGGTGATTTGGGGCAAGTCGAGTAAACTGTAGGATAATTATGATGTGAAATAAATACGCAAGATATTATCAATCAAAAAGAAAGAAGTTGAATTCTCTGCCTTACAAAAAGCTCAACATTCCTTCAAAATGGCTCAAAACCATATGCACAAGCGGATAGGTGGGTCGACCAAGTCTCAAATCCCAAAAGTAAACCAACTGATGAAGGTTAGGATCTCCTTCAGATGTTGTCCTCCGTCGATCTGTCGCGAGCGTTGGTGAACGGCTGAGATTTGTGTTGTGGGTTGCCTCCTTGAGCGTGTGGATCTCAGTGGGCTTGTCGTGAGGAGAAGCCGAGCTATCTGCAAAAGAAGTCTCAGGATGGTTGTACCATCGTGGACCCTCCGAAAATCAAGTTAGCCGAGGAATTTGGGCAGAGTAGCGGCTTATTAGAATAAATTGTGTTACCCGAGTCGTCTGAGAGAGGGGTTTTTATAGTGGTCGTTTGGAGCGAGCTGACGCGAGATCTTCGCAATCGGTTACGCCCCTGGCATTACGCCTGCGTGAATGACGGGATCCTTCCATTAATGACGAGATACGCTCGTTAATGGGGGATACGACGGCGTGGAACACGGGCGTTGGGTGGCGGATATCTCGCTTCTGGCGAGATACGCGGAGCCGTGGTGAAAGCGCTTGGGCTCTGCGTTCCTGGTTGCTCAGTAGAACCGGGGAGGCTTAGCTCGATGGAGAGCTCGGAGGCGAGCGGGAGGCCGAGGAAGCTCGGTTTTGTGATAGCTCGGAGGCGAGCAGGGAGAGCTGAGGAAGATCAGCGTGTATGAGGGCTCGGAGGTGAGCCAATGGTTATTTTTAAGGCGAGCATATGAGTGTTCAGGGATCCATCGAAGGTCGGGTCATGCCTCGGGATGATAGCCCGGGGGACGCCTCCAATGTATGGTGCTTGCCCTTTTTCCGTGAGCCCCGGGACACGTCATCTGCCACGTGCCATGATCTGGGAAGTTCCCACGTATGAGTATCATCATTAGCCCCCCACTCTCGTCACGACCTATTTATGGGTCGGGTCGAAAGTGGTCTGGATCGGTATCCCGGGTTCAGCCTGTTGTTAAGAATTTGTCGGCGCGGATTTCAGGGACGACTCGGCATAGGGCGGTTGCGTCGTTCAGATCTTTGAGCCCGCGTGTCGTATCCCGTGCGCTTGGATCTCTGCACGTATCTTGGATGGCATCAGCAGGTCATGGGAAAGGATCGTGTATTTAAAAAGGAGCTCTGATTCGCTTGCACGTCTGTTGAGGCGCAGGCCACGCGTCCGACACGGATTGGCAGACGTGACAGGTTATCGCTGTCGCCTGCGCCCGAAGGGACATCCCCAATGGTCGTTCGACACGTGGGGCTTCGACGGCTGGCAGACACGAAGCTTCGTTTTGGCGGGAAACGATCTGAGCCGTCGGATGCTTCCCCTAAGCAGTATAAATAGGAGTGAGATCCTCCTAGGATTCATGCTTTCGCCACTATTTTCCTTTGCTGCGAGAGATTGCTCGACGCTCCATCCTTTAGATCGGATCCTTCGCACTCTTTCCTCGGAGAACTCCTTCCTTCGAATCAGGATAGATGTCTTTTTATGAGGAGTCTGTTGAAATAGTTAGGATAGAGTCTAGGGAGTCTTCCACCTCTTCCCGAGAGGGTTCCCTTGTTTCTTCCTCATCGTCGGGCCCGCCCCGTAGAGTCAGGGCTACCCGTGCCGCTAGCCGCCCGGCTGCGACGAGGGTCCCTAAGGTGCACATCGGGAACGCCCGCGATGCACCCTCTGTCTTGAGGGATCTGGACGAGCTTGCCGAGATTCGGTCTCGTTTCCATATACCCTCTAACTATTCGCTCCGTTTGGCAAAATGGGGCGAACGGGCGGACCAGGTGCATAGGAAAGAGATTGCCGTGTATTTGGAGGCGTTCCGTGCGGGAATGCGTCTGCCATTTCCAACCGAGGTATTCGGAATACTTCGTTGTTTCCAACTCTCGTCGGGCCAGCTTGCGCCGAACTCGTGGAGGATCCTCCTTGGGTTTCTGGTCCGGCTGAAGCTTGAGGATATCCCCTTCAGCTTGACCCTTCTTACTTCCTTTCTCTGCTATAAAAATCACCCCGGCACCAGCAAGAATGAGTCGAGCTGGATGTATTTTTCCTTTAAAAAACGCAAGGGTGGGGTGGCCGGGTCGGGTGTGGCGGCCGTTCCTTCTTCCATTCATGACTGGAAGGAGAAGTTTGTATTCGTTGGGCCACCCAAGGGTGAGGATTGGCCTATACCAGTACAGTGGCACCGGGCCGACTGCCCGCAGGCGAAGCAGTCGTCCTCTCCCGAGGCGAGGGCGGTGTTTATGTGGGAGCCGATCCAGCGGGACGACGTCTTGCTTTACGAGCAGGTCCTTAGCTGGGCTGGGCTCAGCCCCGCGTGCTTTGTGGGTAACTTAGGAGATTAGACGACCTGTTTAGACTTGAGTAATTTACTTTTTTCCCTTCTTGCATCACCAACTTCTCTGTGTTTTCTCCCTTTGCAGGACACATGGACCGGTCAAAGATTCTAGCTTCCATATCCACCACGGCCCGGAAGAAGGCCAGGGGCATGGTCTTGTCCCGAGCAGGCTCGAGCTCGCCCCTGAAACCGTCCCCACTGGCGAAGTCCTCCGCAGCGCCTCGGGCCCCCGATGACCGTCGTGGGGCAGCCAGAAGCACGCACGGGACCCGGAACCCTGGGCGAGGGAGGAAGAGGAGGTGACCGAGGTCCCTCTCAAGAGGAAAAGGACGGTCTCCCGCATGCCGTCGACTGATATCCACGAGGGGATTCCGGTGCAGCAGGGGGCGTATGCTTCGTGGTCCCCTGGGGGCTTTCCTTCACGGAAAGCTTGCTCCCGGACATGGAGCAGTCGGCCGGGGGAAAGATTCCGCGGGGGACCCTGAAGGCCCAAGTGTCCGCCATCGCTCAGGAGGCTGTTCAGGTCGGTATTCGTTTAATTTTTGTCTTAATTGACCTTTCTTAGCCCGGACACCACTAAATCCATCTGTTGCTTTTCTTAGGTCCTCCAACACTACGCCCTCATCGTCAACATGGAAGACGAGGAGATCGTCCAGGCTATGAGGAAGGTGGGGGAATCGTCTTCGGAGGCGGAGGATCTGCGCCTTCAGCTGCTGCAGGAGAAGGAGAAAACGGCCGCCCTTGAGACCCAGTTGGCCGCCGGGGAGATCCTGCTCTCCAAGAACCAGGAGTCCTACCGGCTCATGGGTGAGTCCCACCGAGCTATGGAGGGCAAGTTGGAGGAGATGGGTAAGCGCCATGCCTTAATGAAGAAGGCGAGGGACGCCGGCAAGAGGGAGACCGAGGCTGCGCTTGAGGCTGCGAAGATCGCCGAGCTTCGGGCCCTTAAGTCGGTGGAAGCGTACAAGGCGTCAGACCAATTCTACACAGACTTCGGCGAAGCCTCCACTATCGTTAGGCATGAAGCCCTTGATGCCGTCAAGGAGTTGATGCCGGAGTTTGTCGACGGTGAGCTCCGTGCTCGGGTCACTCTCTCGGTAGAAACGCCGCAAGCGGTTAGCGCCGCAGGCGGGGCGACTACGGAAACAGAAACCCCGGCCTCTGAGGGCAGTGCCGAACAAGGTGAGGTCCCGGCGGAGCTTGCTACCTGAGCTCCTCTTTTTTTCTTTTAGCTACGAAAAATTTTGTAAGCCGCGGGGCAATTTTTGTAAGGATTATAATCCCCGAATACCCTGTAAAGGCTTTTTTGAACATAAATAAAACTAAGTTTATCTTTCTCTGCATGGCAATGTTTTTCTTGTGTGAGTACTTGAGTTTGTCGGTCTCTTCCTCGATGCAAATGTTATGCCGTAGGTCAATGACCGACCTTTTCGATGACGATCGCGCGTCGAGTGTAAGCCAACTAGTTGTCAACTACAGGAAGGCCGGTGTCCTCCCACCCCGAAGTCAAGGTGGCGATCGTTCACTTAGGATGCATCAGGTGACTCCTCTGAGTAGGAAGGGGTGTAAGCCATTCCTCAGAGTCGGTTCTTAGCGTTAGGTGAACAACAGCCAAGTCAGAGTTGGTCAGTGTCGGCGGGTTGCCTCCTTGACGCTGTTCCTAGACCTCTGTTTTTGGATGGTAAGAATTCACCACTCGGAGGTTAGCAGAGTAGGGATCTGCACGGTTGCCCCTAGGTAGGGTGTTGATCCTTGGCGTCGGTGGGAAGGAGTGTACCCGCTATGAGTCGACCGAGCAAGGAAGCTGCTCGGTGGCCTCATGAAGAGGGCTTCGATCCTTAGCGCAGGTGGGCACGATGTGCCTGCTAAGGATTGACCGAGCAGGGAATCTGCTCGGTGGCCTCGTGAGGAGGGCTTCAATCCTTAGCGTAAGTGGGCACGATGTGCCCGCTAACGATTGACCGAATGTCACGCCCCGCTTCCCGGTGTATGGCAAGAGGACGCGACGAGGCCCGCTACGTATTTACTCAGAAGTAAACACGCTAAGCGTATCTAAGCAATATAAAGTAAAGTACACAAGAGACATGAATGTAAATGAACAGCAACTTTATTTATTAAACATTCTTTTACAGGTACAACTGAAATGTAAATACATGAATAGAAAGCGATGCCTAAACAATGGCATAACTGAAATGAAAATGTAAAAGTAAATTCTAATGCTCCGGGTCTTCAGTGTACTGCTCCAAATGCTCCTGGCTGGTCTCGAGCTCTAGTGCGTCCGATCCACCTGACAACATTCCAAAGAAGAAGAGAAGTAGGAATGTCGACAGCGAACAATCGCTCTGTAAGTCCCAAAGAAGGAGAGAAGTAGAATAGACAGAAAAGAGAGTATATCTAGTATAATATTTGATTGTTAGGTTAACGTAGTGTTTGTAGCTTGGTACAGAAGATGCCAGTGTATACGAGAGGTGTCTAACTTACACCGTGGTCTTTGGTAACCCGTTGTACAAGGCTCCGTCGAAAATACCACGGAATAACGGCATGGATGTAATTACGCCTTAAGTGACCACCTCGTGCCACCTTTAACATATTCCGTACCAGTCTACCCCTTTATAAACCCCGTAGTATATTATTATATTTATTGTATTGATTGTATTGTATTGTCTGTAGTAAATGGAAGACTTGCCGAAACCATGATATCAGTAAATGGAATGGATGTAAATGGAGAGTCATGTAGACTGAGTATATCCATGGTTCGGTTCGGTCAATATAGATTGATATAGATTGAATAGACGGATTCATGGATTCATGTTGTATTGTAGTTATATACTTGAATCACATTCAAGTATGATTGATTAGATTGAGACTTGGTCTGAGTCAGAAACTTTTGAAAAGAACTTGAAATCCTGAATTAGTTTTGATGTTATCGGTAACTGCTGCACATGGACGGCATGATTTGTGTCTTTTTCCATGACAATTACCGTGTTGATAACACCGTTTGTTAGATTGTCTACCTTAAATAGGCAAGCACCCATATCTCCGGCTCCCTGAGGCTCAAGAGACTGGTCCCGCTTAAAACTATGTTTACTAGGGTCCTTATTGTAATTTAGTATAACTTGAGGGGGTTTTATGTAAAAATAGTTTGATATAATTTTCAAAATACACCTCAAGTATTTAATTATCGTCTTTAGGGTTTTCTTAGATGTATATTTTATAATTGTGAAATTTCTAGTGAGTAAAACCTAATTTTCATAGTATATGGTATTTTCTTGAAATATTGTACTTGTGTTGTATTTGGATGGTATTTTCATGTAATAGTGATTCTTTTGATTTAGAAAACTAGGAATATTTATATAATTAAAATATATATTTTGATAATAGATATATATATTTAATAATTTATTTATTTTCTTGTAGAAATCTCATTTTCTAAAGAAAAATGTATAAAAATTCCATCGAGATCGAATACTTCTTGTGGAGGTCTGCATCCCGCTCTACTAAGCTCGAGGATGTGCGATAATCCGCACCATCCCGAACGAGGTCCCCAGAAGGGGGTTTTAGAGGCGCAATTGCAAGGAATTGATTTATACACTTTTTAAAGAAAACGGTTTTGTAAATTTAGGGTATTTATTTGTAAAGTCGTATTTTTCCATATTCTATTATCCAAAATTTCATCGTGCTATGTCAAAGTTGTGTGTTTTGGTGAGGTAGGTTATTACCTCGTGAGTTATCTAAAGGTATAGCAAGGAATAAAGTTATTATGTCGAAACTAAAATATATGGTATTTTTCTGTAAAAGTGCGATAAAAGTTACAAAAATGATTCTTTTACTGTGAAACTTATTTTAATAGATTTATTAATATTTGTTAAACAATATGTGAGAGTATGGTATGATCTGGATTAAGAAAATTTGAGTTTTGAAGAAAAACCGAATCGGAAGTCGGATTAACTCCGCTTCCGTCGGGTTTTATAATTTGAAAGTTTTAGAATTTGAGATGAAAGGGAAAGAAGGGACTTACAGGCTTTAATTATAGGGGAGATGTAGGAGAAGGATTGGGAAGCATCGGGACGTCGTTTTGTCGCCGGAATCTCCTTGGATCGTCGCCAGAACTTCGTCGGTACTTCGCCCTTTGCTAACTCCACCTGCACACAATTAGGAATCGAAAGTTTTTGAGAGTTTTGGCAGGGAATTATGAGTGAGAAGGGGTGAAATGAGGTGTGGTATTTATAGGAGAAATTAGGGTTTGGTGTGTTAAAGAATGCATTTAAAATTTGTATTAAAAATTGGATTTATTGGTGCTTTATTGTTCTCTGGACAATTGCAAAGAAAATAAACAATGTGGGGTTAGTGGGGTAGCTGAAGAGATGCAGGGGTTAAATTTTGGGGAGCATTGCCTACGGACGGGCCGGTGATGCCGGGGAAAAGACCAATCTCGCCGATCCATTTCCGTCGGTGAGTGCTTGGATCGTCGCCACGTGTCCCCGTCGTCTCAAATACTCTCGTGCAAGTTTTTGTTTATTCTATGTCTCTTCAGTTTACGTGTAGTGCACGTGTAGACCCTTGGGCTTCTAAAACATTAAAAGAAATTTAAAATAAAAAGATAATGTGGCTGATGGGATTCGATCACAGGGGCTACGTCACAGTAGTGCAAGGTTTTACCAATGAGCTATAAGTGCTTTCTTATTGTTCTAAAATAAAACAAACTTATAACTCATGCTCAGGCTTAAGTATTCCTTTCTGTATTTAAAAAAAAATTCATACAGAAAGTTTAGGGTTGTTACATTCTACCCTCCTTATAAAAATTTTGTCCTCGAAATTTGTAAAAGGAAAGTGTAACAGATTCAAAGAAATTTGATGATCGTGATTGTGAAAGAAATACTGGTATTGTATGAAATGTAACAAAATGATACAAGGGTTTGAAAAGATTGAAAGGAATTACCAGTGTTACCTTGGTCTACAGTCTCGGCTTCTACGGCTGCTAATGTGAAAGCCTGACGCCGACGGAAATTCCTCCTAACTGGAAACACATTCCTCAGTCCTTGGGGCATGTTCATGTGCCCTCGAGGCATGTTCCTCAGTGCCTGATGGAATTGGAGATTAGGCTGTGCAGGAGGTCCACGTGGAGGTGGAGCTGGGAGTGCGAGATGTGGTGCAGGAGCCTGGATAGCTGGCCGTTGCGGGTATTTGGTGTGTGTGGGAACTGAGTTGCGTCTATAAGGATAGGTTCCAATTCCGTGATTAGATGTGCCACAAACTAAGCGTAGGCCTTTTGCGCGCCTACAGTCCTTCCACAGTGTCCATCTCTTTTGCAGTAGAAGCAAAAATCTGGACTTGGCTGGTTCTTGGTTTCTTCCGATCTTCTGGGTTCAACAGTTGACCTTGAAAAGGCTCCTCCTGCCATCTGGTTGGCAGGGCGCTTCACTCCGGCAGATTGAGGTATGCCCTTCCTCTTCACCACTGCCTCGTATTTCAGGCAGCCTTCAAAACCAAATCATGGGTTGGGAAATCCCCTGTAGCTAGGGCAGCTTGGATCTCCAGATCTAACCTTTACTGAAATTATCTAAACCTGATCTCAGCAGTCGGTATCAAGTGTGGACGGCCCGGGACGGATTTCTTGGGGTAGTCGGTCTGGCTTTGAACCTACATGCCTATGACTTTGTGTCCCAAGAAATCCGCGCAGCGGAAGATCCTGAATTTGAGACTTTCTACACCAAAAATATTCTATTAAACGAAGGTATTCGTGCTTGGATGGCAGCTCAGGGCCAGCCTCATGAAAACCTTCTATTCCCTGAGGAGGTTCTACCCCGTGGAAACGCTCTTTAATGGAACTTTAGCTTTAGCTGGTCGTGACCAAGAAACCACCGATTTCGCTTGGTGGGCCGGGAATGCCAGACTTATCAATTTGTCCGGTAAACTACTTGCGGCTCACGTAGCCCATGCCGGATTAATCGTATTCTGGGCCGGAGCAATGAACCTATTTGAAGTGGCTCATTTCGTACCAGAGAAACCCATGTATGAAAAAGGATTGATTTTACTTCCGCACCTAGCTACTTAGGTTGGGGGGTAGGTCCGGGAGGGGAAGTTATAGACACCTTTCCATACTTTGTATCTGGAGTACTTCACTTAATTTCCTCTATAGTCTTAGGCTTTGGCGGTATTTATCACGTGCTTCTTGGACCTGAGACTCTTGAGGAATCCTTTCCATTCTTCGGTTATGTATGGAAAGATAGAAATAAAACGACTACAATTTTGGGTATTCACTTAATTTTGTTAGGTATAGGTGTTTTTCTTCTAGTACTCAAGGCTCATTATTTTAGGGGCGTATATGATACTTGGGCCCCCCGGGGGGGATGCAAGAAAAATTACCAATTTGACCCTTAGTCCAAGTGTTATATTTGGTTATTTACTAAAATCTCCTTTTGGGGGAGAAGGATGGATTGTTAGTGTGGACGATTTAGAAGATATAATTGGAGGACATGTATGGTTAGGTTCTATTTGTATACTTGGCGGAATTTGGCATATCTTAACCAAACCCTTTGCATAGGCTCGCCGCGCATTTGTATGGTCTGGAGAGGCTTACTTGTCTTATAGTTTAGCTGCTTTATCTGTCTTTGGTTTCATCGCATGTTGTTTCGTCTGGTTCAATAATACCACTTATCCTAGTGAGTTTTACGGACCCACCTAACCAAAAGCTTCTCAAGCTCAAGCATTTACTTTTCTAGTTAGAGACCAACGTCTTGGGGCCAACGTGGGATCTGCCCAAGGACCTACTGGTTTAGGTAAATATCTAATGCGTTCCCCTACTGGAGAGGTTATTTTTTGAAGAGAAACTATGCGCTTTTGGGATCTCCGTGCTTCCTGGTTAGAACCTCTAAGTGGTCCCAATGGTTTGGATTTGAGTAGGCTGAAAAAAGATATACAACCTTGACAAGAACGACGTTCGGCAGAATATATGACCCATGCTCCTTTAGGTTCTTTAAATTCTGTCGGTGACGTAGCTACCGAGATTAATGCAGTCAATTATGTTTCTCCTAAAAGTTGGTTAGCTACCTCTCATTTTGTTCTAGAATTCTTCCTATTCGTGGGTCATTTGTGGCATGCGGGAAGGGCCCGTGCAGCTGCAGCAGGATTTGAAAAAGGAATCGATCGTGATTTGGAACCTGTTCTTTCCATGACCCCTTTTAGCTGAGATTTTTTTTATTTATATCAATTCTAATTTTTTTTCTATTCTGGCTCGGCTAGGTAGGATAGCCGAGCCATTCTCCTTTATGAAAGATAATAGGTCAAGCCAAACGAATAAAGAAAGAAATTTATTCAACAAGAAAAAGGAGAGAGCGGGATTCGAACTCTCGATAGTTATCGGAACTATACCGGTTTTCAAGACCGGAGCTATCAACCACTCGGCCACCTCTCCCAGGGGCAATCTCTATTTTATTCCTACGAATAGAACATGACCATATGTATGATATAGTATATCTGTTTATGAAGTAATTACTGAACTTCTTTCGACTCCATGTCTGAATAAAATAAAGTGGTAATAAGTTCTAAAGAATCAATTGATTCATAGTCAATTCCCTCCACGATGTTTTTTATTCCAATTTTGACTAAGCGAGGGATCAAATGGTATAGTTCATTTGTTGGTAGTTTGGAGGATTACAAATATGACTATTGCTTTCCAATTAGCTGTTTTTGCATTAAATGTAACTTCATCAATCTTACTGATTAGTGTACCCATTGTATTTGCTTCTTCTGATGGTTGGTCAAGTAACAAAAATGTTGTATTTTCCAATACATCATTATGGATTGGATTAGTCTTTCTGCTAGCTATCCTTAATTCTCTCATCTCTTGAACTTCTTTGGCATTTTCCCGATCTAAGAATGCCATTCTTTCTCTACAAATTGATAGTTAGACATGTTAAGATTCAATCCGAGTTCCAAAAAAAATTCTATTTAATTTGTTATTAATTGGATATTTGGATATAATAATAATAATCTTATCTTAATTCTTAATTGGAATCTTACTTTACTAGTATTTATATCTGGTCCGACGCAAATATGATCCAGACGCATATATGATATATCATATATGTCATATATATGTGGACATATGCGTACGTATCAGGAACAATAACTAAAAAATGCGGATATGGTCGAATGGTACAATTTCTCTTTACCAAGGAGAAGATGCGGGTTCGATCTCCTCTATCCGCCCATGATGAAGTAATGTACTGATGAAGTAATGTACTATGATAAAAAGTTTATTATGATACTTAATAATAGTTCTATTATAGTCGTTTTATCTTCCCATTTCTTTACCTCTCATCCAAAAACAAAAATAGTCATTAATTACTAGCTAACAGAATCGCACTTAAAAATCAAAATTTTGATTTTGTTTGTCAAAAAAAAATGTTGCAGAGACAGGATTTGAACCCGTGACCTCAAGGTTATGAGCCTTGCGAGCTACCAAACTGCTCTACTCCGCGTTGAACTGAAGAACTAGGAACTAATGGACGAAGAAAGATTGGATATGCCCATCTACCATATCTATACAAATAGAACAGTCTATTTATACAAAATGGTAAATGGGCCTCTCTATGATCATAGATCATAGAGATCTATACAAACAAGAAACGAGATTTTTATCCCTACCAACTGGATCTTGTTGCGCCCGGTAACAAGCATGCATGAACTATTTCTCGAAGTACGTGTCCGAATAGTCCAAAGTCTCGATAGTTAGTGTTGGGACTTCACCCACGCGTGCAAACACGTATGTTTTGGAAATGGATATGAGTTTAAGGAAATGGAATGCGCACGCGAGATCGTTCTCGTTTTAAAATTTATAAACCACAAGTGCACGGCGCGTTGTAGCAAGCCGGCAGGTACGGGTCGATCCTCAGGAAATTGTGTATTAGGTCTTGTGATTTAAAGTTCAACAAATAACGAATAGGTTAGTTTTGTCACTAAAAATGAAAGAATACGAAAACAAAGAAAAGCAAGCAAAGAGGATAAGAAAGAAGTGGTTGTGGTTTTGACTCGGAAGGTCGAATCGCGACGATTCCTTCGACGCTCCCTTGATCATGAGTTGTCCGTCCTTACGTCGATCCCGGCATAAATCATGACTTGTCAAGGCAGTTGCGGAGCACAAATCATCAAATTCCGATATTCGCCGTAAAACACGAAACGAGTCCGTTTTGTTAACTTACCATTTGTATGTCCAAGCTTGAGGTATCAACACTAAACATTAGGGTTAGCAAGCATACGACAACATAAAAAACACAAAGTAGTGAGTGGGAGCAAATGATTTCCGTGTTAAGTGTGCTAAGTGTTTGTGATGGTATATGGTATATGAAACTAAGAGATTTGTCAAGTCACTTAATCACAAAATACCATATCCAACTTAGCAAACTTAACACCAAAATGATTCTAACCATGGGGTTTGTGGGGAGAATATAGTATGTGATGAGGTTACAAAGTAACCATAAAATCAACATACCATATCAACCCATCCAAGTTACAATACTAAGTTTATAATTATATTAAAGCACATTAAACATTAACAAGAGGGGGAGGAGGCAAAGCCTTTCATCTCACTTCCTTACCATTACCACAACCAAAGATAGTTAGTTACACATAATAATGAAAAGAAAAGAAAAGCAAGTAAAGAAAAGAAAGCAAATAACAAAGTGATATATGAACACTTGAAGTTGAATCACAAGATATTGGTAACTTGTTCAACCTCCATAATGAAGCTCTCAAAAGAAAGCTTCAAGAGGGAAGAAGAAGAAGAGACCAAGTTAAAGCCCACTCACTCTCAAGCCTAAACCAAAAACAAAAGAAACTATCAAAATGTATACATGTGTGAATATAAGAGAATTTGAGAGAGCCCTTCCCTTGCTCACTGATCTGGCTTTTATAGGCACCAAAAAAGATTAAACAAGTAATAAGAATGAGGTGGTGTGACTGTAAGGAAGGGACAGGGAAAAGATGGGGAAAAATGGGGCAAGAGGGGCCGGCGAGCTCGGATTCATTGTGGGTTTGGCCGGTTCAAATCCGAGCAAAGGAGCTCGTCTTGGCATGGTGTGCTTTTGTGCTCTCCACAATCACTCTGATGTAGCTTGTTTTATCAGTTTAAGCCTTGTTTGCATTCAGAGATATGGAGGGAAACTTGATGCCAATATCACATCAAAACTTTATTGCATTTATTGCCCATCACACCCACATGTGCCGACTTGCATGAATTGTGCAAGGGCAGCCCCTATATGGTCCATGTCAAAGAGCTAGTGTCACACATGTATTGTGTTGGACCAAAAATTGTGTGCACACTTGTTTATTGCAAAAGAGCTCTTTGGATATCAGTCGGTTCTCTGTTCTGATTGCAGTGTCGGCTCCAAAATGCTATATCCGTGATATTGAGTGTGTTTTCAGTGTTGTATCACGAATACCTCTAATCTGTAATTACTGAGCAGACACTAGTTAATAGCACCGATATATAACAAAATAGATAATAAATGAGTGGTATTAAAATGCAGTTTTCTGAGATAAAAATTTAGCTCTAGGTCTTCCAGTCAAAAAACAACGTTGATGAAGACGTATAGGTGAACTATTACGTGGTGGGCATTGCAATTTTCCATGAATTTCCCATTTTTCTCTCAACGATGGAGCCTTGCTTATTTCTTTTTTTGAGGATCGACGAATCAAATGATATTTCTGTTCCAATTTCTGTCGCTTCTTCTCCCTCTGAATCAAACATTTTCTTGCCATAATGTTCAGTTCCTATTATTATCAATGATACAGTTCGGATCCTAGATGTAAAAATATAAGAAAGGGGATCCCCCTCTTCATCGAAACAAATGAGATTGTTGCTGATACAGTACAAAATAAATAAAAAAATAACTAAATTAACCAAATTTTCCTGATGTAGAAGCAATCAAGAAAGTTGCATAAGTGAATATATAACCTACAGAAAAGTGTGCTAATCCAACCAATCTTGCTTGCACAATGGAAAGAGCTACTGGCTTATCTCTCCATCAAATCAAATTAGCCAAAGGAGTGCGTTCATGAGCCCATGCTAAAGTTTCAATTAATTCTTACCAATATCCCAGCCAGAAAATTAAGAAGATAAACCCAGTAGCCTAAGCAAGATGTCCAAATAAAAACATCCACGCCCATACCGATAAACTATTCATACCAAAAGGGTTATATCCATTGATAAGTTGTGAAGAGTTTAACCATAGATAATCTCTTAACCACCCCATCAAATAAGTGGAAGATTCGTTAAATTGTGAAACATTACACTGCTATAATGTGATGTGTTTCCAATGCCAATAAAAAGTGACCCATCATGTCGTATTTAACATACAGAAAACTGCTAAATAAAATGCGTCCCAAGCAGAAATATCATAAGTACCCACACATCCAAAGCCTTCGCAAGGAAAACTATAACAGAAATCGTGATCTCAACAGGGAAGCTGCTCGGTGGCCTCGTGAGGAGGGCTTCGATCTTTAGCGTAGGTGGGCAGGATTGCCCACTAAGGATTCACTGAGCAGGAAAGTTGCTCGGTGGCCTCGTGAGGAGGGCTTCAGTCTTTAGCGTAGGGGGCACGATATGCCCGCTAAGGATTGACCGAGCAGGGAAGCTGCTCGGTGGCCTCGTGAAGAGGGCTTCGGTCCTTAGCGTAGGTGGGAAAGATATGCCCACTAAGAATTGACCGAGCAGGGAAGCTGCTCGGTGGCTTTATAAGGAGAGCTTCGATCCTTAGCGTAGGTGGGCAGGATGTGCCCGCTAAGGATTGACCAAGCAGGGAAGCTGCTTGGTGGCCTCATGATGAGGGCTTCGGCCCTTGGCGTAGGTGGGCACAATGTTCCCGCTAAGGATTGACCGAGCAGGGAAGCTGCTCTGTGACCTCGTGAGGAAGGCTTCAGTCCTTAGCGTAGATGGGCAGGATGTTCCCGCTAAGGATTGACCGAGCAGGGAAGCTGCTCGGAGGCCTCGTGAGAAGGTCTTTGATTTTTAGTGTAGGTGGGCAGGATGTACCCGCTAAGGATTGACCGAGCAAGGAAGCTGCTCGATGGTCTCGTGAAGAGGGCTTTGATCCTTAGCATAGGTGGGCAGGATGTGCCCGCTAAGGATTGATCGAGCAGGGAAGCTGCTCGGTGGCCTCGTGAGGAGGGCTTTGATCCTTAGCATAGGTGGGCAGGATGTGCCCACTGAGGATTGACCGAGCAGGATAGCTGCTCGGTGGTCTCGTGCGGAGGGCTTTGTAGACTTCTTCTTGCCTTCACGGGACGTCGTTCAATCTCCCTTGACTTGTAAAAAATCTGGAAGAGTGACCATCGCGGACGACACGTAGCAGAAACGCACAGGCGAGACGCGACGCTCCAAGATCCGCATCGTTTCGAATTCCATTGACTGCGTAGGGGCTCGTGAGGTATGGCATGGTCACCACCAGGCATCTCTGGATTGGGAAATTTGAAAATATCCCGCGATTCGCGCTGATGCGCGCTCAAATTTCGGCCTTCAGGGATTCTGTTGAGGCTATAAATAGTGAAGGCATGTTGGTTTCTTGCAGCGTTGCATTTCTGAAAATGGCCGGGCTCATCTACTCCATCGAAGAGATCATCTCCTGCAACGACGTATACCTCTATGATCAGAAGTGCACGGAGGAGACGTACTAAATGGTGGTCGAACGCATAGAGGACCACTTCGGCCGCCTACTTCCTCGGCGGTCACCTTTCCTCCAATTGCTCATGTACGCAATTTGGAGGATATCCTCGGGTTTGTTCAACGTCTTGTCTCCGCAGCTACAGGACGAGGTGCTCGATAAGCTGCACACGCTCTACGTCTGAGGCCTCATCTCGAAGAACAGACACGATTGATCGGCGACCCTTCTTTTGGAGTGTTTCCAAAAGAGCCAGATCGCGGACTCTTACCCGGTGGGTGGGAGCTCTGGTGCTTCCGTGGCGTCTCGGGTCCGTGGGCAACATTAGAGGGAGCGAGCTGAAGAGGCTAGGGCTCGGCTGGCGGAGATCTCTTTGGAGTACCATCGGCAGTGCTTTCTCGACCCCCTACCCCCTCTGTTGTAATTTTTGTAAGGCTGAGGAGCCCATAATACCTCTTAATAAATAAAATTCTTCTTTTCTGATGTGTTTTGTTTTCTCTTACGCCTTAGCATTTAGCATTTTCTCTCAACCGTGAAAGAGAACAAAATTTATGGAAGAAGTCTTTTATAACTTGGGAAAGTTAATAAAAACTACATTGCTTCGAAAAGAAGAAAATACATTCATTTGTATAGTTTGAGTTTTTCAGCGTTGTAGGGCTGAAGAAGTATCCATCCCCCTGCATCTTGTAAGCGGTAGGCTCTACCGGGCAATACTTCGAAGACGAGTAAAGGGTCGTTCCACTTCGGGGAGAACTTGTGCAGTCTTTCCTGATCTACGAATTCGTTCCGCCTTAAGATCAAATCTCCTATCTTGAAGGCGCGATGCTTAACTCGGTGTTGTAGTAGCGAGCAGTTTGTTATTGATAAGCGGCGGCTTTGATATGTGCCTGATTGATCTCAAAAACTATCTATTAACCGCAATCAAGAACGGCGTCGCTTGGTAGCTAGCCGGTGAGTACGGGTCGGTCCACAGGGATTTTGTGAATTTCCTAATCGCTCAAACGAGTTAATTCCGATTGTGGTCGGATTGATTATTAAATCTAAAAACTAAATCTATCTATACTAAGATTATCTAGATCTAAATCTTGCTAGGGTTAGGTTTAGGAATGGTTTGGAAATGTAAATAAATCTCAACGCTTTCTATACCCAAATTAAGATCTAAGAGGAGTTATGGTAATTATCAATAAAGTGGATTAGAATCATTCGGGAAGATGTTTCTTCCTCTAGGTTCTTGTCCTTCCTTTAGAGATCCTTACCCTAATCTCCATGGAAAACGAACGCAACCGGGCCTTTATACTACGGTATCACCGCTACCTCGAGGGATAGGGTGCTGTAGGGCGCGGTGTGTACGTGTATGCATGGAGTCCTATTGATTATATGTGATGGGTAAGAAAGGGATGAGAAATCTCATCTCTCAAAAGCCTTCCCCAAAGCTAACTCTAACAATTATCTAGGACAAGGAATTAAATCTAAACTAGGGTAGAGAATGAAAAATTACCTACTTTATAGATGGCTCTCTCCAAACATCAACACAGGGTTGTCAGATCTGAATTCATGAAATGAAAAGAGGCACCGATACTCTCCAAAAGAATTCTAAATTTTATTCATAGAAAGAGGCATAGGGAGGCATGAAAAGAATACAATGATTTGGGCTTCTATTTATAAGGCATAGAAACCCTAGGTTACAATTGACCCGCACGTCTACATTTACCAAAATAACCCTAGGTTGACTAGTCAAAGCCGTCTTAAAATTATGGTAAAATTTATTTCCATCAAGATCTCTGAACGGCCGCGGAACCGCGGCCCGAGGCCCTGTTTGGCCGCGGTTCCACGGTCCAACAGTGGGCTTGGGCCTTCATCTTTCTTGGGCTGGCTCTGGTAATTTTGTTCTTCTTATTTCTTCTGTACTTTTCTCAATTGGGCTTCGAGGTTTCTTCCAGATCTCCAGTGAATAATGTAGTGGATTTTAACCGTTGCTTCGAGACAAAATCTTGGACCTTGCTCTGCCTTGTACTTTTGTGAACTTTATCTTTTATGTAGGCTTGATCAAGATCCTTATATTTGTTGGTTGTAGTTCCACTTTTGCATCGTCTTTTATCTTTTTCACTGTTTTAGATCCAAGTACCTGTAACCTGTACTATGTAGCAAACATGGGTCAAAAGCACCTGTTTATTTATAAAACAAATAAGAATGGGGAATATAATAATGCAATATTATGGTATGAACAAATACCCCCAAACTTATCTTTTGCTCGTCCTCGAGCAAACTTATTTTTTTATTCTCTACAAAAACCTAACCGCACTTTCGCAGGGAAACGCGATTGCACTGAGCTCGTGCAACAAGCTGTTAAATCTCTAGGTGTCCCTAGTAGGAGGAGTATTGTCTCCTGAGGGTTTTCAGCGGATACTATCCACAAAATCCTATCAATTCGGCTTTTTCGACTTTTGTTCTCCAATTAGGTTTTCTAACAGGGAATTCTATTATCGTCGACTCGTAAATTATCCACCCACATTCTTCACACTTCCTCATCATCTAACTTAAGATTATACATGTTCTATAGACTTACTTAGCTTTCGGCATTTCTTAAGTTTTCCTTCTAGGGTTCCATCTCCACTTAGGAATTTTTATCAACTCTACTAAAGATACAAGTTTTATTCTTCATTCCTTTCTCTCATCTAAACTCCAATCACATATCCCTACGTGTGTGTATAGATCACCCCTACACTTGGAAATTCAAATCAAGCAATCATACTTGTATTTTTTATTTTCTTTTCTTCGTACTAAGGACTTTAGACAAGAGCATTTCAAGGTCTCCTATACTATTCCAAGTTTCAAGGTGCATGTTTGTGCAAATTGTAGGGTATACATTTTCAGAATCTAGACTTAAGTTAGGAATTATTTTTCAAACTTATACTCTAATAAAAATATCAATACTTTTCCTTCGTTTCGACTTAGCCCAAGAAGTGAACTCAAAATTTGCCTATTTCTAAATAAACTACAAAGACATATACTTTCTACCGTTAAAATTTAAGAAAGGTTATTTTTAGGGTTTTTAATTTACTAAGTCTAAGATTTAGTTGTTCCTAACTAGTTAACCTATTTGTCAAACTCAAGTCAATTAGGCCAAAATTGAATGCATTTATTTTTATAATTTTTAAAATTTTCAAATTTTTATGGGTTTTCAAATAAGTATGCAAATGCAAAATGTACATATGAATGCGAAGGAAGAAAACGTACCGAGCATACCCCCAAACTTAAACTTGACAGTGTCCTCACTGTCATGCTACACCAAGAGAGTTGAGAATGTTGGCACTCCCCTGTTTATTTATTTATAAATTTTTGTATTTTTTATTTATTTATTTATTTTTATTGTTAAAAGAAAAACAAAAAATATATATACAACAAGGTTCCCCCCAAACTTAAACTTGGCCTTACACAAGCCAAAGGTTAGCACCAACCATTCAAAAATTCTATCGTGGTAATGGTAGAGTTGGTGAAAGAATGGAGTGGAAAGAAAGGAAATGAGAAGCACACGAGACCGTGTGGGAAGAAAGGTAGAATATGGTCTCGGTGGGGGAGAAGAATGGCGGAAAAGTGAAAGAAGTGGAGTACGATCTTGATGGTGTAAATTGAGAGAATAAATTAGCGCAATTTGTGATGACCGATGTGTTAAAAGTGATTGTGCTAATCTATCAACCTGTCGAGAAATAGGGTCAAATCCCTCAAGATTCGCAAGAAAGCATGGGCACGTCGAACTTGGTATAAGAGATGAGAGCGTAACAGTCTCTTGCAAGGTCGGAATGATAGGAAGGACGAAAGGGAGTGAATTAGGGATAGTCTCATTCTCAACGTAGTAAACTGTCTCGAACTCAAAAGATTCCATCAATGGTTCGAAACGACTGTAAGCAACTGAGTCTGATGGTTCAACTAACTCATCTGAAAATTCAAAGGACTCAAACTCGGGCAGTGAGACTTCATCATCGTCCGAAAAAGTGAAACACTCGTAAGTGTCATCGGCTATGAGAACTGTGTCAGATTCAAAGGAAAAGTTTTCAAGCTCACAGTCTTCAAGCGTGATCTTATGCGTGGTCGGAACGATGGAAAGGAGAGAGGGTGATATAACAGTTAAAGGTTCAAGAGGATGAATTGGAAAATCCGACACATCAAACAAAAATGGTTCAACCTCAATACTCTCCTCAATACTATCCTCATAATTCTCCTTAATATTTATCTCATCCATGCCATTATCATCAAAATTAAGACGCATATGAAGTTCGGGAGAAACAATTAATGACTCGGGATGATGAATTGGACAAAAAATTTCAATCAAATCGACGGGTTCATCATCCAAAATATTCCTGGTGTCTATATCCTCAATTAAGTAAAAATCAATTTTTTCTGACACCTCATCAAAAGCATGGATATTTATCGATTTAGGTTCTAGATTGGAGGTGTAAAGATCGAAATGATTAAGTGTGGTTTCACTCGAAAGGGGTTCTTCACAATCTGGCAAATCAAGCACTACATAGTCACACAACTCGTTAGATGTTTTATTTGTAACTTGTGAAGCATTTGGGACAATCGATGAAAAACCGGAGTTGTGGGCTTCAAGTGGGTATGGGTAGGTTTGATTTGGGAATGTGTAGAACTCACTCGCTCCTCTCAAATTCTCACTCTGTCCAACCGCCTTCTCATACATTGAAAAATTCGAAGCTAGTTGAAAACTGGCTACCGGTTCACTAGGTCGTATAAGGGCGGCTACGGACGCATCCACATTTCTAATCATTTTGTTTGTTGCTAAGATATAAACCTCCAACGACTCTTCCAAACTAGACTTGGGTGGTAAGGGGGTTTCGGTAAAAAATTCGAAATTGTTTGGATATGTGAAACTCCCAAAAGGCTGTGTAGAAACAGTGTCTAGTGACGGTGGGAAAGTCGGGTAGGACTGATAGGAAGTGGGTGGTTGAACAGGGGTAGGGTCTACATGTGGATAAAAAGGTGAATAGTCTTGTGGATCCCTAGAACTAGATGAGTGGAGAGGGGTGAAAGATCGGCTACGAGATTGAGCAATATGCTCAGCAATGGACATCAGTTTAGGAGTTACAGCAGGACTTGAAAAAGTGGTATCAACATATGAAGGTGGTGAAGGTTGATATGGTTGACACAAAGTGGGTTGCAAAGTCGAACTGTTTCTTCTATACGTTTCTATTTGATCTTTCAAAGAAATTTTGGGCATGGAGGGATTTTCCTTAAATTGACCGAAGCAATTGACGTACGAGGCAAAGTTAGGTTCGGGATACCAAAGTTCGGCAAGAGATTTATGATGTGGGGTACCCATGATAGAAGAAAGAGAAGAGAAATAAGGTAGGTGGTGCAAGGATTTCTTAGCGGCAAACTTTGCAAGTTTTGTTAAAAAAAAAATTTTCCTTTTTCCCTCCCTTTTTTTTTTATTTGGAACTGTTTGCAAAAATTTTTTTTTGATAAAGGGCTAAGACACACTTTCGATCAACCAAAAATGCACAATCAAGCCTAGATCTAGGGTTACATAGGTCAGCTAGACAGCTCCTAACTGTTCCAAAGGGCTAGAGATAGGACCTCAAACCGCCTCTTCACCGCCAATTGCGGCCAGGTAAGTGCCAGGTGAGTGGGAGGCTCCCCGCTACAAGTAGCGGTCCTAATTAAATAACCACTTGCCTTAGACACACTTGCCTAGTCACCGCAAAGTCAGGTTAGGATTAACGGCCGATGCCTATAACTAGTCCTCTGTCCTATTGAGCTCGAAGTTCTTAGGCTGAGTCTAGTATTTTTTAATTAAAGATTGGTCAATGCAAATGCTTTATGTGATTTCTGGGGTACTGGGAAGGGTGATGAAATCCCCACCCAATCTGAATTTGTCAAAAGCCCTTTAAAGTCTGATTAAAGATATGCAAAACAGTAAATCACTTGCAATCAAATCTTTTTATTTTATGCGCGGCGCAAAGAATCCTGCACAAGATTTGTTATTGAGAAGGGGGAAGATTTTTAAGCGCAAAGAATCCTGCAGGAGATTTGACAAAAGATATATTTTAGGTTGTAGAGGGGGGAAAAAGAAAACAAACAGTGAAAATTTCGCGCGATGAAGAGCCAGAAGGTCCGCGGATTAGCGGCGGGAGGCGGCTTGCGCAGCGGAAGGGCGGCGGCGTTGAGGCTTCATGTCTCTGAAAAAATTCTGGTGTTCTGTTGGTCCAATTCCCTTCTGTTCTGATCTATCTTTTTCTGTTTCGCACTTTGGATTTTTCTAGATCCGTCGATCCTGCAAAGATTCACAAAAATACCCTTCCAAAAATAACAGATGATATATTTTTATATTTTTGTGATTTTTCAGTTTTTATGGTTTTTATATTTTATATTAACCCGAAATTACAAAAAGGAAATACTACGCCATCCCCGGCAACGGCGCCATTTGATTTAGAGAGATTTTACAGATCAAAAATATAATTACTGCAATCAAGAATGACATCGCTTGGTAGCTAGCCGGTGAGTACGGGTCGGTCCACAGGGATTTTTTGAATTTCCTAATCGCTCAAACGATTTAATTCCGATTGTGGTCGGATTGATTATTAAATCTAAAAACTAAATCTATCTATACTAAGATTATCTAGATCTAAATCTTGCTAGGGTTAGGTTTAGGAATGGTTTGGAAATGTAAATAAATCTCAACGCTTTCTATACCCAAATTAGGATCTAATAGGAGTTATGCTAATTATCAATAAAGTGGATTAGAATCATTCGGGAAGATGTTCCTTCCTCTAGGTTCTTGTCCTTCCTTGAGAGATCCTTACCCTAACCTCCATGGAAAACGCGCGCAACCGGGCCTTTATACTACGGTATCACCGCTACCTCGAGGGATAGGATGCCGTAGGACGCGGTGTGTGCGTGTATGCATGGAGTCCTATTGATTATATGTGATGGGTAAGAAAGGGATGAGAGATCTCATCTCTCAAAAGCCTTCCCCAAAGCTAACTCTAACAATTATCTAGGGCAAGGAATTAAATCTAAACTAGGGTAGAGAATGAAAAATTACCTACTTTATAGATGGCTCTCTCCAAACATCAACACAGGGTTGTCAGATCTGAATTCATGAAATGAAAAGAGGCACCGATGCTCTCCAAAAGAATTCTAAATTTTATTCATAGAAAGAGGCATAGGAAGGCATGAAAAGAATACAATGATTTGGGCTTCTATTTATAAGGCATAGAAACCCTAGGTTACAATTGACCCGCACGTCTACATTTACCAAAATAACCCTAGGTTGACTAGTCAAAGCCGTCTTAAAATTATGGTAAAATTTATTTCCATCAAGATCACTGGACGGCCGCGGAACCGCGGCCCGAGGCCCTGTTTGGCCGTGATTCCGCGGTCCAACAGTGGGCTTGGGCCTTCATCTTTCTTGGGCTGGCTCTGGTAATTTTGTTCTTCTTATTTCTTCTGTACTTTTCTCAATTGGACTTTGAGGTTTCTTCCAGATCTCCAGTGAATAATGTAGTGGATTTTAACTGTTGCTTCGAGACGAAATCTTATACCTTGCACTGCCTTGTACTTTGTGAACTTTATCTTTTATGTAGGCTTGATCAAGATCCTTCTATTTGTTGGTTGTAGTTCCACTTTTGCATTGTCTTTTATCTTTTTCACTGTTTTAGATCCAAGAACCTGTAACCTGTACTATGTAGCAGACATGGTCAAAAGCACCTGTTTATTTATAAAACGAATAAGAATGGGGAATATAATAATGCAATATTATGGTATGAACAGTGCCCGGTCCCGCTTCTCTAGCAAGATGTCCAAATTAGTCCGAAGCGCCGAGGTGTTTGCTTCGTCATCGAAGTGTTCCGACTCTGTAACTGGGCTGTCCGATCTCTGCTGTGACCATTGCATCGGTACCGTAGCAAAGACTGAAGGGGGTCTCTCCCGTGGGCGTCTTTTTTAAAGTGCATAAGGCCCATAATACCCGTGGTAGTTCTTCGACCCAGCTGCCCTGTCTTCCTTCTAAACGAGTTCGAAGACATCGTATGACGTCTCGGTTAGCAACCTCAGCCTGCCCGTTGCATTGATGATACGCGACCGCGACAAACTTCATTAGTATGTGGTATTCGTTGCAGAACCCATTGACTTTGTTGTTTTCGAAATTCGTCCTAAGGTCGGTAACGATGCACCTCGGGATCCCGAATCGGGAGATTACGTTGTTCTGCAGGAATTTGATGGTCGTGGTGGTGTCCGGTTTTCTGATGGGGACGGCCTCAATCTACTTCGTGAAATAGTCTACCGTGACGAGAATGTATTTGTGCCCGCCCGTACCTGTGGAGAGTTGGCCCACCATGTCCATCCCCCATTGGGCAAACGGCCAGGAGGAGATGAGGGCCGTTAGCTCAGTAGCCGGAAGACGGGTTATGCTGCCATGGAGTTAACAGCTTTTGCATCTTCTGACGAGCTTTTGAGCATCTTGGTGAATCATCGGCCAATAGTACCCTTGGAGCAGTGTCTTTTGACCTAAGGTACAGGCCCCTTGATGCGCTCCACCGACCCCTTCGTGTATCTCACGCAGTACGTAGTCGGCTTCGTGAGGGCCGACGCACCAGAGCAGAGGCTGTGTGTATAACTTCTTGTAAAGGTTTCCATTGCTCCAGACGAAATGGCGGGCTTTAGCTCGAAGGCGATGCGCTTCCCCTCGGTCCTCTGGAAGTGTACCCTCCTTCAGGAACTCTACGAGGGGCTTTCTCCAATCCCGGCCTTCCTCCTGGGTAGTGTATACTTGAAGCGTTGCCTCTCTGTCTTCCATACTGGGCCATGGTGAGACTTCGAAGAGGATATTCCTCTTATTTTTGGCCGTATAGGAACAGGCTAGCTTGCTCAGGGCGTCGGCCTGAGCGTTCAGGTGCCGGGGAATCTTCTCCAATTGAACTTCGTCGAAACTTTTTCGTAGTCTCTTTACCTCGGCTAAGTACTTCACCATTAGCGGCTCTTGGGCCTCAAAGTGCCCGGCCACTTGGCCGACGACTAGGGCAAAGTCGCTGCGAATTCGGATCGTCTTCAGCCCCACTATGGAAGCGATTCGCAACCCGGCGAGCAAGGCCTCGTATTCTGCGGCGTTGTTCGACGCTCTGAACCCGAGATTCAAAGAGTACTCCGTTTTTGCCTCGTTCGGGCCTTGAATGATAAGGCCGGCACCGCTCCCCTCCTCGGTAGAGGATCCATCGACGTAGAGGACCCGGTCGAGGATTGAGTCGGGCACTTCCTCGACCGAGGGTCGAGACCCAGGGATGGGCACCGACGCTGCTTCCTTGTTGGGGATAGTACACTCGACAAAAAAATCTGCTAGGACTTGCGCTTTGATGGCTTTCCTGGGGCGGTATTAAATGTCGAATTGGGATACCTCCCACCTCCATTTCTCCAGACGACCAGACGACTCGGGGGAGGCGAGAATAGCCCCTATGGGCCGCTCGGTGAGGACGAGGATGATGTGTGTCTGGAAGTAGTGTCGTAGCTTCCTTGAGGCGACGATAAATGCCAAGACAATCTTTTCTATGGTTGGGTACCTCGTTTCCGCGTCTTTAAAGACATGGCTCACATAGTATATCGGCTTCTGTACTCCTTCGACTTCTCGGACGAGCGCCAAGCCAGCAGCATGATCGGATACCGCAAGATACAGTAACAGCTCGTCTCCTTCGATTGGCCGGGTGAGCAGTGGGGGAGTTGCCAAGTGCACTTTGAGTTGCTCGAAATCGTTTTGACACTCTTCCGACCATGAATGAATGGGAATGGATCTTTCTCAGGGCTTGGATGAATGGGAGGCACTTTTCTCCGGATCTTAATATGAAGCGACTAAGAGCGTCCACTCTCCCTGTGAGTCGCGTGATCTCCACGTTGCTCTTTGGAATGGCCATCTTGAGAATAGCGCTGATCTTCTTCGGGTTAGCTTTGATTCCTCGGTGGGTAACCATGAACACGAGGAATTTCCCGCTAGTGACTCCGAACGCACACTTAGCTGGATTCAGCTTCATTTTGTACTTGCAGAGGATGTCGAATGTCTCGCCAAGATCCTTGGCGTGCTCATCCGATGAGGTTGATTTCACGAGCATGTCGTTGATGTAAACCTCCATGTTCCTCCCGATCTGCGGTTTGAACATTTTGTTAACCAGGCGCTGGTATGTAGCCCCGGCATTTTTGAGGCCGAAGGGCATCACTTTGTAGCAATATACCCCTCGATCCGTGGTGAACGCGGTTAGTTCTTCATCTGCCGGGTTCATACGGATCTGGTTGTAGCCGGAGAAAGCGTCCATGAAATTGAGCAATTCGTGGCCTTCCGAGCTGTCAACAAGCTGGTCTATCCGAGAGAGGGTATAGTTGTCTTTCGGGTAGGCCTTGTTCAAATTTATGAAGTCGACGCACATGCGCCGCTTCCCGCTCGCCTTTTTAACCATGACCACATTCGCCACCCATTCCGAGTAGGCCACATTTCGAATGAAGTTGGCTGCAAGTAACTATTCACCGCCGAAAACTGGGAAGACAAACGTCTTGCCTGAATTTGGGGGCAGATGTTATTTGGATTTATCCGTCCACCTCTCCGAAGATTCCAAGTTGATTTATGGCACAGTGTATCGGAGGTTTGGACGGATTCGGCCGTTGTAGGAGACTTCGTCAGATTCCCCCTCGTTGTGAGGGGTTTTTGATTGTGGTGACGCTCTTCCCTGCAGGCCCAAGCCCCTGCAGTTAATTACGTTACCGCGTCGTGGTAACCACTTTCTCCTGCTCCAGAAGGTCACTTCGTGTCGTGTGTGATTATTTTATTTTCGGTTGCCCGTGGATTGTATACGGAGACTAATTTATGTTGTCGCCCGTAAGGCGTGGATTAGTCCAAATCCGTATATTCTTAGATTTGGGTTTTGGTTGATTTAAGGATCGTTAATCTTGTTTGAGATTAAGATCGATTTAAATGGTTGTTGAGGATACGTTAGTCCAATTTTTGACTAAGATCTACTCAACAGGATCTAGGATCATTCAGATCCAACAAAAGAGAATTTGGGCTCTATTGTTTTAGTTTAAGGACGTTTTCGGTCTATATCTAGTTTAAGGACGTTGTGGTCCGTTGTAATGTGGTCATCGGTTTGGGAGTGCACCAAAGAGTTGTTGGTTGTCGGGACCCTCCACCTCTCTGAAGATGTTGAAGAATTACAACGACATGTATCAGAGGTGTGGAGAGATGTACCCTTGAACCGAATTCCAGATTGAAGGGAGATCATGGTGGAGTGAACATCATTTTAGATACCATCTGTTAGGAGATCATTAGTCATCTTTGGAACTAATATCGATTTGGGAAGACCTGAGCATAGGAGGGCTCGGTTGACTGGTGATCAAAAGGGTTTTAGCATCAAGAGACTTGACTAATTTGGGCCGAGGTTGGCCTCTCATAGTGTTAAACACTAATATATGCTTAGAGCTCACGTGCTCCCACGTGAGGCTCTAAAGCAGTGTTAAACACTGAAATTTGGAGCGCTCACGTATGGCACATGAGGCACCTGAAAGTTGGTGTTGTGCCCTTGGGTTCAAATCCCCGTCTATATATACAAGTGTTAAACACTTAAGTCTTGTGGCCATCACGTGTAGACACGTGAGGTGCCCCAAAGTTGGTCACCGCGTCTCTGGGTTTATTCTCTCTTCCTTTTATAAGTGCTAAGCACTTAGCTCATATAATGCTCATGTGCGAACACGTGGGGCGCTCAAAATGTGAGCACTGTCTTTGGAATTTTCCCCTTTTCCATATAAGTATTAAGAAAATGCTTGAGGGTCACGTGGGGACACGCGAGGCGTCTTAAAATAGGAACTGTCTTTGGATTTATTTTCTTTTTCATGTGATTGGTGAACGCTCGTTTTAAGGGATTACGTGGGAACACGTGATTTGATCTTAGTCCTTTCTTTTTGTTCCTCAAAAGTGCTCACGTGGGAACACATGACCAGTCTTTTCTTTTATATGTATGGAGATTCTGATATGAGTTTTAAGAATTTCAGGTCCCTTATTTTATAAGAATTAAATTCTTTTGCAGGGTGTTCCCGCCAAAAATTTCTGCGCAGAAGAGTCCAAGGTATCAAATGGCAGCGATACGCTTAAGGAAATGCGAACCAATATATTCCGGCCTGTATTTTGATAAATTCCCGAGAGAGGAACTCTTAAATTCTGATGGTATTGGAAGCATCTCGAAAAACTCTTCGATTTGATATATTATGGGTTTCATAATTCATCCGGGATCAAAAGTTATGAGCAAATATTGTTATGCACTGTTCCCTAATTAAAAATCAGGAATTACCTCAATGAGGTATCACGTGCTCACACGTAACCAATGGTCACGTGTTGACACGTGATAGTTAAAACAGAAATAAAAAGAAACGGCTGAAGAAGGACCCGATTGGGGGTCACGTGCTCACACATGACCAATGGTCACGTGTTGACACGTGATAGTTAAAACAGAAATAAAAACAAATGGCTAAAGAAAATATCTCAATGAGGTATCACGTGCTCACACGTGACCAATGGTCACATGTTGACACGTGATGGTTAAAACTGAACCGTAAATAAATGCTGAGAAAAGGACTCAATTGGGTGTCACGTGCTCACACGTGACCAAGGGTCACGTGCCAGCACGTGACAGGCTTTGAAAGCCTTACAGTTTAATAGAATTAAATTCTAAAAGCTTCTAAATCTTTCCAAATGGAACAGGATTATGGGGACCGTTGGATTAAAGATCCAAGGGTGATTAAAAATCACCAATTTATGGAAAAAATCTTAGACAAGGAAAGATTTCCCCTAAATCTCACCGAAAATAACAAACAGAATATTTTTGGATTTAAAATCCAATGGTGAATAAAATTCACTGTGTGATCCAAAGGATCATATTAATTATGAAATCAAATCAAATCTTTCAATGAGAGATTTGCTAAACAAATTGATTCTTTTCTTTCTCCTATAAATAGGAGCCAAGAAGAGAAGAGAGGGGATCTACCTTTTTGGAGAGAAAAACAGAGAGAGGAGAATTTAATTCTCAAGAGGGAAGAAAAGAAAGGAGAATTTAATTCTCAACAAAGAAAACCCTAGGTGAGAAAAGGGAAAAAGATCAACTTCAAAAAGAGAATTTAATTCTCAAAATTTAAGAGTTAAACTCTTCTGCAAATAAAGAACTTAGCTCTTCTTCTGGTTGAAGATCTGTACAGAGCACATCTCCCCATAGGATGAGAATTTAATTCTCATCGGGTCGAGATCCTACCATGCAGATCCTAAACTTAGATGGGGAATTGAGTTTTGAGAATTTAATTCTCCCAAACTCACAGGAATTTAATTCCTCCTAAAATGAAACTAGGGTTTAACCCTAATCCAGAATTTAATTCTTTTACATATCTGGGAATTTAATTCCTTTAAAAAGAAATCAGGGTTTTATCCTAAATAAGAATTTAATTCTTTCACAATAGGAATTTAATTCCTCCAAAATCATAATTAGGGTTCAACCCTACAGAGAATTCAATTCTTAAAAGATCTCTGTTCATGAAAAGAACTAGGGTCACGTGCCCCCACGTGACCCTTAAAAAGATCCCTGAAGAAAAGAAGCTATGAGGCAATGCCTCACGTACTCCCATGTGACTCCCAAAATGCAGAAAGAAAAAATAAAAGAAAAGAAGCTTTGGGCGCTCTCACGTGTCCCCACGTGACCCCTCAGCAAGTGCTGTAATTATCGATGCATAGATCCGCATCACGTGCCAACACGTGATGCTCTAAAATAAAGATGAAAATTGTTTAACACTTATTCGCAGATTTGAGGATGAAACAAAGGAGATCTGGCTCCACATTTAGGGCGCCCTCACGTGTCCCCACGTGACCCCTAACAAATCCCTTTAATATCCAAAGGATGAATACCTATCACGTGCCCACACGTGATGGCCAAGAAATGAAAAGTGTTTAACACTTAATTGCAGAACAAAATAAAAGGGATCTGGTCCCACTTTTGGGCGCTCTCACGTGTCCACACGTGACCCCTCTTTTTTTAGTGTTTAACACTAATTTGGGGATTATATTTCCAGTGTTTAACACTGATTGTTTCTAGTGTTTAACACTAAATTGAAGATTATATTTCTAGTGTTTAACACTGATTGTCTTCTAGTGTTTAACACTAATTTGAGAGTTCTATCTCCAGTGTTTAACACTGTTGTTCTCTAGTGTTTAACACTACTTTTAGCCAAATTGGCTAATTTTCCAGAGGCAAAAGTCCCTCCTCCAATTGAATCTCAAAATTGAGGAAGTCAAAGATAAAATATTGTCAGAACCCCCAAACCTCTGTTTAGCACTGCTGAATGATGAGGGGCTGAACCCAGAAAAATGTCTAATGGCCCAAAGGGCCAATATTTCAAACATAATTGGACTTAGCCCAAACTGGCCATAAGTCCTCAAATCATCTTGAACTGAGCACATCTGCTCTTTCAACCAACTCATTGGTTCAAGGGTACACCTCTGAACTCCTCTGATATTTGTCGTTGCAATCCTTCAACGTCTTCAGAGAGGTGATGGGTCCCGACAGCCATACATTCAATAGACCACTATGTCCCTAAACTGGAACAATAGAGCTCAAATGCTCTTTTGTCGGATCTAAACGATCCTGTTAAGTTGATCTTAGTCTCAAACTAGACTAACGTATTCTTAACAAACGTTTAAGTTGATCTTAGCCTCAAATACGGCTAACGTATCCTTAAACTAAAACCCCAAACCCAAATCTAAGAAAATACGGATTTGGAGTAATCCACGTCCTACGGGCGACAACATAAATTAGTCTCCGTATACAATCCACGGGCAACCACAAACAAAACAAACACCCACGACACGAAGTGACCATCTGGAGAAGGAGAAAGTTGTTACCGCGATGCGGTAGCGTAATTAACTGCAGGGGCTTGCGCCTGCAGGGAAGAGCATCCCCATAATCAAAAACCCCTCAAATGAGGAGGAATCTGATGAAGTCTGCTACATCGGCCGCATCCGTCTAAACCTTCGATACACGGTGCCATAAATCAACTTGGCATCTTTGGAGAGGTGGACGGATAGCACCAATTAGCATCTGCCCCGAATCTCAGGCAAGACGTCCATGTCTTGGCCGCCATTCGGAGGGGAACAGATTCTGGCACGTCCGGTGGGATCTTTTCCTCTTTCCACTCCACACTTCGTGTGTTGTCTTCGCGAACGAATCGCGGTTTGTTAATGGTTGCCCTCGGGTTTCAAGTTACTGAGATTTGGTCTCTTGCTTGGCGCAGAAATCAAACAGCAATGGCGTCCAACTGCTCAGACTGCTCCAAATGCAAATGCAACCGACGCTCCGCCTCACCTGGAGGTGTAGCCTATGGGTCTCAAGCGGCCTCCATCCCTGCTATTCCGGTGGAACAAGTGACTCAGGCTACCACCGGTCTGTTCTTCGGGACCATGCTCCCGCCAGCAAGCCTCACCATTCCAGTGCCCGCACCGGAAGCGCAAAAGAAGTCGGTCTTCGATTGGCTCACTGCTACAACAGCCTCTCTCAACGGGTCGTCCAATATCAAGCCGGCAGCCTCGGTCTTTACCAGGCTGAATCTGAACTCTAATGGGCCTGCCAAGAAGCCTATGACCCCTGACGTGGCCATCGCAAAGAAGACAGCCATCTCCATTCCTGAAGTCATCAAGACGGCTTTTCCTGCTAAAGAGTTGGTCTTTTCAAGGATGACTATTCCGGCACCTGCTCCTGCTCGAGGGTCTGTTTTTGACAGATTGAACATCGCCCCTCAAAAGACATCAGCCTTCAAGAGGCTGGCACCAGCGGCGCCTCATCTAGACAGGGGGCAAGACAAAACCATCCCCATCGCCGAACCAGCCCCAATAGCTCGACACGCTCGACGTCTCCACTGGCGCCGAGTAAGGAAGGCCTGGGGCAACTCCTCCTTTGGGCTAACCCCACCAGCTCCAACGGTGGAAATCAATGCTGCTGTTCTGACTGGGAATAGCTTTGAACCACTAAGGAGGGTACGCAAGAACTCTCCGACTGCTACGCTGAAAAGATCTCCTCCACCCGCGGAGAGTGCTGTGGGAACAAAGCCGGAGCAGCCCCCTCAACGGCTGTCCTCCAAGATTTACAAGGTCTGGCAACAGGTCCAGGAGTCGGTGATTGATCAAGACTATCTCCGTCGACAGAAAAAGATGAAGATTCGGCAGAAGAATGATTACTCCGTCAGGCCAGAAAAAGCAACAACTACTCGGGTGCCCACTGCGACGGCTCCCTCAACTTCAACTACTCAAAAGAAAAGGAGGCCGCAAAAAACCCCTGTGAACATGGCGAACCGTAAACGCGCTGAGCACAAACACCCCTAGTCTGGGGGCATGGTGGTGCACACTGTTTATATGGCTTCTGGAAAGGAGGAAAGCCGTGCTTCGACGGGTCACCGACCACTCACCCGATCCGTGACGAAAGCCTAGGAGCAGCAACAGAAGCTTCAAGAGATGCTGACTACAATGGCCGCACTTACCGAGCCAAAAGAAAGCCCCGAAGCGTCCTCGGATCAGCGACATGAGCAAGAAACCGACGCTGAGTTCCTTCGGAGAATACTGGAAAAGAAGGACAAAGAGGCTGCGGAACAAGCAGCCAATATAAAACGAATGGCCCTTCTGTTCCAGGACATGGTGGGTATGATGATCCGGCAGGATCCCCCAGCCGAGGATCCTCCGATTATCCTTGAAGATGATGGAGAAGAAACGTCAAATCCACCGCCGGCCCTTTTAGCAGCCAAGGAGGAAACGATCTCCAAAGCTGCCCTGGATGACTACATTGCTCAACAAATACAAGTTCACCAGGCAAATGAAGCAGCCGGTCAAATTGTTAGAACTGGATGACCCTACCCGGGCTGGTATGACCAAATCAGTTACCCGCCGGGATATACGATCCCTAAATTCCATGTGTACAAGGGGACAGGGAATCCACATCAGCATGTCGCTCAATTCAGGGCCTTATGCGGCAACACTGGAGGCGATGACAAACTGTTGCTTCGACAATTTGTCGGCAGCTTAGCGGAAACGGCATTCGAATGGTATTCGGAGCTACCTAATGACTCTGTCAAAACATTTGCGGAGATGGAGTTGCTGTTTACACAAAGGTTTGCCAGCGCCAACGAGCGCACCCCAATAACAGCACTGATCAACGCCAGGGTAAGGCCAGGTAAAATGTGGGTCCAATACGCAATACGGTGGCGAAACATATGGTCGAAGTGCGAACAGCGGATCGATGAAGCGCCGGCGGTGGGCATGTTCGTGGGCACTCTTGACCCTCAAGCGGCCATCTCCCAGTTCATGATGTTTTTCAAGCCGACCACCTTCCAGGTCTTGATTGACAAGCTGGCCCAAATGGACCAGATGGGCCATAGGCCTTCTTCTTCAAAGACAGAGCCTTGGAATGAAAAGGGCAAAGGGAAGGCAACCTTCATTGCTAATACTCAACAACGGCCGAGCAACTTAAAACCGGTTGTTTGCCAAAACAATATGCGTCCATGCCCATCCCTCAAGGAAAGACTGGGACGTCCTTACTCATTTCCTCAGGACAAAACAAGGAGATTGTTCGAGCTAGCGGTACGCAACGGGCTCATCAATCTCCTGAATCCAAAACGACCGTTCCAACCTGGTGAGGCTAATAGTCCCAATTATTGCCCTTACCATCGAGCAGTAAGTCATCCGATCGAAGATTGTTTCGTCTTCAAAAACTGGGTTAAAGACCAATATCAACAAGGCAAACTCGCGCTGTCCGAAAAATGGAAGGTGAGCCCGCCACAACCACATACTCCGAGAAAGATGGATATGCTGGGGGCATCATGCTCATTCATAGGGAAAGCCCCATAGACCGAAAAGTCAGTAAACTAGAGATTCGCCTCAAATACGGCGACGGCGGACCGAAATGTCCTTAAACTAATGATGGACCATTATGTCCTAAAACTGGCGTCGGACCGAAACGTCCCTAAACTAATGACGGACCGCAATGTCCTAAAACTTGCAAAAGACCGAAACGTCGTTAAACTACTATCAACCCGCGGCATCCTCAGGCTGGCGTGGTAAAAAAAAACGGTATGTCCATAAGCAAAATGGGCACGGATGAAAACTCGAAATGGCTCCGTGAGTAAAAACAGCAGGGCTACCGGCGAGTCCTGTGAAAACCTGAAAGGGCGCAACCTCGTTAAAATAAAAAAAAGAAAGAATAAACAAAAAAAAAGAAAACGGTATGTCCATAAGCAAAATGGGCACGGATGAAAACCCGAAAGGGCTCTGTGAGTAAAAACAGCAGGGCTACCGGCGAGTGTTTGTGAAAACCTGAAAAGGCGCAACCTCGTTAAAAGACACTTACAGGGTCCTCTCGACCTTGTAAGGAGAAACCACCAGCGTGAGATCCTTACGACTCACAAGGGAGCAATACACTTAGGAATCCTCACGATTCCTAAGGAGAAATAACACTTGCGAGATCCTCACGACTCGTAAGGAGAACTTTTTTATGGGACCCTCACGGCTCATAAGATTTGAAAGTCTTAAGTTAAAAAGACCTGAACCTGTTCTTAAGCAACCCCCACAACCTTCGATATTGCCCTACAAGTGGCTCAATACTGACCCTTGTATACAATCCACGGGCGTGAATAAACATTTCCCTAACAAAGTCCCATCCGTGACTAGGGATATGCTCGTACAGCAAACAAACACTTGTAGGTCTTCTCGACTTGCAAGGAGAAAACACTCTTGTTAGATCCTTATGACTTATAAGAGAACATACACTTGGGAATCCTCACGATCCGTAAGGAGAAAACACATCTACGAGATCCTCACGACTTGTAGGGAGAAATACCTTTGTGAGACCCTTACGGCTCATGAAGTCAAAAGCCTTAGTCGAGGGGATCCTTTCGCTAAGCCACCTTTGTTCGACATCGACAGAGGTAAATGATGATTTGCTCCTGGCAACATCCCAGTTGTAGCGATGCTGATGCCTGAATCGGTATCAAATCCCAAGCCCTTTCATGGCAAATGATGATTCGCTCCTGGCAATATTCCAGTTGTAGCGATGCTGATGCTGAGATTGGCGTCAGATTCCAAGTTCCACACTCGCGATAAAAAATCAGCGAGCCATACGTGCATACGAAATAGCCGAAATGATGGGGCAACTTACAATAAAAAGCAGCAAGTAAAAATGTATGCATACAAAAACAACCGAAATGATTGGGCAACTCGCAATAAAAAGCAGCGAGTAAAAATAAAAAAAATACAGCCGAAATGATTGGGCACCGAGAAAATAGCCGAAATGATTGGGCAATCGCGATTTTCGCGATATAAAAAGTTGAAATGATAGAACATCGCGGAAAGAATAAAAAAAATTGATGAAAGAATGAAACTTTTTGCCCTATAGGTGAGATCACATCGATCCTTGTATACAATCCAGGGGCACAAACAAAGAGGGAACCATACCTTCCCAATAGGCTCCACCAGAAAGCGAAGCCAAATCTCGACGGTTCATAGACAACCTCGACATTTGTCGCAATATTGTAGACACAATGTCAACAAACGAAGCAAAGGAAGATCCTTAGCTTCAGGGTCTCGACGTCAACATCGACAACTTAGAGATCACCAACGGCGTTTTTCCTCACTCCAACCAGATGCATACGTGACATCAACAACCGACCTCAGAGACGCAATGAAACGGAGCTACAGCATAGTCCCTAGTTCCAAATCTTAACGATAATATCTACAGCCTAAGAATCAGCAACGACGTTCCTTCGCAGTCCAGCAGGATGCAGATGCAACGTCAATGAAAGACCCCATGGTCAGCAAAGCGGAGTGACGGCAAAATCCTAGCTCCATCTCAGCATTCGTCTCGATACAGCAGACGAGATGTCAACGACGGCGTTCCTTCGCAGTCCAGCAGGATACGGATACAACGCCGACAAAAGACCTCACGGTCGGCGGCAAAATCCCAACTCCACCTCAGCATTCGTCTCATTACAGCAGACGAGATGTCAACGACGGCGTTCCTCCGCAGTCCAGCAGGATGCAGATGCAACGTTAGCGAAAGACTCCATGGTCGAAACAAAGCGGAATGATGGCAAAATCCCAGCTCCACCTTGACATTCGTTTCGATACAGCAGACGCGATGTCACTGCATCGTCCTTCCTCCAGCAGGGTTCGGACGCGACAAAAACAAACGAAGCAAAGGCCAAATTCCTAGCTTCAGGGTCTTGACGGCAACTCATATAAAGCCTGAAAGACAATCGGAGATCATCTCGCACCAGCGCGGAGTGGTCACCACCTTGACGTTCGTCTCGATACAGCAGATGAAATGTCACCCCAGCGTTCTTCCCCCAGCAGGATTCGGACGCCCAAAGCAGATGAAGCAAAAGGCCAAATTCCTAGCTTCAGGGTCTTGACGGCAACTCATATAAAGCCTGAAAGACAATCGAAGATCATCTCGCACCAGCACGGAGTGGTCACCACCTCGACGATCGTCTCGATACAGCAGATGAAATGTCACCCCAGCGTTCTTCCCCAAGCAGGATTCGGATGCCCCAAAGCAAATGAAGTAAAGGCCAAATTCCTATCTTCAGGGTCTTGACGGCAAGTCATATAATGCCTGAAAGACATTCGGAGATCATCTCGCACCAGCGTGGAGTGGTCACCACCTCGACGATCGTCTCAATACAGCAGATGAAATGTCACTACGGCGTTCTTCCCCCAGTAGGATTCGGACGTGCCAAAGCAAATGAAGCAAAAGGCAAAATTCCTAGCTTCAGGATCTTGACGGCAACTCATATAAAGCTTGAAAGACAATCGGAGATCATCTCGCACCAGCATAGAGTGATCACCACCTCGATGTTCGTCTCGATACAACAGACGAGATGTCACTACAGCGCCCTTCCTCCTACAGGATTCGGACACGCCAAAGAAAACGAAGCGAAGGCCAAATTCCTAGCTTCATGCATCTTAACGGCAAGTCATATAAAACCTGAAAGACAATCGGAGATTATCTCACACCAGCATAGAGTGATCACCACCTCGACGTTCGTCTTGATACAGCAGATGAGATGTCACTACAGCGTCCTTCCTCCAACAGGATCCGGACACACTAAAGCAAACGAAGCGAAGGCCAAGTTTCTAGCTTCAACGTCTTGACGGTAACTCATATAAAAACAGAAAGACAATCAGAGATCATCTCACACCAGCATAGAGTGATCACCACCTCGACGATCATCTCGATACAGCAGATGAAATGTCACCCCAGCGTTCTTCCCCCAGCAGGATTCGGACGCGCCAAAGCAAATGAAGCAAAGGCCAAATTCCTAGCTTCAGGGTCTTGACGGCAAGTCATATAAAGCCCGAAAGACATTCGGAGATCATCTCGCACCAATGTGGAGTGGTCACCACCTCGACGTTCGTCTCGATACAGTAGACACGATGTCACCCCAGCGTTCTTCCTCCAACAGGACTCAGACGCAACATCACCAAAAGGAGCCACGGCAAAATCCCTAGTTCCAGACCTCGACGGTTCACCAGCAACCTAGAGACAACCACGACATTCGTTTCGATACAGAGGGCGCGATGCCAGCAAACGAAGCAAAGGCCAAATTCCTAGCTTCAGGTTCTTAAAGGCAAGTCATATAAAGCCTGAAAGACGATCGGAGATCATCTCGAACCAGTACGGAGTGGTCATCACCTCGACGTTCGTCTCGATACAGCAGCCGCAACATCACCAAAAGGAGCCATGGCAAAATCCCTAGTTCCAGACCTCGACGGTTCACCAGCAACCTAGAGACAACCACGACATTCGTCTCGATACAGAGGACGCGATGCCAGCAAACGAAGAAAAAGCCAAATTCTTAGCTTCGGGGTCTTAAAGGAAAGTCATATAAAGCCTGAAAGACGATCGGAGATCATCTCGAACCAGTGCGGAATGGTCACCACCTCGACGTTCGTCTCGATACAGCAGACGCAATATCACCAAAAAGAGCCATGGCAAAATCCCTAGTTCCAAACCTCGACGGTTCACCGGCAACCTAGAGACAACCACGACATTCGTCTCGATACAGAGGACGCAATGCCAGCAAACGAAGCAAAGGCTAAATTCCTAGCTTCAGGGTCTTAGCGGCAAGTCATATAAAGCCTGAAAGACTATCGGAGATCATCCCACACCAGTGCGGAGTGGTTATGACTCATCGGGGCTCTCCAAAATGAGCCTAACCTCAAGTAAAAAGCGGCATGGCAAAATTCCTAACGCTTGCTCTTCCGACGGTCAAACTGCCTAGGAGGATTGCTTGAAGACGTCTTGTTCAGCCTCCGAAGGGATCAGAGACACGACATGTCGCAAGGCTACTCGAACAGCAAAACTGCCTATCGAGGAATACATCAGCCAACGCGACGGTACGACGGCCAAAATCCTAGTACCACAGACCCTAACAGACCTTTGTCGTAAAGAGCAGAGGTTAACTGTGACGTTAGGACATTCTTGCGAGAAATGCTCGATTCGTCTCGACTCGTGAGGAAATTAGTGTCTTTGCGAGAAATGCTCGATTCGTCTCGACTCGTAAGGAAAAGCCTTAGGCAGCGGGGATTAAAAAACCTGTTTCCTAAGCACTGGGGCCCTGCAAGGCGATCCAAAACGGTCTCTTGCATACTATCCATGGGTCACACTCTCCAAAGTCGAATCTCGACAAGGAGGGAAACAACCGCTTACGGGTCCTCTCGACTCGTAGGAGGGAAATTCTCTTATAAGATCCTTACGACTTATGAGAGAAAACACACTTAGGAGTCCTCACGACCCCTAAGGAGAAAATACACCTACGAGATCCTCTCGATCCGTAGGGAGAAAAGTCTTTGTGAGACCCTCACGGCTCATAAAGTTGAAAAGTCTTAGGCTACAAGGACCCTAAACTTGTCTCCTAAGTCCTCAATTCCATGGCTACTCATAACTTTGCACTACTTCACCCACGTATATACTTACGTGGGCAAAGTAGTGGGGGGCATTTGTTCCCGCCAAAAATTTCTGCGCAGAAGAGTCCAAGGTATCAAATGGCAGCGATACGCTTAAGGAAATGCGAACCAATATCTTCCGGCCTGTATTTTGATAAATTCCCGAAGGAGGAACTCCTAAATTCTGATGGTATTGGAAGCATCTCGAAAAACCCTTCGAATTAATATATTATGGGCTTCATAATTCATCCGGGATCAAAAGTTATGAGCAAATATTGTTATGCACTGTTCCCTGATTAAAAATCAGGAATTACCTCAATGAGGTATCACGTGCTCACACGTGACCAATGGTCACGTGTTGACACATGATAGTTAAAACAGAAATAAAAAGAAACGGCTGAAGAAGGACTCGATTGGGGGTCACGTGCTCACACGTGACCAATGGTCACGTGTTGACACGTGATAGTTAAAACAGAAATAACAACAAATGGCTGAAGAAAATACCTCAATGAGATATCACGTGCTCACACGTGACCAATGGTCACATGTTGACACGTGATGGTTAAAACTGAACTGTAAGTAAATGCCGAGAAAAGGACTCAATTGGGGGTCACGTGCTCACACGTGACCAAGGGTCACGTGCCAGCACGTGACAGGCTTTGAAAGCCTTACAGTTTAATAGAATTAAATTCTAAAAGGTTCTAAATCTTTCCAAATGGAACAGGATTATGGGGACCGTTGGATTAAAGATCCAAAGGTGATTAAAAATCACCAATTTATGGAAAAATTCTTAGACAAGGAAAGATTTCCCCTAAATCTCACCGAAAATAACAAACAGAATATCTTTGGATTTAAAATCCAACGGTGAATAAAATTCACTGTGTGATCCAAAGGATCATATTAATTATGAAATCAAATCAAATCTTTCAATGAGAGATTTGCTAAACAAATTGATTCTTTTCTTTCTCCTATAAATAGTAGCCAAGAAGAGAAGAGAGGCGATCTACCTTTTTAGAGAGAAAAACAGAGAGAGGAGAATTTAATTCTCAAGAGGGAAGAAAAGAAAGGAGAATTTAATTCTCAACAAAGAAAACGCTAGGTGAGAAAAGGGAAAAAGATCAACTTCAAAAAGAGGATTTAATTCTCAAAATTTAAGAGTTTAACTCTTCTGCAAATAAAGAACTTAGTTCTTCTTCTGGTTGAAGATCTGTACAGAGCACATCTCCCCATAGGATGAGAATTTAATTCTCATCGGGTCGAGATCCTACCATGCAGATCCTAAACTTAGAAGGGGAATTGAGTTTTGAGAATTTAATTCTCCCAAACTAACACGAATTTAATTCCTCCTAAAATGAAACTAGGGTTTAACCCTAATCCAGAATTTAATTCTTTTACATATCTGGGAATTTAATTCCTTTAAAAAGAAATCAGGGTTTTATCCTAAATAAGAATTTAATTCTTTCACAATAGGAATTTAATTCCTCCAAAATCATAATTAGGGTTTAACCCTACAGAGAATTCAATTCTTAAAAGATCTCTGTTCATGAAAAGAACTGGGGTCACGTGCCCCCACGTGACTTTTGAAAAGATCCCTAAAGAAAAGAAGCTTTGGGAGTCACGTGCTCCCACGTGACTCCCAAAATGCAGAAAGAAAAAACAAAAGAAAAGAAGCTTTGGGCGCTCTCACGTGTCCCCACGTGACCCCTCAGCAAGTGCTGTAATTATCGATGCATAAATCCCCATCACGTGCCAACACGTGATGCTCTAAAATAAAGATGAAAAGTGTTTAACATTTATTCGTAGATTTGAGGATGAAACAAAGGAGATCTGGCTCCACATTTAGGGCGCCCTCACGTGTCCCCACGTGACCCCTAACAAATCCCTTTAATATCCAAAGGATGAATGCCTATCACGTGCCCACACGTGATGGCCAAGAAATGAAAAGTGTTTAACACTTAATTTCAGAACAAAATAAAAGGGATCTGGTCCCATTTTTGGGCGCTCTCACGTGTCCATACGTGACCCCTATTTCTTTAGTGTTTAACACTAATTTGGGGATTATATTTCCAGTGTTTAACACTGATTGTTTCTAGTGTTTAACACTAAATTGAAGATTATATTTTTAGTGTTTAACACTGATTGTCTTCTAGTGTTTAACACTAATTTGAGAGTTCTATCTCTAGTGTTTAACACTGTTGTTCTCTAGTGTTTAACACTACTTTTAGCCAAATTGGCTAATTTTCTAGAGGCAAAAGTCCCTCCTCCAATTGAATGTCAAAATTGAGGAAGTCAAAAACAAAATGTTGTCAAAACCCCCAAACCTCTGTTTAGCACTTCTGAATGATGAGGGGCTGAACCCAGAAAAATGTCTAATGGCCCAAAAGGCCAATATTTCAAATATAATTGGACTTAGCCCAAACTGGCCATAAGTCCTCAAATCATCTTGAACTGAGCACATCTGCTCTTTCAACCAACTCATTGGTTCAAGGGTACACCTCTGAACTCCTCTGATATTTGTCGTTGCAATCCTTCAACGTCTTCAGAGAAGTGATCGGTCCCGACGGCCATACATTCAATGGACCACTATGTCCCTAAACTGGAACAATAGAGCCCAAATGCTTTTTTGTCGGATCTAAACGATCCTGTTAAGTTGATCTTAGTCTCAAACTAGACTAACGTATCCTTAACAAACGTTTAAGTTGATCTTAGCCTCAAATACGGCTAACGTATCCTTAAACCAAAACCCCAAACCCAAATCTAAGAAAATACGGATTTGGACTAATCCACGTCCTACGGGCGACAACATAAATTAGTCTCCGTATACAATCCACGAGCAACCATAAACAAAACAAATACCCACGACATGAAGTGACCATCTGGAGAAGGAGAAAGTTGTTACCGCGATGCGGTAGCGTAATTAACTGCAGGGGCTTGCGCCTGCAGGGAAGAGCGTCTCCACAATCAAAAACCCCTCAAACGAGGGGGAATCTGACGAAGTCTGCGACATTGGCCGCATCCGTCTAAACCTTCGATACACGGTGCCATAAATCAACTTGGCATCTTCGGAGAGGTGGACGGATAGCACCAATTAGCATCTGCTCCGAATCTCAGGCAAGACGTCCATGTCTTGGCCGCCATTCGGAGGGGAACACAGGGTTAAACCCTAGTTTTATCAGAGGAATTAAATTCTTATATCATTTTGGAAGAATTAAATTCTTGGAACTTAGTTCTTTTTCCTAAGTTTTGAATCTGCATAACAGAATCTCCCCGATGAGAATTAAATTCTCAACTTGTGGGGAGATCTGCTTCTGCAGACTTCAACCAGAGGAAGAACTAAGTTCTTTATTTTGAAGAGTTAAACTCTTGGTTTGAGAATTAAATTCTCTGTACTTTCTTCTTACCTTGGATTTTTGTTTAAGAAGGGGATTTTCTTCCTCTAGAGAATTGAATTCTCTTTTTCTCTCTTTTTTTTTGTTTCTCAAAACTTATGGGGGGGGTCTCCTCTGTACAAGACTTGAAGTCTTGGGTCCTTTATATAGTAGAAGCAAGTTTGTTGATTTAGTTAAAGAAATCTCTCATTGAGAGATCTTAATTGATTTGGGGATTTTATCCACCGTTGGATCTTTGATCCAAGGACTTCTGTTTTACAGAAGATATCTTTCTTGTTTTTAACAAGATTAGGAAAATATTTTCCCATACATAATTTTTCTGTAGATAGGTGATTTTTTAATCACCATTGGATTTTTTAATCCAACGGTGCTCTGTTTTACAGAGAGTAATTTTTCTTGTTTAGAAAAATTTAAGGAGATATTTTCCAAATAGGGTTTTGATCTCTCTATTTAGAATTTTATTCTGTCAGCTTAGAAGGCAGAAGGCGTTTCAGATCACTCACGTGTAGCACGTGACCCCACAGAGTTAAACTCATTCGCTTATGTGCAACAGCCTAATAAGGGCATCACGTGGTAACACGTGGGCTTCTCTAGCCTGTTATTTGTTTTAAAAAAGGCGCCTATATATTTTGTATATAGATGCTCATGTGCTTGCACGCAAGGCTCAATTTCAGCCTTAATTGTTAAGCGCAATGCCTATAATCTTTGTTCATAGGCGCATCACGTGTGGGCACGTGATGCTCCATTAGGGGAATTTCTTTCCATCGCTTTTCTTTCATTCTTTTCTTTTTTTAATTTTTTTATAAGGGAACAAATACCCCCACAACGTTGTTCTCACGTGGCTTGCACGTTAGTGCAACGCTGTCACCTTTTCCACCTTTCATGAACTGCTGGGATCGGTTCACCTTCTTACTCTGATTCCTATGGGTCAACTATCTTGTTCCCCATGCCCCTTTTTCCGGCCTTGGAAATAGTTCCACCATGCACAAAATTTTCCGTGTCTAGACTTGAATGCTTCTCTTTATAACCTGAAGCTACGTCTTCCTCTTTTTTCACAGAGAGAGACCCATTTAGACCTTAGGGTGATCATTTTTTAGAAACAAACTAAGAATTATGGCTTGCAACCGTCCCCATGCTCGTCAACAACCCTGGGAGGTGCCTATCGAGGAGATTATTCCTCGCTTTGCCGCGCGGTTAGCGGATCCTCTTCTTACTGATGACCAATGTGACGCGGTATTGTACGAGCTCCTAGCTCGTAGGGGCTCTCCTTTTCCTATGGGTTCCATCTGACTCTGGACGATCTTCTTGTTCGTGCTTGCTGATATCCCTCCTCATCCAGCGCAGATGACTCCGGTGATTCTCGATGCGGCGGAGGACAAGATTGAGTGTTTCCACGAGGCCCACTTGATTACTCGGCCTCTGAAGGATTGTTTGGTTCATTTAATGAGTCAGATACGAGCTCGACCGGCCATCATGTCTGCCTTCACCGATGAGCATGGTGCTAATCGATAGGGAGCAACTCCTCGCGAAGACCGCCGCTTCGACATGGTAGAGAGGGCAGAGAGAGAATTGGAGAATTTTATTTATTGTTTTGTTAACCCTTGTATCTCTGATCCCATATTCGGTGATCTCTTCCCTGTAGAGTAGTATATTTGTTTCAATGTATTTCTCTTATTATTGCATGTTGAATGTTTTCTGTTCATTATATATTCGTACGTGTATCTCGCCTCTGTACATGAGCTTTATATTTTACCCTTAGGAATTTTTTGCTAAGTGCGAGTGTCATTGTAGTGTCGTACACAAATCAGCACGTTTTGGACACCATTTCCATTTAAGCAGGCATGCAGTCGTGAATGCATGCTTAGTGGGGCGTGAACCAAAGACTCTCCTTACTGCCTTGCACATGGTTGGTGCTCGTGGGTTGTGTCTTTCTGTCTTGACTGGACGTGAAGTAGTTTATATACTCATTTCGGAGTTTGTTTATTTTACCTCCCTTGGGCTTATAGGCAACCCTTGCTCTTTACGACAGAGGTCCGTTAGGATGTGTGGTAGTAAGACATTCCCGATACGCAGTCTTGTTGTCGTGTCTCTGCTCCCTTCGGGGCTGGACAAGGCATCCTCAAATAATCTCCCAGGTCATATTAACGTCGGAAGAGCACATCCTCCGTAGAAATCATGAGGATTTCCAAGCGTTCATCGCCTCCTTGAGTCGCCAGGATCTCGCTCGGATATATATATATATATATATATATATATATATATATACATATATTTACGAATCTTGAGGACTCATAAGTAGCTTCTTTATTTCAGTGGGATGTAACTTTGGCAAATGTGGCCCATAGATAGTCCATCTTGATTTCCTTGTAGGGCAGCGATGGCTTAGGAAACAGGTTTAGATCTGCCGCCTAAGACTTTTTAACTTTATGAGCCATGAGGGTCTCATAAAGACTTTTCTCCCTACGAGTCGAGAGGATGCCATAGGTGTATTTTCTCCTCAGGAGTCGTAAGGACTCCTAAGTGCGTTTTCTCTTAAGAGTCGTAAGGATCTCACAAGAGAATTTTCCCCTTTACAAGTCGAGAGGACTCGTAAGTGGTTTTTTCACTCCTTGTCGATATTCGACTTTGGAGAGTGTGGCCCGTGGATAGTGTACAATAGTCCATCTTGGATCTACTTGTAGGGCCCCAGTGCTTAGGAAACAGGTTGATGTCCCTATTGCCTAAGGCTTTTTCCCTACGAGTCGAGACGAGTCGAGAAGTTCTCGCAGGAACATTGTTTTCCCTACGAGTCAAGATGAATCTAGAAGTTCTCGCAAGAATGTCCTAACATCACAGTTAACCTCTGCTGATAGAAGTCCATTAGGGACTGTGGTACTTGGGCTTTTATCCATCGTACCGTCGCGTTGCCCGATGTATTTCCTAATACGCAATCTTATTGTTCGAGTAGCCCCGTGATTGTCGTGTCTCTGATCCCTTCGGGGGCTGGACAAGACGTCTTCAAGTAATCTTCCAGGTGATATTACCATCGGAAAAGCAAGCGTTAGGGATATTCCATACCGCTTTTTACTTGAGGTTAGGCTCAGTTTGGGAGCCCCGATGGGTCATGACCACTCCGCGCTGGTGTGGGATAATCTCCGATAGTCTTTCAGGTCTCATTTGAGTTGCCGTCAAGACCCTGAAGCTAGGGATCTTCCTTTGCTTCGTTTATTGACATTGTGTTTGCAATATTGCGACGAATGTTGAGGTTGCCTCTAGGTTGTCTGTGAACCGTCGAGTCTTTGAACTAGGGACTTTGCCATGGCTCCATTTTTTTGATGTAGCATCTGTATCCTGCTGGAGTGAGAAAAAACGCCGTTGTTGATCTCTAGGCTGTAGATGTTGCCGTCGGAACCCTGAAGCTAGGGATCTTCCTTTGCTTCGTTTGTTGACATTTTGTCTGCTATATTGCGATGAATATCGAGGTTTGTTAGTGTATATGCCCTAGAGGCCATTACTGTATCATACTAGTTTGTATATTACTTGATGGAAGCTTGGGATATTCACAGTTGTATATACAATCTTGCTCGAAATGGTAGTATGCTACTTGGTTTGTCTCTGCTTTAATATGTGCATGTGTTTCTTTTAGCATATTGCTGATATACATATTAGTAGAGCCCTTAGGATCTTTACTTGATTACCAGCGTTGTGATCGCGCTCACACTCGTGGGAGCTGGGTAATCCATAAGCACATCCTTATACTGGTCCCTGGTCGTTGGACTATCGAGACAGGGCATCGATACTCCGGAGTAGACTAGCGTATGCGCTTCTTATCCCAGCATGGGAGACGGTCTGTCCCACAGCCGTCAGTACGTCGTACTTGAGATAGTATGCGGGTGCTCGTTAGGTTACGAGTACACTGGACAGGACTCGTCGGGAACTGTTGGTTGGTATTATACCTATCGTCAGTTATCAGTTACCAGGTGACATGAGTACGGCTTAGTCCGCTGACTTGACACTGTCACTTCGCCTCGAGTGTGTTCCCACTGCACTTTGATTACTACCCTACCACGGCTCAAAGGAGTCGTGCAAACAGGTAGTTTTTGGGTGCAGTCCCGAAGCACTTGGAGGCAGTGACGGTTAGACAGGATTCGTCTCTCCCGGTATTGGGGGTTGACATCGCGCTGTGTCTAGGAGAGCCATTACACGAGTAGTCCCTGGCCAGGGCAAGCGAGATATACTGGTAGGTTTCCAGTGTTATCTCAGGGTGTTCTGGGCTACACTCCGACATGACTTCTCCCGCTATTAGGGGACTGACGTTCACCGCCCCCTAGGCCCGCCATGCGATGTATCAGACGAACAGACCGGACTGTACGGAGACTGTCACATACAGGCTCAGAAGGAGTTCATATGGGGTTACCTCGTCAGTCTTCTTATCGACATCTACCTGGGAACCGTTACGTACAGCTAGTACCGCTTGCGGTCTGTAGTTAAACCCACTGCCAGCGTAGTGTCGAGTCTTTAGAGTCCCACACAGAGAGCTATTCGCCTTTAGGCAAAATGAGTAGAGGTCGCATGGTTTTGCGACAAGGTTCGTTCACATCCGCGCACTCGTGCACGTTTGCTGTCCGGACAGCTTATACTAGCGGGCTTTGGTTTAAGCCGGATCCTAGTATATGATTTGGGATTGGTTTTATCTCATTGTATTCGTGTTCCTCGGATCACGAATACGGGTGCGTATGCACAGTTGCTTGAGACAGAGGGAGAGGACTTTGATTAGGGTTAATGACCATTGTCATTTTATTAACCCTAATGCTTATGTGTGTATTATGGTTAATTGATATTAGTTTAATATAATTGTGCATGGTTATGGTTGTTAACCATTTGACCTTCTTGACTTGTTGATCTAGGTTGACACTTTGACCATCATCATTTCATTTGGAAGATGCTCTTTGATCCTTGCAATTTGCATTAAAAATGAAATGATAATGGTCATGTCTTGATTAACCATGACAATTATCTAGCTAATTATCAATTTATAATAATTCACACATATATGTGAGAATGGTTTATTTTTCTCTCATTCTATCATTTGCTTTCTCTCTCTTGTTCTTCCTCTCCCTCAAGCTCTCCCCTCTTATGTGTTGAGAAACACTTGAGCTTGAGAAGAACCTCTTCTTGATAATCTCTACTCTCATCTAGGGTTCTAGAATTAGCACTTCTTGCACCCTAGTTACTTCTAGCTTGGAGTTGAAGCTAAAGGTTGAGGCTTTCGGGTGGATCTTTCTTCGACGTGAGAAGACGACAAAGGTGGCCTCTTTCTACTACTCCAAGGAGCAAGGAGAGAAGGACATAAAGCCCTAGGTATAACCATTTTACCCTTAGCTAGTTTCTAGTTAGCTTTAGCTTGTTTTTGTTTAGCAAAGATCCTTCTTTGTCTAGTCCATGTTGCCTAAAGTGATAAAAATCCGATTTTTATTCCGTTTTCCGCCTCCCCGCAAGCACCGGGGTGGGCAACATGGACTTACAGTGGTATCAGAGCCTAACTAAATATAAACTAGCTAGGTAGTAAAAGTATATGGAAGTTCGATCGGAAAAAATTGCAAAACCGAGTTTACAAAAACCCAAATTTCTGTTAAAATTTTTTCTGCTCTAAAAATAAAAAGTCATACGTCAAAAATCATCTCAGCGTTTTGTGAAGAAATCCACCAAATCCGGTCCAGTGAATCGACCAAAGAGCCGCTGTTGCGCGGCGGTTCTGGGTCGAGTTTGGTGCAGTGTTCTTCTGGCTTGGTTTTGGGATTTTTAGGATGGTTCATATGTGCCCAGGTTTTCCAGAAAAGAAATTTGTTTTTGGGGGCCTATAAATCCGTATTTTTTGATCGAACTTCAATACACTTTGACTAAAGGGTTATATCTTTGATGTTTTATGTATTCAACGTCGGCTAATCGCTATATGTCGATTAGTGGGTGTTATACATATCTGTGATCTGTGTTTGATGATGGTATGTGTATATGAACGCGTTGGATTGTCGCGGGTGAATAGCCGGGGTGGATGTGAGATGAGTGTTTCTTTTTCTTTCATTCATGTAACATGTAAATTGATGTAATATTATTTGTATGGTCGCACAACCGGGTCGGGGTTGTAGCCATCATTGTATAATTCTTTTTACTGTTTTTGCTCCTAGGATAGACCCATGGAGGGGGTGCACAAACTACCGGGTATCTCGAAGTGCCGAGTGGCCTACTCACGGTGGTGAGGGAGGTTGCTTCGCTTCGGGTACTTGGCGGGTAGTTTGCCGCACCCGTAGGGGTCTTGGGTGGTGTATTGGCTATTTACCGCGACCGTGTAATCCGCTTTTCGTTGCAGGCTCGAACGGATTGCGGATTCCTAGTATATCCAATGTATTCATCTGTGATCTGTAATGTCTATCATTGCTATATATTTATATATTATAACTATTTAGGTGTTGCTTATGTTTTACAGCCGCGCTAGCCCAGCCCCCGTTCTGTCGTTAGTAAAGCAACCTAACGGGTGATGACGGGGCCCCGTGGCGAATGCGAATGGCATAAGCGTACGTCATATTTTGGTTGTTTTCTGCAATGGTAGGATTAAATGATGGGACGCATTAAAAGAACTAATGCAAGAAAATAAACCAAGTAAAAGTCGATTGGAACACTTTGAAAACCACTCGGTTCTTTTCAAAACTAAACTTTTAAACGCGGAGCTTGAACCACTCCTTTTAAAAGCTATCTCATTCCATCGATTATATCAAGTTCACTACGTTCACGGTTTCGCCAAAACCATTCGTAGCCCTCCATCATTTCAGTTAAATATTCGGTAGTATTCAAGCTATGTATTTTGACCTCACGCCAAGGCATAGTGATTGGTAGCTGCCGGATATTTATCTGTTGCATAGATAGAATGCGTTGGTTTGAGACAGTCGTACTGCCATTTTGGCCTACGTCAAGGGTAGGTACGGGTGGGTTCAAATTAACCGGGATAATGATGGGAAGAACTTGACATGTGACTTATGACATTTTGACCTTATGCCAAGGTCATAAGAGCATGGGGCAAAAATCCACATCGGGAGTTTCATAAGTACTGAAACTTGCTAGCGCTGCATACCATTTGGAGTGTGATGATTCTGGTAGGATTCCTTCGGTTTTATCACGCGATGATATTTGGATCCCGATCCTACTGTGAGTATATGCTACTCCTCGGGAAAACTCTCACTTAACGATCAATGCTATAAACCTAGTAGGTGTCTAGAAAGGTGTTAGCGGGGCTACGCCCACAGGGAAAAGTGGTTACTTAATTAAGGAACTTCGCGAAAGTGTTGGAAAACCTCCCTCGAAATACCGACACTGGCCTGGCTGAACGGTTAAGCAAGTATTGTACGGTGAGATTGATCCCGACTAATCCTTTCTTTACAGTTTGAGAAGGGCTTCGAGAGACAGTGGGAGCCATCCTGTTTAGACAAACTAAAAACCACTCTAAACTTGCAAGAGCATCATGCTAAAGTGTTTCTTTTCTCTCTCCTAATTGCAGCGACCATTCAACATGACCGGACTTAAGTTATTACTAGATAAAAACATATTGACAGGGCCAAACTACAAAGATTGGCTCAGGAATGTCAAGATGGCAATCACTTACGACAAGCTGGGGTATCTCCTTACCACCAAAGCTCCTCCTGTCCCAGGTCCCAAAACCAGTGTCGCGGATAGGGAAATCCGTAAGACATGGGAAATAGATTGCGCGAAGGCCAAATGCCTCGTACTTGCCTCGATGGACAACGAACATCAGAGGAGGCACGAGAATATGGACCTAGAGTCCATATTTCTTCATACAAAAGAACTGTATGGAGAGCAGTCTCGTATTGCCAGATACGAAGTGTCGAAGAAGTTGTTTTCGGCAAGGCTGGCCGTCGGATCATCGGTAGCGGAACACGTGCTTAAGATGATTGGCTACATAGAGGAGCTCGCAGAACTTGGGACCACGTTGGAGAATGAGCTCTATACGGACTTGATTCTCCAGTCCCTTCCTTCCACTTACGCCCAGTTCATCCTGAACTTCAACTTACAGGAAAAGGATGTTGAACTTTCAGAGCTCCTCAACATGTTGAGGAGTGCAGAGGGCACCCTACAGAAAAGTAGGGAGACATCCACTTTGTTTGTAGGAGGATCTTCCTCTTCTAGATCCAGGGCGAAAGCCAAGGGTAAGAAGAAGAAAGCCCCCGCCAAACCAAGAGGCGGTGTCAGTAAAGTGGATACGAAGGGAAAGGGAAAAGCAACAAAGGTAGCGGGAAAGCTGGTGGGGAAGGAAGAATGCTTCTATTGTCACAAAAGTGGTCACTGGAAACAGGATTGCAAGGCTTAGAAGGCCAGAACACAGGATTTGAAGCGAGTTGTGGCTTCAGCTTCAGGTGTGTATGTTATTGAAAACTGTCTATCAATAAACTCTACATCCTGGGTATTGGATACCGGATCAGGATCTCATATTTGTAATTCTTTGCAGGCGTTAAGAAAGCGTAGAGTTTTGAAGGCAGGTGTCATGACCCTCAGAGTTGCAAACGGTGCTAGCATGGATGCTGAGGTCATGGGGGACTATCACATGGGGCTGTCAGATGGACACTTTTTAGTTTTGCGTAGTTGTTATTATGTACCAAATGCAACCTGTAATATCATTTCTGTATCTTTATTATCTAAAGAAGGTTATGAATTTGCATTTGTAAGTAATGTAGTGAACATTCACCTTAATCAAGTTTTGATTGGGTCAGGTACATTGAACAACGGTATATACGTTTTAAACCAACCACAGATTTTCAATGTCCAGAATACACACAAAAGAAAGTCTCCAGAAATCAATAAAACTTTCTTATGGCATTGTAGACTGGGTCACATCAATGAGAGAAGGTTGACTAAGTAACATGCAGAAGGATATTTGGATCCGTTCGAATATCAATCGTATGCAACTTGTCAATCCTGTCTCAAAGGAAAGATGACAAAGACTCCGTTCACTGGACACGGAGTAAGAGCGAGCGAGCTCTTGGGACTCGTACACAGCGACATGTGCGGTCCAATGTCTACACATGCACGAAGCGGTTATTCTTACTTCATTACTTTTACGGATGATTTTTCAAGGTTCGGACATGTCTTCTTAATGAAGCATAAATCCGAAGCTTTTGAGAACTTCCAGGAATACAAAAATGATGTAGAAAAACAAACAGGCAAAAGTATCAAGGCACTGAGATCTGATCGAGGTGGTGAATACTTGAGTGCCGAGTTCCTGGGTTACTTAAAAGAGAATGGAATTCTCTCTCAGCTTACTCCTCCATACACTCCGCAACATAACGGTGTATCGGAAAGACGGAACCGAACCCTATTGGATATGGTACGGTCCATGATGAGTAACGCTGAGTTGCCGCGATCGTTTTGGGGATATGCGCAAGAAACAGCTGCATACCTTTTGAACCGAGTTCCCACTAAGACTGTACCTACCACACCATATGAGTTATGGAGTGGGAAGAAACCCTATCTTCAATACTTGAAGATTTGAGGATGTCCAGCTTATATCAAAAAGCAGCATGCGGACAAACTAGAGGCACGCTCAATACTGTGCAAGTTTGTGGAATACCCAAAGAACTCTAGGGGGTATCTTTTCTATTACGCAGAGGAACAAAAAGTCCTTGTTTCTCGTAATGCCCATTTTCTGGAACATCGGTTCTTAGAAAAGGAAATAAGTGGGAGCGCAATAGAACTGGAAGAAATTCCAGAACCACAAGCTATTACTGAAAGCTTAGTAGAACCAGAGGGTTCAAAAGATCAGGACATTCCCACGCCACTCCTCAGGAGTAGTAGGCAGTCTCATCCGCCCGAGAGATACTACGGTTTTCTCATTGACGGGGATAGAGAGGATTGCATCATAGATTGTGATGAGCCTACTAGCTTCCAGCAAGCCATTCAGAGCGTCGACTCGGTAAAATGGCTGGATGCAATACGGACCGAAATGGAGTCCATGTACACCAACAAAGTATGGACGTTGGACATTGCTCCAGATGGGGTAAAACCCGTAGGATGCAAGTGGATCTTCAAAAGGAAGATTGGTGTAGATGGACAGGTTAAGACCTATAAAGCTAGACTGGTAGCAAAGGGTTTTCGTCAGCGACCTGGTTTGGACTATGACGAAACTTTTTCTCCAGTAGCTATGCTGAAATCCATTCGGATCCTTCTTGCCATTGCTGCCTTCCACGATTATGAAATTTGGCAGATGGACGTAAAGACCGCTTTTCTAAATGGACATTTAGAGGAGTGTGTCTATATGGAACAGCCAGAGGGTTTCATTCAGAGTGGGAGCAGCGGAAAGGTGTGCAAGTTGCTTAAGTCCATTTATGGACTGAAGCAGGCATCGCGGAGTTGGAACATCTGTTTTGATGAGACGGTCAAGGAATTTGGCTTTATCAAAAATCCAGATGAACCATGCATCTATTGTAGATTTGTAGCGAGAACTGTAGTATTCCTCGTTTTATACGTGGATGACATTCTTTTAATAGGAAATGACATTCCTATGCTACAATCTGTCAAGGGGTTCTTGTCACACAGGTTCTCCATGAAAGACCTGGGTGATGCCTCATACATTCTGGGTATCCGGATCTACCGTGACAGATCCAAGAGGATATTAGGACTTTCACAGTCCAGGTACATCGACACCATACTGAAGAGATTCAGTATGGAAGATTCCAAGTGCGGTAATATACCGGCTTGTCACGGGATCACCCTCTCCAAAGAGATGTCTCCCAAGACTGATTTGTAAAGGGATCGCATGTCCATTATACCCTACGCTTCTACGGTAGGCTCTATAATGTATGCGATGTTGTGTACCAGACCAGATGTGGCTTATGCACTGAGCGTGGTAAGCAGGTATCAGTCAAACCCTGGGAAGAAACATTGGATAGCAGTAAAGAACATTCTCAAGTACCTGAGAAGGACTAAGGAGATGTTCTTGGTGTATGGCGGAAAAGACCTCTAGATTGATGCCTTTGCTGACTCCAGCTTCCAGAGTGATAAGGATGATTCCAAGTCTATGTCGGGCTTTGTCTTTACCCTCAATGGAGGGGCGGTGAGTTGGAAGAGCTCCAAATAGGAAACTGTTGCTGACTCGACTATGGAAGCGGAATACATCGCTGCATCTGATGCCGCAAAAGAAGCTGTCTGGATGAGGAAGTTCTTGAAAGAACTTTAGGTGGTTCCGTCCATTGTTGACCCAATACCTCTGTATTGCGACAACAACGGGGGTATAGCTTTAGCGAAGGAACCCAGGTCCCATCAGAAATCTAGACACATCTTGAGGCGGTATCACCTGATCAGGGAGATCGTGGATCGCCAGGAGATCGAGGTTCGGAGGGTTGCTTCAGAAGATAACACTGCAGATCCATTCACCAAGGCCTTGCCCCAGACTCAGTTCGAGCGGCTGATCGAGATGATAGGTCTTCGATACGCTAGTACATGGCCTTAGTGCAAGTGGGAGATAGTTAGTGTATATGCCCTAGAGGCCATTAATATATCATACTAGTTTGTATATTACTTGATGGAAGCTTGGGATATTCACAGTTATATATACAATCTTGCTCGAAATGGTAGTATGCTACTTGGTTTGTCTCTGCTTTAATATATGCATGTGTTTCTTTTAGCATATTGCTGATATACATATTAGTAGAGCCCTTAGGATCTTTGCTTGATTACCAGCGTTGTGATGGCGCTCACACTCGTGGGAGCTGGGTAATCCATAAGCACATCCTTATACTGGTCCCTGGTCGTTGGACTATCGAGACAGGGCATCGATACTCCGGAGTAGACTAGCGTATGCGCTTCTCATCCCAGCGTGGGAGACGGTCTGTCCCACAGCCGTCAGTACGTCGTACTTGAGATAGTATGCGGGTGCTCGTTAGGTTACGAGTATACTGGACAGGACTCGTCGGGAACTGTTGGTTGGTATTATACCTATCGTCAGTTATCAGTTCCCAGGTGACATGAGTACAGCTTAGTCCGCTGACTTGACACTGTCACATCGCCTCGAGTGTGTTCCCACTGCACTTTGATTACTAATCTATCACGGCTAAAAGGAGTCGTGCAAACAGGTAGTTTTTGGGTGCAGTCCCGAAGCACTTGGAGGCAGTGACGGTTAGACAGGATTCGTCTCTCCCGGTATTGGGGGTTGACATCGCGCTGTGTTTAGGAGAGCCATTACACGAGTAGTCCCTGGCCAGGGCAAGCGAGATATACTGGTAGGTTTTCAGTGTTATCTCAGGGTGTTCTGGGCTACACTCCGACACGACTTGTACCGCTATTAGGGGACAGACGTTCACCGCCCCCTAGGCCCGCCATGCGATGTATCAGACGAACAGACCGGACTGTACGGAGACTGTCACATACAGGCTCAGTAGGAGTTCAGATGGGGTTACCTCGTCAGTCTTCTTATCGACATCTACCTGGGAACCGTTACGTACAGCTAGTGCCGCTTGCGGTCTGTGGTTAAACCCACTGCCAGCGTAGTGTCGAGTCTTTAGAGTCCCACACAGAGAGCTATTCGCCTTTAGGCAAAATGAGTAGAGGTCGTATGGTTTTGCGACAGGGTTCGTTCACATCCGCGCACTCGTGCACGTTTGCTGTCCGGACAGCTTATACTAGCGGGCTTTGGTTTAAGCCGGATCGTAGTATATGATTTGGGATTGGTTTTATCTCATTGTATTCGTGTTCCTCGGATCACGAATACGGGTGCGTATGCACAGTTGCTTGAGACAGAGAGAGAGGACTTTGATTAGGGTTAATGACCATTGTCATTTTATTAACCCTAATGCTTATGTGTGTATTATGGTTAATTGATATTAGTTTAATATAATTGTGCATAGTTATGGTTGTTGACCATTTGACCTTCTTGACTTGTTGACCTAGGTTGACACTTTGACCATCATCATTTCATTTGGAAGATGCTCTTTGATCCTTGCAATCTGCATTAAAAATGAAATGATAATGGTCATGTCTTGATTAACCATGACAATTATCTAGCTAATTATCAATTTATAATAATTCACACATATATGTGAGAATGGTTTATTTTTCTCTCATTCTATCATTTGCTTTCTCTCTCTTGTTCTTCCTCTCCCTCAAGCTCTCCCCTCTCATGTGTTGAGAAACACTTGAGCTTGAGAAAAACCTCTTCTTGATAATCTCTACTCTCATCTAGGGTTCTAGAATTAGCACTTCTTGCACCCTAGTTACTTCTAGCTTGGAGTTGAAGCCAAAGGTTGAGGCTTTCGGGTGGATCTTTCTTCGACGTGAGAAGACGACAAAGGTGAACTCTTTCTACTACTCCAAGAAGCAAGGAGAGAAGGACATAAAGCCCTAGGTATAACCATTATACCCTTAGCTAGTTTCTAGTTAGCTTTAGCTTGTTTTTGTTTAGCAAAGATCCTTCTTTGTCTAGTCCAGTTGCCTAAAGTGATAAAAATTTGATTTTTATTCCGTTTTCCGCCTCCCCGCAAGCACCGGGGTAGGCAATGTGGACTTACAAGGTTGTCTCTAGGTTGTCTGTGAACCGTCGAGATTTGGAATTAGGGAGTTTTCCATGGCTCCGTTTTGTTGATGTAGCGCCTGCATTCTGCTGGAGTGAAAAGAAACGCCGTTGTTGATCTCTAGGTTGTAGATGTTGTCGTCGAAACCTGGCTCTCTTTCTGATGAAGCCTGGTGGGAAAATGTGGTTCCCTTTTCCGTTTGCGCCCATGGATTGTATACAGGGGTCGATGTGGACTCGATATCATTTTTTATTCTTTCTTTCCGTGATGCTCTATCATTTCAGTTTTTTATATCGCAAAAGTCGCGATTGCCCAATCATATCGGCTATTTTATTGCGGCGCCCAATCATATCGGCTATTTTATCGTGGCGCCCAATCATTTCGGCTATTTTTTCTTTTTACTCGCTGTTTTTTATTGCGAGTTGCCCAAACATTTCGGCTGTTTTTTTATATGCATATATTTTGCTCGCTGATTTTTATTGCGAGTTGCCCCATCATTTCGGCTATTTCATATGTATTTTGCTCGCTGATTTTTATTGCGAGTATGGAACTTGAGATCTGATACCAATCTTGGCATCAACACCGCTGCGACTGGAATATTTCCAGGAGCGAATCATCATTTGCTGTGAAAGGACTTGGAATTTGATACCGATTTAGGCATCAGCATCGCTACAACTAGGATATATCCAGGAGCGAATCATCATTTGCCTTTGTCGATTTGAATAAAGGTGGCTTAGCAAACAGGGTTAGGATCCTGTTGACTAAGGCTTTTTGACTTTATGAGCCGTAAGGGTCTCATAAAGGTATTTCTCCCTACGAGTCATGAGGATCTCGTAGGTGTAGGTTCTCCCTAGAAGTCGTGAGGAATCCTAAGTGATACTTTCTCTTGCAAATCGTAAGGATCTTACAAGAGTATTTTCTCCTTACAAGTCGAGAGGACTTATAAGTGTCGTTGACCACATGAGGACATTCCTCGTCATTGGTGGAACTTGGTGGGGAAATGGTTTATTTGTGCCCGTGGATTGTATACAAGAGCCAATATTGACAGCCTGTAGGGCAATCTAGGGAATGTGATTGCTTAAGAACAGGTTCAGGTCCCTGTATCTTAAGGCTTTTGAATCCTATGAGCCATGAGGGTCTCATAAGGGGGAATTCACCCTACGAGTCATGAGGATCTCGTAAGTGTAATTTCTTCTTAGGAATCGTGGGGATCCCTAAGCGTGTTGCTCCCTTTTGTGAGTCATAAGGATCTCACGCAGGTATTTTCTCCTTGCAAGTGCGCATGAAGAAAAAAAATTTTTTTTTTTACGAGTTTGAGCCCTTCCGAGTTTTCACAAACTTGCCGGTAGTCCTGCTGTTTTTACTCACGAAGCCTTTCCGGGTTTTCATCCGTGCCCATTTCGTTTGTGGACGTACCATTTTTTTAACAGCGATGAAACCCTCGAAAATAGTTTTGCCGCATGTGACCCATCCATTTGCCGGTGGGATTTGAGTTGCAGTCCTCACCGCCAGGACTCGTGGACTTGAATTGTACTGTCGCCGTGTTTGAGGCGGCGTACTTTGTTTACGGTGTTAGTGTATATACCCTAGGGGCCATTATTGTATCATACTAGCTTGTATATTACTTAATGGAAGCTTGGGATATTCACAGTTATATAACAGTCTTGCTAAATATGGTAGTATGCTACTTGGTTTTATCTATCTAAATATGTGTGTACGTATTGATAGAGCCCTTAAGATCTTGCTTGACTACCAGCGTTGTGATGGCAGTCACACTAGTGGGGGCTGGGTAGTCTACAAGCACATCCTTTTTCAGGTCCTTAGTCGTAGGATTATCGAGACGGGGCATCGATACTCCGGAATAGACTAGTGTGTACGCTTCTCATCCCAGTTGGGGAGATGGTCTGTCCCACAGCCATCAGTACGTCGTACTGGAGATAGTATACAGGTGCTCGTTGGGTTACGGGTACACCGGACAGGACTCGTGGGGAACTGTTGGTTGGTATTATACCTGTCGTCAGTTAACAGTTCCCAGGTGACATGAGTACAGCATAGTCCGCAGACTTGACACTGCTACTTCGTCTCGAGTGTGTCCCGCTGTTCTTAGATTGCTACCCTACCACGGCTCAAAGCAGTCGTGCAAACAGGTAGCAGTTGGGTGCAGTCCCGAGCACTTGGAGGCAGTGGCGGTTAGACAGGATTCGTCTCTCCCGGTATTGGGAGTTGATATCGCGCTGTGTCAGAGAGCCATTACGCAAAGTCCCTGGCCAGGGAAAGCGAGATTTACTAGTAGGTTTTCCAGTAGTTTTTCAAGGTGTAATGGGCTGCGCTCCGACACGACTTATACCGCTTTTAGGGGACTGACGCTTGCCGCCACCCTAGGCCCGATATGCGATAGTCCTAGACGAACAGACCGGACTGTACGAAGATTGTCACATCAGGCTCAGTAGGAGTTCGGATGGGTTTCCTCATCGGCCTTCTTATCGACATCTACCTGGGGACCGTTACGTACAGCTAGTGCCGCTTGCGGTCTGTGGTAAACCCACTGCCAGCGTAGTAGTCGAGTCTTTAGAGTCCCACACAGAAAGTTTCCCTGCTCCAGGCGAAACGATATAGATGTCGTATGGTTTTACGACAAGGGTTCGGACGCATACGTGTTTAAATGCACGTACGACGTTCGGACAGTTTTTACTAACCGGCTTTGGTTTAACCCAGATTCTAGTATCGGGTTATTGGATTTATACAGTCTAAAGTTTTTCCGTGTTTTCACGGATAGGAGGGGCATTCTCGTAATTTTGCGGGAAGCTTCTAGAAGTATGGTGACTTGAGGGTTTAGGTGGCATAAGTATTTATTGCTTTAGTGACTCATTTGTGTGATTCATCCATATCATTAATGCATCATTAAATGGTTAATGACTCACGTAGTGAATCACACATATTGAATTAATGAAGCATGATGATTAATCATTTTATTTTATTTATTTGATAAATCATTATGCTTCATATATTCAAGAGAGATCATTATCTCATCCTCATTCTTATGCTCACCTTCTCTCTCCTCAAGCTCTCTCTCTTCAAACCCTAATCCTACCCTTCATGTGTTGAGATCAAGGATTAGATAGACTAATTAATCCATAACCATACTCTATATCATTTAGGTGACTTTGATTAACAACTAAAGAAACCTAGTTACCTCAAGATTAGAGGCAAAGCTTGGAGTAGAAGCTCTCGTGGTGGATCGTCTATTACATAGAGGAGGCCGACGAGGAGGTGGATAACGAAAAGACGAAGGACTAGGTCACTAGGTATAATCTCTTCTCATAGTAGTTAACAACTCCTATGTATTTGTTAGTTATAGTTTAGCAAAAATCCTTTCGGTTAGTCGATGTTAATCCAAAGAACAAGATTGTTTTTCATTTTTCCGCCTCCCCGCAACTCGTGGGGTGTTGTACATTGACTTACAGTGGTATCAGAGCCTCGCTAAACAATAACTAACTTATTAGCAAAGTCGTTACAATTTCGAACGCAAAACGAACCGGAAAAAATATTGTATTCACCAAGTTTCTGTCGAATTTAAATCGAGGTCTAAAAATTTTTCAGGGACCTCTAAAAATACAAGCAGGGAAATATAAGAATACTGAAAAAAATTGGGTCCATGAATCGGCCAAACAGCCGCGGAACCGCGGCCAATCCCACTGATCCGCCGCGGATCCGCGGCCGAGTTGAAGCCGATTCAGCCCAATTTTCCCAACCAACTCTTCTGTGAGTATTATGTCTTTTCTGGAATGTTTATTTTCTGCTCAAGTCTCAGGTGCAAAGAGAAGTTTTGGAGTAGAATCTAAAGTGTTTGCTCGATGGAAATTATACGATGTTTGCTAATTAGATTATATCTGTGAACTGTATAATGTGTTCGTAAACCTCCCCTAACTGCTAGTATGTCGGTCGGCGGGGGGTTGCACATTTCTGTAATGATTTTACTATTTGTAATTATGAACTTGATTGGATTGTTGTGATGATTATTCGGGGTTTGAGATGGGTTTTAATATTCATTCATTCGATATAATTGTAATATGTTGTAATATTATTTTGCGGGGCACATCCAGGTTATCGTTGTAGCGACCGTTGTATTATTTCATTTTACTGTTTTTGCTCCTAAGATAGACCCAAGGTGCGGTGCACAAACTACCGGGTACTTTGAAGTGTTTAGTGGCCTACTCACGTTATTGAGGGAGACCGCTTCACTTAGGGTACTTAGCGGGTAGTTTGCCGTACTCGTAGGGGTCTAGGGTGGGGTAATGGCTATTCATCACAACTGTGTAATCCGTCTTTCGTTGCAGGCTCAAAGGAAACGCGGATTGCTTGTATATCCAATAATGTTCATCTGTGATCTGGAATGCCTATTATTGCGTCAGACGAATATACAATATCTATATATGATAGCTATTTAGACGTCACTTATGTTTTACACCCGCGCTAGCCCAGCTCCCACTCTGTCATTAGTTAAGTAACCTAACGGGTGATGACGGGACCCAGTGGTGAATGCAGATGGCATAAGAGGACGTTGTATTTTCGTTGTTTTCTGCAATGATAGGTTAATGATGGGACGCATTATTATCAATGCAAAGAAAATAAACCAAAGTTGAATCGTTGGAACAGTTTAAAAGAAACCACTCGGTTATTTTTAAAAACAGAAGATATTTTTAAATTGCGGAGCTTTAACCACTCCTTTTTAAAAAGCTATCAGGTTCCTTCGGTCATATCAAGTTCACTACGTTCACGGTTTCGCCAAAACCATTCGTAGCCCTCCGTCATTTCATTTGGGTATTCAGTAGTATTCAAGCTATGCATTTTGGCCAAAGTCAAGGCATAGTGTTTGGTAGCTGCTGGGTATTCATTTGTTTCATAGATAGATGAGTTAGTTTGGGACGGTCGTATTATCATTTGACCAAAGTCAGGGGTATGTACGGATGGGTTCAAATTAACAAGATAATGATGGGTAGAACTTGACATGTGACTTATGACATTTTGACCAAAGCCAAGGTCATAAGAGCATGGGGCAAAAATTTATATCGGGAATTTCTAAAGAAATTGAAATTTGCAAAGAGATACATACCATTTGGAGTTTGATGAATGTTGGTAGGATTCCTTCAGCATTATCATACGATGATATTGGATCCCGATCCTACTGTGAGTATATGCTACTCATCAAGAGATTCGTCACTTAACGATCAATGCTATAAACCAAGTAGATGTCGAGAAAGGTGTCAGCGGGGTTACGCCCCCAGAGAAAAGAGGTTATTTAATTAAGGAACTTCGTGAAAGCGTTGGAAAACCTCCCTCGAAGTATCGACACCGGCCTGGCTGAACGGTTAAGCAAGTATTGTACATTGAGAATAGTCCTGGCTAGTTCTTCCTTTTTGGTTTGAGGAGGGATTCGAAAAACAGTGGGAGCCATCCAGTTTAAATAAACTAAAAACCACTCTAAACTTGCAAGAGCATCATGCTAAAAGTGTTCCCTCTCTCTCTCTTATTGCAGCGACCCAGATAATGACAGGACTTAAGTTACTATTAGAAAAAAATATACTGACAGGGCCAAACTATAAAAATTGGCTGCGGAATGTCAAAATGGCTTTGACCTATGACAGATTGGGGATGTCCTCACCGCTAAGGCACCTGCAGTCCTAGGTCCCAAATCCAGTAATGCGGATAAGGAAATCCGCGAAAACCTGGGAGTTAGATTGCGCGAAGGCCAAGTGCATCGTGCTTGCCTCGATGAATAATGAACATCAGAGGAGGCACGAGGATATGGATCTAGATGCCATATTTCTCTATACAAAGGAACTTTATGAAGAGCAATCTCATATAGCAAGATACGAAACCTCAAAGAACTTGTTTCAAGCGAGGTTGGCCGTCGGATCATCGGTAGGAGAACATGTCCTAAAGATGATTGGCTATATAGAAGAGCTCGCAGACCTTGGGACGACTTTGGATAATGAGCTCTATACAGATCTGATTCTCCAGTCCCTCACTTCCACCTACGCCCAGTTTATTCTGAATTTCAACATTCAAAGAAAAGAAGTTGAACTTTCAGAACTCCTTAACATGTTGAGGAGTGCAGAGGGCACCTTGCAGAAGGCAAGAGAAACACACACTATGTTTGTTCGCGGTGCTTCTTCTTCCGGGTCCAAGGCTAAGGCTAAAGGAAGGAAGAATAAGGCCGCCACGAAACCTAGAGGAGGTGTTAGTAAGGTGGGAGCGAAGGGAAAGAAAAAGATTGCGGTGCCAGTAATGGCCAAGGATAAGTGCTTCCATTGTTATAGGAAAGGGCACTGGCGGAAAGATTGCAAGGCGTGGAACGCCAAGAACCAGGAACCGAAGCAGGCTGTGGCTTCGACTTCAGGTGTGTTTGTAATTGAAAATTTTCTGTCAATCAACTCTACTTCCTGGGTATTAGATACCGGATCAGGATCTCATATATGCAATTCATTGCAGGCACTGAGAAACCGTAGAGTGCTGAAAGTTGGTGATATGACCCTGATGGTTGCTAACGGAGCTAGCGTGGGAGCTGTGTCCGTAGGGGATTATCACCTGGGATTGACGAGTGGACATATTTTGGTTTTACATAACTGTTTTTGTGTACCTAGTTTAACGTGTAATATCATATCAGTTTTCTTGTTATCAAATAAAGGTTATGATTTCACGTTTGTAAGCGATGTTGTTAACATCCACCTTAATCATAGTTTGATTGGGTCCGGTACACTGGATAACGGTATATATGTCTTAAACCAATTACAGATTTTCAATGTCCAGAACACACTAAAAAGAAAGTCTCCGGATTTAAATAAAGCTTTCTTATGGCATTGTAGACTGGGCCACATCAATGAGACAAGGTTAACTAAGTTACATAGAGAAGGATATTTGGATTCATTCGAATATCAAACTTATGTCACTTGTCAATCATGTCTCAAAGGAAAGATGACAAAGACTCCATTCACTGGACATGGAGTAAGAGCGAGCGAGCTCTTAGGACTCATACACAGCGATATATGTGGTCCAATGTCTATACATGCAAGAGGTGGTTTTTCCTATTTCATTACTTTTACGGATGATTACTCGAGGTACGGATTCATTTTTCTGATGAAACATAAATTCGAGGCTTTTGAGAAATTCCAAGAGTATAAGAATGAAATAAAAAACCAAACCGGCAAAAGTATCAAGACACTGAGATCTGATCGAGGTGGTGAATACTTAAGTGCCGAGTTCCTAGGTTACCTAAAAGAGAAAGGAATTCTCTCTCAGCTTACTCCTCCATACACTCCACAGCATAACGGTGTATCGGAGAGACGGAATCGAACCCTATTGGATATGGTACGTTCCATGATGAGTAATGCTGAGTTACTGCGATCTTTCTGGGGTTATGCGCTAGAATCAGCGGCATATCTTCTGAACAGGGCTCCTACCAAGACTGTGCCTACCAGCCCATATCAGATGTGGAGTGGGAAGAAACCCCATCTTCAGCATATGAAGATATGAGGATGTTCAGCTTTTGTTAAAAAACAGCATGTGGACAAGCTCGAGGCACGATCAGTAAAGTGTAAGTTTGTGGGATATCCAAAGAACTCCAAGGGATATTATTTCTATTACGCAGAGGAACAAAAGGTTTTTGTTTCTCGTAATGCCCATTTTCTAGAACAGCAGTTTATAAAAAAGAAAACAAGTGGGAGCGAAATAGAATTGGAAGAAATTCCAGAACCATAAACTACTACTGAAAGTTTGGTAAGACCAGTAGTTCAAGAAGAACAGGACATTCCCGCACCCCTCCGCAGGAGTAGTAGGCCGTCTCATCCGCCTGAGAGATACTACGGTTTTCTCATAGATGGGAATAGAGAGGATTGCGTCATTAATGATGATGAACCTACTAGCTTCCAGCAGGCCATCCAGAGCGGCGACTCGGTACGATGGCTAGATGCAATGCGGACCGAAATGGAGTCCATGTACACCAACAAAATATGGACTTTGGACTTTGCTCCAGATGGGGTAAAACCCATAGGATGCAAATGGATCTTCAAGAAAAAGATTGGTGTAGATGGACAGGTGGAAACCTATAAGGCTAGACTTATTGCAAAGGGTTTTCGTCAAAGATCTGGTTTGGACTATGACGAGACTTTTTTCCAGTGGCTATGCTCAAATCCATTCGGGTCCTTCTTGCTATTGCCGCCTTCCATGATTATGAGATCTGGAAGATGGACGTAAAGACGGCTTTTCTAAATGGTAATTTGGAAGAATGCATCTATATGGATCAGCCAGAAGGCTTCAATCAGAGTGGGAGCAGCGGGAAAGTGTACAAGTTGCTTAAGTCTGTTTATGGACTAAAGCAGGCATCGCGGAGTTGGAACATCTGTTTTGATGAAACGGTCAAAGAATATGACTTTATCAAAAATCCAGATGAACCATGTATATATAGTAAAATTGTAGCACGAACTGTTGTATTCCTCGTCTTGTACGTGGATGACATTCTATTGATAGGAAATGACATTCCTATGCTACAATCTGTCAAAGGATTCTTGTCACACAGGTTCTCCATGAAAGACCTGGGTGATGCCTCTTACATTCTGGGGATCCGGATCTATCGTGTTAGATCCAAGAGGATGTTGGGACTTTCGCAGTCAAGGTATATCAACACTATACTGAAAAGATTCAGTATGGAAGATTCAAAGCGCGGTAATCTACCGGCTTGTCACGGAATCACCCTCTCCAAAGAAATGTCTCCCAAGACTGATTTGGAAAGGGAACGCATATCTATTATACCCTACGCTTCTACGGTAGGCTCTATAATGTATGCGATGTTGTGCACCAGACCAAATGTAGCTTACGCACCGAGCGTGGTAAGCCGGTATCAGTCAGACCAAGGGGAGAATCACTGGATAGCAGTAAAGAACATTCTCAAGTACCTGAGAAGGACTAAGGAGATGTTCTTGGTTTATGGCGGAAAATACCTCAAGATCGAGGCCTTTGCTGATTCCGGCTTCCAGAGTGATAAAGACGATTCCAAGTCCATGTCAGGTTATGTCTTTACCCTTAATGGAGAGGCGGTGTGCTGGAAAAGTTCCAAGCAGGACACTGTTGCTGACTCGACGATGGAAGCGGAGTATATTGCTGCTTGCGATGCCGCAAAAGAAGTGGTCTGGATGAAGAAGTTCCTCACAGAACTTCAGGTGGTTCCTACCATTGTTGATCCAATACCTCTGTATTGCGACAACAACAGAGCTATAGGTTTAGCAAAGGAACCAAGGTCCCATCAGAAGTCCAGACACATCTTAAGGTGGTATCACCTGATCAGGGAGATCGTAGATCGCCGGGAGATCGAGGTCTGGAGAGTTGCTACAGAGGAGAACATTGCTGATCCATTCACAAAGGCCTTACCTCAGATTCAGTTCGAGAGGCTACTCGAGATCAACGGTCTTCGATATGCCAGTACATGGCCCTAGTGCAAGTGGGAGATTGTTAGTGTATATGCCCTAGGGGCCATTATTGTATCATACTAGCTTGTATATTACTTAATGAAAGCTTGGGATATTCACAGTTATATAACAGTCTTGCTAAACATGGTAGTATGCTACTTGGTTTTATCTATCTAAATATGTGTGTACGTATTGATAGAGCCCTTAGGATCTTGCTTGACTACCAGCGTTGTGATGGCAGTCACACTAGTGGGGGCCGGGTAGTCTACAAGCACATCCTTTTTCAGGTCCCTAGTCGTAGGATTATCGAGACGGGGCATCGATACTCCGGAATAGACTAGTGTGTACGCTTCTCATCCCAGTTGGGGAGATGGTCTGTCCCACAGCCATCAGTACGTCGTACTGGAGATAGTATACAGGTGCTCGTTGGGTTACGGGTACACCGGACAGGACTCGCGGGGAACTGTTGGTTAGTATTATACCCGTCGTCAGTTAACAGTTCCCAGGTGACATGAGTACAGCATAGTCCGCAGACTTTACACTGCTACTTCGCCTCGAGTGTGTCCCACTGTTCTTAGATTGCTACCCTACCACGGCTCAAAGGAGTCGTGCAAACAGGTAGCAGTTGGGTGCAGTCCCGAGCACTTGGAGGCAGTGGCGGTTAGACAGGATTCGTCTCTCCCGGTATTGGGAGTTAATATCGCGCTGTGTCAGAGAGCCATTACGCAAAGTCCCTGGCCAGGGCAAGCGAGATTTACTGGTAGGTTTTCCAGTAGTTTCTCAAGGTGTAATGGGCTATGCTCCGACACGACTTATACCGCTTTTAGGGGACTGACGCTTGCCGCCCCCTAGGCACGATATGCGATAGTCCTAGACGAACAGACCGGACTGTACGGAGATTGTCACATCAGGCTCAGTAGGAGTTCGGATGGGTTTCCTCATCGGCCTTCTTATCGACATCTACCTGGGGACCGTTACGTACAGCTAGTGCCGCTTGCGGTCTGTGGTTAAACCCACTGCCAACGTAGTAGTCGAGTTTTTAGAGTCCCACACAGAGAGTTTCCCTGCTCCAGGCGAAACGATATAGAGGTCGTATGGTTTTACGACAAGGGTTCAGACGCATACGTGTTTAAACGCACGTACAGTTTTTACTAGCCGGCTTTGGTTTAAGGCAGATTCTAGTATCGAGTTATTGGATTTATACAGTCTAAAGTTTTTCCGTGTTTTCACGGATAGGAGGGGCGTTCTCGTAATTTTGCGGGAAGCTTCTAGAAGTATGGTGACTTGAGGGTTTATGTGGCATAAGCATTTATTGCTTTAGTGACTCATTTGTGTGATTCATCCATGTCATTAATGCATCATTAAATGGTTAATGACTCATGTAGTGAATCACACATATTGAATTGATGAAGCATGATGATTAATCATTTTATTTATTTATTTAATAAATCATTATGTTTCATATATTCAAGAGAGATCATTATCTCATTCTCATTCTTATGCTCACCTTCTCTCTCCTCAAGATCTCTCTCTTCAAACCCTAATCCTACCCCTTATGTGTTGAGATCAAGAATTAGATAGACTAATTAATCCATAACCATACTCTATATCATCTAGGTGACTTTGATTAGCAACTAAAGAAACCTAGTTACCTCAAGATTAGAGGCAAAGCTTGGAGTAGAAGCTCTCGTGGTGGATCGTCTATTACATAGAGGAGGCCGACGAGGAGGTGGATAACGAAAAGACGAAGGACTGGGTTCACTAGGTATAATCTCTTCTCATAATAGTTAACAACTCATATGTATTTGTTAGTTATAGTTTAGCAAAGATTCTTTCGGTTAGTCGATGTTAATCCAAAGAACAAGATTGTTTTTCATTTTTCTGCCTCCCCGCAACTCGTGGGGTGTTGTACATCGACTTACATACGGATATTACGGTCCATTGTTAGTTTAAGGACATCTCAGTCCATTGTTAGTTTAGGGACATCTCGGTCCATTGTTAGGTTTCATTTAGCAACCTGTCTATTGGGTCTTTTGGCAGCTATGGGGATTTTGGCACCGGTCCTGCCCCCAGTTCCTCTGCGTTGCTTTTAGACACCGAAGGAGCTTGCTTCTTTGCCATTTAATGACGAATGGGAGACCATGTGGCAACTTGCCACATAGTCTTCGGTTTCTTCCGACGAGCCATTTCCCTCATTATCGTCACTATCTCTGTTCTCAAGTATATAGTTGAGAAACTCTTCGAGGGTGACTGGGGTCCGTGCCTTCTGGTTGTACTCCTCCAGCGAGTCGATACAGTTCTGCAGGCCCGTGCGCTTGTCGTCAGGCTGCGTGGGCTTCTTGGTCTTCTTCTTTGCCTTCGAAGACTTCGAGGGCTTGACCTAGAGATCTTGTCCATCGTTACCAGTTCTCGATGTTGGGCGCAGTTTAAGCATCCCCTCAATGATCTCGGGCTCCAGCAGGCTTTTCCATTTGATCGCCGGGCATGCTTGAAGATCCTTCTGCATTCTTTTAGTTTTAGCCGAAAGGACGACTTCCCATGGAGTTTCCTCTACAAATGAGCATGATTCCCCCGGCGTATCCACCTTTTTAGGAGCGTGCTGCTGTGGCGGGTTTACCTTCCAGTTTTCGGACAGCACAAATTTGCCTTGTTGGTATTGGTCCTCAACCCATTTTTTTAAGACGTAGCAATTTTCGATTGGGTGGCCCATTACTCTGTAGTAGGGGAAGTAGTTGGGACTGTTGACGTCACCAGGATGCAGTGGATGTTTTGGATCCGGCAGAGTGATGAGCCTGTTGCGCACCGCCAGTTTGAACAGTCTCCTCGTCTTATCTCGGGGAAACGAGTAAGAACGTCTCAACTTCTCTTCGAGGGATCGTGGTTGGTTGCTTTAGCGAGCAATCTGTTTCGGGTCACTCGGTTGTTGTTGGGCATTGGCAATGAAGGTCGCGTTCCCTTTACCCTTTGCATTCCGAGGGTCCATTTTTGAAAAGGGAGGTCCGTGGCCCATCTGATCCATTTTGGCCAGCTTGTCGATCAAGGCCTGGAAGGAGGTCGGCTTGAAGAACATCATAAATTGGGATATAGTCGCCTGAGGATCGAGGGTCCCTACGAATATACCCACGGCAGGAGCTTCTTCTATGCGTTGTTCGCATTTTGACCATAGGTTCCGCCACCGAATAGCGTATTGAACCCAGGTTTCTCCCGGCTTTACCCTGGCATTGATTAATGTTGTAATCGGGGTGTGATCGCTTGCGCTTGTGAACCTCTGCATGAACAGTAGCTCCATTTCTGTAAATGTTTTGATGGAGTCATTCGGAAGCTCCGAGTACCATTCAAATGCTGTCTCCGCCAAACTGCCAACGAACTGGCGAAACAGCAGTTTGTCGTCGCCTCCATTATTTCCGCACAGAGCTCTGAACTGAGCGACGTGCTGATGAGGATTGCATGTTCCCTTATACACGTGGAATTTAGGGATCGTATATCCTGACGGGTACTTGATTTGATCGTACCAACGTACATAAGGTCGCCCAGTTCTGATGACTTGGCCTGCCGCTTCACTCACTTGATGAGCTCATATTTGTTGAGCTATGTAGTCATCAAGACTAGCATTAGAAATCGTCTCTTCCTGGGGCTGCTGAGATGGCCGGAGGAGGGTTTGACGTTTCCCCTCTGTCGTCTTCGATGATTATCGGAAGGTCTTCGGCTGGAGGTTCCGGCTGGATCATCATCCTAACCATGTCTCGGAACAGAAGAGCTATCTGCTTTATATTAACGGCCTATTCCGCGTCTTCCTTATCCTTCCTTTCCAGCACCCTTCGCAAGAAATCGGTGTAGGTCTCTTGTTCCTGGCGCTGCTCAAGCGTTGATTCCCAGCTTTCTTTTTGCCCGATGAGTGCTGACATTTTCATCAGCATTTCTTGGAGCTTTTATTGCTGATCCTGAGCTTTTGTCAACGACCGAGTAAGTGGTCGATGACCTGCAAAAGCATGACTTTCCTCTTTCCCGAAAACCATGTACACCGTGTACACGATCATGCCCCCAGACTTGGGGCGTTTAGATCCATCACCCTTGGGATTTTCCGCCGGTGGTGGTAGATTCTCTGGCCTTCTCTTTTTGTGAGAAGTCGAAGTCGAAGGAGCTATTGTAACAGGCGCCTGAGAAGTCCCTCGCTGCATGCTAGAGGGATGACTTCCCTCTTGTCGAACCTTCATTTTCTCCGGTCGACGAGAATAGTTCTTGTTGATCACAGAATCCTGAACTTTCCGCCAGACTTTGTGGATTCGGGAGGATAGCTGCTGAGGGGGCTGTTCCGGCTTCGCCTGTACCATGTATTCAGCATGTGGAGGTAACTTCTTCAGTACAACGGTTGGAGAGTTCTTTCGCACCCTCCTAAGCGGATCAAAACTATTCCCAGTTGGAACAGCCACGTCAATTTCCACCATTGGAGCTGCTTGGGTAAGTCCAGAGGGGGAGTTTCCCCCAGCTCTTCTTACTCGGCGTCAGTTGCGACGTCGAGCATGTCATGCAGACGAGACTACCTCTGTTGTTGGAGAGGCTTCGTCATGCCCCCTGCTCTGATGAGAAGCTGCCGTTGGTGTCAGCCTGTCAAAGACTGACGTCCGCTGAGACGAAACGACCAATCTGTCAAAGCCCGACATTCTGGCAGGGGAAGCATCCTTGATGACTTCACCGGAAGCAGGAGTTGGAACGGCCAGTCTTGTGAAGACCGGTCCTTGGGTAGGAGAAGCCCCTTCGACGACTTTATCTGCCGGAACTGGAATGGCTATCCGCTTCGGGATAACTCCTTCAGGTATCGCGAGCCTCTTTGCAGGCCCACTGGTGTTTCGGCTTAGTATGTCAAAGACTGAAGTGGCAGGCTTGGACGGCCCGTTGAGAGGGTCCGTGGTGGATGCAAGTCGATCAAAGACTGACTTCTTTGGAGCTTCTTGTGGTAGCATCGGGACGCTGAAGCTTGATGGCGGGATCATGGTCCCAAAGAACAGTCCAGTGGTGTCCTGAGTCACTTGTTCCACTGGTATTGAAAAGATGGAGGCCGATTGGGGCCCGTAAGTCACTCCTCCAGCCAGGGCGGTGCTGGGTTACGGCAGCGCCCCGGCCATCTAAACGCGGCCAAAATGCGGAACAAAAATTTCTAAACCGGCGCTACCGTTACCTGATTCCCGGATCTTCCTTAAACCCTAAACTAGAAAACTAATATAGAGGTTAGAATGGTTATACTGAGTTGATCCGTGTCCTTCGGTCTTCATTCCAAGCTCCTAGCAGCTCCTTGATGTGGTTTGGTCGCCGTTCTTCCTCCATCTCCGATGATCCATCCGAGGGAAACGGCGCAAGCTCCAATCTCGTCGAACGAGGCAACCGACGCTCCAAAATCGCTAGCGATGGAGAGTGGGGGTGCAGAAAAATGTCACTACAATTTTCTCTCAACCCATATGCTCAATGAGCAATGCAAGAAGAAGATGAAAGAGGTGATGAAACTTTGGCATGAGCAACTAATAAAATGGCTAAGTATTTGTTTTAAGCATGAGAGAGTGAGAGAGAGCTAGTGTGTAATAAATCATCAACCAAATGAAATGAGTCCCTCTCCCTCTAAAGTGGCCGGCCCCCTCTCTCTCTCCCATCAAAAAAAATCTCCACCATTTTGCATTAAACAAATCAACCATACTCAAGCCCATACCATGCTCCATGTTCATTGCCACCTCACATCCTCCACCTCATTTATAAAACAAATGAATTTCCATAAATGGAAAATCATATAAATTAGGTGGCATCTTCTAGAAGCTATTCCGTATAAAATATGGAATACTTCCCGGTACATGTATCGAAATACATATACGCGTATTCGTACAAAAATACGAATAGCCAAGAGAGAAAATAAATAGTGAACAATAATACTAGAATACATATATATAAATATATATGTAAATTATTAAATCAAAACCTGATTTAATAATCTGGCTTAATCCGAAGCTACCAGTATTATCAACCGTCTGATTAAAGTCTGTGACGCATATGCACATATTTAATCGGACACATGTATGTATCAACATACGTGGTCTACACCATATCGCCTGAACCGTGAAAACCCTCTGTGTGGGACTCTAAAGACTCGTCAATATGCTGGCAGTGGGTTTAACCACAAGCACGTCAGCGGCACTAGCTGTACGTAACGGCTACCCAGGTATTGAGCGAAAGGGAGGCCGACGAGCAAACTCATCCTGAACCCCTACTAAGCCTGACTGTGACAATATCCATACAGTCCGGTCTGTTCGTCTAAGAGTATCGCATATCAAGTCTAGGGGGTGGATAAAGTCAGACACCTAACAACGCGATATTTAGTGTCGGCATGTAACCCATCACCACCTGAGAAACTATCGATCCTGGATCGGTAATTCTCGTTCACCATGGCCATGGATTTCTGGTGATGGCCATCCGTGCACAACGCGACATCAACCCCCAATACCGGGAGAGATGAATTCCCGACGATCCGATCACTGCCTCCATGTGGCTCGGGACTATACACAACTAAAACCTGTTTGTACGACTCCTTTGAGCTGTGGTAGGGTAGTAATCAAAGCATAGTGGGAACTCGCACGAGACAAATGACGATCTCAGGTCAACAGACTAACCTGTACACATGTCACCAGGGAACCGCTATCTGACAATAGGTATAATACCAACTAGCAGGTTCCCGGCGAGTCTGTCCAGTGTACTCATAACCCAATGAGCACCTGCATACTATCTTAGGTGAACAAACTAACACCAATGGCTTGTGAGACCTGGCCACCGCCCCTTATCGGGGTCTCGATCAGTATACACTAGTCTACACTGGAGTATCGATGCCCGGTCTCGATACTCCTACGACTAGGATCATTTAAGGATGTTCTTATAGATTCAAGCTCCCACATATATGATCGCCATCATAATGCTGGCAGTTAAGCAAGAATCCTATGGGCTCTATCAACATGTACATGATGATAAAGATAAACCAGATAGCATACTATCATCTCAAGTAAGACTATTCTATCGGTATAGGTGCTCACTCAATCATCATAATCACAAGTCCGCGACTATGATAATTGCCTTGAGGGCACTATAGCCAACAGGCGGAGCGGGAATTGCTGTTGTAGTTGGTGCAGCTGGAACCCATTGATTTCTCTTCTCTTCTGCATAGGAGCAAGACACAAAATCTTAGTACCTTGAATCCAGGGGCAACCATATTAAACCGTGATTCGTTCGCGAACACGACACACGAAGTGTGGAGTGGAAAGAGCAAGAGGTCCCACCGGGCGTTCCAGAATCTGTTCACCATGGAAAACTAGGAAGACAAACGTCTTGCCTGAATTTGGGAGCAGATGCTATTTGGATTTATCCGTCCACCTCTCCGAAGATGCCAAGTTGATTTATGGCACCGTGTATCGGAGGTTTGGACGGATGCGGCCGTTGTAGCAGACTTCGTCAGATATTCCCCCTCGTTGTGAGGGGTTTTTGATTGTGGGAACGCTCTTTCCTGAGGCGCAAGCCCCTGCAGTTAATTACGTTACCGCATCGCGGTAACCACTTTCTCCGGCTCCAGAAGATCACTTCGTGTCGTGTGTGTTTGTTTTATTTTCGGTTGCCCGTGGATTATATACGGAGACTAATTTATGTTGTCGCCCGTAGGGCGTGGATTAGTCCAAATCCGTATATTCTTAGATTTGGGTTTGGGTTGATTTAAGGATCGTTAATCTTGTTTGAGATTAAGATCGGCTTAAATGGTTGTTGAGGATACGTTAGTCCATTTTTGACTAAGATCTACTCAACAGGATCTAGAATCATTCAGATCCAACAAAAGAGCATTTGGGCTCTATTGTTTTAGTTTAAGGACGTTTTCGGTCTATAACTAGTTTAAGGACGTTGCGGTCCGTTGTGATGTGCTCATCGGTTTGGGAGTGCACCAAAGAGTTGTTGGTTGTCGGGACCCTTCACCTCTCTGAAGACGTTGAAGAATTACAACAACATGTATCAGAGGTGTGGAGAGATGTACCCTTGAACCGAATTCCAGATTGAAGGGAGATCATGGTGGAGTGAACATCATTTTAGATACCATCTGTTAGGAGATCATTAGTCGTCTTTGGAACTAAGATCAATTTGGGAAGACCTGAGCATAGGAGGGCTCGGTTGACTGGTGATCAAAAGGATTTTGGCCTCGGGAGACTTGACTAATTTGGGCTAAGGTTGGCCTCTCATAGTGTTAAACACAAATATCTGCTCGGCGCTCACGTGCTCCCATGTCAGGTTCTAAAGCAATGTTAAATACTGAATGTGTGGCACGTGAGGCACCTGAAAGTTGGTGTTGTGCCCTTGGGTTCAAATCCCCGTCTATATATACAAGTGTTAAACACTTAAGTCTTGTGGCCATCACGTGTGGACACGTGAGGCGCCGTAAATTTGGTCACTGCATCTCTGGGTTTATTCCATCTTCCTTATATAAGTGCTAAGCACTTAGCTCATATAATGCTCATGTGCGAACCCGTGAGGCGCTCAAAATGTGAGCACTGTCTTTGGAATTTTCCCCTTTTCAATATAAGTATTAAGCAAATTCCTTATCCCCGCTCTTTATGGTGAAGAAGTAATCGACAGCCCGTTTCTGTCGTCTGTTCCCGACGAAATGTCCGAGGAACTGGGTGGCCAGCTCATCAAAGGTAGAGATGGAGCACGGCGTGAGTCCTCGGAACCAGTCTCGTCCATCCCGGATAAGAGTGGCTGGAAATGCTCGGCATTAGGCGGCGTCTGAGTTATCCTGGAAGCTCATGCCCGCCGTGAATGCGTCCAGATGGTCCTTCGGGTCAGACTTCCCGTCGAAGAGGGCCACCTTGGAAGGTTTGTTTCTGGACGAGACGCGTGCAGTGAGCAGCTCTTCAGTGAAGGGCTTTGTAAGCGAGTCGGCGGCATCCCTGGCCCCCTCGTTCGACGGGTGACCCTCCTGATGTATACCCTCGATTTTCTTTTCGAGGGCGTCGAGACGATTGTGGTGTTAGTGTTATATGCTCTAGAGGTCATTATTGTATAGTACTAGTTTGTATATTACATTTTGGAAGCTTGGGATATATACACGGATTTATTACAGTCTTTTTCAATATAATAGTATGCTACTTGGTTTGTATCTATCTTAATATGTGCATATGTTTCTTTTAACGTATCGCTAATACATATTGATAGAGCTCTTAGGATCTTTGCTTGACTACCAGCGTTGTGATGGCAGTCACACTAGTGGGGGCTGGGTAGTCTATAAGCACATCCTTATACAGGTCCCTAGTCGTAGGATTATCGAGACAGGGCATCGATACTCCAGAGTAGACTAGTGTATACGCTTCTCATCCCAGCAGGGGAGATGGTCTGTCCCACAGCCATCAATACGTCGTACTGGAGATAGTATGCAGGTGCTCATTGGGTTATGAGTTACACTGGATGGACTCGTGGGGTACTGCTGGTTGGTACTATACCTATCGTCAGGTAGCAGTTCCCAGATAACATGAGTACAGCTTAGTCCATTGACTTGACACTGCTACTTCTCCTCAAGTGTGTTCCCACTGTTCTTAGATTGCTATCCTACCACGGCTCTATTGAGTCCTGCAAACAGGTAGTAGTTGGGTGCAGTCCCAAAGCACTTGGAGGCAGTGGCGGTTAGATTGGATTCGTCCCTCCCGGTATTGGGGGTTGATGTCGCGCTGTGTTCGGAAAGCCATTACACAAAGTCCCTGGCCAGGACAAGTGAGATTTACTAGCAGGTACTCCAGTAGTTTCTCATGGTGTTTTCGGCTGTACTCCGACACGACTTATTGCGCTATTAGGGGTCTAACGTTTACCGCCCCCTAGGCCTGATATGCGATGATCTTAGACGAACAGACCGGACTGTACGAAGATTTCCACAGACAGGCTCAGTAGGAGTTCGGATGAGTTTGCTTGTCGGCCTTCTTATAGACAGATACCTAGGTAGCCGTTACATGCAGCTAGTACCCTGACATGCTTGTGGTTAAACCTACTGTCAGCGTACTGTCGAGTCTTTAGAGTCCCACACAAAGGGTTTCCCTGCTTCGGGCGAAACGATGTAGAGGTCGTATGGTTTTCCGATAGTGTTCGATCACATACGTGTACTTGTGCGTGTGTGATGTTCGAGCGGACAATACTAGTGGGCTTTGGTTTAAGCCGGATCCTAGTATTTGATTGTTGGATTAGTTTCGTCTTATTGTATTCGTATTTCTCGAAACACGGATGCATGTATGTATATACGGATGAGAGGGGCATTCTTGTAACTACTCAATATTGTTATAGAAGGAGACACCTCATTAGGATTTTGACCATTGAATTGATTAAAACAATTATGAGGTGGAGGAAAGTATTTATTATTTTTGTAAATGATAATTGTGGCATGGCTACTTGTTTTGACTACTTGACTTGGTTTGACCACTTGACTTGGTTTGACTCTTTGACTTAAATATTTCTTGTGAGATATTTTGTGGCACTAGATATTTTGGGTGAAATATTTTCTTGCCATGCTTGTAGTCATATCAAGTGAGCCATCTTATTTTTCAATTATCATTATCAAAAACAATTTCTCTTTCCTCAAGTTCACTCTCTTATTCTTCCTCTCAACTTATAGCTCTTATTGTCTCATGTGTTGAGAATCCAAGAGCTAGTAAGACTTAGCTATCCAAAATCATTCTATACTCATTTTAGGCTACTTAGTTTAGCACACCAAGTGACCTAGTTATCTCATCTTGGAGGTTAAAGCTTAAGGTTGGAACTCTCGGGTGGATCTTCTTCGACTTTGAGAAGCCGACAAGGAGGCGCTATCCACTTCCACTCCAAGGAGCTCACGAAGTGAAGGAGGACAACGAGAAGACAAGAAGGACACGATACTACGAGGTATAACATTCATCCGAATAGTTAAACCTCAAATAGTTTGCTAGCTAGGGTTTTATGTTCGATCCTTGCTTTAAGTCGGTGTTGCGAAGCCCGTAAAAATCATTTTTTGCTAATTCCGCCTCCCCGCGAACACGTGGGATGCGCGACATCGACTTACAGTGGTATCATAGCCTCTCATAAACCCTAGATAGCTTGTAGCGATATTAGAATTCCGCCGTTTTTGTCGCGCAAAAACTGTCGACAAAAATAGTTTCCGAAATTGAAGTTTGAGTTGTTTGCACACCCCGCGGGCTCACGGTTTGAACCAAGAAGCCGTGGGGTGGTGCGTGCGCATCCCGGGAACACCCGGGAGGACCAACGGCCGGGACCACCCCCCTAGACCACCACAAGGTGTCCTTGGGGGCTGGTGACCCGAGAGCATGACAGATTGGTGCTCTCGGGTCTGCCTACCCTAGGAGGCCACTTCGTGGTGGCCCCCGGGGGTAGGTACCCCCCCCGAGGCCCCCCTTTCGATAGTTAATTTCATGATCTAACTCTCCGTGAAGATTCGGGCGGGTTTCGAGTTCGTTTCGACTCCCGGATTGGCTTAAAACAATCGGTTTTGGAACTTTAGCTCACTGGATTCGAAGTTTTGGAAAAATTGGTTTAGTTTGCTAATTGCGTGTGGAATTCTAATGTCGTGGTTACTTTACAAGCTTTGTGATGTGTATATGTGTTTGGAAACGTCGACTAATTGCTATACGTCGATTAGTCGGGGTTGCACATATCTGTGATGATGTTATATTGGTTTGTGTATATGAACTTGTTGGATCGTCATGGATGAATAGCCGGGGATGTGAGATGAGTGTTTTATCTTTCATTCGATGTAAATTGTAAATTGATGTAATATTATTTTTCGGGACACATCCGGGTTGAGATTGTAGCTACCGTTGTATTATTTCTTTTACTGTTTTATGCTCTTAGGATAAACCCAAGGTGGGGTGCACAAACTACCGGGTTCTTGAAGTGCCGAGTATTCTACTCACTTTGTTGAGAGAGGTTGCTTCAGTTCAGGAATTTGGCGAGTAATTTTCCGCACTCGTAGGGGTCTAGGGTGGGGTTTGGCTATTCATCACGACCGTGGAATCCGTCTTTCGTTACAGACAACGCGGAATTCCTAGTATATCCAATATGTTCATATGTGATCTGGAATGCCTATTATTGCGTGAGACGAATGTATATATCTATATATGATATATAGTAGACGTTGCTTATTTTTTGCATCCGCGCTAGTCCAGCCCCCGCTCTGTTGTTAGTTAAGTAACCTAACGGGTGATGACGGGCCCCATGGCGAATGCGGATGGCATAAGCGTACGTTGTATTTTCGTTCTTTTTCTGCAATGGTAGGTTAATTGATGGGACTGTATTACATTAATGCAAAGCAAACAAACCAAAGTTGAATCGTTGGAACAATTTTAAGATCACTCGGTATTTTCAAAACAGCAAAACTTTTAAAATGCGGAGCTTAAACCACTCCTTTTAAAAGCTATCAGGTTCCTTCGATTATATCAAGTTCACTACGTTCACGATTTCGCCAAAACCATTCGTAGCCCTCCGTCATTTCAGTTGGATATTCAGTATTATTCAAGCTATGTATTTTGACCTTCGCCAAGGCATAGTGATTGGTAGCTGCTGAATATTCATCTGTAGCATAGATAGATGCGTTAGTTTGGGATAGTCGTACTGCTATTTTGGCCTTCGTCAAGGGTATGTACGGGTGGGTTCAAATTAACCTGGACAATGACGGGTAGAACTTGACATGTGACTTATGATATGTTGGACTTCGTCAAGGTCATAAAAGCATGGGGCAAAAATCCACATCAGGAGTTTCTAAAGAAACTGAAACTTGCTGGTGTTGCATACCATTTGGAGTGTGATAATTTCGGTAGGATTCCTTCGACTTTATCACACTATGATATTTGGATCCCGATTCTACCGTGAGTATATGCTAATCCTCGGGAGATTTTTTCACTTAACGATCAATGTTATAAACCAAGTAGGTGTCTAGAAAGGTGTTAGTAGGGTTACGCCCCCAGGGAAAAGAGGTTATTTAATTAAGGAACTTCGCGAAAGCGTCGTAAAACCTCCCTCGAAGTACCGACACTAGCCTGGCTGAACGGTTAAGCAAGTATTGTACGGTGAGATTAATCCTGACTAATTCTTCTTTTATGATTTGAGGAAGGATTCGAGAAACAGTGGGAGCCATCCTATTTAGATAAATTAAAAACCAATCTAAATTTGCAAGAGTATCATGCTAAAGTGTTTCTTCTCTCTCTCCTAATTGCAGCGACCAAACATGACAAGCCTTAAGTTACTATTAGATAAAGATATATTGACATAGCCAAACTATAAAGATTGGTTCAGGAGTGTCAAGATGACAATCACTTATGAAAAATTGGGCTATGTTCTTACTACTAAAGCCCTCGCCGTCCCAGGTCCAGATTCCAGCGTCGCGGATAGGGAAATCCGTAAGACCTGGGAAATTGATTGCGCGAAAGCCAAGTGCCTCGTGCTATCCTCCATGGACAATGAACACCAGAGGCGGCACGAGAATATGGATCTTGAATCCATATTCCTCCATACCAAGGAATTATATGGAGAGCAATCTCGTATCGCAAGATACGAGACCTCGAAGAAGCTATTTCAGGCGAGGTTGGCTGTCGGGTCATCTGTAGGAGAACATGTCCTTAAGATGATCGGCTACATTGAGGAGCTCGCGGACCTTATGACCACGTTAGAGAACGAGCTGTATACAGACTTGATTCTTCAGTCCCTTCCTTCCACCTACGCCCAGTTTATCTTGAATTTTAATATTCAAGATAAAGAAGTTGAACTTTCTGAACTCCTCAATATGTTGAGGAGTGCTGAGGGCACCCTGAAGAAATCCAGGGAAACACCCGCTCTGCATGTTGGTGGAGCTTTCTCTTCTAAATCCAAGGCGAAAGCCAAAGAAAAGAAGAAGAAGGCCCCCACCAAGCTGAGAGGCGGTGTTAGTAAGGTGGAAGCAAAGGGCAGGGTAAAAATGGCGGGGCCGACAGTAGGGAAGGAAGAATGCTTCTACTGTCATAAAAAAGGCCATTGGAAGAAAGATTGCAGGGCTTGGAGAGCCAAGAACCAGGACCCAGGACCCGAAGTAAGTTGTGTCTTCGGTTTTAGGTGTGTTTGTAATTGAAAATTGTCTGTCAATCAACTCTACTTCCTGGGTATTGGATACCGGATCAGGATCTCATATCTATAATTCTTTGCAGGCACTGAGAAGCCGTAGAGTTCCGAAGACCGGTGATATGACCCTCAGGGTTGCTAACGGAGTGAGCGTGGATGCTGTGTCCGTAGGGGAATATCATCTAGGATTGACGAGTGGACATATTTTGGTTTTGCACAACTGTTTTTATGTGCCTAGTTTGACTTGTAATATCATTTCTGTATCTTTGTTATCTAAAGAAGGTTATGATTTTACATTTATAAGCGATGTTGTAAACATCCACCTTAATCATGGTCTGATTGGGCCGGGTACACTAAACAACGATATATATGTATTAAACCAACAACAAGTTTTCAATATCGAGAACACACATAAAAGAAAGACTCCAGAATTAAATTAAGCTTTCTTATGGCATTGTAGACTGGGTCACATCAACGAAACAAGGTTGACTAAGTTACATAAAGAAGGATATTTGGATCCGTTCGAATATCAATCTTATGCAACTTGTCAATCATGTCTCAAAGGAAAGATGACAAAAACTCCGTTCACTGGACACGGAGTAAGAGCGAGTGAGCTCTTGGGACTCATACACGACGTATGTGGTCCAATGTCTACACATACAAGAAGTGGATATTCCTATTTCATTACTTTTACGGATGATTTCTCTAGGTATGGACATGTCTTCTTGATGAAACATAAATTCGTGGCCTTTGAGAAATTCCGAGAATATAAGAATGAAGTGGAAAAACAAACCGGCAAAAGTATCAAGATACTAAGATCTGATCGAGATGGTGAATACTTGAGTGCCGAGTTCCTGGATTATCTAAAAGAGAATGGAATTCTCTCTCAGCTTACTCCTCCATACACACCACAACACAACGGTGTATCGGAGAGACGGAACCGAACCTTATTGGATATGGTACGTTCCATGATGAGTAACGCTGAATTACCGCGATCATTCTGAGCATATGCACTAGAATCAGCTGCATATCTTTTGAACAAGGTTCCTACCAAGACTGTGCCTACCACACCATATCAGATGTGGAGTGGGAAGAAACCCTATCTTCAGTATCTAAAGATATGAGGATGTCCAGCTTTTATCAAAAAGCAGCATGCGGACAAACTCAAGGCACGCTCAGTACTGTGTAAGTTTGTGGGATACCTAAAGAACTCCAGGAGGTATCTTTTCTATTACGCAGAGAAATAAAAGGTTTTTGTTTCTTGTTATGCCCACTTTTTGGAAGATCAATTTTTAGAAAAAGAAACTGGTGGGAGCGCAATAGAACTGGAAGAAATTCCAGAACCACAAGCTATTACTGAAACCTTGGTGGAACCAGAAATTTCAAAAGAACAGGACATTCCCACGCCACTCCGCAGGAGTAGTAGGCTGTCTCATCCGCCCGAGAGATACTACGGTTTTCTCGTAGACAGGGATAGATAGGATTGCATCATTGATAATGATGAGCCAACTAACTTCTAGCAAGCCATTCAGAGCACAGACTCGGTAAAATGGCTGGATGCAATGCGGACCGAGATGGAGTCCATTTACACCAACAAAGTATGGACTTTGTACATTGCTCCAGAAGGGCTAAAACCCGTAGGCTGCAAATAGATCTTCAGAAAGAAGATTAGTGTAGATGGACAGGTTGAAACCTATAAGGCTGGACTTGTTGCAAAAGGATTTCGTCAAAGACCTGGTTTGGACTATGATGAAACATTTTCTCCAGTGGCTATGCTCAAATCCATTCGGATCCTTCTTGCCATTGCTGCCTTCCTAAGATTTGGCAGATGGACATAAAGACCGCTTTTCTAAATGGACATTTGGAAGAGTACGTCTATATGGACCAGCCAGGGGGTTTTATTCAGAGTGGGAGCAGCGGGAAAGTGTGCAAGTTGCTTAAGTCCATTTATGGACTAAAGCAGGCATCGCGGAGTTGGAACATCTGTTTTGATGAGACGGTCAAAGAATTTGACTTTATCAAAAATCCAGATGAGCCGTGCATTTATAGTAAGATTGTAGCAAGAACTATAGTATTCCCGTCTTGTACGCGGATGGCTTTCTCTTGATAGGAAATGACATTCCTATGCTACAATCTGTCAGAGGATTCTTGTCACAAAGGTTCTCCATGAAAGACCTGGGTGATGCCTCTTATATTCTGGGGATCCAGATCTATTGCGATAGATCTAAGAAGATGTTGGGACTTTCACAGTCCAGCTACATCTACACCATACTAAAAAGATTCAGTATGGAAGATTCAAAGCGCGGTAATTTACCGGCTTGTCACGGAATCACCCTCTCCAAAGAGATGTCTCCCAAGACTGATTTGGAAAGGGATCGCATGTCTATTATACCCTACGCTTCTGCGGTAGATTCTATAATGTATGTGATGTTGTATACCAGACCAGATGTTGCTTACACACTGAGCGTGGTAAGCCGGTATCAGTCAAACCCTAGGGAGAAGCACTGGATAGTAGTAAGAACATTATCAAGTACCTGAGAAGGACTAAGGAAATGTTCTTGGTGTATGGCGGAAAAGACCTCCAGATCGAGGCGTTTGCTGACTCTAGCTTCCAGAGTGACAAGGATGGCTCCAAGTCCATATCGGGTTATGTCTTTACCCTCAATGGAGGGACGGTCTGTTGGAAGAGTTCCAAGAAAGACACCATTGCTGACTCGACGATGGAAGCGGAGTATATCGCAGCTTGTGACGCCGTAAAAGAAGCTATTTGGATAAGGAAGTTCTTAACTGAACTTCAGGTGGTTTCGTCCATTGTTGACCCAATACCTCTGTATTGTGACAACAACGGGGCTATAGCTTTAGCAAAGGAACCCAGGTCCCATCAGAAGTCCAGACACATCTTGAGGCGGTATCACCTGATCAGAGAGATCATGGATCGCCGGGAGATCGAGGTGAGGAGAGTTGCTACGGAGGACAACACTGCAGATCCATTCACAAAGGCCATCTTCCAGACGCAGTTCGAGAGGCTATTCGAGATGATAGGTCTGCGATATGCCAGCACATGGCCTTAGTGTAAGTGGGAGATTGTTAATGTTATATGCCCTAGAGGCCATTATTGTATAGTACTAGTTTGTATATTACATTTTGGAAGCTTGGGATATATACACGGATTTATAACAGTCTTTCTCAATATAGTAGTATACTACTTGATTTGTCTCTATCTTAATATGTGTATATGTTTCTTTTAACGTATCGCTAATACATATTGATAGAGCCATTAGGATGTTTGCTTGACTACCAGCGTTGTGATGGCAGTTACATTAGTGGGGGCTGGGTAGTCTATAAGCACATCCTTATACAGGTCCCTAGTAATAGGATTATCGAGACAAGGCATCGATACTCTAGAGTAGACTAGTGTATATGCTTCTTATCCCAGCAGGGGAGATGGTCTGTCCCACAGCCATCAGTATGTCGTACTGGAGATAGTATGCAGGTGCTCATTGGGTTATGAGTTACACTGGATGGAGTCATGGGGTACTGCTGGTTGGTACTATACCTATCATCAGGTAGCAGTTCTCAGGTGACATGAATACAGCTTAATCCGTTGACTTGACATTGCTATTTCGCCTCAAGTATGTTCCCACTGTTCTTAGATTGCTACCCTACCACGGCTTTATTGAGTCCTGCAAATAGGTAGTAGTTGGGTGCAGTCCCAAAGCACTTAGAGGCAGTGGCAGTTAGATAGGATTCATCCCTCCCGGTATTGGGGGTTGATGTCGCGCTGTGTTCGGAAAGCCATTACACAAAGTCCCTGGCCAGGGCAAGCGAGATTTACTGCCAGGTACTCCAGTAGTTTCTCAGGGTGTTTTGGGCTGTACTCCGATACGACTTATTACGCTATTAGGGATCTGACGTTTACCGCCCCCTAGGCTTGATATGCGATAATCTTAGACGAACAGACCGGACTGTACGGAGATTGCCACAGACAGACTCAGTAGGAGTTCGGATGAGTTTGCTCATCGTCCTTCTTATCGACAGATACCTGGGTAGCTGTTACGTGCAACTAGTACCGCTGACGTGCTTGTAGTTAAACCCACTGCCAGCGTACTTTCGAGTCTTTAGAGTCCCACACAGAGTGTTTCCCTGCTTCGGGCGAAACGATATAGAGGTCGTATGGTTTTACGACAGGGTTTGATCACATACGTGTACTTGTGCGCGTGTGATGTTTGAGCGGACAATACTAGTGGGTTTTGGTTTAAGCCGGATCCTAGTATTTGATTGTTGGATTAGTTTCGTCTCATTGTATTCGTGTTTCTCGAAACACGGATCCGGGTATGTATATACGGATGAGAGGGGCATTCTTGTAACTACTCAAGATTGTTATAGAAGGAGACACCTCATTAGGGTTTTGACCATTGACTTGATTAAAACAATTATGAGGTGGAGGAAAGTATTTGTTATTTTTGTAAATGATAATTGTGGCATGGCTACTTATTTTGACTACTTGACTTGGTTTGACTCTTTGACTTAGATATTTCTTGTGAGATATTTTGTGTCACTAGATATTTTGGGTGAGATATTTTCTTGCCATGCTTGTAGTCATATCAAGTGAGCCATCTTATTTTTCAATAATCATTATCAAAAACAATTTCTCTTTCCTCAAGTTCACTCTTTTCTTAAACAATTTCTCTTTCCTCAAGTTCACTCTCTTCTTCTTCCTCTCAACTTATAGCTCTTATTGTCTCATGTGTTGAGAATCCAAGAGCTAGTGAGACTTAGCTATCCAAAATCACTCTATACTCACTCTAGGCTACTTAGTTTAGCACACCAAGTGACCTAGTTATCTCATCTTAGAGGTTAAAGCTCAAGGTTGGAACTCTTGGGTGGATCTTCTTCGACTTCGAAAAGCCGACGAGGAGGCGCTATCAACTTCCACTCCAAGGAGCTCACGAAGTGAAGGAGGACAGCGAGAAGACAAGAAGGACATGATACTACGAGGTATAACATTCATCCGAGTAGTTAAACCTCATATAGTTTGCTAGCTAGGGTTTCATGTTTGATCCTTGCTTCAAGTCGGTGTTGCGAAGCCCGTAAAAATCATTTTTTGCTAATTCCGCCTCCCCGCGAACATGTGGGGTGCGCGACATCGACTTACATGTGGTACCCCGAGGATTCGGCGTGGTCGGAGTAGTGGACTTTCCCGCTTGTGGCTTGCGCTTGGCTGCGACTCCGGTTCCGTTCTATCAAATTCCTCAGGTCCCCCGGCGAGGTACTTCTTGAGTCCTCGCGGTGAGTGCCGTTCGTGCGACCCTGTCGAGGGAGGGGTGTCGGTCATGCCTGGGTGCAGGCGAGTTGACCGATACCTCCTCGGGAGGGACGGGAACGCGACGGGCTTCAGGGCGATTGGCTCTTTCGCAAGACCACGGCGTGGGGCCATGTGGCGCCCGGCGGATCATAGAATCGGTCGCCGTGGGGGATCTGTGGTCGTTGGAGTGAGCAAGACGTTGTTCGGTGGTGCCAGCGTGGGCGGCGTCATCTCCCCCTCTGCGGAGGTCATGATCCCCGGACGAGGGAACGGTGGCCTGGGAAGCTAGGCCTGCCGTTTGGACGCGGACAAGGGCATCCACTATGGACGCGAGCCTATCGATCCTTGTCGAGAGGGCGTGGATGGCATTCGATGGGGGAGTATATCCGTCCGCGTCTCCATTGTGGGGAGGGCAGCGGCTTGTGCTAGGATCGCTATGGTCTTCGCTCGCCATGTAGTCGAGAGCGGAAGATCAACTTTTGATGGGTGGAAAAAATTTACGCTTTCCCACAGACGGCGCCAACTGATGGAGGTTAGGATCTCCTTCAGATGCTGTCCTCCGTTGATCTGTCGCGAGCGTTGGTGAACGGCTGAGATTGGTGTTGAGGGTTGCCTCCTTGAGCGTGTGGATCTCAGTGGACTTGTCGTGAGGCGAAGCCGAGCTATCTGCAAAAGAAGTCCCGGGGTGGTTGTACCACCGTGGACCCTCCGACGATCAAGTTAGCCGAGGAATTTGGGCAGAGTAGCTGCTTATTGGAATAAAATTGCGTTACCTGAGTCGTCTGAGAGAGGGGGTTTTATAGTGGTCGCTTGGAGCGAGCTGGCGCGAGATCTTCGCCGTCGGTTATGCCCCTGACGTTATGCCTGCGTGAATGACGGGATCCTCCCATTAATGACGAGATACGCTCATTAATGGGGAGATACGACGGCGTGGAACGCTGGCGTTGGGTGGCGAATATCTCGCTTCTGGGGAGATACGCGGAGCCGTGGCAGAGGCGCTTGCGCTCTGCGTTCTTGGTTGCTCGGTAGAACCGGGAAGGCTTATCTCGGCGGGAGGCTCGGAGGTGAGCGGGAGGCCGAGGAAGCTCGGTTCTGTGATAGCTCGGAGGCGAGCAGGGAGGGCTGAGGAAGCTCAGCGTGTAGGAAGGCACGGAGGCGAGCCAATGGTTATTTGTAAGACGAGCATATGAGTGTTCAGGGATCCATCAAAGGTCGGGTCATGCCTCGGGATGATAGCCCGGGGGACGTCTCCAATCTATGGTGCTTGTCCTGTTTCCGTGTCCCTGGACACGTCATCTGTCATGTGTCATGATATGGGGAGTTCCCACTTATGAGTATCATCACCAACTTGGGCCGACCTTTCCATCACAACATGACAAACACCTCGTCTTCAAAAAATTCTACAGCATTAATAGTGGTAATACTCTGAACCCCGCATCTTTTTTTCTCTCTTGCCTTTGCCTTGATGTATTACGCCGGACAAACAAAATAATTTCATCATCTAGTAATCGTAATTGTAAAAGTCATCATCCTATAAAAATCTGAGTCAAATTTCCTGCTGGGCCATGAATCGTAATTTGTGGGCCCCACAAATAATAGATTAATATTCACTCAAATAGAGACAATTGACCAATCACTGTTTCCCACACACCCACTCTCATTTACCGGTGGTGCTTCCATCATGGCCCACTGACAAACGTTTAATCCTTCGTTTTTTTTAAATTTATCCAAGCACGTGCAGTGCACATTTAACAAAATGGGTTCATTTAATTTGATTATTCAGAAATGCAAATTTTACAATAACACCCTTTTCGTATATTTTTTTCGTACCTTCATCCACACCATCAACCTGGTATAATATTTTAATTTACTCGATGTCCCCTCCCCCCTCCCTCTTCTCTCCATAGATATCAATATATCAACATCCAAACAACTCTATAACTTTGTTAACACACTTTAATTATTATTTTATTTTTTGGGTAAAAAGTCCATAACCATAGATCCTTAATAATTAAATCACATTATATGTATTCAGAGTTTCAAAACATAAAATATACTGCACCAACGCCAACACGTGCAAAGTACAATTAAATATAGTTATTTGGCTACATTATCAGCTGTTTCTTAAAATAAATGAATGATGGAGAGACTAGGTTCAGTTCTCTCTATGATTTTACAAATTCTCCTCCTTAACCGATGAGCAATAGCTCAGCTGGCATGGGCACTTCGCTTAACCTCAGGAACCCCAGTAGAGGGAAGTGGCTACAAATTAACGCTTTCGGGTAAATTCATAGGTCTGGTATGAGCACTTCGCTTCTTGGGAAGAGTGCAAGGGGGTTCGAACACCAGGAACCCCAGTAGGGGGAAGTGGCCGCAAATTAACATTTAATTTCGGGACAAATTCATGGGTCTCCTGGATGTGTGTTGTGTGTGTAATGTGTGCACGGATGTGGTCTGTTGTATGCATAGGTTATGGTTTATGGACGAGTGAAAAAAAGATCTTCCTTTTTGGGAAAAATAAACAAATTATAGTTTCTAGGTTATTCAATATTCAGTTCCAAGTTTATAACATTAACAGAAAAAAAAACAGAACGTTCAATTATTACTCAGATGAGTTCAAATCGTGAGTTTATGGCCTATCATTTATAAAGGAAAAAGAGAATTATTACCAGGAGCGTAGAGAAGCGGGGGTGGCGAATGATGGTGGCCTCGAGGCCAGCCTTAACAGCATCGACATCAACCGTCTCTCCCAGCCCCATCATGGCTACTATGTTGCAGTTGAAATGCCGCATATGGAACAGTCGCGCTGCCGGACTTAACGGTGTCCCCTTGCCATCCACCGTCGACTCTCCGGCATGTCCTCCTTTATTGGTAACCATCTCGTTGGACTCCGTTTGAGTTGAGAACGTCCGCTTTCTCGCTCCCATCGTTTGGATATATAATTTTGGGATCCTTGGAGTTGGAGGCCACCAGCTGCAAATATAAAAGGTTTCGTTGCGGCCCATAGAGGATGCGGGAATTACTAAATTGCCCCTGGGTTCTGACCATTTAGAGAGCAGACATTAGATTCTATGGTGGACATTGTTTTTGTCATGTTGTGGTGATTGGGTATCACTCCCTATCAGCTTGGTACTATTTTCATTGATGCATGTAAGGTGAAACTTATTCGGGGGGTCCACCACATTGTGTGTTTGGCATGAAAGATATAGAAATAAGAATACGGATCCACCAACTGTCGGAAGGGTGTTAGAAATTCTTTTTCTGTCTTCTTCCTGAGTGTATTATATCCGGCGTACCGAATAATTTCTCCTATAAGCATGGTAGTAGTACCTAGGGCTTTGCTCCGGCTTAGGTTGGACCCAAAGCACGTCCACGCCCAATAATGAACTCGGTCAAAACCTGATAAAACATGCCCGGACTATTTAAATTCGCACCCAGAAATCCGCTAACCTATCAGGTGAGAGTATAAAGGGATTGAGGAATTAGTTTGAAGTTGCGTATTCGGATGGACTGATGACGCAAAACCCGTCCAACCTGACCCATGAACACCCATAGTTGTACTTTAGGGATTTTATTTGTTTGTTTGTTTGTTCTGAAAAGTCGCTCCTTAATGTTTTTGCGCAATTCATGCGAAGGACAACCATAGGAATAGACAGTTGAATATTAAACACACATGCCAGGGACTCCCCTAAAACAACATTATTTGACCTAAACTGCATAAAAATCCGGCTTGAAGACTTTGAGAACATATTCCTGTATACTTTCGGCATTGGACTTTTCTTTCCACCATCCCGTTGACAAATTCCATTTGGAAGGTTGGTTCTTGTGATTGAAAGGCAGCTTAGAATGGTTCTAATAAAGAGAGATGGACAAACAAGACGTAGGGTTTAGCGAGTGCATGTACAAGAGATGAATAAATATACCTTTTGCACAATAGCTATGCTCGGAGTTGATCCAAGCACTTACCGCCATACAGTTGGAGGGGTCAGAGGTTTGATGAGTGGGAATCATGTTTATGCGGACAATGTTAGGATCTATCGTCTTGTCGTCAGATAAGCTCGTAATAAGAACATGTTCCAAATCGGAGAAACACCGAAGCAGAACGATTGAACAAAAGAAATATCAGTTTGAAGTCACATAAATTACCACAACAGAGCCATAAGAAAATGTAAAAATAAAGTATAAGCTCTGACCAGGATTGCTCTAATTTGCATATCAGATATATACAAATAAAAAACAATGGCTTGCTTTCTTAAACTTTACGAATATCTCTATTTTTCTTTACCATTTTTCAGTAAAAGAGTTTTAAAGGTGTATAAATTTGTTACAGAGTAATCTACAATACAAACAATACATTATACCCTTGTCCCCTTTGCTTTTCCATCTCCTCTCTTTGAACTAGCACGCGAGAGAGAGCGCGCACACCAAACTCGATATGAATTTTATCTCCTAATTACACAACACACACACACACCAAACTTTATATGATTTTTATCTCCTAATTAGCTTGAGGTGATTCCTTTACAAGCACTGCATCTTTAATGAGTATGAGAGATTCAACCATGTCATCCAATAGTTGGTGAGGATCAGGAACTGCAAGCTCATCCACTGCCAGAACTATTTTTACTTTGTTCATGTAACTCAGGAAGTGAAGTGTCACAGCCTATACAATTTTTTTTTAAAAAGTACGTTAAATTTTGGACTTTTTTCCGATATCGAGGTTTTATTCGAGACGAACTTACTTGGGGATGGCCGTAGACGCTAGGAGCGATGTAGACTATAGGATGGCCATAAAATGCGACTTCTTCGATGGGGCCGACATTGTTTGAGAAAGATAGGGTTGTGTTACTGAGCACTCTGTGACAAAGGGCTGCTGCTGCCTGTTTTCGGGTAAAAGAAGAAGGCCAATAAAATTTGTTCAAGGTATTCAATTTGATCCTTCGTAGGTTTTTTATCCAAAAGAAAAAAATTGATGGCAAATTGCAAAACATAAAAAGATAGATTTCATTGAACTATCTTTAGCTAAGATCGTTTTTCAGTTGACTACCTCAAAGTTTTTTAATAACAGTAAACTACTTAAACCTCAGGTTGCGGTTACCTCGGCCAAAGTGTACCAACAGAAAAATTGCATCATCAACCACCCTAAATCAGAGTTAAAACCGAAAAGTTCGTCATTATATACCTTAATTCCCAGGAGTTTGAGAATGAGAGTACCGCTCGTATATGTAAAGACGGCTTCTAACGAGTTCTTCTTCCTCTTGGCGATCTTCATTCCTTTCCGAACATAATCTAAGGGGTCCTCATACACTGCTATGGGAAACTTTAATATAAAGTACCCAAGCCAATTCCCCCACCTGGTGCCCTTGCCGCCTTCCATCATCTCGGTCAATGCCTACTTATTTCAAAAGTCACAATTCTACACTTTACATAAAATTTGAAGAACGATAACAATTTTTTTTTCTATTTTGAATAAAAACAAGAGTAATTGAAAGGCTAAATTGCAGGAAACCTCCCAGACTTTTTCATGTATGGCAAGATACCTTTCCGTTACAAAAGGTTGTAGTTTGCCCCTTCAAGGACAGTTTGGCTTTGGAGTTGAGTTAGGATATCCGGAGTTTTACAGAGTTATCTAAACTTAATTCCAAATTCCTGGTTATTCCCCGTTTGGCTTTCGTTTTGGATTTTAGGTAACCAGAGTTGTCTTTACCTGAAAGTTAAGATGATTGGAGTTCTCTAAACCCTGGTTCGACTTGTTTTCTTTGGACTCTCAACAAAATGAGTAAAAAACATTCTTTTTGGAGTTTAGATAACTTCCAAACAAAACTTTTGGTATTTAGATAACTCCAAAGTAACCTACACCTAAACTCAAAAAATAACTCCCGTTATCCTAACTCCAAAGCCAAGCCGGTCGTCAATTGGCAGACGCGGACGGTTTGCATTGTCTACAACTGTTTAGTCCTAAAGCACCCCTCGGTGAAAACTTAGCAGTAAAATACGAAAAATTTCAGGGTAATTTGGGAATAGCGACTTGAAACAAAAGGAAAATAAACACACGGGCTTTTTGCGTATCCTGCGATACATGCCGAAGTCAGGGAGGTTCCAATGTAGCCTAAAGTGAGAAATGCTTACATGAATCCCTGGCGTTGGTCTTATGTTGACAAGACAAGTTGTTCGGAGTCGCATATTGTGAGGAAGTTTCTTGCCATGACTTCTGCCCAGATATCGTGAGAGGGCCGCGGATGTCACCCCAATTAAAACATCATTAATGGTCTGTGATATTGTACTGGCTAGGGTTAATAATAATTGGAGGAAAAAAAATTGAAAGTGCTAGATACTCGTTTCACCTTTGAATCATGCTTGAAACTTGATTTCATTTTCGATTCTTCCTCTAGTCACAAAATATAACGTGTTTACCTTTTCTAATGATACCTTAAAGTTTTAACTTGATGTCCAGACATTCTAGCATCAACCTAAAACCTCTAAAAAGAGAATGTAATAAACAACACCAACAATGCACATCGACTAAACTCAACATATTTCACAAGAATATAATTTACGTTGTATAATCCAATAAGAGTTCAACAACAGAAAGAAAAAAAAGCATGAGCCTATCAGAGGAAGAGCAAAGTGGGAGAGAAAGCATGATGGAGCTGCAACCATGGAAGACTGGTGGAGGATTTGAATCAAGCACTGATGAGGAGATGAGAGATGAAGACCGCCGTCCCCCAAGAGCAAGAAAGAGGAACCAACCTGATGAGCCTAACAGGCGCCATAGCTCTCAAGAATCCATTAGGAGTGACAAAGCACCCGCTGATATGACGGGGGCAGACTCCTGCGTCAAGGCGACGAAAAAAGGAGCCATGGTATGTGGGTCGAGGGCTGGTGGGAGCACCAGCTCGAACAGGAGGCCAACTGAAGAGAGAAGGACTTGGGACAGTCCTATCCCAGCCTCCATGAAAGTTAAGGCCAAGATGGAGGCAGGAGGGGAAAATATTGTGGCTAGCGGAGGGCCGGGCCGGTGAGAGAGCGGCTGAGTTGTGGAGCAACAAGTGAACCTACTGATGGCTGCGTGATGATCCAGTCCAAGTCAGCAAAGAAGAAAGCCATGCCTAGTTGATGGAGGTCCAAATCTCCCTCTAATGTTTTCCTCCGTCAATCTTGTTACCAGCGGGGCTGAGCGGCTGAGATTTGTTGCGGAAAATTGAGGGTGTGGATCTCAATGGATTGTTGTTGATGCCGAGCTACCTGCAAAAGAAGTCCCGGGACGAGAAACCGCCGTAGAACCCTCCGACGATCAAGTATGTACCGAAAAGTAATTGGGCAGAGTAGCGGCATATTGGGAATGAGTTCGACATACCTGAATCGTCTAAAAGAGAGGTTTATATAGGAGTCGCATTGGAGCGAACTGATGCGAGATTCTCGTCGTCCGTTTCGTCCCTGTGTCACGTTCGCGTTGATGGCGGGATACGTCCATTAACGGCGAGAAACACTCATTAATGCCGAGATACGCTAGCGTGGGATGTGGGACGTGGGGCGGCGGAGATCTCGTCGTGGCGAGATACACTGAACCGTTACGGGGGCGCTCGTGCTCCGTGCCCCCGGCCAGACGAGCAAGCTGAGGAAGCTCAGCTCGGAGACGAGTGAGGAGGCTGATAAAACTGAGCTCGGAGACGAGCGATGGGGCTGAGGAAGCTCAACTCTGTAATAGCTCGGAGACGAGCGAGGAGGCTGAGAAACCTCAGCTGTAGGATAGCTCGGAGACGAGATGATGGCTGGTTGCTAGGCGAATAGGGAATGTACTCATGGGAGGCCCCCAAAGGTCGGATAATACCTCGGAGATGATGCGCCGAGGAATGTCCCCTTCGCCTGGTACTTACTCCATCTCCGTAGCCTTCAAGAATCTGGCAGGCTTATGTGGACGACACGTCACCTGCTACGCGTCGTAATCAGGGGAATTCCCACTTACGATCATCATCATTAGCCCCTCACTCTAGTCCCGACCTATTTATGGGTCGGGTCGAGAATGGTCTGCTCGGTCTTCAATGTTCAGCTTAAGGTCGAGGATTCCTTGTAGGGGTTGTTTGGGAACAACGTGGTGCTTGGCGACTGTGCCTCTTCGATTCCTGGGTCCACGTGGCGGTTCACGAAACGCCTTAATTTCTGTGCGTATTCTCGATGACGTCAGCGGATCGGTGAAACGGTGGCGTCATAAATGGACGTTGCTTTGCTTGCTCAGGCCGTTGATCCTTGAGCCATGTGGCCGCAATGGAGTGGTGGACCGCAAGGCGTCGTATCTGTTTGTTGGATCCGCGTGAGGGACGAAGCGCCCAATGATCGGTTGTCACGTGGCGTCCTCACGGCCGTAGGATGCGATGCTTTGCTGCGGCAGGAACGGTTTGGGCCGTTGGATGGTTTATGCCGACTGTATAAATAGGGGAGGTCATTCCTTGGCAGACATTTTGTCCTAGTTGTCTCCTGCCATCTGAAGATTGCCCTGCGCACCATTGCCTAGGTCGGACCCTCAGCCCAAAACCCTTCTCCGACCAATCTTTCCTTGCATCAGGTTAGATGTCTTCTTCCGAAGTTTCCACTAATGTAGTTGGGATCGAGTCGGGCGATAAGGCTTCACCTTCTGAAGCCGAGTCCAGTGGATCGTCTTCTTCCTCCTCGACTTCCGATAGCCGAGGAAGTTCTTCTTCCTTTTCGTCTTCTTCTTCTGAATCGGGCTCGCCCCCAAGGGGTGGCGATGCCCTTGCTCTTCGTCGTCGGGTGGAAAAGAGGGCCCCCAAGGTGCGCATTGAAAATACTCGTGATGCGCCCTCGATGTTGAATCGCCCGGACGAGCTTTCTAATATCCAGGCTCGCTTCCACATCCCCTGGCTATTCACTTCGTCTGGCTAAGTAGGGAGAGCGGGTAGACAGGTACAGGGCAATAAGATTGCCATGTACCTAGAAGCGTTCCGAGTTGGGATGCATCTGCCCTTCTCATCCGAGATTTGTGTCGTACTTCATTGCTTCCGTCTTTCCCCGGGCCAGCTAGCCCCGAACTCGTGGTGAATCCTCCTCGGGTTTTTGGTCCGGTTGAAAATTGATCGAACCCCCTTCGACTTGAGTCTTCTTCTTTCCTTTCTTTGTTACAAAAATCACCCCGGCACTAGCAAGGACGAACCGAGCTGGGTGTATCTCTGCTTTAAAAAAAGTAAGGTTAGGACGGCCGGGTCAGGGGTAGTGGTCATCCCTTCTTCCATCCATGAGTGGAAGGAGAAGTTTGTTTTCGTCGGTCCTTCGGAGGGAGAGAATTAGCCGGTGCCCACCAAATGGCACAGGGAGGATTGCCCACGGGTCAGGCAATCTAACGCCCCAGAGGCTGAGGTAGTAACGCAATGAGAGCCATCCCGGTGGTCCGATGTCCTGCTTTCCGAGCAGGTTTTGAGCTGTACGGGACTCAGTCCCGCGTGCTTCGGGGGTAAGTTAGGGTTTCGCCGATTAATTTAGGCTTGGCAAGATATTGCCGTTCCTATTGCTGACTTTTTTCTTCTGTTGTATTTTGCAGAGCCGATGGATCGTTCGAAGATCATGGCTTCCAAAGCGCGATGGAGGAAGGGCAGCGGTGCAAGCTCGTCCAAACCCGCATCTGGCGTGGTCCCCCGTCAAGCTCCTTCGGCCAAGGTCTCCGTGGCCCCTCCGGTCCCAGAGGAACGCCATAGCGGAGGGCAGAAACATGCCCGGGATCCGACGCCTCGGGCCTGGACAGAAGTGACGTCCTATGTCGAGTCTCCGCTCAAGAATCAAAAGAGAGTGGTTTCCCAGCCACCCCCGGCCGAGATACAGACACAGGAGGGAAACTTCTGCATCGAGATGCTTTCAGGGCTTTCTGTGGCCGACAGCTTGCTGGCGGACATGGAGAAGGTGGCGGGGGCCAAGATTCCCCGAGGCACCACGAAAGCCCAGGTGGCGGCTATAGCTCAGGAGTCCGTTCAGGTTGGTAATTTTCCAAAAATCCCCAAGTGTTTTTCCTCTGTTTAGCTTTTAAAAAAGGTTGGTGTTTTTCCGCAGGTCCTCCAGCATTGCGCCCTTCTTGCCACTATGGAGGCCGAAGAGGTGGCCTCGGCGATAAAAAAGGCCAGAGAGTCTTCCTCACGTGAGGAAGAGCTCCTCTCCAGGCTGAAAGAGGCGGAGGACAAAGTAGGTTCCCTGGACTCGAGGTTTGTCGCGGAGGGACTGACGGTTGCGAAGCTGAACAAGTCTCACCGGCTCCTGACCGAATCCAACCAAGTTATTCATGCCAAGATGGAGGAGGTCAACGGGCTCTATGACGCCATGAAGAGGCAGAGAGACTCATTCAAGAGGGATGCCTGGACGGCCCACAAAGCGGCGAAGCATGCTGAGGGCAGGGCGGGAAAGGCCGTGGAGAAGTACAAGGCTTCCAACCAATTTTATATCGATCTTGCCGACTCCGCAGCTGTCGAGTAGCACACCGCCCTCGAAGACGTCAAAGAAGTCATGCCTGGGTTCGCCGGATCAGGAGCTTCGTTCAAGATATCCCCTTACTGAAGAAGTGCTCTAAGGTGGCAGCGCCGAGCCGGCGGGAGGAGACGAGGCCCCTGGCGGAAGCGTAGAGCTTGCGGTCGTAATCGAGACTCCCGGTGGTGGCGCAGAACAGGGGGACGGCAAGGAGGTCCCGGCTGCGATGGTGGTTTGAAACCGCCGTCCGACCATTTTTTTTTAATTTCTGTAGCCTTCGGGCATTTGTAAAGTTGAGGAACTTATAATACCTTATACATAATTTTGAGATATAAATAAAGTATTTTTATCTCGACTTTGATGTGCTTGGCTGTAATACTTCCGTTCTTGTTTATTTACAAGTGTGGGTAGATCGGTGTCCCTCCTCCCTCGGAGTCGAGGTGGTGTAAGACAAGCGAACACCAAATATGAACATGAGTACAAATAGATCGGTGTACCTCCCCCCCAGAGTCGAGGTGACGTGGGACAAGAGAACACCAAATATGAACTCTAAGTACAAATAGATAAGCGACCCTCGGCTCTGAGTGTGGCAGGAAGCTACTCGGCCGCCTCGTGGTAAGGGCTTCGGGTCTGCAGCGTAGCCGGGAAGGAAGCTGCTCGCTATGGATGGGCCGGGAAGGAAGCTGCTCGCTGAGGATGGGCCGAGCAGGAAGCTATTCGGCCGCCTCGTGGTGAGGGCTTCGGGTCCGCAGCGTAGCCGGGCAGGAAGCTGCCCGTTGCGGATGGACCGAGCAGGAAGTTACTCGGCCGCCTCGTGGTGAGGGCTTAGCTAGAAACTAAGATAACTTTAGTTGACATAAAAAGAGTAATCTCATTATTCAAAAGAGTATAAGTTCATCTGTACAATTTAAACTTTTCAGCTTTATATGGCCATAGAAAGTCACATCCCCAGGAATCCTGGAGGCGGTAGGCTCCGCCGTGCTGTGTCTTAGTCACGAGGAAGGGATCGTCCCACTTTGGGGAAAACTGGGCAGGATCTCTTGGTCTTCAAACTCATTTCGACGCAGGACTAAGTCTCCTGCCTTGAAAGCTCGATGTTTAACCCCAGCGTTATAATATCGGGCGATCTATTGCTGATATCCAGCCATCCTTATTTTTGCCCGATCTCTCTTTTCCAATAAGATTTCTAGGTTGCTTCAAAGTGCTAAGACATTGGCCTCGTCGTCGAAATGTTCGACTCGATAGCTGAGAAGGCTTGCGGGGACCATTGCCTAGGTACCGTAGCAGAGGCTAAACGGGGCTTCCCCCGTAGGTGTTTTTCTCGACGTTCGCAATGCCCATAACACCTGTAGCAGTTTCTCGACCCAGCTGCCATGTCTTCCTTCCAGACGGGCTCTGAGGCCCCAGATGACACCTCGATTTGCTATTTCGGCTTGCCTGTTGCATTAGGAATGCGCGACCGTGGAGAACTTCATCAATATGTGATAGCTGCTGCAGAATCCTATGACTTTGTCATTTTCAAAGTTGGTTCCGTGGTTGGTGACGATGCATCTTGGGATTCCAAATCGGGCAATTATATTATTCTGCAGGAACTTCACCGTAGAGGTGGCATCCGATTTCCTGATCGGCATGGTTTCTACGCACTTCGTAAAGTAGTCTATGGCGACAAGGATGCATTTGTGTCCACCCATGCCAGTGGGGAGTTGGCCGACCATATCCATCCCCCACTACGCGAATGGCCAAGGGGAACTTAGTGGCGTTAACTCGGTAGCGGGCAGCCGAGGAACGCTGCCAAAGAGTTGGCAGGTCTTGCACTTTCTGACAATCTTTTCCATGTCTTGGTGTACAGTTGGCCAGTAGTACCCCTACAACAGTGTCTTTTGAACTAGACTGCGAACCCTTTGTTGTGCTCCTCCGACCCCTTCATGTATCTATCGGAGAACGTAATCTGCTTCATCGGGATCGACGCATCAGAGTAGAGGTTGGTTGTACGACTTTTTGTACAAATTTCCTTTGCTCCACACGAAGTGGCAAGCCTTTATTCGGAGCCGGCGTGCCTTAATCCAGTCCTCGAGGAGTACTCCGTCCTTGAGGAACTCCACTATAGGTTTTCTTCAATTCGGGACATCCTCTTGAGTAGTGTAGATCCAGTGTACCACCTCTCTATCTTCGATGCTGGGTCGTGGCAGGACTTCGAAGAGGATGTTTCTCTGGTGATTGGCCGAATAAGAAGAGACGAGTTTGCTTAGCGTGTCGGCCTCTACGTTCATGCTCCTGGGAATCTGTTCTACTTGGACCTCGTCGAAGTTTCTCCGAAGTCTTTTTACCTCCGCTGGGTATTTCATCATCAGGGGCCCCGGGCTTCAAAACGTCCGGTCACCTGGTCGACGACTATTGCGGAGTCGCTGCGGATCCTGATCATCTTTAGCCCCACCCCGGAGGCGATTTGTAGCCCGGCCAATAAGACTTCATATTATGCTGCGTTGTTCGACGCCTTGAAGCCAAGCCTCAGAGAGTACTCTATCTCTGCTTCATTTGGACCATGGATGATCAACCCGGCCCCACTCCTTTCCTCCGTGGAGGAGACGTCCACATATAGTACCCAGTCCGGAACCAGGCCGAACGTCTCCTCGACTGAGGGTCGTGGGTCAGGGCTTCACGCCGGCACTTCTTCTTTATTGGGAATGGTGCATTTGACCACGAAATCGATTAGGGCCTGTGCTTTGATAGCTTGCCTTAGTCGGTACCGGATGTCGAATTGGGATAACTCCCATCTCCATTTCTCTAAGCGGCCCGACGATTCGGGGGAACCGGGATATTCCCCAAGGGTCGTTCAGTGAGAACAATGATCGTGTGAGCCTGGAAATAGTGTCGGAGCTTCCTAGAGGTGACGACGAGCACCAAGACTATTTTTTCTATGGCCGGGTATCTGGTCTCTGTGTCCTTGAAAACATGGCTGACGTAGTATACTGGTCTTTTTATTCCTTCGGATTCTCTGATGGGTATGGAGCCGGCAGCCTGGTCGGAGACATATAGATACAGTAACAGCTCGTCTCTCTCAGCTGGTCTGGTGAGAAGACGGGGGGTCGCCATATCTGCCTTGAGCTGCTCGAAAACGACTTGGTACTCCTCGGACCACTCTAACCCGGGGATCTTCCTTATGCTTTTGAAGAAAGGCAGACACTTTTCTCTTGATCTGGACATGAAGTGACTCAAAGCAGCCACTCTGCTCGTAAGCCGCATGATATCAACATTACTTTTGGGCGTTGCCATGTCAATGATGGCTCTAATCTTCTCTGCGTTTGCTCGATTCCCCGGTGGGTGACCATGAATCTAAGGAATTTTCCGCCCGTGACGCCGAATGCACACTTGGCTGGATTTAGTTTCATTTTGTACTTTCGCAGGACATCGAATGTTTTGTCGAGGTCTGCGGTGTGTTTGGCTAACAGGATGTATTTCACGAGCATGTCATTGACATAAACTTCCATATTTCTCCCAATCTGCGGTTTGAACAGCTTGTTGACCAGTCGCTGGTATGTTGCCCCCGCATTTTTTAGGCCAAAGGGAATTACCCTGTAGCAGTAGACTCCTCGATCGGTAGTGAACGCAGTCAGCTCTTCGTTAGTCGGATTCATCTGGATTCGATTATAACCGGAAAAGGCATCCATGAAGCTCAACAACTCGTGACCGGCCGAGCTGTCGACTAACCGATCTATCCGATAGAGTGGGTATTTGTCTTTGGGGGTAGGCTTTGTTTAGATCGTTGAAATCGACGCACATGCGCCATTTCCCGTTTTCCTTCTTGACCATGACGACATTTGCTAACCAAGATGAGTAGTCCCGGTTTCTGATGAAGTTGACCGCAACCAGTCGGTCCACCTTCTCCTCTATTGCTTTCTGTTTCGCTGGCACGAAACTTCTTTTCTTTTATCGGACCGGCCGGGCTTTCGAGTCGACCCCGAGCTTGTAGGAGATCACCTTAGGGTCAATCCGGGGCATGTCCGCGGGAATCCAAGCGAACACGTCGGAGTTGTTCTGAAGGAACTGGATCAGGATATCCCGAGCATCCCCTGTCAAAAGTGAGCCGATTTGGATAGTTCGGCTATCGTCTCCTTCCTCGAGAGGAACCTCTAATAAAGCCTCCACTGGGAACCGCGAATCTCGTTTTTGTCGTCGCGCGTATTTAGAGGTTCCCGAGGTTCGCATACATCTTCAAAAATGTCAACTTCTTTCTCCTCGTGGAACGTCGAGGAGAGACAGACCCTGGCAGTTTGTTGGTCTCCGTAGGCCTGGCCTATCCCCCTATTGTCTATAGGGAACTTGAGCGTGAGCTGATAGGTTGATATTTGAACCTGGAGGGCGTTTGGTGTAGGGCGATCTAGGAGGATGTTATAAGACGAAACGATCCTGGCAACGAGAATATTCACCGATATGGTTGCATTCTTCCTGTTTCCCCAATATTGAGAGGGAGGGTGATCGACCCCTCGGCCAAGATGGAATGGTTTATAAACCCGGAGTGGACATTAGAGGTCGGTTGGAGGTCGGACGAGTTTAATCCCATACGCTGGAAGCAGTCGTAAAACAAGATATCCGCTGAGCTCCCCGAGTCAACTAGGATTCTCCGGACTACGTCTCGGTTTACCCGGGCTACTATCACAAGGGGATCATTGTGCGGGAGCGATATGCCGTGAAGGTTCTCGTCGGTGAAGGTGATTAGATCGTATTTCTTTCACTTCTTGTAGGGGGATCACTTAAGGACATGACCGGCCGAAAACAGCAGGTGTCCTCGTTGCTTGGAGTGGAACCAATAGAGATGACTATGATCTGCCCGACCGTCAATTCTCCGGGAGGAGGTTGGTTCGCTTGCTCCCGATCTGCCTGCCATTTGTCGTGTAGGTACTTTTCTAAGTGACCGGAGTGGATCAACTCCTCGATGTAGTCGCGGAGCTGTTTGCAGTTCTCAGTCGGGTGTCTCTGTGATCGATGGAAGGCACAGTACGGGCCGTGGTGTCGCTTGCCCGGCCTCTGAGTCTCTGGCGGGAGTTTTTAAAATCTCTCGTCTTTAGCCTCCTCTAGCAGCTCGGCTTGAGAGACGTTGAGGGGAGTGTACTCCTGAAACCTCGGAGAATAAGGTTTCGAACGGTCGGCTTTTTTCTTCTCTTCCATGTCCCGTATCTTTCGGTCCGTTCAGTCTCCGCGAGGTAGGTTGGAATTCGAGACTCCGGCCTCACCCGACCGCCTATGATCACTGATTGGGAGATTTTCTCTTCATCCGAGGGTTTACTTCTGATTCGAGTTGGATTTCCCGCTTGGTCCAGACTTTTAGCTCGGCCGTGGTGTTGGGCTGTGCTACTGCGAAAGAGGGGAGCCACTCTCTGTACCTAAGACCCGTCCTCAAGGCGATGATAACCATTTGCTCGGGTTCTTCCAGAAGGGTATTATAGAAGTGAGTGACGTAACTCTTGAAAGATTCCTTGTCTTCACTCTTGATGGTAAACAGGTAGTTGACCATCCTTTTCTGTCGTCAGTTACCGACGAAGTGACCGAGGAACTGAGTCGCCAGCTCGTCAAAGGTCGAGATCGAGAAAGGCGCATGGCCGTGGAACCAATCTCGGCCATCCCGGATGAGGGTAGTGGGGAAGGCTCAGCACTGAGCCGCGTCTGAGTTGTCTTGGAAGCTCATGCCTACCGTAAATGCATCCAAGTGGTCTTTCGGTTCAGACTTCCCATCGAAGAGGGCCACCTTGGGTGGTTTGTTCCGAGACAAGACCCGCTCGCTTAGTAATTGCTCTATGAAGGGCATTGTGAGCGAATCTGCGGAGCACTTTGCTACTCCGCCGGCTAAACGGGTAGCTTGCCGCATATCTTCAATTTTCGTCTCGAGGGCATCGATTCGCTGATGGTACCCCAAGGATTCTCCGTAATCGGAGCGCCTGCTGTCTCTGCTTTGGGCTTGCGCGATAGAGTGGTTTTGGCATCGCTCTATCACGTTTCTCAGGTCCTTGGGGGAACCTTTTGTGGTCGGTCCTGAGGTGAGCCACGTGCGTGGCCTCTATGGATATGGGGACGCCGGTCTCTCCTGGAATCAGGCGACCTGACCAACGTCTCCTCAGGGAGCGAGAGAGAGCGACGAGAGTTGAAGCGATAGCCTGGTCTCTCCTGAGATCTCGGTTTCGAACTATCCGGTGCCTAACGAGTCATGGAATCATTCCTTGTATGGGGGTCGTGACTGCCGGAATCGGCACGCCGGTGTTCGGTGACATCGAGATGGGCGTGAGCGAGGTCGAAGGTCTGAAGGCACCCCTCCATCGCCCTATGCACGCCGTTGTTCTGGGGAGTGGGGACATCGGTTTGGCGGGCATGGCCGGCTGTTTGAATACAAGCGAGCATGTCTACTATCGCCGTGAGCCTGTCGATCTGTGCAGATAAGGCATTGACGATGTTCGGAGGTGGAGTAGAACCGCTCCCGTCTCCGTTGTGGAGGACGGGACGAATTGTGCTGGGATCATTGCGGTTATCGCTGGCCATTGAATCGAAGGCGGAAGATCAACTTTTTGGGTGGAAAAGCTATTCGTTCCCATAGACGGCGTCAACTGATGGAGGTCAGAATCTCCCTCAGATATTGTCCTCCATCAATCTTTTTGCCACCGGGACTGAACGGCTGAGATTTTTTTGTGGAAGATTGAGCGTGTGGATCTCAATGGGTTGTTGTTGACGCCAATCTACCTGCAAATGAAGTCCCGGGATGGAAAACCACCGTAGGACCCTCCGACGATCAAGTAAGTACCGATAAGTAATTGGGCAGAGTAGCGGCGTATTAGGAATGAGTTCGACGTACTTGAATCGTCTGAAAGAGGGGTTTATATAGGGGTCACATTGGAGCGAGCCGATGCGAGATTGTCGCCGTCCGTTTCACCCTTGTGTCATGTTCGCATTGATAGCGGGATACGTCCATTAATCATGAGATACGCTCATTAATGGCGAGATATGCTAGCATGGGCTGCGGTACGTGGAGCGGTGGAGATCTCGTCGTGGCGAGATACATTGAACCGTTACGGGGGCGCTCGTGCTCCGTGATCCCGGCTAGACGGGGAAGCTGAGGAAGCTCAGCTTGGAGACGAGCGAAGAGGCTGAGAAAACTCAGCTCGGAGACGAGCAAAGAAGCTGAGAAATCTCAGCTGTAGGATAGCTCAGAGACGAGCTATTGGCTGGTTGCTAGGCGAATAGGAAATGTACTAATGGGAGGCCTCCCAAAGGTCGGATAATACCTCGGAGATGATGTGCCAAAGAATGTCCCCTTCGCATGGTACTTACTCCATCTCCGTAGCCCCCAGGAATTGGCAAGCTTACGTAGATGACACGTCACCTGCTACGCTTCGTAATCTGGGGAATTCCCGCTTACGATCATCATCACTAGTGATAGCAACGATGAGCAATGTTTTAAATTTCGGATGTCGGTGTCGTTTTGGCATAAAGATTTTGATGTCGGATATCGAATATTATGAAATATTGGGTGGTTTTATCAAATATCGGATTCTACATTTTTGTAATATAAACGTCATTTATATAACTTATTTTTTAAAATATTAACTTATGCGGATTTTTAGTTTTATTAAATTTATATCTTTCTCGATAGCTCAGTGGTAGAGCGGTCGCCGGTCGCCTATTAATTACTTAATGTATAAAGCCCAAAACCCAAAACCCATAAGAAAATTACCCAAAAAAATTCTCCACATATCGGACAATGTCGGGTAAAACGGCGACATCACGAAATGTTAGCCGACATTTACCAAATATCGCTAACCGAAATAATTATACAAATATGTACCGTTTTCTTCCTAAAACCAACATGTCGTCGACATTTTGGGGACGTCGGATGACTTTTAAAACACTGACGGGGAGAGCTCTAAGAAGAGGAGGCCCACGTCGGAGCTTCTATGCTTTGACTGTGGGAAGAGAGGGCACTTCAGTGCCCAGTGCAAGAAGGGTGAGACCTGCATCTCATGCAACAAGGTGGGTCATCGCTCCTTCCAGCGCCATGAGAGTAAGACGAACCCCTAACTAGGGTTGCTTGGCATAACAAGCTTGCTGCAATAAGGGTGAATGATGAAATGCGGAGGAAAGAGCAAGAGCTTATCGAGGAATGAGAGGTGGTTACTTACTGTATGGAAATCCAACGAAGGAAGATCTGCTTAAGTCTCCAGTCAAGACATTCGATGATCTGGACACGACGAGGTGGGTGTACAAGAAGGAAAGGAGGGGTTTCTTATCAAATTCAAGAACCCATAAGCTCTATACTCCAGCTCGAAGATAGAAGGTATTCCACTGAACACGTTTGGCATCAAATCAAGCGTTGGGAGGAGAGGAGAACAGAGAGAAGAGTCCGCCCGTGGGAAGGATGGATGTTGATCAAAGGCCTACCATTTCATTATTGGGAGGAGATGGTGTTCCGTGAAGGCTTAAGGAATTTGCCTTCCTTTTGGAAATAGATCAAACTAGAAGGGCGAGGAAGGGAGATTGCGCGAGAGTAAGGATAGGGTGTGGTTCTCGTGGGGATATACCTAAGATCCTACAAACATTGGTCGACTTTGTTTGGTTCGACGTGAGAATTGAGTTGGAGCTGAAAAGCAAAAACGACAAAGGAAAGGAGGTGCTGTTTAAGAAAGATGAAGATGGAAAGAGAGGCCGGAAAAAGCAAGGAATTCTCAAAAAAACATATACTAGGGTTTCAGTCAAGGAGGCCAGAGGTGGGAGACGACCGCACGCAGCTGTCATGCGGAGACAACCGCAAAGGAGTCACATGCGGAGAATGTACGGCGCCCATGACTAACAGACACGTGTCACTACTTTCACAGAGGAAAAGAAGCGAAGGCGTGATGGGTAACGTGTCGAGGTTGGAGTCCAGTATGAGGAAGACTTTCGAGGCCTGTAGCAGCTCGCATGTGAGCCCATTGCCAAGTACCAAGGACAAAGAGGAGACATTTGCTAGTTCAAAAGATGTGGCATTGGTCAAAGGGAAGGGTCTGTTGGAAGCTAGAGATACAGAGGTGTTGGTATCTGATACTGGTCACCAAAGTAGTAATGAGTCCCGTGTGAAAGGAAGCAGGTCAAAACTTGAAGAAAAAATATCTGAGGGGCTCATAAAGTTTCTTGACAATTGGTTTTCAAAAAAATTTAGGCTAGGACATATGGGTCCATCGGATTTAGTCTTTAAAGAAGCCTAGGAAGGTCGGCCCAGTCTAATGAGAGGAGATGATATTTCGAGGGTAAATGGCCTGGAGGATGAAGTCTGTTAATTTAGAAGCAGGTCACTTTAGAACTGGGAAAGAAAATAAAGAGGAGCTTCATGGTAGAATGGGAGCAAGGGTGGACTGAGGAAAGCTGATTTTAGTTGACAACCTAGTATCCTTAGCCGGTGAAGTGGAGAGGATTATGCCTTCAGATATACGGGAGCTTGTTGAAGGTGGGGAAGAAGGGGAATGGAAGCCATAAGGAGGAATCAAAGACACGGTGAAAAAATCTTACACATTGATTGACTTATTGCATAAGCCTCAAAGAGGAAGGATTACATGCGCAAGGCATGTATGGAGGTAAATCCAATTTCATTTTTTGGTTCAATTCCAGATGAATCTTTATTCATGTTAGCAAATGTATTGGGGGTTTGTTTGGGCGATTCAGAAAATGAGATCAACCTAAATTTAGCATACCTTAGAGAGTTAGATGACAATGGGGAGGAGATAGAAAAGAGAGAAGAATAAGGACATGAGTCGTGTTAAGAAGAGAAGGGAGTGTTTTTTCTTTATGAATTACACATCTTGGAATGTTAGGGGTATGGGTTGCCCGAGAAGCGTAGAATGATCAGGCAAGTCTTATATAAAAATTCTGTAGTTGTTGCATGTTTACCAGAATCCAAGTTGTCGGACCTTGATGGTAGGATTCTTGATAGTATGGAGGCACCACGAGGATTTCTTTGGAGAAAGAAAAATTCGGATGGTACGTCAGGAGACATGTTGATAGGGGTTAATCAATATGCTTTCCCTATCATTGATGGGTGGGTAGGGCGATTTTCTCTGTCGGCCGGTTGTGGTCCAGAGAGTTGACGGTGAGAGTCGTAAGACTATCACAGCCGTGTATGGTCACAATCGTAAGGAGAAAAGAACTCTATTCTTCGAGGAAATACGGTTATTAGCCATTATGTGGCAATACTCGTGGGTGGTGGGTAGGGATTTTAATGTCATTAGATTTAGTGATGAGCGTAGAAGGGGGATGAAAGGGAGAGTAGAAAATTCAACTCTTTGGTTAATGAGTTGGATATGGTGGACATGGTCAACCCAGATCGTAGGTTCACTTGGTCTAATCATCAAGAAACACCTTGTCAAGCACGCCTTAATAGAATCCTTGTCTCAGTGAACTAGGAAGTTATCTAGTCGCTTACGCTCACAAGATCTTTGGATCGACTAACGTAAGATCACATTCATCTTATTTGAATTCTGGTGAGAATCAAAGGATGTGGAGGAAGGAGTTTAGATTTAAGATGATGTGGTTGGAGGAACCATCGGTAATTGTTCAAGTTACCAATTGCTGGACCAACCACATCCAGAGAAGTAATAAGTCGGCTGCAGCAACTTTGGTCACAAAGCTGGCTCACTTGAGAAAGTGTCTGAGAAGTTAGGCCAAAGAGAAGTTTGAAAACATTAAAACTCAAAAAGAAGGAATAATGTCCGATATTGAAAGTCTAAAATGAAAGGAAGAAGCCAATGATTTGTTGCATGAATAGTGGATTAGGCTACAAACGATCTTCAATGAAATTCAAACCATATCTAAAAAGGAAGAGATTATGTGGAGACGGAGATCAAGGATACACTTGTTATAAGAAGGGGATCAGAACATGACTTTCTTCCACAAGATCACAAATGGTAGGAAAAGAAGAAGTCAAATCTACCGAATGAAGATTGGCGGGTCTGGTGTGGAGGACGTTGAGACCATTAGGGGACATGTGAAAGAGTCGTTCGTAAGACTTTTCATGGCAACGGCGGGTGGCAGACTCGTGGGGGGGAAGCGATGTGTGGAAAGAGGAATATTGTCTAGGGATTGCATAAAAAACGCGTTGGAAGAGAAGTTCTCAGAGGAGGAGATCAAACTTGCCGTCTTTAGTCTTAGTTTAGATAAAGCCTCGGGGCCGGACGGGTTTCCAATGTTCTTTTATCAGAAGTTTTGGGACCTCGTGAGCTGCGATATTTTTGAACTGGTGAACTAATGGTATGAGGGCCGCGGCGAGCCATATTGGTTTAATTATGCTAGGATAGTGCTGATACCGAAGAAGGAAGGGGCAGAGACGTTAGAAGACTATATGCCTATTAGTCTTCTTAATGGGATATTAAAGAGTGTTAGTAAGTTAATGGCGACAAGATTAAGGAGGGTTCTTTAGAATCTAGTGGGAGAATACCAAACCAGCTTTATTCCGAAGAGGTCATTCTTGGAAGGGGTGGCCATTGCATAAGAGATATCGCAAAATTGTAAAACAAGAAACAATAATCAGTTTATGCTTAAGTTGGATTTCGAGAAGACGTACAATACAGTAGATTGGAGATGCTTAATGGAAACCTTGCTGCCAAGAGGCTTTGGGGAAAGATGGTGTGGCTAGACGAAGGAATGGTTAGTGAGCGCAAAGCTATCGGTAACAGTCAACGGAGAATATTCTAATCATTTCAGGTGTAGAAGGGGACTACACCAGGGTGACACCCTCTCTCCGCTCATGTTTACTTTAGTGGCTAAGGGTTTGAATAAGATGATACAAGACCTCCAACGTGAAGGGATTATTAAGGGCTAGGTAACCCATCCCCGGCCATGGTTAATCTCCAATATACGGATGATACTCTTCTTTTTGGGGTAAGGGGATGAAGCAATCATCATGAAGAACCAACTTCTTATGTTTGAAGCCTCATTAGGACTGAAGATCAACTATCACAAGAGTGCTATCATAATGTTTGGAAGACCGAAGGAGGGGGACGATGAGCTTGTCGACATTTTTGGATGTAAGGTAGAACAATTTCCGATTAGATACCTAGGCCTACCATTCCGACCAGGCAAAATATCCAAACATGATTGGATGCTGATTATCGATAGAATGAAAAGGAGAATGGAAGGGTGGAAATGCAGATTAATGTCTATTGGGGGAAGGGTGACTTTGATTAATGCGGTGTTGACTACAATTTCTTTAAGGGGGGAAAATTGTAACGCTTTAGAAAATCGTTTAGGTTAATTATATGTTAATTAGCGTTTTAACATGTGCTTTGCTACTAAACCAAGTTATAATTATTTTTCTTATAGACTTAAATAAAACTATTTTAACTATGTAAATGCTTGTTTTATTGGTATATATTAATTATCTATTTAACCACTTGTTCACCTAATTATTTTCCTTAATTATTAATTACAAAAATTATTTTAAACTTACACTTATACACTAATTAAATGTTAATCACAAATTAACAATAGGCTAAACAAGTTTAAGTAACCATGACACCTAATCACATTTTGTTAACTTGCACTTTTATTTCTACATGTAGCATGGTTCTAGAATTTTGTAGAAAGGAAAAATAAAATAAAATAGAAAAAAAAAGAGGTATGGTGCATTAAATGGGTATGGGGGGAGTTTTGACACACACACACACACACACCCACACACCCACTCTCTCTTTCTCTCCCCTAGCTTGCTCGGCCACAAGCCAGCAGCTTCCCCCCTCCTCCATTTCTTCTTTTCTTCTCATTTCAAACCTCATTTTCTCATCAAAATCAACAATAAAATCAACACGCATCCTAGTAAAAATCTTCACAAAATTCCTTGTTCAAATCTTAGCTTGGTTGTTGGCTCAAGTCTCCATTTTGTTAGCATGTTTGGATCTCTTTCCAAACCATCTTGAGGTATAAACTTACTCTAATTGTTACTTTGTTAATACTTGTTCTAATCTAATTTTAATTAAGTCTTAATATGGTTTTAATTGAAAGTTAGAGTTTTAAAGAGAAGGGCTTGGTTAAAAAAAAATTAATTAAAGTTTATATTACTTGATTATGGTAGCAGTGTATAGTTTAACATCTTAAGACCTTGCAAAATCTAATCTAGTTGTTAACTTGCTAATCTTTACTTTTAATTGTCCTAATTAAATGTTCATGCAAACTAATTTCATGATTGGTGTGTAAAAAGGTGAGATTAAAATTTAGTTAATAATTGTGTGGCCTAATTAAGATATTAAGTGAAATTTGTGGTCACTAGGTTTGCTAAAACACCTAGTTTCGCACTAAAATACCTTTTGTTTGGTTACTAGGTTTTTAGAATAATTAGGTTTTAATTAAGTTTTAGGTTGTGATGATCTACGACCTATTTTCCTAAATTCTAGTGCGATGTGAATGCGCGATTAGTGTGATTAAATTCTAGTTGTGGTGTTTGCTACGCATAGCAACCCCTAGTTGTGGTTGTGGTGATGTCGCGCGCGCGTTTTGTGCACCAAGTGCATGCGCGTCTAGTTAGTGCGCGTTAGTTATTTCGTACCGTCTTGACTTCACGTCTATTTAAATGGTTAACCTCATATATACTTATTGTGCGATTCTAGGATCGGTTGCGGAGACGTCGGACGCGGCGCGGAAAGAAAAGGCTGTGATTGGATCAGATTAGCCGAGGCGTCCCGGTGAGTAGATGTACACATCTATGGAGGGATCGTCTGGATGGCGCAAGGAGCCCGATAGTTAGGATTATCAGTAGTTCTTGTATTCGTATGCATAGTCTCCAATCATTCATATCATGGCATTGTATCTTCTTACATAAGATATTATTACTTAAGACACTTGCACCATTACCATTGGTTCATGCCGCACGTGCACTATTTTATGCGAACACACACGCCATTTGTAATTGCTATGTCACGAACACTATAGAACTTGCTAAAATTGGTATTTGTGCATTTGCATCATGTATTATGTGTAGACTTTTAGTTGTATTCTCATCTTCTTAGGATGTATATACAGGATTGTTAGCAATATACCTCATCGCATCATCATTCATACATAGCTTCTAGTCATGCATCGCATTGTATATTATCGTATCATGGACATCCATCATTACCGACATGTTTATATATTGTGATTTTTCTTGGAGATTTCAATATTTATGAGATTTCTGGATTTTGGGGAAAACCGCAAGAATTTTATAAACCTATTATCATTTTAAAAGAATGCAAGTTGTGGTTTTCTCGTGATATGATGTGTATGGTGTCCACCATGAGTTTTCCTGATTTGAGTTGGTTTTCGAGACCCGATTTGAGGAGTAGGATGAACCGTCTCGGGTACATGGTGGACCAGGTATGGTACCCCAGGGCGAGAGTGTTTTTATGGGGATGGCGATGAGCCTGGCAGGGGCGTATTATCTACCGGTGATGTCTGGCGTGGCGGATATCCGGAGGATACCGACCGCAGTCGTGAGTTTTGATGATATGGGCCGATCCGGACTGACAGAGCCCTAGATATTGAGGATATTGTGTCGATGATTGACACGTACTTTTCTGTCGATTTCACTGATGATATTCTAGTTTTATTATGCAAAAGTTTTACTGAGATAAGGACACAAATCTTCTCATATCAGATATATCTGGATTTCGTGTTGATTATCCATGCCTGTTGCATTCATACTAGTGCATCACATCATGTTGGTATATGTAGGTTGTGATGCATTTGCGTGCATGCTTACGATGGCCTTATTAGATGTTACTTACTACTCACGAGTTGGCAACCCACCCCCGTTGTGTCACAGTATCTTGCAGGTCTGACCCGTCAGCACAGTAGTGGTGGATGTACTTTCTCTTTTTGCTTCATTAGCATTGACTCGCGGTTTGCTCTTAGGTGGGTTGCAAGGATATTTTGTTCCCACTTTGTGTATTATTATTGTATCTAGTATACTCCATCTACCTTATCTACCGTTCTTCACCAGTTGTATGTTAGACTTAGATGGTGAGCTTGTGAGATTTATATGTATTCTATTTCTGGTGTCGATACTCACTTGAGCCGACGTGGTGTTTTCTTATTTCTTGTTTTCAGATTCTTATCTCATATTATGATGATATATATTGCATGTGGTTGTGATTCCGCCATTGGCGAAGAGCTAGCTCCTGTTTGGGGATGCCTTTATTCATTACTTATGCATATTTTTGCATTGTACCCGTTTAGGGCCAGTATTTACAATCTGCCGAAATTTTCGGAAAAATTTGATGCTTTTAAAATGTTTGATGTGACCTTATTTTGTTAAAATCACTTTCTTTAAAACAAGTTTTCCTTCACTCTTTTTATATAACGGTATAGATTTCTGGGCTTTGGCTTACTTAGATTACGTTACGCCTCTGGAAGTTGCGTAATTTAAGTGCCAGTCACATTCCATACATTCGGGTCGTGACAATATGTCGGAAGTGGAGTTAACACCGACATCTTCTTTTAAACCTCTAAAATTCCACTTTTTCTTACATATTCTTCATGCATATTCTTACACCATACTTGTTAACATAAAACCAATGTTTAAAACCAACTTTTAATCAAAAATATCATGCAAAAATAATATTAAATCAACATTTACATTAAAATACCATGAACTTTACATATCACATTTAAGTATGTTGTTAATATTTTACCTTTAGAAAACCTCACAGGGTAATGACCTACCCTTCACAAACACACATGGTTCCATATCACGATACTCTTTGAACGTATTTTTATGGCAAATACAATATATTACATTAAAATACCTTTTACTATAAAAAAAACAGGTTTCTTTTGAATGGTATTTCAAAACCCTTTGCAAATATGCCTCAACAACCCTTTTTAGGAGACCCGCTATTGGATGGTGCGGATTATCGCACATCCTTGAGCTAGTAGAGCGAGATGCAGACCTCCTAGAGCATTCGGTCTCGAAAGTTTTTTAATACGGTTGTTAAGAAAAATGCAATTTTCTACTTAAATAAAAATTAATTTTTATAATTATATAAATATTAAAAAATCCATATATTTTCAAAAATATAATAATCTTATATTTTTTTCAAATTAAAGAATTACAGGTTTCATTAACATGCCAACAAAAGTCAAGTTTTACAATAAAATACCATGAACTTTCCAAGCTAAAAGCTATTATCACTAAAATACCTCAAATCCCTAAAATTCACATCCATGGAAACCCTAAATAATATAAACAATTTCTCGAGTTATTCTAAAACTATATATTAAAAATATTTTTCATAAAACCACCTCGAGTTATATAAAAGTATATTTAAAGACTTTAGTAAATATAGGTTTATGCGGGATCAATTCTTTTGAGCCCCGGAGAACCGGAGAAAGTGAGTGCTTACCTATTTAAGGTAGAAAACTTAACGGTGTTATCAATGGTAATTGTCTTAGAAAAAGACATAAATCCTGTCGTCCATGTGCAGCAGTTACCAATAACTCCCGAACCTAACTCAGGATCTAAATCAGTTATAAGTGTCTGACTCAAGTCTGAGTCTAAATCAAACTTGAATCTAAACTCAAACCAGAAACCAATTCAAATATGAATCCAAACTCTAACATTTATACTTGAACATGAACCTGAATATCAAACCTGAATACAAGACTTGACTTGACCGAAGCATGGCTATAACTTAATATGACTACAAAGCTTACATTCTGAACCTGACTACTTGAACAACTTGTATCCATGGTTTCGGCAAGACTTGTAAATATAATCTATACAATACATTACGGGGTTAACGGGGTAGATTGGTACGGAATGTATAGCGTGGCACGAGATGATCACTAAAAGATACCTACATGAACTCTCATGCCGTTGTCCCATGGGTTTTGACGGGGCCTTATACTACATGTTACCATAGTCCACGGGGAAAGATGGACTTCTCTCGTATACACAAATACCTTCTGTACCAAGCTACAAACAATTACGTTAGAATAGCAATCTTATACCTGTACATCTTACCCGTTAAATTCTTATTATTTGCTATATTCCTTTCTTTATTTTGGAACTTACCGAGTGCTAGTTCGCTGACGATATTCCTGTCTATTTCTTTCTTTGGAATGTTCTTCAGGAGGACAGGACTCTCTCGAGATAAAGCCTAGCCAGGAGGACATGGACCGGCTCACTTCCCAGCAGGACTTCTAGCTTCTTATACTTACTTTTCTTTTGGTAAGCCACTATTTAGGCATTGCTTTATATTATTGTTCTTTCTTTTTTAAAGCAATTGTATTGTAAAGATGAATGTTAATAAAAGTTGCTGTTCATTTTATATCTCTTATCAATTCTTATGCATTTTATGCATATATTGCTTAATTATGTCTAACGTATTTATTTCTTAGTAAATACGTTGCAGGCTTACCATGTCACCACTTCCGTGCACTGGGAAGCGGGGTGTGATAGGTTTTGTTGGCAGCCCATGCAGGTCAGTTCTGCATGGAATCCTAAGTAATATATCACAAGAATAATAAGAATCAGCAACTATACATTCTTTACATTTCAAATTTCTGGAATCTATCCTAATCTTTCTTTTTCTATCAAGCTCATGGATTCTCCCAACAACACGAGTACCAACGTCAATGGAAACACTCCACCTCTTACTCTACCACCACCACCTACCGTTGGAGTTCCCATCAATGAGCAAACGGTACTTCTTGAGGCGATCAAGAGTCTCTTGAAGTGTCAGCAGCAGTGAATTGCTATCCTCATTCACCGCCCAGAGGTCAAGGCACCCGGAATCAAACAATTCTGGGCACTACACCCGAAATATTTTTCTGGGAAAGAGAGCCCACTAAAGGCAGAGGAATGGGCTCAGTCTATCGAAGATGATTTGGCGGCAGCATAAGTGCTAGAGATTGCTCGGGTGAGAGTTGCAAAGCTGTAACTAACAGATAACGCCAGAGACTGGTGGAAGGCTGAAGAAAGCCGTCTCGCCCAACCGATCGAATGGAAGACCTTTCGTGATATGTTCGACGCGAAATACTTCCCTGATACTGCCCGTTTCGACATGGAACATCAGTTCATCCACTTACAACAAGGCTCGATGTGTAACAAATCCATGGATGAATACGATGTTGAGTTTACCATGTTTAGCAGGTAAGATATTGTCTCAATATTCAATTTCCTGATATCACATACTACACTGCTAACACAAGGTCGTAACAGATTCGCGGCACAACTGATTCCAACTGCTGAGATCCGGGCACGAAGATTTCATCATGGGTTGGACCCGGAAATCCAAGCCGCACCCGCTACAGGGGATTTCCCAACCCATGATCTTGCTTTGAAGGCTGCCCGACGTTATGAGGCAGTGGTGAAGAAGAAGGGAAAACCTTAGATTGCCGGTGTAAAACGCCCTGCCACTCAAATGACAGGAGGAACCTCTTCCAGGCCAACTTTTTCACCCAGAAGACCGGGAGTAATATTTAATCGGCCCAGTCCAGACTTTTGCTTCTACAGCTAAAGGAACGGACACATGGCGAAAGACCGCAGGCGTGCAAATGGACTGTGTTTGGTTTGTGGCGCATCCACTCATGCCATTGGAGCATGTCCATATCGTCTCAACCCAGCTCCAGCACCTAGAACCGCGATCACAGTTCCGCGGCGGCCAGCTATTCAAGCTCCTGCACCTCGTTTAGCTCTACCTGCTCCACCTCCACGTGGACCTCCTGCACAGCATCCTCGTCAATTTCACCAGGCACAGAGGAACATGCCTCAAGGGTAGAGAAACATGCCCCAGGGACAGAGAAATGTACTTCCAGCAAGCAAGAATGTATCCTGACGTCAGGGTTTCACCATGACAATTGAGGAAGCCGAGGCTACTGGTCAAGTTATCACTGGTAATTCCCAATCCTTTCATCTTTTCAATCTTTATATATCTCTACATTTTTCCTGTATCTAAAACCAACCTCACACAACTTAATTACTATACTAGTAGCCACCCTTCCTGCACTCGCACTGTTCGACATTGGAGCGTCACACTGCTTCATGTCCCAACGATTTGTGAGAACACATGCGATTCCCGTGAAGCCACTCATTTCAAGCTGGAATGTCAGTTCCGGGAATGGAGTATTGAAGGCAACTATGGGATTTGATCAGTGTTCAGTTGTAGTTTGCGGACGAAAATTCTACTCAAATTTCAAAGTACTGGACATCCCAAACTTCGATGTGTGTTGGGAATGGACTGGCTGGGATTTTTCTATGCTACAATTGACTGCCGTCAAAGGAGGGTAGTATCTGGATACCAGATCACCCAGTCTTCTATTTCAAGAGTGGAGACAGAACGTTGGAGCCAGGAATATTCTGTGCTAAACTAAAGAATGCATAAGTTTTTACTCTACCGACGGAAGAAGAAAAGCCTGAGGTAGTTCGAGAGTTCGAGGATGTGTTCCCTGATGATATAACAGGTTTGCCTCCCGATCGAGCTCTTGAATTCAGCATTAATTTACTACCGGGTGCACAACCGGTAATCAAAGCTCCATACCGGTTAAGTCCAGAAGGATTGAAGTAGATCCGTACTCAGTTGGACGAACATCTGAAGAAAGGTTGGATTCGTCCCAGTACTTCAAGTTGGGGATCACCAGTTTTACTTGAAAAGAACAAAGAAGGTTCATACAGAATGTATGTAGATTACCGAGCTCTGAACGAAGTGACGATCAAGAACAAGTATCCACTACCACGCATCGATGACCTTTTCAATCAGCTAAGTAGATCTTATGTATTTTCGAAGCTAGATCTTCGTTCGGGTTATCATCAGGTGAAGATCAAAGAGTCTGATATTCCGAAGACAGCATTTAGGACTCACTATGGTCATTACGAATATCTTGTGATGCCATTTGGAGTGACCAATGCACCTACTATATTAATGAATCTGATGAACAATGTTTTCTGAGAGTATTTAGACAGGTTCAGGTCTTGATGGAAACTCATATAAATCCTAAAGACCATTGGAGATCATCCCACCCCAGAAGGGTGCGGGTATGACTCATAGGGGCTCCAAATTGAGCCTAACCTCAAGTAAAAAGCGTCATGACAAATACCTAACGCTTGTTCTTCCAACGGCAATATGACCTAAGAAGATTACTTTAGGACGTCTTGTCCAGCCTCAGAAGGGATCAGAGACACGACAGTCGCAGGGATACTCGAACAGCGGCTTAAAGACCGCATATCGAGGAATACATCAGCCAACGCGATGGTATCACGAACTAAAACCCTAGTACCACAAACCTAACGGACCTCTATCAAAAAAGAGGGTTATCTATATTTCACGTTAAGATACACCTGCGAGATCCACTCGACTAGTCTCGACTCGTAGGGAAAAACATCTTTATGAGACCATCACGGCTCATGAGGGTGAAAAGCCTTAGGCAACAGGGATATCAACCTGTTTCCTAAGCACCGTGGCCCTACAAGTAGATCCAAACTGACCCTTGTATACTATCCACGAGCCACATTCTCCAAAGTCGCATACCGATGAGGAGGAGAAGCCACTTACGATTACTCTCGACTCATAAGGGATAATTCTCTTATGAGATCCTTACGACTCTCAAGAGAAAACGCACTTAGGAATCCTCACGACTTCTAAGGAGAAAATACACCTACGAGATCTTCTCGACTCGAAGGGAGAAATATCTTTATGAGACCCTCACGGCTCATAAAGTTGAAAAGCTTTAGACGGCAGATCTAAACCTGTTACCTAAGCTATCGTTACCCTACAAGCAGGTCCAAACTGTAGGGAGAAATACATCGATTTATATTGGCAAAGACCGATTACTTCTCTAAGTGGGCAGAAGCAGTACCACTAAGGGAGGTGAAGACAGAGAATATCCTCCATTTCTTCAGAACCCATGTCATCTATCGGTTCGGCACTCCGCGACGAATAATCTCGGATAATGGGCCAGCTCATAGAAGTCATAAAATCAGCCGCTTCGCACAGCAATATAAAATAGATTGGAGATACTCTTCAGTCTATAATTGTCAGGCCAACGGTCTAGCTGAACCTTTCAATAAGACCTTGATAAAGATTATAAAAAGGACAGTGTCCAGAAACAAAAAAGACTGGCACGAAAGGCTGCATGAAGATCTCTGGGCATACCGAATAACGTTCAAGACGACTACAAATACAACACCATACGCATTGGTGTTTGGCACGGAAGCAGTGCTTCCATTGGAGATAGAACTCCCCTCTCTACGAGTAGGGTTCGATACGAGCTGACATATGAAGAAAATGCTCATCTTCGGTTTGAAGAGCTCGATGCCCTCGACAAAACGCGCCTTATAGCACAGCAAAATCTGGAGGCCTATAAGGCAAGGATGACACGGTCATACGAAAAACTGACCAGGCCGAGAACATTTCGCCAAGGCGAACTCGTGCTAGTCGTCAAAAGACCAATGATCCCCAATCGTGCAAAACGGGGGAAATTTGAGCCAAACTATGAAGGCATGTACATCATAGACAAAGTCTACCAAGGTGGAGCCTACCTGCTCATGGACATGCATGGCGAAAGACCCTTCCGGCCAATAAACGGCCGATTCCTCAAAAAGTATTATGCCTAATAAGTCATGACTTAGGTCAATGATAGATGATGACGCTTGTGTCCGCTCTCTATATTCCTGAGTCAGAACTCTGAGAATAGTATCCAAAAAGCTCCGTCGCCTCAAACATGGCGATATTGGATCGAGATGTCCCTAAACTAATAATGGACTGAGATATCCCTAAACTAGTAAAGGACCGAGATGTCCCTAAAACTAACATTCCGCCTCAAAAATGGCGATAACGGACCGACATGTCCTTAAACTAAAATTCGTCCCCAAAATGGGAATGATGGACCGAAATGTTCTTAAACTAAAATTCATCCCCAAAATGGGAATGATGAACCGAAACGTCCATAAACTAACGGGTTCCCCCAAAACACAGGAATAATGGACCAAAAAGTTCTTAAACTAAAAATTCACCTCAAACATGACGATAATGGACCGAAACGTCCCTAAACTAGTGTGTTACCTCAAACAGGGTGCATCGCCCAAAAAACGGCGAAATCCTCCCTTGAGATCTATATTGCAATCGAAGTCTCAACGGCGAGGGTTGCAACTCAAGTCCTACCGGCTACATAGCTACTTCAGCGATGAAGCCACCCCCAAGTTCCACCGGCAAACAGATGGGTCACCTGCGGCGAAACTATTTTCGAGAACTCCATCGTTCGCAAAAAAACGGTACGTCCATAAACGAAATGGGCACGGAAGAAAACCTGAAAGGATTCCGTGAGTAAAAACAGCAGGACTGCCGGCGAGTTTTGCGAAAACCCGAAAGGGAGCAATCTCGTAAAATAAAAAAAATATTATTATGTGCACTTGTAAGGTCCTTTCGACTTTGCCTAGAGAAAATACATGTGTGAGATCTTTATGACTCACAAAGGACAAACACACTTAGGAATCCTCACGATTCCTAAGTAGAAATTACACTTACGAAATCCTCACGACTCGTAAGAAGAATTCTCCCCTATGAGACCCTCACAGCTCGTAGGATTCAAAAGCCTTAAGCTACAGGGATCTAAACCTGTTCTTAAGCCGTCATATTCCCCTAATGTTGCCCTACATGCGGTCCTATATTAACCCTTGTATACAATCCACAGGTATAAATAAATGTATCCCCCACAGAGTTCCATCTATGGTGAGAAATACCCCCATATGGTGAACAACACTTATGAGTCCTCTCGACTTACAAGAAGAAAATACTCTTGTAAGATCCTTACAACTTATAAGAGAAAACGCACTTAGCGGTCCTCATGATTCATAAGGAGAAAATACACCTACGAGATCCTCACGACTCATAGGGAGAAATACCTTTATGAGACCCTTACGGCTCATAAAGTCAAAAACCTTAGTCAACTGGATCTTAACCCTGTTTGCTAAGTCACCATTGTTCAAATCAATAAGGACAAATGATGATTCGCTCCTGGCAATATCCCAGTTGTAGCGATGATGATGCCTAAACATGCGTCAAACCTCAAGTTCTCTCACGACAGATGATGATTCACTCCTAGCAATATTCCAGTGGTAGCGATGCTGATACCAAGATTAGTATCAGATTTCAAATCCCCAACTCAAAAAAAATGAAACAGCCGAAATGTTTGGCCAACTCGCAAAAAAAAATAAAGAGCAAAAGAAAATAAAAAAAGGACATAGCCGAAATATTTGGGCAACTCACAATATAAAATAGCGAGTAAAAAAAATTAAGAAAAAAGACATAGCTGAAATGATTGGGCACCGCGATAAATAGCCGAAATGATTGGGCGATCACGACTTTCACGATATGAAAAGCTGAAAGGATAGAGTATAGCGCAAAGAAACAAAAAAAAATGAAAAAGAAACTTTTATGCCCTGCAAGTAGGTCCATATTGACTCTTGTATACAATCCATGAGCACAAATGAAAAAAAGGGAACCATATTTTCCCACCACGCTTCGTCAAAAAGAGCTCCAAGTATTGACGGTTCATATACAACCTAGAGACTGTTCCGGCGTTCCTTCTCATTCCGGCAGGATGCAGACGCTACGCTATCATCAAAAAAGAAAGACCCAGGGGTCAAATCAAAAATGGAGTGATGGCAAAATACTAACTCCAAGTCTTGACGGTTCACATACAACCTAGAGACTATCCTGGCGTTCCTTCTCATTCCGGCAGGATGCAGACACTATGCTACCATCAAAAAAGAAAGACCCAAGGGTCAAAGAAAAAATGGAGTAATGGCAAAATCCTAGCTCCAAATCTTAATGGTTCATATACATCTTAAAGACTATCCCGGCATCCCCCCATTTCAGCAGGATGCGGGCGCGACAATCAAATGAAATTGGAATAATGGCATATTCCTAGCTCGGAGCTTCAATTGCAATACATACAGCACAGAGGTCCTACAGATATCTATCCTACTTCAGCAAAGAATCGGCGCGACATCGTCGAAGAAAAAAATGAAGTGACGGCATATTCCTAGCTTCGGGTCTTGACGACAACTCATATAAATCCTAACGACCGTTGGAGATCATCCCACCCCAGAAGGGTACGGTCATGACTCATCGGGGCTCCAAATTGAGCCTAACCTCAAGTAAAAAGCGTCATGGCAAATACCTAACGCTTGTTCTTCGAACGATAATATGACCTAAGAAGATTACTTGAAGACGTCTTGTCCAGCCTCAGAAGGGATCAGAGACACGACAGTCGCGAGGCTACTCGAACAGCGGCTTAAAGACTGTGTATCGAGGAATATATCAGCCAACGCGACGGTACCACAAACTAAAACCCTAGTACCACAAACCTAATGGACCCCAATCAAAAAAGAGGGTTATCTATATTTCACGTTAGGATACACCTGCAAAATCCTCTCGACTCGTCTCGACTCGTAGGGAAAAACATCTTTATGAGACCATCACGGCTCATGATGGTGAAAAGCCTTAGGTAACGGGGATATCAACATGTTTCCTAAGCACTGTGGCCCTACAAGTAGGTCCGAACTGACTCTTTTATATTATCCACAGGCCACATTCTCCAAAGTCGCATACCGATAAGGAGGAGAAGCCACTTACAAGTCCTCTCGACTCATAAGGGAAAATTCTCTTATAAGATCCTTACGACTCTCAAGAGAAAACGCACTTAGGAGTCCTCACAACTTCTAAGGAGAAAATACACCTACGAGATCCTCTCGACTTGTAGGGAGAAAGATCTTTATAAGACCCTCACGGCTCATAAAGTTGAAAAGCCTTAGACGACATATCTAAACCTGTTGCCTAAGCCATCGTTGCCCTACAAGTAGGTCCAAACTGACTCTTGTATAATATCTATGGGCCACATTCACCAAAGTTACATGCCACTGAAATGAAGAAGCTACTTACGGGTCCTCACGACTCGTAAGGAAAAAATACCCGAGTGAGATCCTTATGACTCACGGAGGCGATGATCACTTAGGAATCCTCACGATTTCTAGGGAGAATATGCACCTATGAGATCCTCATGACTCATAAGGAGAAAAACCTTCTTGAGACCTTTACGACTCATGAAGATGAAAAAGCCTTAGGCTACAAGGATCCCAAACTTGTCTCATAAGCCATCAATTCTATGGTCACGCATAACTTTGCACTACTTCACCCACGTACATACTTATATGGGGCAAAGTGGTGGGGGGCATTTGTTCCGGCCAAAAATTTTGGCTCAAAACTTGCTGTTCCCTTATAAGAATAAAGGAAAACCTCCACATGTTAAACACATGCATCCACATAAAAAGCATGTAGGTACCGTCTCAGATAAGATTAAATCCTTGAGCGCCTCACGTGTTTCTCACATAAGCGCCAGCACCAGCTTCTGTTAGGATTAAATCCTATTGTGGCGTCTTACGTGGAACATACGTGAGCGCCGGCGTGCAAAGCACGAGAGTGGCTATTTATAAAAGAATTAAATTCTTAGGTGGCGCCCACATGCATAGCACGTGCGCGTCAGCGTCCAAATTAAAGAGAGTAGAATTAAATTCTACATGGGGATAGTTCCCGAAAAACTGGGATACTCTCTCTGTTAAACAGAGCCGTTGGATCAAAGATCCAATGGAGATGACAAATCATCAAAATATAGAATTAAATTCTATTTGGAGAAAATATCTCCAAAATCTTTCTGATACTCTCGGTTGGATCAAAGATCCAATGATTGAATTAAATTCTATTTTGGGAATATATTTCTCCAATTTTTCTAAACAAAGAAACATTATACTCTGTTAAACAGAGCACCCTTGGATTAAAGATCCAACGGTGATTATAAAATCACCAATTAAACCATCTGATAGAATAAAATTCTATCTTAGGAAAATATTTCCTAATCTTGTTAAACAAACAAGAAATCTCCACTCAATAAAACAAAGAGCCCTTGGATTAAAAATCCAATGGTGATTAAAAAATCACCGTTTGACAGAAATATACGGATTTGGGATGATCCATGCCCAATGGACGACGACATAAATTAGTCTCCGTATACAATCCACGGGCAACCAAAATAAATAAAATAAACACACGACACGAAGTGAACTACCTGAGCAGAAGAAAGTGGTTATCGCAACACGGTTGTTGGGGTCAAAAATTACACCCGGTTGACCAAGTCAAAATCAAAGTCAACCCCAAACCAAGTGGGCCCAAGCCCAGGTCAGAAGGACCAGCACCACGACAAAAAGAATGAAGCCATAAATTGGTTTAATGTAATTCTTTTATATATAGAGAGAGAGATAAATGTATGTAAAATAGGCAAAAAGCCAAAATTTTATAAACCCCATGGTTTATGTGCAAAAAGAGATAAGCACATATTGCATGGGGTGGCACAAGTGCCATTTGGCAAAGCTCAAGGAGCTATATGTAAAGTGTGTAGCTTATAAAAGCAAATATGATGAAAAAATCAAGAAGAACTTTTTCATTCTCTCAAATTCTAGGGTTTGTGTCTCCTTCTCCTTCCTCAAGGTTCTAAACGCTCTTTCTTTTTTTTGAATTAAATCAAGAGTTCAATCCCTTTTTTTCCAAAAAGAAGCTATTTTTACCATAAAACCCTTAAAGGGGAACTCAGATCTTTCATCAAATCCCAAATGGGAGATTTTTTGAGTTTCACCCCTCTTTTTCTTCAAGATCCAGCTAATGGAGAGGAGGAAGAAGAAGACCCTTTTCCAAAAATCCCATTTCGGGAAGATCCAAGGCTCAAAAGAAGATCCAGTACTAAAGGGGAGAAGAAAGGGGGGCCCTCTGACCATCTTCAAAGATTTGTAGGAGTTTGACTCCATTCAAGATTTTTTGGAGTCTAACTCCATAAACAAAACCATTTTTAGGAGTTTAACCCCAAATCTATACATAATCCCTGTCAAGAGTTCAACTCCAAAGCCTCTTGGGAGATCAATTCCCAGCCCAGGGGCTAAGCCCCTTTTCCGTTGGTGTTATGAGGGTCTGTAATGCGCCCTACAGATTGGGGTAAGCCCAGGGGCTAATCCCAGGGGCTAAGCCTACCCTAGACAGGGGGAATCTGTAACGCGCCTGACAAGCGTGTGTGTATTCCTATCTCAATAGGATGACGAAAAACACCCTACAGATTCTGGCACGCCCGGTGGGACCATTCTCTTCTCCCATATCTTGGGTCAAGCGTTCATGCGAACTCATTTAACATATATACCGACGTTTGTACTGAAGTAATGTTCCTTTCGTGCAGCAATCAACTTTCAACGACGATGTCTCCCATGATGAATTCAGCTGCCAACGTGACCCCAATCTCATACGTGGTCAAGATCAATGCTCGTGTGGTTCTCCCTGTCAATCTCAGCCGGCAATAGGAGGAGCCACCCCGTCAATTTGGTTCGGTCGTCATCTACCCAGCTGGAAGCGCTCATCTGGTGGAGGTCCTGACAAACTAAGCGGCCAAACCAACCTCAAGGGGCAGTAGGCCGAACGTCATGGTCGCCAGAGCATCCTACCCCAAATGCAAATCTGTATTCGAACGGCTCTCCATTGTTCCAACTGGGGGCAAGACCGTCAACACCAATGGGGTCACAAAGCAGCTCCAGCAAGCTAAGACGTTGCCCTTGACGATTGAGCGAGCAGGCATATTCTCTGGACTCTCTGTCAGTCGGTCTACGACGTCGTCCTGAAGGGCCGAAGCTTGCCAAGTGCTCAAACAGAAAGGTTAAGAAAGAAGCGGCTCAGGCATCGAGCCAACAAAAGGGTCAGGACTTCGGCCAAGTGGAATCTTGTGAAGTTCTAAGAGCATAGTCACCCCGCGACGATGGTTGAGTCGGCTATAAAAGTCAGCAATTCTTTCGAACCGCTGAAGTGGGTTCAGAAAAACGCCATGACCGCTAGAATCAAGGAGACAGCAGTCCGAACGATGTTATAAAGAGACGTGTCCCAGCCCCAACAGAGAAAGCATGACACTGTCTCTTCAAGAGTCTATCAGGCGCTCTGTGCCCCGCGAAAGCATTGGGGCAAATACAGAAAAGAAGCGTCGACACTACTCAAGAAGTCGGTCAGGCCAGCCGTCTTTAATCAATTGTCCGTTACCAAAACAGAAGAGCCACGACAGCGGTCCACAAAATCAGCTACCAATAATGAAAGGACGACCGGATATATTATCCACACGGTCTATATGGCGGGCACGCGCCCTAGCAACAACCTTCGCAGCAAAAGCAAGGATGAGGCCATCACATCCCAAGCCCAATCTGGCTTGAATGTGGTTGCCGCTTCCCAAGATCAGACGCCTCCGCTGGATGATGAAACCCTCTCAATGAGGTCGATAGGAAGAAAGACCCCTCAGTCCATGTGGAGTCAAGCTCGGACAGCGAGGAAGAGCTTACTTTCCGCCCTAGGACCGCAGAGCAAGAGCTGCTTCAAGAGCTTCGAAAATAGCTCAGGAGCAAAGATAAAGAGATGGCCAAGCTCTATTCAAAAATTGATGACCTAACGAACGTTGTGATGCAGCTCACGGCTAAAATTGCTCGGGCGCCTCCCAATCAAGCACAAGTCTATACTTATGAGCCGGGTGATGACAACCCGAAACAACCGATGTCTGTCCCCTTGGGTCCAAGATTGGGCGAGCCGCACGAAAGCCGACCACATTCCGCTTCTGAGTACGCCTTGGCCCCAGATAGTACCATCCCTCTAACACAAGATTGGATAATGGATTTGGTCACCAGCAAGGTTAAAACATTGGTGGCTGAAGCCGAAGATCAGAAAGAAATTGGCAGTAGTGGGCGGTCATATCCCGCACAGTACGATCTGATCAAGTTCCCCAGCGGCTACGTCATTCCTAAGTTCGGAAGATTTGACGGGACGGGACACGCAAATCAGCACATCGCCCACTTTAAAGCGTTATGCGGAAATACAGGGGGCTATGATGCGCTTCTTTTTCGTCAGGTTGTCAACAGCCTGACTGGTGTCGCTTTCGAATGGTACGCAAGTATACCAGACGGGCCCATCACTACTTTCGCCTAAATGGAGTCTCTGTTTCGGCAAAGATTCATGAGTGTTAGTGACAAAATCTCCATCGCTGACCTCATGAGAACCAAGCTGGGGAAAAACAAAAGCAACACGGACTTTATTGCCCGATGGCGCAACCTGACTGTCAAGTGCGAACCGTCGCTAGAGCAGGACCAGTCCGTCGGCCTCCTCATTGGGAACCTCAGCAATTGGATGGTCTCATTCTTATGTACAGCAGGCCTCAAGCCGTTTCAGGAGCTGACCAAGAAAGTCCAAATGCTGGAACGCTCAAAGCAAGAGTCTACCCCAGATTCTCAAAGAGACAAGACTTGGAAGAGCAGGAGGGACGACAACTGTAGAAGCGGTAATTCCAGCAATATCAATGACTTCAATGCGTTCGATAATGAAGACAAGCGAAAGGCTGGCCAATCCAAAACCAACCGGTCTCAAAAGCCAGTGCTGGGAGGAGAAGGGCCTTCCCTAGAAGAGAAAAAGAACAAGGTTTACTCTTTCAAGAGGTATAAGGTCCGAAAGATATTCAAAGATGCCCTGAACAACGGTCTATAATTGCCAGAGTCGAAAAGACCTCACGAAGCAAAAATGACCGACAATCCTCTATATTGCCCATACTATCGAGTAGTGAGCCATGCGATCGAGGATTGCTATATCTTCAAAGACTGGGTCGAGAAGCAGTACAAGACTGGAGAAATCGAGCTGTCCAAGAGTGTGTTGGTGAACAATCAAGTTGCAACCACCAACTTTATACAGACAGAAGCTAAACCCTTCTGGGAGCAGACAGCTGAACCCGCTGCCCTGAGAAATGAAACCGACTCACCGCAGCCTCCGTGGAGTATGCACATATCTAATAAGATGAAGAAGATGCAAAAGCTACTTCGGAAAAAGCCCAGGACAGAATGGGAAGGGCAGAAGAAGCCCACCATTCCAGCTGCCAATTCGGCTTAATCAGGATCAAAATCCAAAAAGCTCGAGAAGAAGAAAAGTGCGGCTCGACGCGAAAAAGAGTCTGCAGGAAGATCGACCATTCAAAAATATATCAATTCCCTCGAAGACTATGAACAAAAGGAAATAACTCTAATTCAATTGAAGGAGTTCTTCCCTATAGAAGCAACTGAAATTCTGGAGGAGCTAGAAGAAGACTCCAATGAAGAGATCCCTATAGTGACCTGGTACGCCATCCATCCTGGCAGCGACTCTGAAGAGGAGCTTGTTTATCGCCGAAAACAGAGACGGAACCAGGATGGTTCTTCTTGCCTGAATTTGGGGCATATGCTATTTGGATTTATCCGTCCACCTCTCCAAAGATACCAAGTTGATTTATGGCACTGTGTATCGGAGGTTTGGACGGATGCGGCCATTGTAGCAGACTTCGTCAGATTCCCCCTCGTTTGTGAGGGGTTTTTGATTGTGGGGACGCTCTTCCCTGCAGGCGCAAGCCCCTGCGCTTAATTACGTTACCGCATCGCAATAACCACTTTCTCCTGCTCCAGAAGTTCACTTCGTGTCGTGTGCGTTTGTTTTATTTTTGATTGCCCGTGGATTGTATATGAAGACTAATTTATGTTGTCTCCCGTAGGGCGTGGATTAGTTCAAATCCGTATATTCTTATATTTGGGTTTGGTTTAATTTAAGGATCGTTAATCTCGTTTGAGATTAAAATCAACTTAAATGTTTGTTAAGGATGCGTTAATCCGATTTTAGACTAAGATCTACTTAACAAGATTTTAGGATCATTTAAATCCAACAAAAGAGCAACTGGGCTCTTTTATGTTAGTTTAAGGACGTTACGGTCCGCTGTTAGTTTAAGGACATTTCGGTCCGTAGCTAGTTTAAGGACGTTGCGGTCCGTAGCGGTTTGGGAGTGCACCAAAGAGTTGTTGGTTGTCGGGACCCACCACCTCTCTGGAGACGTTGAAGAATTACAACGACATGTATCAGAGGTGTGAGGAGATGTACCCATGAACCAATTTCCGTATTGAGGGGAGGTGTGAGATGAATATCCTGTCAGAAGATCAGTGGTCGTGTTTGGGGCTAAGACCAACTTGGAAAATAATGAGCACATGGGCTCGGTTGATCTGAATTAGGGATCTTGTCAACTTGGGCTCAGCCCACTCAGTCTTTGTCATTTAAATAAAGTGCTAAACACTTGCTTGGGCTCAGTCCCCTTTCTGTGCGAACAATGCTGGGCATTTATATAGGTTTTGACGCTCACACTTTACTTTACTTTTCCCCCTTTTTTGTTTTTTATTGAGTGTTAAACAATCTTTATGGCGCCCACATGCGGAGCACGTGAGGCGCTTGGTGCTAAGCGCTGGGCGTTAGGCGCTGTCTAATTAGTACCGAGCGCTTTATGTTGAATAGCGCCCACGTGAGGGGCACATGAGACGCTTGGCACTGAGCGTCAACCACTGAGTGCTAGGCACTCCTTATTGAGTAGCGCCCACATGAGGGGCACGTGAGGCGCTTGGCACTGAGCGTCAACCACTGAGTGCTAGGCACTCCTTATTGAATAGTGCCCACGCGAGGGGCACGTGAGGCGCTTGGCGCTAGGTTTTCTTCGTATATTCTGTTCTGAAGAGTTCAATTCTCTGTTCTTTTCTGGATCTTTGATCCCCAAGAACAAGTTCACCCCAATGAGAATTAAATTATCATTTGTGAGAGACTTGTCTCATGGATCTTAGATTCAGAGAAAGAACTAAGTTCTTTTATAAGGGTTAAACCCTTGGACATGCAGATGAGATGCTCTGATCTCTATTATTTTTATTTACCTCGAAGAAAGGTATTCTTCTTTCTTCCCTCTTAAATCTTTCTTCTTGCTTACTCTCTCCTTTTGTTTGAAGTTTATGGGGGGGGTTCTCTGTACAAGACTTGAAGTCTTGGGTCATTTATATAGTAGAGGAAAGTTTGTTGATTTAATTAAAGAAATCTCTCATTGAGTGATCTTTAATTGATTTGGGGATTTTATCCACCGTTGGATTTTTGATCCAAGGACTTCTGTTTTACAGAAGATATCTTTCTTGTTTTTAACAAGATTAGGGAAATATTTTCCATACATAATTTATTCTGCAGATAGGTGATTTTTAATCACCGTTGGATTTTTAATCTAACGGTGCTCTATTTTACAGAGAGTAATCTTTCTTGTTTATAAAGATTTGAGGAATATTTCCTCAGCAGAATTTAATTCTGCATTTTGATGATTTATCACCTCCATTGGATTTTTGATCCAATGGCTCTGTCTAACAGAGAGCTTTTAGTTCTGGCGCTGGTGCCCTCGTGCGAGGCACGTAAGGCACTGCCTAAGAATTTTTAACTATTGGCGCTGGCGTCCTCGTGCGTGGCACGTGAGGCGCTGCCTCAGAGTTTTTAACTCTTGATGATGGCGCCCTCGTGCAGGGCACGTGAGGCGCTACCTTTCAAATTTTGAACAGAGCTTTGCTCTTTTATTGGGGGAAACAAATGCCCCCTTACCATTGCGCTCACGTGGCTCACACGTGAGTGCGGCGGTGGCAGGTTTTCCACCGTTGGATCTTCTTGAAAGTTGAATCGACTTCCTGTACTTATAAGTAGGGCCTTTGGCTCTTGAGATGACTACTGTTCATCTTCTCTTGTTCTTTTTTGAGAATTCAATTCTCCTTTCAGAGCTTAGATCTCTGCCCAAAGAAATCCTTTCTAGAGTTAAAACTCTGCCCCAAAATTTGGTAAGGATTATAATCTAACCCATGAACAGAGCTTTGCTCTTCTTATATCGTAGATCTTAAAATGTATTTTAGGGTTGCTTAACCCATTAATCAGAGCATTGCTCATCTTCCGTGAAGAACTCTTAGAATTTCTTGGATTTTCTTTCAGGATCTTAAAGATCTTGGGGTTTTGCCCTGTTAAAAAGCTTTGTTTTTTAGGGTTCTGTTAGATTATCCCATTGTTTTTACAGAGCATAGCTCTTAGAAATTTTTGGGGAATTTTATTCCCCTCTTAATTAAAATTGACAGATGTGAAATCTGTTTGCAGAGCACAGCTCCCGAGGGAGTTTAACTCCTTAGCCTAATGAGGTTTCTCATTAAATAAGAATACTTTTAGGATTCCATCCTTAATGAGTGACTGTCCCATCAATGATGGGACGCCACCTTAATTTTGTGGGCCCCCCTTTGTCCCTTTCTTCTGCATTGTAGTGCGATACACTTTTTAAGTACCAAGTGTCAGAGTTCAGAATATAGCGTTGATAACTAACCCTCGTCTCTCTTTGTGTAGGTACTATGGCTTCCGACTCTTCTTTCCCTTTTGTACGTTCAGAGAGCGCCATCGCCGACGCGCCCGTGGATCGGGAAGTCTTCGCGCTTATTAAAGATCGTGACCCGGAGCGAAAATCTCTTCACCAATGGGGGTCATGGTACAATCAGATTATCTAGGGCCGGCGCAGTTTTTCTTGTGCAGCGCCCTCAGAGCCCATTTCAGCAATTCAATACGCCGATTCGCCTCAAGTGAATTATGCTGTAGAAGAGCTCAATTGGACTTCGGAGGGTTGCTTTCAGCCTTCTATGGCATCAATACCCATACAGCCACCGATGGCTTTGGATATTTTGGGGCAGCGCTTATGTCAGGCCAGTCGTGCCCTTGGGGACAAGTCCATATGATAGGGTTAACTCCTCGCCAATCAGCCGGCTACCTGCAGTGGGCCCGGTATATCTTGTCGGCTAAGAAGTCACTGCTGCTGAAGCTTGGGCTATATCCTGCCATATATACTTCCCTCTTCCAATATCCCGCGCCTCATGTGTGGTGGGTTAAGGCTTTTCTGGAATAGTGGAACATCCCAACCCACACATTTCTTCTATCGGACCGGGAAGTCTCAATTTCCTTGGAAGAGTTTGCGGAAATTTCAGGCCTACCCGTCAGAGGGGAACATTACGAGGAAATACTTCCCCCTGATGAGTACATCTTTGCCACCAAATCAGTGGTAATGGGTCTCACTCCGGAGAATGCCATTCAACATCGGTTCCCGAGCCTAATCAAGGTGTTGAACATTTATGAGAGTCTGTTTTTAGAGTCTGGAGGGCACGGAGTCGGCTTCACAGATTTCATCGCCCGATTTCTTCGCCCAGAAGTCTTGTCAAAATAAGCCACGAAATTCGCCAAGCTTGATGACCCATTTGGTTTCGGTTTGGATAACCAGCCGACGGCGAAAGCGGATCTAAAAAATTTCTTTATTCCAGACACTCCAGTCGTCCCTTTTGCAGAACTTGCTGCTTCAAACGTCGATGAAGAGACGTTCTTTCTGGGGTTCATCGGCCTGTGATTGAGCTGGTTTGTGCTTCCGATGCACCCTCGCTACATGAGACCATCCGTTTTTTATCCGGCCCACCGCGTTGTCATAGGGACGCGTGTAGCCGTTGGGATTGCAGGGCTAGCTCATCTATATCATGTCCTGAGCTTAGCGGCCGATACTACTCAGCCAGGGGTAAAACCTGTACATCTTTCGTTGCACTACTTCACGTTCTGGGTCGAGATGCACGTGCTGGGTTCTTTCGGTGTTCATAAATGACCATGCTTCTATGACAGCTACAACTTTCCACGGGTCATGTATTTGGTTGACACTTCTGCGTTAGATCCGTCGCAGCGAAAGGCTTGACGGTTGGTCCTTCGCCCGCGTATAGTTGGGGATAGCATGACTTTTGTCGATAGAGTCTTAACTATCGACAAGGAATCTACTAAAGTGGTGCAACCGTTGCGTGACACTTTCAGAGAAGGGGCTTCCACATTGAAGGCTCGGAAAATCTTGCACTTGTATTCCATTAGGCCGGGCTTTTTAGTGTTCAGGAAAAACACCTCGGCATTGTTCATGAGGTATAATCTGCACCGCTTCGCTCAACAGTCGGGTTACAATCAAGGCGTTCCTCTCGAGGCATTCTTAGCCGAGCCGGTCGCTACGGAAGAAGGTATTCGCAGCGCGCTGCACCACATTATGCGACTAAATACGGGGTCCAATTTTCTCATCAGCGAGCCGAGTATGTGCCGAAAGCTTCGAACACTTACGTGGCGTGGTACCAGCATGCGACGGGTTCTGTTATCAGGGAAGAAAGGCGGTTATTCCTTGATCATAAGGATGCAGCCCCTGCTAGCAATCCATCTGTCCCCTTAAAGCGACGGACTGTCGTTCGTCCTTCCTTGAGGCAAATTACTACAGCCGTAGTCCCTCGAGTCTTCCCTGAGAGGCTTCAATCTGATGTTCGCATAACTGCGGTAGCCGTAGCATCCCCAGAATCTGGCGCTGGTACGGAAATTGGGACCCGCCGCCCGAAAATGCCTGTTAAGCGCAAGCTCTTGTCATCGGCCGCTGGCGTCCATTCACAGAAAAAGAAGAAGTCTCTATTTTCTGTCGATGTCGTATTCGGCCAGGAGCCACATGCTCCCTACAGCGAGGGTTTGTGCGAATACGGTACCAACGAGGGTTTGTTCGACAAGCCTGCGACCGATACTGATCTACTGGCTGTCCTCACAGCTTCCGAGCGACTGGCTCGCGAGGAAGCGGCATTGATCTCTATCGCGGAGTCAGGTATGCTGCGGTTATATTCTTCTGCGTCTATCCTTTTCTTATTATTATGCTTTTACTAACGCTCTCTTCATCAACAGGTATTTCTTCCGAAGAGGCTCTCGCGGCTTCCCTCAGGACGTTCGAGGAGGAAGAGAGGCACCGCTCTTCTTTGGGTCTTGGTATAACTTGCTTCATTACACCTTTATTCTTTTTATTCGTGCTCTGACCATCTCTTTCACCTTATTGCAGGGACTACCTCAACTCAGGTTATTCCAAGTGTAGTGCCGATCCCAAGTGGCGATGCAACAAAACTTCTAAAGCCAGCTACTATGGCCACGGCCATCCCAAAGTCACCGCAGGAGGCTTTGCTGAAGCATCCGATGATGGGCACCGTAGCGGCTCTGGAGGCAGAGCTCGGTTCGAACGACGACGTCCCCCTGTCGGAAGTCTTAAGGAGGTCAGTTCTCACTGCTCAGAATGACAGGAAGCGCAGGAAGCGTGCGGCGAGGGAACGCGATGCCGTTTTGTCTGCAAGTGCAGGCTCAAGCAGTATCCCGACTGCTGACACTCCTTCGGCAGATGTTCCCTCTGCCCTGTCCACAGCCTAAAGACAAGTTTCACGCGCGGCTCGGGAAGAAACTGGAAAGCTAATTCAAGGTAACGTAACACCCGGTCTTTTATTAAAACTCGGTCCTCGAATTCTGACATACGCATTTTCTTTTACGCAGGGCCAAGTCCTGGCGATGGTATGGCAGGTGAAATGCCGGCGATTACAGAGCTCGAAGTGGATACTCTTTCTCGGGAATCTGGGACTGTCCATACCGCTGCTCTTTCTCTCTGTGGCTCCTTGGTATCGGCGGGCGTCGCAAGCGTTACGACGGCCCTCGTCGAGTCAGGGGATGAGGCTATGGGCGCATAATCTATTCCTCCGATAGAGAGTGTAGAAGCTATTACATCTGGTGACGCTTCCGTCGTAGTTTTGGTCCACGATCTATCAGGTAGTCCTTGGGTTATTGTTTTCGGGTTTTTTTTCCAATCCCGTTCAGCCCTTCTGATGATATTTTGTTTGTCTTGAGCATAGGCGCGGTAAACCCTGAGGCTATGTCGTCTGATGAAGTGTCGTCGGTCGCTGCTCTGACGGTCGCTGTCCCCTCGCCTTCTTCTGTGCCCCCTCACATCTTAGAAGGTACGGGCTTCTCACTTATTTGTTTCACTGTGGATACAATCCTCCTTGTATTGACTGTATATTGTTGCGGCTCGGCAGGAGTGCTCTTTGACCATTTGTACCAGGTGTTAAGCCCACATTTTTCCTTTCAGTCGAAAATCGTTCCACCTTCTGGTATTGGTCAGTATATTCTTCGTTTAGTGTTCCCTCCTTTCTTTTATAAGTAGACTTATTGTTGCTAGGTCTTCTTTACATTGACCACAGTGTCACGGGTCGAAGGAGGAGACGAAAGAATAGCCGCGCCTCCGATACTCCCCGTTCTGCCGCCTGCAACAGCCTGTATGATAGATTCCATCCTTTGGGTGTTTTCTTTGTTTCCTAAGTTGAATTTTAGCCATAATTCATTTTGCAGTGATTACGCCTGGTCCAGTTCCTTTCGAGTCTCGCATTCCCATGCCCGTGGGGCCCTTTGCCAGACGTGTATCCTCCAGGGGCGCCGCGAATAGCCGGCGAACGTTAAGCGAGTTTATCGAAGATCTAGACGTCGAGGCCCTCTCTTCTGCTACGGACTTTGCCGCCGAAGTCAATCCAATGCTGGCGACGCTCGTGAACTTCTATAATGAAGATCAAGTCGGTTCTTGGGTTGATTATTGCAGGAAGATTGAGGCTTGCCTGCTGTTTATCACAGAAAACTGCATTTCAATACCACTCATTCATTATCTGTTTTGTTATATATCGGTACTATTAACCATTGTCTGCTCAGTAAATACAGATTATAGGTATCCGTGACACAATATTGGAAACACAATCAAAATCACGGATATAACATTTGTGAGCCGACACTGCAACCGGAACTGCAAACCGATCGTTATCCAAAGAGTTCTTTTTGCAACATGCATGTGTACACACTTTTTATCTAAAATGGTCCAACACATACAAGTGTGAACACCTTTTGTGATGCATGGACCATGGTGGGGCTGCCCATGGCACAAGTGGGCACATGTGGGGGACAAGAATGTTGAATGCAAAAAGTTGTGATGGATATAAAGCTACATGTTTCCCACCAAATTCCTGAATGCAGACCAGATTCATATAAACAAATCCAACAGCACCAGTGGAATTGTCGAGAGAACACATCATCACAGAACCAACACGAGCCCCAAACTCCTCAAGAAAATCGGCGACATCCCTCTAAATCCCGGCCCCACCGGTTTTTGCTTGCCCAATACTCCCCAATTTTCTTCTGTCCATCTCTTGCTGTCACATCGTCTTATTTTTATTACTTGTTTAATCTTATTTTGTGCCTATAAAAGCCAGATCAGTGAGCAAGGGAAGGGAGACACACTTGGATACACAATTCATTTCTTGCCATTTACTTATTTGTAATGTTGTTTTATTCTTTTCTTTTATCATTTCATTTGCTCTTTCTTTTTGTTGTTTTGATGGTTTGTAAATAATGGTGTTGTTAGGAAAAAGAATGGTAATGTAAGTTAAGGTTTTCTTTTCTCATTTTCTTTGCCCGATATTTACCAATTGAACTCTGCCTAAACCTTACGCAAGCGCTCCGTTAGGCACCCTATCCTACCATGGTATCGGTGATCCCTAACCGTGACCGGTTGCGTTCAGTTTGGCCGGAGGCGAAAGTCAAGAGACAAGAACGGACGGACAAGGGTCAATAAGCCAGATTTCATAAATACTGTGTTTAAACACCCTAATCCACGTTGTTGCCGATTGCTCTAGCTTCAATGGTCAAGCTCGTCTCAAAGGATTGAGTACGGATTTCACTAACTTACACTAACCTATCTATTCCTAACAAACATATACTTGCATATACAATACTTAAGTTAGAAACGAACCGTTCCGAACCTCGCATTAACTCGTCATAACAAGAACGCGAAACGCACCGTCTTCCTGCGGATGACCCGTACTCATCGCGGCTAGCAACACGCGACGCCGTCTTGATTGCGGTTAACTTTAGAACTTAAAATACATCGCGCCAAAAGGGCTTTAATCATCTGCATGAGCTTGAGCTCAAGCGTCTCGCTCCTGAGATGTCGGCTTCGAACTATTAGCGGGCTGCATGGGTCGAGCAGAGTGTTCCTTTTATTCGCCATTTTGAACAAGAGGCGGACCTGAGGCGAGAGCAATATGAGATGGCTTTCAGCGAATCCGTCCATTTGTGTGCCCAGGTTGAAGCGAATGCTGCGCAGCTAAAAGCTATTTTTGACAACCTCTAACGATGTATCTCGGATGGGTTGACGCTAAAGCGGAAGCTTGATTTCGTCGAGCGAGTCATGCAGGACCGCGAAGCTGCCAGGCAAGAAATCGCTGAAAAGCTTTCATCCTGTCTGCAGCAACAGAATCAAGTCGAAACGGAGTTGGCCGCCGTGGCAGAACGCGAGAAGATATTGAGGGGAGCGCGAGAGCGGCTTATCGATTTGTTGAAGACGCATCCTCCTTAATAACTGTTATCGGACCCCTTTTCTTGTACCGGCTGTGAACTTACGATTCAAGAATGTATCCATTTTGATGAAATGTATCTTGTATTCACTTGAATTCATGAATAAAAAAATATTTTTCTTCATACTGGCGTTTTTCTTTCTTTTGTTGTCTTGTCTTACCATAAAGTAGTTTATATACTCATTTAGGAGTTTGTTTAGTCTACCACACTTGGGTTTGTGGATATACTGGTCCTAACGTCACAACTAACCTCTGCTCTATATGACAGGGGTCTGCTAGGGTCTGTGGTACTATGGTTTTTGTCCGTCGTACTGTCGCATTGGCTGATGCATTCCCCGATACGCAGTCTTGCTGTTTGAGCAACCCTACGACCGTCATGTCTCTGATCCCTTCGGGTCTGGACAAGACGTCTTCAAATAATCTCCCAGGTCCTATTACCATCGGGAGAGCACATTCTTCCTAGAAATCATGAGGATTTCTAAGTGTTCATCGCCTCCGTGAGTCGTAAGGGTCTCACTCGGATATTCTTTCATTATGAATCGTGAGGACCCGTAAGTAGCTTCTTTATTTCAGTGGCAGGTAACTTTGGAAAATATGGCCCGTAGATAATCTATCTTGACCACCTTGCAGGGCAGTGATGACTTAGGAAATAGGTTTGGATCTGCCGCATGAGACTTTTCAACTTTATGAGCCGTGAGGGACTCATAAAGTCTTTTCTCCCTACGAGTCGAGAGGATCCCGCAGGTGTATTTTTTCCTTAGGAGTCGTGAGGACTCCTAAGTGCGTTTTCTCTTGAGAGTCGTAAGGATCTCACAAGAGAATTTTCTCCTTACAAGTCGAGAGGACTCGTAAGTATTTTTTTCCCTCCTTGTCGATATTCGATTTTGGAGAATATGGTCCGTAGATAGTATATACTAGTGTAAGTCTACGGTAGCGCCCCGGCAGTCTACAGACGCAAAATGCGGAACAAAAACTTTTTAACTGGCGCTATCGTATACTTTAACCTGGATCTGTCATTATTGCTAAACTAACAAACTGTAAAGAGAGTAGAAAGGTTATACCGAACGATCCGAGTCCTTCGTTCTTTAACCATCATCCCACGCTCCGTTGCGGCTGCTCCGATCTCGTCGATCTCCGATCTGCTCGTCCAGGTGGCACCACGTCAACGATTCTTTAAACGGGCTCCCGCCTCTGACTCAAGGAAACTCGGTCGTCAAGTTTGCTAAAAGAGACGACCAAAATTGATGTAGAGAATGTGTAGAAGACTTTGTCTCGTTACGTCCAAACCTATGGACGAACGGTTAATGAAGTTGCCAATTAAGTCGGGTGATGGAATGAAATGAGCAATGAAATTTCCATACACCCCAAAACTATCATAATCTTTTTACAATCATCAAATGAGAGTGTATGGGGAGGGGTCGGCCATCTTATAGGAGTTAGGGGGTGAGTGTAGGAGAGGGGGAGGTGACAACAAGGATAAATATCTAGTGTGAACACAAAATGTGAACACAAAGTATGAATACAATAAATGCACCATAAATGAACAAATGAGTCACAAGCCTTGTCACCACTTCTAGAAACTTCTAGAAGCATGACTCACTCTCATCCAAGAAAAGATCAATCCGTCTTTAACCGAATGTTAAAAGACGGCTGATAGAAAACTGGAAACTGGCAACTTCCTAAAGTGATCCCGAAACGAATTTCAGGATAACCCCGTAACTATATAAATATACCCGCATTTGTATTACGACCGAATACAAATGCAACAGAGACAAAGATATTATATCTACTCAATATAATACTCGGATCCGGCTTAAACTAAAGCCGACCAGTATCATCTGCCCGAAATCTGACACGTGCGTAAACGCACGTGCATTTTTCGAACCCTGCCATAAAACCATACGGCCTCTACAACGTTTTGCCCGAACTTGGGAAACTGTCTGTGGGGGACTCTAATGACTCGTCAGTATCCTGGCAGTGGGTTTAACCACAAACCGTCAGCGGCACTAGCTATGCGTAACGGCTGCCCATGGACTGACCTCAAGGGAGGCCGATGAGCGAACTCATCCGGAAACCCTACTGAGCCTAACAGTGACAATGTATATACAGTCCGGTCCGTTCGTCTATGAGTATCGCATATCTGCCTAGAGGGCTAGTAACGTCAGACCCCCAATAGCAGTATAAGTCGTGTCGGAGTGTAGCCCAATAACACCCTGAGATACTACTGGAGTACCTACCAGTAAATCTCCTGCCACGGCCGTGGGCTTTGTGTAATGGCTCTCCTAGACACAGCACGATCTCGCCCCCAATACCGGGAGAGACAAATCCCCTGCCGATCCGCTCACGTGCCTCCATATGGCTCGGGACTGTACCCAAAAACTACCTGTTTGCACGACTCCTTTGAGCCGTGGTAGGATAGAAATCAAAGCACAGTGGGAACTCACACGAGACAAATGACGACCTCAGGTCGATGAACTAACCTGTACATATGTCACCAGGGAACTGCTATCTGACGATAGGTATAATACCAACTAGCAGGTTCCCGGCGAGTCCTGTCCGGTGTACTCATAACCCAATGAGCACCTGTATATATCTTAGGTGATCCAACTGACACCAGTGGCTTGTGAGACCGGCCACCGCCCCTCGTCGGGGTCTCGACTGTATACACTAGTCTACTCTGGAGTATCGATGCCCTGTCTCGAAACTCCCACGACTAGGGACCACAATTAAGGATATGCGTATAAACTACCCAACTCTTACGTATATGATCGCCATCATACTGTTGGTAGTAAAGAAATATCCTAAGGGCTCTATCAAAGTGTAACATGTAATCAGTCACCTGAACATGTACACGACTGATAAAGGCAAACCAGATAGCATACTATCATCTCGAGTAAGACTGTCCTACCGGTATAGGTCCTCCGCAATCATTGCAATCACGTACCTACGATCCAATAATTGACTCTGAGGGCACTATCTCCAAAAATCTCCCACTTGCACTTAAGGCTAATTATTGCGATGTCGACTACTCACAGCCCATGTGAAACCGAACATCCAACTCCTCTACTAATCAGTTTCACAAAGCCCGTTTGTAAAATTATTATGTTCGAGAAATAGCCTCAGTAAGTGGATCCGCCTAGATGTTTCTTTCTATATCTCTCTTAATCTCAAGTTCGCGGAGAAAGCCATCTCCCGAATTAAGTAATACCTGTCTTAGAATATGTCTGGATATCTGATGGGACCTAGTTCATAAATGAACTCAAAATCCAAACTACTTAGACTGTATCGATCACTGAACCTAATCAGTATCTGGCACCATGTCACCCACAGTATCCTCTTAGACCACCTGTCCATAATACTGTCCCTCATCAGAGGGAAAACTATAACTCTGACAATCACTCTGTCATCCATGTCACCTTTGAAGCCTAGAATGATAACCGTCTCCCGAAGGAGGCTGCAGTCATCAAATCTGTAGAACATGTACTTATGTTCTAAAACTGCTTCCTTATGTTTCTCCAGGATTGGATTAATACAAACTTATTACATCTAGTGCAAAAACAACATCTGGTGTGGTACTTGACATCTCATGATTGACTCAGTTGCCTAAGCAAGTGATCTGTCAATCATGCCCATCCTCCTTCCCTTTAGTCTGTAAGACTCCTTTAGAGAGGGTGACTCCATCACCTACAGGTACACCACCATGCCAGGAGTCATCTATTCTAAAAACCATTAGAATACTGTCAAAGTACCCACATTGGGAAACTACCCAAATCCAGATCTAAAACCATAGATCTAGAAACCGGAATGTCAAATATTATATCCATATCCTGTCTGGAGAAACAACTGTGACGACCACAGTACAACCGATCGTAGTATAGGAATTTTACTTCTTACTCTGTGTATGTCATCCAAATACCATGACATCACACCCTACTACCTTCTTAACAGATCCATCCCCTATTCTGATTGAAGTCAAACCCATGACTGTCACATCAAAAATAGATGATCTATCTCCGCTATAACTGCTCAAGTCTATAAATAGAGATAAGCATCTTGCCCACTATGCTTCCGCTACTCCCACTGACTACGACAATCTTCTGGCAGAATAATATACACGTGCACTTCTAAAGCTAGTTTAGAACGACGCTATACTTAACCTCCTACCGGGTCTCACAGTCTGGAACAACAGTAGTGTCAAGTCTGGGTAAACAAGAACCTCCCTGTCACCGTCCTTGAGGCTACCGGAGTACCTCTCGGGTGTCTGAGGTTACCCACCATATCTGCGGAGTGGCTATTGGAATGTCAAACCTGATTGAATATATAGGTCCTATTAAATTTTCCGTAATCGTTCGCGGTTCTGAAATCACTTCCAGTTCTACCATACTCCTACTACTGTTTTCTGAAAAGATCCATTTTACTAAAACTGTGGCGAGTCAAGAACAATATCACTATTGATCTTCCAAATGGTAGAATATCAACCCTCGTCATAGCCAGGGTCAACCCACAAACAGCCATTACAGAAACGTGCCCTGAGTTATCCAGAGTCTGGTTTTAAGCATAAGCTGGACAACTCCCCGTACCTTAACATCTTTTAAGGTACGAACTATTCTATATCCAATATAGAAACTTTGGCACTTTATTTAATTGGAACCAGATTCAAATCATGCAGCTGTCTACAATGCATATAAACTTAATGAAAAGAGGCTAATCAGTATTACTCAACTTAGGAATCCACCCAATTATGAGTAACCCGAAAGAGAAACAAGTTTCTCAAAACTATTACTATCATCTGAATACCAATCACAATAATCTACATCTTCGATCTCTTTGAAGAATCCCGATACTTGTGACACCTGGTTCTCTACTTTATTCTTATACCCACAACTTCTCAAAACTTAAACCTTGTATTTCTACGAAACACTTGTCTAAAAACTAGAGAAGTCATAAGTAAACAGAATATAGTACGAGGACCTACCCTTTTGTCCTGATGGACACTTGGACAACATACAATACTCTGTATAAGTCCGCTGAGTTGAACAACTCAAAACCTGTGCATCGTAGGTGGAAAACTGTACCCTGGCGATTTCCTCAAATATCACCAATTACAACGAATTCCGATATAATGAGGATAATTACCTAATTCCCAATAACTTACTCCCACTCATCATCTGTAAAACCATACAGATATGAGAATGAAACCTGGTAAATACATACCCTTGGAGTAAGTATCTAATCGGGAAAACAGTTTTGCTTCAACAATGCACTGAAACATGAAAATGTTTTGTAGGGGTATCCTGGTATTCATAGCAATGCCTCTTCCATAATCCAATTCATGACTATAACCGTATATTTCTTTGCCATCTCTCCAAATCCCTTTATTTGTCTTTAGTCATTACCTTTTGTACACCATTGTTAGGTTAAATGGTTTTCTTCCTTCCCTACCGTTCGGCACCAGCCTATGGTTTGGAAGTAGACTATCCAGTAAGCATAATAGGTGTACCCTCCTAAACCAAGGAGTGCTCGCATCTTGAGAGAAGGTGATGATAAAAGACAACTGAATAATACCTTATTCTTTTAAAGGTGAAATAGGAGTGGCGACGAAGTACGCGGTTTGGTCGTGAATGATAGCAGTCGCAATTTACTTTGCCCTCTTTCTAATCCCTTTATTTTGTCTTTACATATTACCTTCTGCACACCCTACTTAGGCTAATTGGTTTTATTCATTCCCTACCTTTCGGCACCTGCCTATGGTTTGGAATAAGACTATCCAATAAGCGTAATAGGTGTACTCTCCTAAACCAAGGAGCCATCGCAACATGAGAGAAGGTGATAATAAAAGACAACTGAATAAACCAATTCTATTTCTCCTGAACCTGGATCCATCCTCGAAGAAGTCCCTTCGAGTTCGTATATAACCATACGATAGATCTATCCAATGGAAGTGGATGTCCGTAGTAATACGGGTGTTCTGAGAAATGCAAAGGGTAAAAGAAGGAGTGGCAATGAGTTATGCAACACGGACAATCCAAAAGCCAGTATTTTAAGAAGGTTCGGTCAACTTGGTCACTGAGTCATAGTCTAGGGTCGGTCAAAGGTCGCTGCCAAAGAGAGAGAGAAAAGAAACACTCTGCGTGCACTCTAACCTAGATCAGAATGGTTATCACCTTATCTAATCCGGAAACCTCCCACTGTCCTGTCAAATTCTCCTCCAAACCTGAAAGAAGAATCAATCGGGATCACCCGAAGAGTAAACCAACTCATCAGTGGGAATCGGGATCCAACTCTCATCGCATGATAATGTGATGGAATGCATCCACGTTACTCATACTCCAGAAGGTATGCGCATACTTGGCAAGTTCCAGTTTCTTTAGAAACTCCCGATATGATTTTTGCCCCATGCTCTTATGACCTTGGCGTTAGGTCAAAATGTCATAAGTCACATGCCAAGTTCTATCCGTCACTATCTTGTTAATTTGAACCCACCCGCACATGCCCTTGGCGTTAGGTCAAAATGGCAGAACGGTTGTCCCAAACCAACTCATCTATCTATGCAACAAATGAATACCCAGCAGCTACCAAACACTATGCCTTGGCGTTAGGTCAAAATACATAGCTTGAATACTACTGAATACCCAAAAGAAGTGACGGAGGGCTACAGCTGGTTTTTGGCGAAAAAACCTTTAACGTAGTGAACTTGATATCGCTGAAGGAACCTGATAGCTTTTTAAAATATAGTGGCGAAAACCTTTTGCTAAAGAGGTCACTCCCGGTGAAGGGATCTCGGCTCTTTCCTCGTGGAATGAGGTGTAGGATATTCCACTGAATACCGCGGTGCAAAGCAACTTGTAATCGACTATAGTGAAGTTATTACCCTGACGCAAACTTCTGCCCAAGGGGTCAGTCCCGGTGAAGGGATATCGTCCCTTGCCCCGTCGAATGAGGTGCAAGATGTTCTACTGAATACCGCTATGCAAAACAAAAGGAAACGTCTTTGCAATAACACTTTTTAAATTTGTTCCAACAACTGCCAAATAGGTTTGCTTTCCTTTGCATTGATCAGAATCAACGCAGTCCCATCAATCAATCACACCAGAAAAGAACGAAAATAAAATGTACGTATATGCTATCCGCATTCGTCACTGGGTCCCGTCATCACCCGTTAGGTTACTTAACTAACGACAGAGCGGGGACTGGACTAGCGCGGGTGTAAAACATATACAACATCTAATAGTATATATACCAATATACAATAATCGCTCCAGACGTGATAATATGCAACATTACAGAAAAGTAATAAGCATCACAGAACAATACAGATAATCTGGGATCCCCGAGTTTCACAGAGCCACTGTTAAAACCTGACGTTCCCCTGGTCGTGTGGATAGCCTGTGCAATGAAATCTAGACCCCTACGGGTGCGGCAAGTTACCCGCCAAAACCCGAAGCGGGGTAGCCCCCTACAGCAAAGTGAATGGACCACCCTGCACTTCACGGAATCCGGTAGCTTGAGCACCCCTCCTTGGGTCAACCTGTACCCCCTACGAGTGCGGTGAATAGTCTGCCAATTCTAGAGTGAGGCCCCTCTGCCTCTCAAAGCCATGAGATGCGGACCCGTTGCCCTCCTGAACCCGGCTATCCGTGCACTCCGTCGCGGGGTAAAACCTAGTACAGAAATGAAAAATATGTACAATGGGTACATCGACCTCGACCCGGTCGTGCCCCAAAAGAATATTATACAACAGGCAGAGACGGCAGTCCACATGTTGGACGCTCGTCCCGCAATATCAAATGTACAAATAAATCCAAACTACACTACCATTGCACACTGCTATCCACCACGATAAATCCGCAACATCACAGCACAACACAGAACATCAACACGAATGTCACGTTCGCAAACCCGTCTAAAAGAACTATAGCAATCAGACGCGGTTTACCGATCAAATGACATTCCCGGTCGGAGATATAATGTAAGCACTGTAAACTAACATGTTTAAATTTCGATCGACTAAATATCACGAAGTGGGCTCCACGAACATCTGTTGAACAGTAACAAAATCTGGGCCCAAAAGACATATACCAAAACCCACAATTTCAAGTCAAGAAGCCACTGTGCAAATTTGGGGCCATGATCTCTCAGACTGGCCACGGATGCGCGGTCAAACCCAAGGTTTGACCGCGTTTCCGCGGCGGTCTTGTTGAGTCACGTGCTCGAATTTGCACCACGTGCTTAGAAAATCCTGCACAGAATTCTGTGATATGTAAAAATAATTTTTGGAACCCTTTAAAAATCAACAGAAACTGTGAACTTGAATTTTTGCGGTTTTCGATATCCGGTCCGATCGATGTTTTAAACGCATTAGCACAAGTTAGTAAAGCAAAATGGTGAGGCTCTGATACCAATGTAAGTCTACGCTAGCGCCCCGGTAGTCTACAGACGCCAAATGCGGAACAAAAACTTTTTAACTGGCACTATCGTATACTTTAACCCGGATCTGCCATTATTGCTAAACTAACAAACTGTAAAGAGAGTAGAAAGGTTATACCGAACGATCCGAGTCCTTCATTCTTTAACCATCATCCCACGCTCCGTTGCGGCTGCTCCGATCTCGTCGATCTCCGATCTGCTCGTCCAGGTGGCACCACGTCAACGATTCTTTAAACGGGCTCCCGCCTCTGACTCGAGGCAACTCGGTCGTCAAGTTTGCTAAAAGAGACGACCAAGATTGATGTAGAGAATGAGTAGAAAACTTTGTCTCATTACGTCCAAAGCTATGGACGAACGGTTAATGAAGTTGCCAATTAAGTCGGGTGATGGAATGAAATGAGCAATGAAATTTCCATACACCCCAAAACTATCATAATCTTTTTACATTCATCAAGTGAGAGTGTGTGGGGAGGGGCCGGCCATCTTATAGGAGTTGGGGATGAGTGTAGGAGAGGGGGAGGTGACAACAAGGATAAATATCTAGTGTGAACACAAAGTGTGAACACAAAGTATGAATACAATAAATGCACCATAAATGAACAAGTGAGTCACAAGCCTTGTCACCACTTCTAGAACCTTCTAGAAGCATGACTCACCCTCATCAAAGAAAAGATAAATCTGTCTTTAACCGAATGTTAAAAGACGGCTGATAGAAAACTGGCAACTTCCAAAAGTGATCCCGAAACGAATTTCAGGATAACCCCGTAACTATATAAATATACCCGCATTTGTATTACGACCGAATACAAATGCAACTGAGACAAAGATATTATATCTACTCAATATAATACTCGGATCCGGCTTAAACTAAAGCCGACCAGTATCATCTACCCGAAATCTGACACGTGCGTAAACGCACGTGCATTTTTCGAACCCTGCCATAAAACCATACGGCCTGTACAACGTTTCGCCCAAACTTGGGAAACTGTCTGTGGGGGACTCTAATGACTCGTCAGTATCCTGGCAGTGGGTTTAACCACAAACCGTCAGCGGCACTAGCTATGCGTAACGGCTGCCCATGGACTGACCTCAAGGGAGGCCGATGAGCGAACTCATCCGGAAATCCTACTGAGCCTAATAGTGACAATGTATATACAGTCCGGTCTGTTCTTATATGAGTATCGCATATCTGCCTAGGGGCTAGTAACGTCAGACCCCCAATAGCAGTATAAGTCGTGTCGGAGTGTAGCCCAATAACACCCTGAGATACTACTGGAGTACCTACCAGTAAATCTCCTGCCACGGCCGTGGGCTTTGTGTAAAGGCTCTCCTAGACACAGCACGATCTTGCCCCCAATACCTGGAGAGACGAATCCCCTGCCGATCCGCTCACGTGCCTCCATATGGCTCGGGACTGTACCCCAAAACTACCTGTTTGCACGACTCCTTTGAGCCGTGGTAGGGTAGAAATCAAAGCACAGTGGGAACTCACACGAGACAAATGACGACCTCAGGTCGATGAACTAACATGTACACATGTCACCAAGGAACTGCTATCTGACGATAGGTATAATACCAACTAGCAGGTTCCCGGCGAGTCATGTCCGGTGTACTCATAACCCAATGAGCACCTGTATATATCTTAGGTGATCCAACTGACACCAGTGGCTTGTGAGACCAGCCACCGCCCCTCGTCGGGGTCTTGACTGTATACACTAGTCTACTCCGGAGTATCGATGCCCTGTCTCGAAACTCCCACGACTAGGGACTACAATTAAGGATATGCGTATAAACTACCCAACTCTCACGTATATGATCGTCATCATACTGTTGGTAGTAAAGCAATATCCTAAGGGCTCTATCAAAGTGTAACATGTAATCAGTCACCTAAACATGTACACGACTGATAAAGGCAAACCAGATAGCATACTATCATCTCGAGTAAGACTGTCCTACCGGTATAGGTCCTCCGCAATCATTGCAATCACATACCTGCGATCCAATAATTGACTCTGAGGCACTATCTCCAACAACTAGTCCATCTTGGACCTACTTGCAGGGCCACAGTGCTTAGGAAACAAGTTGATATCCCCGTTGCCTAAGACTTTCCACCTCCATGATCCGTGAGGGTTTCATGAAGATTTTTTTCCCTACGAGTCGAGACGGGTCGAGAAGTTCTCGCAGGAACATTTTTTTCCCTACGAGTCGAGATGAATCGAGAAGTTCTCACAAGAATATCCTAACGTCGCTGTTAATCTCTGCTCTTTACGACAGAGGTCCGTTAGGGTCTGTGGTACTAGGGTTTTTGTCCGTCATACCGTCACGTTGGCTGATGCATTCCCCGATACGCAATCTTGCTGTTCGAGTAGTCTCGCGACTGTCGTGTCTCTGAACCCATCGGGGCTGGACAAGACGTCTTCAAGTAATCTCCCAGGTCATATTACCATCGGAAGAGCAAACGTTAGGGATTTTCCATGCCGCTTTTTACTTGAGATTAGGCTCAATTTGGGAGCCCCGATAAGTCATGACCACTCCGTTGGTGTGGGATGATCTTCAATAGTCTTTCAGGTTTTATTTGAGTTGCCGTCAAGACCCTGAAGCTAGGGATCTTCCTTTGCTTTATTTATTAACATTGTGTCTTCTATATTGCGATGAATGTCGAGGTTGTCTCTAGATTGTCCGTGAACCGTCGAGGCTCGAAACTAGAGACTTTGCCATGGCTCCATTATTTTGACCCTGGAGTCGATTGTTGACATTGCGTCTGCATCCTGCTGGAGTGAGAAGAAACGCCGTTGTTGATCTCTAGGCTGTCTATGAACCGTCGAGATTTGGAACTGGGGACTTTGCCATGGCTCCGTTTGCTGACGTCGCGTTTGCATCCTACTGGAGTGAGGAAGAACGCCGTTGTTGATCTTTAGGCTGTCTATGAACCGTCGAGATTTGGAACTAGGGACTTTGTCATGGCTCTGTTTGCTGACGTCGTGTCTGCATCCTGCCGGAGTGAGAAGGAACGCCGTTGTTGATCTCTAAGCTGTAGATGTTGCCGTCGAGACCTGGCTTTCCCTTTGACGAATCTTGGTAGGAAAATGTCGTTCCCTTTTCATTTGTGCACATGGATCGTATACAGGGGTTGATGTGGACTCACCTGCAGGGCAAAAGTTTCATCATTTTTTTTCTTTCCGCGATGCTTTATCCTTTCAGCTTTTTATATCGCGAAAATCGCGATTGCTCAATCATTTCGGCTTTTTGTGGCGGTGCCCAATCATTTTGGCTATTTTCATTTTACTCGCTACTTTTTATTGCGAGTTGCCCAAACATTTAAGCTGTTTTTATATGCATATGTTTTTCTCGCCGATTTTTATTGCGAGTATGGAACTTGAAATCTGACACCAATCCTGGCATCAGCACCGCTGCAACTGGAATGTTGCCATGAGCGAATCATCATTTGTCGTGAAAGGACTTGGAATTTGATACCGATTGAAGTATCAGCATCGCTACGACTGGAATGTTTCCAGGAGCGAATCATCATTTGCCTTTGCTGATTTGAACAAAGGAGGCTTAGCAACCAGGGTTAGGGTCCTGCCAACTAAGGCTTTTTGACTTCATGAGCCGTAAGGGTCTCATAAAGGTATTTCTCCCTACAAGTCGTAAGGATCTCGCAGGTGTATTTTCTCTTTAGGAGTCGTGAGAACTCTTAAGTGATATCTTCTCTCGTAAGTCGTAAGGATCTCACAAGAGTGTTTTCTCCTTGCAAGTCGAGAGGACCTACAAGTGTTGTTCACCAAATAGGGGAATTTCACGTCATTGGTGGAACTGGGAGAGGGAACGTTTATTTATACCCGTGGATTGTATACAAGGGCCGATATTGAACCGCCTGTAGGGCAACTTAGGGGATATGACGGCTTAAGAACAGGTTCAGGTTCCTGTATCTTAAGGCTTTTGAATCCTGTGAGCCATGAGGGTCTCACAGAGGGAAATTCTCCTTGCGAGTCATGAGGATCTCGCAAGTGCATATTCTCCCTAGAAATCGTGAGGATTCTTAAGTGTGTTGCTCCTTTTGTGAGTAGTAAGGATCTCGCGCAGATATTTTCTCCTCATAAGGTCGTGAGGACCTTGCAAGTGCACATGGAATTTTTTTTACGAGTCTGCGCCTTTTCGGGTTTTCACAAACTTGCCTGTAGCCCAGCTATTTTTACTCACGGAGTCCTTTCGGGTTTTCATCCGTGCCTATTTCGCTTATGGACGTACCGTTTTTTTACCCCTCTGTTCGCCAATGGAACTTGTGGAGGACTTCGTTACCGGGGTAACTGTGCAGTCAGCGGGACTCGAGTTGCGGTCCTCGCCGATGGGATTTGCGGACTTGAATTCCACCATTGCCGTGCTTGAGGCGGCATATTTAGTTTAAGGACATTACGGTCTATTGTTAGTTTAGGGACATTTCGGTCCGTTGTTAGTTTAGGGACATCTCGGTCCATGGCCAGCTTCGGGGCGAAGTTCTGCCGGATACTACTTAAAGAGTTTGGACTCAGGAAGATAGCGAGCGGACACGAGCGTCGCCATCTATCGTTAACCTGATCCATGACTTGTCAAGCGTAGTATTTCTTAAGGAACCGGACGTTTATTGGCCAGAAAGGTCTTTCTCCATGCATATCCATGGGCAAGTAGGCCCCACCTTGGTAGACCTTGTCTATGATGTACGGACCTTCATAGTTTGGCTCAAATTTCCCCTGCTTTGCACGATTGGGGATCATAGGTCTTTTGACAACTAGCACGAGTTCGCCTTGGTGGAACGTTCTTGGCTTAGTTAGCCTTTAGTAAAAGCGCGTCATCCTTGCTTTGTAAGCTTCCAGGTTTTGCTGCGCCATAAGATGAGTTTCATCGAGGGCGTCGAGCTCCTCAAGCCGAAGATGGGCATTTTCTTCATCCGTCAGCTCATACCGAACGGCCACTCATAGAGAGGGTAGCTCTATCTCTAAGGGAAGTACCATTTCTATGCCGAATACCAATGTGAATGGCGTTGTATTCGTGGCCGTCTTGAACGTGGTTCAATAAGCCCAGAGTTCCTCATGCAGCCTCTCGTGCCAGTCCCTTTTATTTCTGGACACTGTTTTCTTTATGATCTTCGTCAAGGTCTTCTTGAAAGCCTCAGCCAGGACGTTAGCTCGGGGATTATAGACTGAAGAGTATCTCCAATCTATATTATGCTGCTACGCAAAGCGGCTGATCTTATGGCTTCTGTAGGCTGGCCTGTTATCCGAAATGATCCGTCGCGGAGTGCTGAACCGGTAGATGACGTGTGTCTTGAAGAAATGGAGGATATTCTCCATCTTCACTTCCTTTAGCGGTACTGTCTCTGCCCACTTAGAAAAGTAATAGGTTGTTTCCAAAATGAACCGATGTCCTTTGGAAGATGCTGGTTCGATAGGCCCGATTATATCGGTTCTCCACATTTCGAACGGCTAGTTAGCCAATGTTGGGTGTAGAGGATTTAGATGCTGGTGGATGAAGTCCATAGAGGGAGTTCGCCCCAGCTCTTCTCACCTGGCGCCAGTGGAGACGTCGAGCATTTCTTTCCAATGGGACCACCTCAGTTGTGGAAGCAGCTCCGTTGTGCCCCCTGCTTTGGTTAGGGGCTACCACTGGTGCCAGCCTGTTGAAGACTGACATCCGTTGAGATGGAACGACCAATCTTTCGAAGGCCGACTTTCTGGTAAGGAGAGCATTTTTGACGACTTCACCCCTAGCAGGAGTTGGAACAGCCAGTCTTGCGAAGACCGGTCCTTTACTAGGAGAAGCCCCTTTGACGACTTTATCAGCCGGAACTGGAATGGCTACCCGCTTCGGGATAACCTCTTCAGGTATCGCGAGCCTCTTTGCGGGCCCACTTGAGTCGCGGCTCAGCCTATTAAAGACTGAGGCGTTAGAATTGGACGACCCGTTGAGAGGGGCTGTGGAGATTGCAAGTTGATCGACGACCAACTTCTTGGGAGCTTCTTGTGATGGCACTAGGGCATTGAAGCTTACTGGCGAGATCAAAGTCCCAAAGAACAGTCCAGTGGTGGCCTGAGTCACCTGTTCCACTGGCATTGCAAATATAGAGGCTGCTTGGGGCCCATAAGTCACTCCTCCGGCGGGGACGGGGTGGAAGTTGTTGCTGCAGTTGGTGCAGCTGGAAGCCATCGATGTTATCTTCCTGCACAAGAGCAAGATACCAAATCTTAGTACCTTGAATCCAGGGGCAACCATATTAAACTGTGATTTATTCGCGAACACGACACACGAAGTGTGGAGTGGAAAGAGAAAAAGGTCCCACCGGGCGTGCCAGAATCTTTTTACCGCCAAAAACAGAGACGGAACCTGGATGGTTCATCTTTCCTGAATTTGGGGGCAGATGCTATTTGGATTTATCCGTCCATTTCTCCGAAGATGCCAAGTTGATTTATGGCACTATGTATCGTAGGTTTGGACGGATGCGGCCGTTGCAGCAAACTTTGTCAGATTCCCCCTCATTTGCGAGGATTTTTGATTGTGAGGACGCTCTTCCCTGCAGGCGCAAGCCCCTGCAGTTAATTACGTTACCGCATCACGATAACCACTTTCTCCTGCTCCAGAAGTTCACTTCGTGTCGTGTGTGTTTGTTTTATTTTTGGTTGCCCGTGGATTGTATATGGAGACTAATTTATGTTGTCGCCCGTAGGGCGTGGATTAGTCCAAATCCGTATATTCTTAGATTTGCGTTTGGTTTAATTTAAGGATCGTTAATCTCATTTGAGATTAAAATCAACTTAAATGTTTGTTAAGGATGCGTTAATCCAATTTTAGACTAAGATCTACATAACAAGGCTTTAGGATCATTCAAATCCAACAAAAGATCATTTGGGCTCTATTATGTTAGTTTAAGAACATTTCGGTCCGTAGCTAGTTTAAGAACATTTCGGTCCGTAGCTAGTTTAAGGACGTTGCGGTCCATAGCGGTTTGGGAGTGCACCAAAGAATTGTTGGTTGTCGGGACCCACCACATCTCTGGAGACGTTGAAGAATTACAACAACATGTATCAGAGGTGTGGAGATGTACCCTTGAACCAATTTCCGGATTGAGGGAAGGTGTGAGATGAATATCCTGTCGGAAGATCAGTGGTCCTGTTTGGGACTAAGACCAACTTGGAAAATAATGAGCACACGAGCTCGGTTGATCTGAATTAAGGATCTGGTCAACTTGGGCTCAGCCCACTCGGTCTTTGTCATTTAAATAAAGTGTTAAACACTTGCTTGGGCTCAGTCCCCTTTCTGTGAAAACAATGCTGGGCATTTATATGGGTTTTGACGCTCACACTTTACTTTACTTTTTCCCCCTTTTTTTATGGAGTGTTAAACACTCTTTATGGCGCCCACATACGGAGCACGTAAGGCGCTTGGTGCTAAGCGCTGGGCGTTACGCGCTGTCTAATTAGTACCGAGCGCTTTATGTTGAATAGCGCCCACGTGAGGGGCACGTGAAGCGCTTGGCGCGGAGCGTCAACCACTGAGTGCTAGGCACTCCTTATTGAGTAGTGCCCACGTGAGGAGCACGTGAGGCGCTTGGCGCTGAGCGTCAACCACTGAGTGTTAGGCACTCCTTATCGAGTAACACCCATATGAGGGGCATGTGAGGTGCTTGGCGCTGGGTTTTCTTCGTATATTCTGTTCTGAAGAGTTCAATTGTCTGTTCTTTTCTGGATCTTTGATCCCCAAGAACAAGTTCACCCCAATGAGAATTAAATTCTCATTTGTTAGAGACTTGTCTCATGGATCTCTCTATTATTTTTATTTACCTCGAAGAGATGTATTCTTCTTTCTTCCCTCTTAAAGCTTTCTTCTTGCTTGCTCTCTTCTTTTTTTTTTGAAGTTTAGGGGGGTTCCTCTGTACAAGACTTGAAGTCTTGGGTCCTTTATATAGTAGAGGCAAGTTTGTTGATTTAGTTAAAAAATCTCTCATTGAGAGATCTTTAATTGATTTGGGGATTTTATCCACCGTTGGATCTTTGATCCAAGAACTTCTGTTTTACAGAAAATATCTTTCTTGTTTTTAACAAGATTAGGGAAATATTTTCCATACAGAATTTATTCTGCAGATAGGTGATTTTTAATCACCATTGGATTTTTAATCCAACCGTACTCTATTTTACAAAGAGTAATTTTTCTTGTTTAGTAACATTTGAGGAATATTTCCTTAGCAGAATTTAATTCTTCATTTTGATGATTTATCACCTCTGTTGGATCTTTGATCCAACGACTCTTTCTAACAGAAAGCTTTTAGTTCTGGCGCTAGCGCCCTCGTGCGTGGCACGTAAAGCGCTACCTAAGAATTTTTAGCTCTTGGCGCTGGCGCTCTCGTGCAAGGCACGTGAGGCGCTGCCTCAGAGTTTTTAACTCTTAGCGCTGGCGCCCTCATGCAAGGCACATAAGGCGCTACCTTTCAAATTTTGAACAGAGTTTTGCTCTTTTATTGCGGGAAACAGAGCTATGTTTTTCCGAAGAGGGCGAGGAGCTCGCCACAAAGGCCAACAAAATCCAGTTCAGAAGCGGCAGGGCTCTACCGCCAAATCAGGGCAACGCCCCAATAGGGAAGGAAAAACAAGTCCTAATGAAGAAAACGGCGGAGAGCTGGCTCATGAAAATTCGAGTCCTTCCTCGGTGGACTATAATGTCTTGGCTCATCTCCGAAAGCTTCGGTCTCTCCTGAGTGCCTTGGTCCTATCTATGGAGCTTAAAGATGTTCTCATTCACACTCTACAAAACCCCGAGTGGTATCAGGATCGCTTTGCAGAAATTGATATGAAAGAAGCTGTTCTGTTGATAAAACTGCACATTTAATATGACATTTTTCTTACTATTTCTATATAATAAAAGGTGTTTATTATAATATATGATACATATGAGGGTTTATCTGTAAAAATAATATTTTCATATGTTTATATATTATAATTAACGTTTTGTAGGAAAAAGTAAGCATGTAATATTCATGTGACATTTGGCCCATTTAAATATGCTTACCTTATTAAAAAGCCTTTAACCAATTCTTAATGGTTAAGTTAATATCTCCATAAAACAAACTAATATTATTTGTTGAGTTATTGTGCAGAATTTGCAGGGCTGAAATCAAGGAAATCAAAGTTGTTAAAACAAACCTGCCTAATTAAGAAAATAAACTAAAGAAATCAATTCTGGCAGTGACGTAGAAAAGATTTTCAGTTTCCAGAGATTCAAAAGATCACCACATGTCACCAGAAAAAGCCACAAGAAGAATGAGCCCAAGATCTCACCATTAGGCTGCGAATCCACGGCCAAACCCATATATTGGCCGCGGATCCGCCGCAGTTCAGACGATTTGGGGGTTGAGATTTCGCTGTTAGGATCTTAACCTCTGGTTTCCAAATTAGGAAGCTAGGGTTCTGGCTCTGGGACTATAAATAAGGACCGAGAGCCTCTTGAAAAAATTATCAAGATGAAGAGATCACGAAGTCCAAGACGGCTCACGCATCCAGGCTGATCATCAACTGTTCGTCTACCTCCTTAGAAGAGATCGTGAAGCAAACTAGCATTTGTAATCATTTTCTAAGGGAATAAAGTGTAAATGAATTTTGTTGATTAATAAAGGTAGTTCTTTTTCTTATTCTATTTCTTTGTAGTTTTTAATATGATTTCTCTCTCCATCTCTTCTTCTCCCAACATGCGCAAGTAATTCTCCACTTGTTAGGGTTCGTAGGATTAGGGTAGGTTAATGGATGATGACGATCCTTAAATTCTTGTTACGTCCTATAAAGCTTATAAAATTTACCAAAAGAATCATTAACATCCTAATCGGGCGCGCTACCAATTTATTGCTAGTCTAGACTGCGATTAGAGATTAGATCAATGATTGTTTTGGTAAAGGCTAGATATGAATGGAGTTCCATGTCGAGATAGGGGTTAAGAGTGGGAACCCTTTTTCCTCCAGAAACCCTAATCTACATGCATCACTGTCGTTCTAGTTTTAAATCCATTAAAGGATAAAAAGAGTAATCTTTAATTAATCATCCATAACTACTAAATCCTAACGAACCCTACAAGCCCCTTTTATATTAAACTTACATCCATAATTAATCTAGATCTATATTTTGCATCCGTGTTTAACATAGATCTGAACCTACAACCATTCTTTATTCTTCCTCCTTTCTTTCTCAATACGCCTAAAGTAAGAATAAAAGGTTCAACGTTTCCCTGAGGACGACTCGTACTCACCTCGGTCTAGCTATGCGCGATACCGTTCTGATTGCGGTTAAACTACTACACATAAAAATACAGATCAATCAAATGGTGCCGTTGCCGGGGATACATGCGTAATTTTTTATTCTTACTATTTGTGTTGAATTCTTATTCGATCTATATCATAATTAAAACAAAACTGCAAATTGTATATTTAACGAATTGTGTGTGAATTTTGCAAGGAGATCTGGAGTCATTGACTTGAGGAAACAGAGAGCCAGAGACATTCATCAAGATCCAGAGGAGCACAGGAGGCCACGTAGCAAAACTCATCACGAGATACCTCCTTATCGCGGCGGATCCGCGGCAAATAATCCGCATTCGAGGCGGAAGCGCGGCGGGATTGAGGATCTAGGGTTCCAAACTTCTCTGGTAAGTTTCTCAACTCTTTCTCTCTCCTCTGAAATCCAATAAAATATCTTTTCTGCAGAATTCTTTGCAAAATATCGCCGCTCAAAAAATCTTTTTGCAAAGTTTTGTTATTGGTTTGTTATTTCATATTTTAATACGGATTTTTAAGGGGCAGGACCAAAAATTCAGATTAGGTAGGGATTTCATCACCCTTCCTAGGCCCCACAAATCACAAAACGAGCATCCGCATAACCCTATATTAATTTTAAAAATATCTAGACAAGACTCTAAGGACTGTCGCGCTCAATAAGAACAGAGAAAGGTAGTGGGTAATCTATCTCTTATCCGCATTACTTTTGTGGTGTCTAGGCAAGTGTGTCTAAGACAAGTGGTTACTTAATTAGGCCCACTACTTATGTAGTGGATACCTCCCACTTACCTGGCACTTACCTGGCCACAAGAGTAGTAAAGAGGCGGTAGAAGATTGATCCTGCGGCTTGTCCTTTGGAAGTCTAGGAGCGGTCTAGAGACTCGACCTAGGTAACCTTAGTTCTAGGATTGTTTGTGCATTTTTGTGTGATTTGTCTAAGTCCGACACATTTTTCAAAAACAAACCAATTTTTAAATCACACACACGCTGCCACTTGTGCTAAACCCACTTAGTGCATGCTTGGCTCGACACGGGATTCTAGTGCCCGTCTTGTCCGCGTTCCTGCTATCGACTCCGAAGTCGGTACTTCTTCATCTTCTCTTCCCCCACCACCTACTACATCGACCGAGATGGACGGTTCTCCATCAAATTATAACACCACGCTGCCACCGCCCGTAGGTGAGCAGAATCCACCACGCATCTCTCTCCAAGAGAGTTGCTATCCTATCTGCCACTTCCCACTTGCTTATCTATTCCACCAGCCAATGGGGATAATTTTGAAATTAAACCCCACCACATCAATCTATTGCCCAAATTTCACGGGCTTGAGTCTGAAGACGCATACATTTTCATCACTAAATTCAAAAATTTATGCGCAATGATGGGTACTTCACAACTGACTGTGGATGCTATGCGCTTGCGTCTTCTCCCATTCACTTTGTGCGACTTGGCAGAAAAGTGGCTTTATAATACTGCCGCACACTCTATCATTAATTGGGATGAATTCGTAATAGCATTTATTAAGAAGTTTTACCCAAACCATAAGACCTCCCGTGTTAGGAGCGAGATCGACCAGTTTACCCAGCTTCCCAATGAACCATTTTGGAAGTGCTTTGAACGTTTCAAGGATCTGCTTATCCAATGTCCTCATCATGGAATACAAAGATGGGATTTATGCTGAATTATATATGAGGGCATTAATCCAGCGACAAAGCAGATGCTTGAAACAAATTGTCAATGCAATTTCATGTCTAAAGATGATGGTGAAGCTTGGAAATATCTGGAAGACCTCGCTGAAAACACTTTGCAGTGGAAAAGCGTAAGACTACCTTCATCTAGGGGAGGTATTCATCAGCTCGATGTTTCCATCGCAGTAAAAGCCGAAATGGCAGCGATGCAGAAGAAACTCGACGCTATTGAGAACAAATTCTCATCAGTCTCCCTAAATCAGGTAACGCTTTCCAAGACCGTATGTAGTTGCTGTTCAGATCCTTCACACTTGACGGAAGAATGTCTTATGAATGCACCGTTTCAAGGCCATGAGCAAACTAATGCTTCTTTTCAGCAGCGACCTAGAAACGATCCTTATTCTTCCACGTATAATCAAGGATGGAGGAATCATCCTAATTTTGCTTAGAACCAAAACCAACCCCAAAGTCAAAACCAGTTCCAAAGCAATTATCGAAGACCTCCTCCACAGCAACCACAACCACAAAGTCAGCACCCCTTTCAGTCATAAAATTTTCAAAATCCGGCCAACACTTCTGCACCGCAATTGGCCGGTACTGATAATTCTTCACTCGCACAAACATTGGATTTCTTTATGAAACATACCATTCAAATGTCGGCTGATATGAAGTCTTCTATTGATACCATAAAGAAAGACTCTGCCTCCCACGGTGAGAGTATTAAATCAATAGAAAACCAAATTGCACAGTTGAACGCCGCAATGAGTACGAAAGAGAAAGGGACACTCCCATCTCAACCCCTACCGAATCCTGGCCACTCACAAAATCATAATGTGAATGCCGTTACTACGTTGAGATCGGGAAAAGTGCTGAATAACAGAGTGGGTGAGCAATTTGACGATGTTAGTGATACCAATGATACCCCGGCTTCTACTTCTTCCCCTAATTCGTCTAATCTCCCACCTTCTTCCGAGCCTATTCTCCGTTTTCCCCAAAGCTCGAACCCTCAGCCCACCTCCATAAATCTATCTAAAACGATTCCCACTCTAATTTTAGGATCGAATCCGTCCCCACAATCTTCTCCACAAATGTTGGACCCAAAACTTATTAATCAAGCTCCATTTCCAGACAGATTAAGGGCCAACAGACCTAACCCACAAATGGAGAAGATTGTGGAAATGTTTAAGCAAGTTAACATAAACATTCTTCTTCTAGACGCTATTCAACAAGTTCCGTCTTATGCGAAAATCCTAAAGGACTTGTGCACTAGGAAGAGAAAAGTTCAATTACCTAAAAATGTTTTCCTTGCAAGTAATGTGAGCACTGCTTTTACACAACAACTACCCAAGAAACGAAAGGACCCCGGAAGTCCTACAATTTCTATTTCTATTGGAGGCAAAAAATATCAATCGTGCTCTACTCAATTTAGGTGCTAGTGTTAACTTGCTTCCGTATTCTGTTTATGAGCAATTAGGGATCGGAGAGTTAAAACCGGTGCATTGCACTCTTCAGATGGCCGATCGATCTATCACCCAACCTAGGGGTGAGCTAGAGGATGTGTTAATCAAAGTCGGGGAATTTATATTTCCTGTGGACTTTATCGTTATAGATACACAACCTGTAGCGAACCCACGAAACCAAATTCCGGTGATTTTAGGTCGACCTTTTCTTGCAACTTCCAACGCAGTAATCAATTGAAGAAACGGCTCTATGACCCTATCCTTTGGAAAGAAGTCAATTGAGCTTAACATTAACAAGTTGGGTGGTGAACCCTCCGAACCCTATGCTCATGTGTGTTCTGTCGAATTAATGGATGTCGACAGCAGCGAATTTGATCAACCTCATGATATTGACTCTTTTCATATGTTGTTGTTTGACCCAACCATGTATTATACATACACGGACTCTTCCACCGAGTTGTCCGGGTCAACATCTAACGTTGATGAGGAACTTTTTATAGAGTCTGACGATCACCTCATTTTTTCTGATGACATTATTCTTTGGGGTATCGATGAAAGTTTTGAGGAAATCTTCGCTGATGAACTCGCATTTTTAGCAAACACGGGTGTTGAGATGAATCATCTACAAAACAAAAAAATTGAACCTCCACCCCTTCTTCTGGACTATAAAGAGAATGCGAGTAATCCATCACAATCATTGAGTCGTCTCTCCAAACTGAGACGCAAATCCATTTCATCCCACCACTTATCTTTTCCTCATTCCCACCACTTATCTTTTCCTCATTTCTTCTTGGCTCTTTTCAACTTGTTCTTCCACCAACCGGTGCACTACACTGATAAAATCTTCGAATGGTTGGTGTTGACTTTCGGTCTTTGCAAAGCTTGACATTGACCAATGACTTTGACCCCCTCGTCTGATTTTAAAAGATTAATATTGTTTAACTCAAGTTTGGGGGGGGGGGGTATTTTGGCTCTTGAAAATAAAATTTGTCTTCAAAATTGTGAGCCAAAAATAAGTTTGGGGGAGGATTTTCACTTTCAATTTTTGTTGCCCCAGTTAATAACCTTTCCTCCCAAGTCTACAGGTTTTTGAGATTTAAAAGAAGCAACAGTAAGGACACTGCTGCAAACAGATTTGGGGGAGGTTTGTGCTTATTTACGCATTACTTTGCATTATACTATATATAAGCACACAAAAAAAATTTGATAACAAAAGATTAGATAATGAAAAATTACATCCAAAAGATTGGAAAAATTTAAGAAAACCTAGAAAATTAGAAGTTTTCTTATACGAAACTAGTAATAAATAGTTATGAGCCATTATCCCAAGGGTTAGTAAGATGAAAGAAATCACTAATCTGGGGATAAAAATAAGTCTGAAAAATAGTTACTATTCTGGAAGCCAAACATTTGAACGTTGATACCCTACTATACGAACTTACACACGTCTTGAAACTCGGGATAGTAGAGGATACCTTGAAATGCTCTTGTCTAAAAGCCAAAGTATGAAGGAAATAATAAATGAAGAAAATATAAAATGGTGAAGAAAAATGAACACTGGTTTTGTTATCACCAAGGCAGCAATAAAAAATATAGCGAGGGTGCTTCATCACCTAGTGCCTTAGACCAACTGGTCTGGGAGTCACTGCTAAGCTTTAGGTGGTGCAAGACGAGAAAAATACTAATACACCTAATCAGCAAGCACATGAGTAATCGGTCGGTTAGTACCTCAAGAAGTATTAACGGTCGCATGAAAAATGTGCAAGCAAATCCATCAAAATATTCATCAAATTAAAAAGTACTGAGGTAGATGGACAAGAGTATGATAACTTGAATTGAATTCTCCGAGTGTAGGGATGTTCTATACACACATGTAGGGGTATATGATCGATGTTTGGATGAAAGGTAGGAATGAAGAATAAAGACGATGTTTTATTAAGGGATGATGTGATTTCTAATATTTTTTCATGACTATTAAGATAGGGCTCATGACAACTGAAAAACTAGTGTAGTTGGAAACTCTAAGTTTTCAAAGTCTTTCTTTTATGGTTCTTATCTTTATATGTAACTTTCACCATCTCTCTTTTATTATAGGATTTTGTGGGTGTAATCCGCTGAAAACCCTCAGGAGACAATACTCCTCCTACTAGGGACACCTAGAGGTTTAACGGCTTGTTGCACGCGCTCAGTGCAATCGTGTTGCCTACGAAAGTGTGCTTAGCTTTCTCCTTTCTTTTTCTTCTTCTCTTGAATAAACTAGTTTGCTCGGGACTATCAAAGATAAGTTTGGGGGTATTTGTTCAGTTGATAAAACTGCATATTTAATATGATATTTTTCCTACTATTTCTATATAATAAAAGGTGTTTATTATAATATATGATACATATAAGGGTTTATCTGTAAAAATACTATTTCCATATGTTTATATATTATAATTAACGTTTTGTAGGAAAAAGTAAGCATATAATATTCATGTGACATTTGGCCCATTTAAATATGCTTACCTTATTAAAAAGCCTTTAACCAATTCTTAATGGTTAAGTTAATATCTCCATAAAACAAACTAATATTATTTGTTGAGTTATTGTGCAGAATTTGCAGGGCTGAAATCAAGGAAATCAAAGTTGTTAAAAAAAACCTGCCTAATTAAGAAAATAAACTAAAGAAATCAATTCTGGCAGTGACGTAGAAAAGATTTTCAGTTTCCAGAGATTCAAAAGATCACCACGTGTCACCAGAAGAAGCCACAAGAAGAATGAGCCCAAGATCTCACCATTAGGCCGCGGATCCGCGGACAAACCCACCTATTGGCCGCGGATCCACCGCAGTTCAGACGATTTGGGGGTTGAGATTTCGCTGTTAAGATCTTAACCTCTGGTTTCCAAATTAGGAAACTAGGGTTCTGGCTCTGGGACTATAAATAAGGACCGAGAGCCTCTTGGAAAAATTATCAAGATGAAGAGATCACGAATTCCAAGATGGCTCACGCATCCAGGCTGATCATCAACTGTTCGTCTACCTCCTTAGAAGAGATCGTGAAGCAAACTAGCATTTGTAATCATTTTCTAAGGGAATAAAGTGTAAATGAATTTTGTTGATTAATAAAGATAGTTCTTTTTCTTATTCTATTTCTTTGTAGTTTTTAATATGATTTCTCTCTCCATCTCTTCTTCTCCCAACATGCGCGAGTAATTCTCCGCTTGTTAGGGTTCGCAGGATTAGGGTAGGTTAATGGATGATGAAGATCCTTAAACTCTTTTTACGTCATATAAAGTTTATAAACTTTACCAAAAGAATCATTAACATCCTAATCGGGCGCGCTACCAATTTATTGCTAGTCTCGACCGCGATTAGAGATTAGATCAATGATTGTTTTGGTAAAGGCTAGATATGAACGGAGTTCCATGTCGAGATAGGGGTTAAGAGTGGGAACCCTTTTTCCTCCAGAAATCCTAATCTACATGCATCACTGTCATTCTAGTTTTAAATCCATTAAAGGATAAAAAGAGAAATCTTTAATTAATCATCCATAACTACTAAATCCTAACGAACCCTACAAGCCCCTTTTATATTAAACTTACATCCATAATTAATCTAGATCTATATTTTGAATCCGTGTTTAACATAGATCTAGAACCTACAACCATTCTTTATTCTTCCTCCTTTCTTTCTCAACACGCCTAAAGTAAGAATAAAAGGTTCAACGTTTCCCTGAGGACGACTCGTACTCACCTCGGTCTAGCTACGAACGACACCGTTCTGATTGCGGTTAAACTACTACATATAAAAATACAGATCAATCAGATGCCCAGAACAGCTGAGCACAACCGACCGCTTTACGTGACAGGGTACAGTGACGGAGACCGGATTAATCGCATATTGATTGATCCAGGGTCCTCAGTGAACATCATAAACTTGCGGACTCCGAAGAGTTTGTCAATGGATGTCTGACACCTGTCAAGAGAAAGGATTGTCATTCAAGATTTCAATCAAAATTTCCAGCAAGTTCTGGGATCCATAGCTCTGCCGATCAGGTTCGGGGACCTACAAAATGAAGCCAAGATATACGTGATCGACGCCGACACGTTTTATAAGATTCTCTTAGGACGGCCGGGGCTCCACAATTACGGCATCGTTCCGTCAACTCTCCATCAATGCATGAAGTATACTAAAAATGGTGAAGAGAGACGCATTGACGGAGACATCTAGCCGTTCGGTGTGCACGAAGTCTGGTATGAAGATTCTCAGTACTTCGTGGATTCCAAAAATACCGAGCCACGACTGACCAAGGACAGAACGGCTCTGAAACTCAAAAGAAAATCCGAGCCGGCTGTCACTTTCAAAAGCAAAAACCCCCAAGTGCGCCCGCATTTCGGCAGTGACACTGATGAGTCCGACGTTGGAAGTCCGTCCGTCCATAAAAACCGCCCTAATTTTGGTAGTGATGTGGACGAGTATGATATCGAAGGCCTATCTGACAGCAAAATTCGCCCTCGTTTAGGCAGCGACACTGAAGAGTCAGAGGAAGAGAACCTTCCTTGCAAAAGCTATACAAATTGGGCCCCCACGCAACAAGCAAAGCTACGAGAGACCTTCGAAGTTGCAGAAGGGTTCCTAGCCATCACAAGGGTGCCGGAACAGATGTGCAAAGAGCTTGATGCATTATCAGTCTCCACCGTGGACCAGCTGAAAACTTTCTACGTTCCCGGAAGGAAAAGTGGACAGAAGGGCATCCTGTTTTATGGGTCAAATCCTGTCGTGCACCCGGACGATTTGTTTGTGACATGCCTTCCAAACGAGAGAGGATAAGGTCCATCCTCAATCCCAGATATTATGTGCCCGAGATACGGGAATACTTTAAAAAGTGAGGGTGTCGGCTATATCAAACGGACTCCGAAGCGAAATTTTACGAAGGGCTATGGTATCCGTCCCAGGTCCGAGCACTCAACGATGGACGAATTCCAGATAGATGCGGCATAGATTTCATTCAACCTGATTCCAAGGCATGTTACATGATTCATATTAGTGAAGCAAGCGAAGAGTCAAATGATGAAGACGAGCAAGTCGAGCTAGAAGAGGCCCCTCAAGAGTTCGAAGATGGCGGAAAATCAACCTTTGACAAGCTAACCAAGATTGATTTAGGAACGCCTGATAATCCAAGACCGACATACATCAGCTCACTCTTGTCAGAGGAAATGAAAGAGTAGATAGTCGCCCTGCAGCATGAGTTTGCCGACTGCTTCGCGTGGACGTACAAAGAAATGCCTGGCCTTTCCCCTAAAGCGGTCGTGCATAGGCTAGCTATATTTCCTTATTCTAAGCCAGTCAAACAAGCTCCTCGAAGAATGAGAAGGGAACCGAAAGAAAAGGTCGTCGAGGAAACCAAGAAACTCATCGATGACGGATTCAACAGGGAAGAGAAATACGCGGACTGGATCGCGCGCATCGTCCCAGTTAAAAAGAAGAACGGGAAGATATGAGTTTGCGTCGATTTCAAAGATCTCAATAAAGCATGCCCTAAAGACGATTTCCCACTTCCGGTCATGGAAATGATGGTCGACGATACCTCAAATTACGAGCTGTTCACTTTTATGGATGGCTCGTCTGGATATAATCAAATCAAGATGTCGCCCAAGGATGAGAAACACATAGCATTTCGAACCCCGATCGGGATATACTGCTTCAAGGTGATGCCATTCGGATTAAAGAACGCGCGTGCTACATATCAAAGGGCAATGACCAATATCTTTGATGACCTAATCCATAAAGTCTTCGAATGTTATGTTGATGATTTGGTCATCAAGACTAAAGCCAAGGCCGATCACATCCAAGATCTTATGACCGTTTTCACTAGACTGAGGGAATACGATCTGAAGATGAATCCTCTAAAGTGCGCTTTTGGCGTGTCATCAGGAAAATTCTTGGGCTTCATAGTCCGACATCGAAGGATCGAAGTTGACCCATCCAAGATAAAGGCCATCATGGAGATGCCCCCTCCGAGGAATCTGACGCAGCTAAGATCTTTTCAAGGCAAGCTTGCTTATATATGAAGGTTTATCTCCAATTTATCGGGGAGATGTAGGCCCTTCTCAAAGCTCATGAAGAAAGGAGCTCCTTTTGTCTGGGATGTCGAATGTCAAGAAGCGTTCGAAAGCATCAAACGGTACCTGCTGCACCCGCCAGTGCTTGCTGCCTTTATTCTAAATAAACCGTTGATTCTCTATACTGCCGCTCTAGATGAGTCACTCGGTGCACTCCTTGCCCAAAACAACGAGGTGGGAAAAAAGAATGCCCTCTACTACCTCAGTTAAACTTTAGTTGGGGCGGAACACAACTATTCCCCGATCGAAAAGCAATGCCTGGCTCTGATATTCACTGTGAAGAAGCTGATGCACTATCTGCTGGCTCATCGGGTTATGCTGATCTCCAAGGTCGACCCGCTCAAACGCTTAATGACCAAAGCAAGCCTAGCCGGTAGAATGGATAGATCGGCTGTCGTGCTGCTTGAATTTGACATAATTTATACTCCTCAGAAAGTAATAAAAGGGCAAGCCCTCACCGACTTTCTCGCTGCTCATTCCATACCAGAATGGTCACCGCTCAATTGCGAGTTACCCGACGAACAAGTGTTGCACCTCGAGAATGATGAGCCATATTGGGAGCTCTATTTTGACGGAGCTTCATCAATTAGGACCTCCAACAAATCAAGCATACTACAGATCAAAGCAGGGATAGGATTGGTGTTCATCATGCCATCGATGGGAACCCTACGGTGTTCTTTTGCTCTCACCGAGCCTCGCACAAACAACGACGCTGAGTATAAGGCTCTGATAGAAATGGAAATCCTTCGTCTACGAGTCTACGTGATTCCCAGCTTGTTTTCAACCAAGAAAGCGGCGACTATAAAATATACAAACCCGAGTTAGCTCGATACAGAAGCTGGGTGGTGGAGCTTATGAAACAGTTCACCTATATTGAACTGATGAGAGTTATTAGGACGTTGAATGGAAAAACTGATGTACTCGCTCGCTTAGACAAGGAGCTGGCTGACCCCGATGTGGATGAAATTCTGATAATAGTCAGAAGCCGGCAAATTCTACCTCCGGCCTCTTTGCGTGAAGAGGGAAGCATAGAACAAAGGAACAATCCTGCCGAAGAAGCTCTGATTATCCAAGATGAGCCCGATTAGAGAGAACCCTTCA